>OU343063.1:28955873-30155873 GCA_910593695.2 Ocypus olens | reverse complement strand
TGCAATTTTCCACCATAGGCGTGCGCAAAAACGCCAAATGTAAAAGTAAAACCGGAAATATCACAAATTAAAAAAAAATATAAGTTCATACCACATAAAATTACTTGATTTATAGCGTATATAATTGGCAACACGTTTTATAAAGGGTTTAATATTCTTCGGCCAATTTTGAACAGGAATAAATAACCGGATTAGTTGACCTAATTGTTCTTTAATAATGATATAATACCATAACCGAGAAGTAATAAAAATCTTAACAAACAACCCCTGGGGCTTGTTAATGTATTTAGTACATTAGGCCGAAAGGGACGCAAATTAATCTTCGCAATGGATTATAAATTCAGAAAACCCGAGTAAATCTGGGAATTCCCTTATTAAAAATTTGCCTGTTTCCCTTGTATATATACATGTTCACTTAATAATGTAATTTACATTCGTTTTGATAACTGCAATCAATACAACACCGAAACATTAGTACTCCGAGACGTCTAAAAATGCCGAAGTGTTTAAACTCTAAATGTGACAGTTTAGCTGTAAACTTATTAGAATATTTTGAAAAGGAAAAAGAATATGGAGGGCCAATTACAAATATTAATAGCGTTCGAGAGAGAGTAGCGGAAGCTTTAAAAATAAGTTTACGAACGGTGGAGAGAACAGTTCAGCGCAAAAAATATGAAAATGGAAAAAGGAACTGCAAAAATTCCCGAAGAAGAAAAAAATCAAAAACCGAAGATCTACCTGCATGTGCTCGAAGTGAAATTCGCAGTGGTATTTATAACATGTACATAAAAAAGAAACATGTAAGTGTGGCTTTAATTAATGAACAATTGACAGAAGGAGGGAATATGCAAATTAGCAATTCCAGTCTATTGCGAGTTATGCATTCAATGGGGTGGTCTTTTAAAACTCATGATAACAGACGTGCTCTCTGCGAAAAACAGTCAGTTGTAAATGCCAAAATTAATTTTCTGCGAGAATACCACAGAAATTTAAATTCTGAGAATGCATTAAAATGTATTTTAGTGGACGAAACGTGGATTTTTCAATACGGAGGACCAAAGAAAATTTGGCAGGATGAATCTATGAATAGCGTGCGAGAAACATTCATTTGCGTCAACTGGAAAGCGCTATATGATTGTGCACGCATGTTCCTCGTCTGGGTGGGTACCAGAATGTGGATTAATTTATTGAACCACATCCAAAAGTGCCGATTACCATGATAATATGAATGCTGAAGGTTTAGAAAAATGGTTTGAGAGATTATTAATACAATTAGAAGAACCATGTTCAATAATTATCGATAAATCTCGAATTTCAAATAAACAGCCTACAGGAAATTGGAGGAAGAATGATATAAAAAACTGGCTGACTGAAAATAATATTGCATATTCTGATAGCGATTTAAAAACAGATTTGCTAGAAACAGCCCAAATGCGAAACGAAAGCAGCCACATGTATATGCTGTAGATGAAATGGCATTAAAGTTTGGACATAGAATATTAAGAGTTCCACCATATCACTGCCAGTTTAATCGAATAGAGCTTGCCTGGGGAACATGCAAACATTATTATGATCATCATATAGGTTGTGAGGGATATGGTTCTGAATCAGTTTTGAAAATGTGGCAGGAGGCGCTTAAACACGTACCGAAGGAGAGCTGGAAACAATATATTAAACACACGGACGCTGTCATATTGAATAATTGGAAGAAAGAGAAAATAATCGACAATATTCCAGAGTTTATCATACATGTAGGAGATTCAAGTGACGATAGCACTGATAATTTTGAAGAATTTGACGATAATGAATGATTAATTTATTTTTATGTATTATTATTTTATACTATTCATTTAAATAAAATGAATGTCACAAATTTGTTATGTTTTCATATTAGTTACTTCATATTTCATTTATATTATTGTATTAGAAGAATAAGTAAGCAATTGCACAGATATTTATGATATATCAGTCGATCTAATCAAATGTGTTAAAGATTCAATAATTGTCCCACTAACCAAACTTATCAATTACATAATCAGGTCAGGTATATTCCCGGATGTTCTGAAATCTGCTAAAGTGGTGCCGATTAGTGATGAGATAAACGGTTATTCTCCAGTAACGGTTATAACAGTTACTGTTACCACACAATAACTAGTTCTTTAAATGGTTATTTAGTAACCGTTATTTAAAGTAACCTCGAAGAACTCGATGTACATTTTTGTACATACTTAATATTATTTATTATCCAAGTAACAAATTTTAATATGTTTTTACTTTCTCCGTTACGAAGTACGAGAAAGTATTGTGATCGTGATTTTTTTTTCAAAAATTTTTTTTACGGAAATATCCGTTTTGGGGTCCCTAGATGCCATTTCAACAATTTCTGGAAAAAAAATTGTGTGTGTGTGTGTGTGTGTGTGTGTGTGTGTGTGTGTGTGTGTGTGTGTGTGTGTGTGTGTGTGTGTGTGTGTGTCTGTGCGCGCTGTATCTTAAAAACTAATAAAGCAATTGATATTAAACCTTGAACATCCGTCTTATTGGATAATTTGAAGAACTGAAAAGCTTTTGGTAAAATTTCGTACACCGGAAGTGGGCGTTTACCTTAACTGTTTTTTGTTTTTTGTCAATATTTTCTTAAATATGAAAAATATCACAAACACATTTAAACAAACTTTGAAGACAACAAAGAAATGAAAATCTTTTGCTTGAAAATATTTTTGATAAAATCATTTTTATTCGAGAAAAGAAATTATTATATTTTTTTAATTTTTGGTTTATAATTATGAAACGATAATAGTTACAGCAAATTTATGCTAATAATAATTGTAGAGAATGCTAAAATGCACAACTTATAAAGAATAAGTTTTTTTCGAAATCCCTTTAGTTTTTGAGTAAACTGAGTTTTTGAATTTGAAGTATAATTTTTCCATCTTTCATAATTTTGACGTTTTAAACGTCAGTTTCATCCCAGTTTACACAACGCTCGATGTCCATTTAAAATATGATTTTAATTGAAAATGAACCATGAAAACGTAAATATAAATGGCTATGATACCATCAAGTAGGAGAAAGTAATATGATGGCCACATCACCATTTTTTATTTTAATATGTTAAATTTTGTATTATTGACATTTAAAAATTCTCCTTTAAACGAGATCATCTCTCTGATAATTGACCCGCTTTAGAAAAGAACCTAGAATACATGGTTTATTTTTTGCCAAATGTGATAAATGGGGAAATATTTGTGTATTTTCTCTCCACCATTTTAACGGATACCACTAGCTAAGGTAAAATGTCATCGATAAATCTCTCTCTATGAATAAGAGCTCGCGATTTCAGAGTTCTTCTTGGTTTTGTGCAAGCTACACGTAAATCATGTCAGTACCTATACAGTGCGCGCCCAAAGTATAGAATATATGCAGTAAAGCCGAAATTAAATATTTTTGGAAAAAATCCTCGAACAGGTCGATTTTCTTTTATAAAAATACACATTTTTGCATGAAAGTCGATTTTCAATCGTCATTTGTTTTTGAGTAATGACGTCATCCATTTTGTTTTTAAATGGCAACCCCCTATTTTTGTTTTTGATTTAAAGAGATCTTTTCATTGTCGAACTGCCAGTATAAAAATATTACCATCTTACATAACAAATTTTTCGAGTAAATAACAATTGAAAGTGTCAACTTGATATTTAGAGTTTTTGCAAAATGACCTTGTTTCAGCGATTTTTTCCAAACAAACATTATATTGACCTTCCACATAATACAATATGGTTTCAGCAAGACGGCGCACCCCGCACAATGCGCATTTTTGACAATTGCTTTACGATGAGGTGGATTGGCAGGCGAGGACCGATAGAATAGCCCGCGAGAGAGATGAATCCCCAGAATTAGCCTGGATAATATTCAAAATGTTCAAGAAGGAGTTCTACATGTTCGAAAACAAAAACAAATTTAAAAAAAAACAAAAAAAACAAAAAAACGCATTTAGTGAGGGGATGCGCCGTCTTGCTGAAACCATATTGTATTATATGGAAATTCAAGATCATTTTTGTTTGGAAAAATTGCTACAAGTGCCGGAATAAGGTCATTTTGTAAAAAAATCTAAATATCGGGTTCTCGCCTTCAATTGTCATTTACTCGAAAAATTTCTGATGTAAGATAGCAACATTTTTGTACTGGCAGTTCGACAGTGAAAAGATCTTTCAAAATCAAGAACAAAAATAGGGGGTTGTCATTTAAAAACAAAATGGCTGATGTCATTATTCGAAAACAAATGACGACTGAACATTGAATTTCATGTAAAAATGTGTATTTTTATAAAAAAAAATCGACCTATTCGAGGATTTTTTCCAAAAATTTTTTTTTCGGTTTTACTGAATATATTCCATACTTTAGGCGCGCACAGTATAAAATATGACAATTCACCCCGACATCGAATATGCGTTTGAATCATAACGTCTGACCCATCATTATTTTAATGTTTTCATTTCATCAAATCCCGACCCAAACGCAAGATTGTCTATCTCCAACCATCATCTTGGGCGGAAAATTTGGAAATTGTACATACTATTTGTAAGGTAAACAGGAGCAGACCTCATAACTCCCTTGAGAGATATAACTCATATCTCCCGAGGGAGTTATGAGTACGTTTCCATACCTTGTATATGATGATAATAGTAAATATTATACTACTAAAAAATAAAATAATCTTTTTTTTTTGTTTTCGTTTCATATACAGTGCTATAAAAATAACGAATTAATTCAATGGTACGTTATCGAGGATTACTTCGATAGTATGGAAAAAATTATGAAAAAAAACAGTATTGTATTTTTTCGAAGAAGTGAAGACTTTAGTGTATAATATTTCATTACTTAAAAACTGCATAACATTAATAATCTACACTCCGACTCATCAAATACATGTTGCAGAGATACATCTTTGCATACCTGTCAATATTATATACAACTGGTATTTTCAAATACGATAATTTAAATGTTTATTAATTGATTTTCCCGTTCAAATAAACCAGGCATCAGTAGATTTATTTGAATTCGAAAGTCAATTATAAAACATTCAAATTACCACATTTGAAAATATTATTTGCATATAATATTGAGAAGTATGAAAGTATGTATCTCTGCAACATTTATTTGATGAGCCAGAATGTAAATAATCACTGTTAAGCAGATTTTAAGCAATGAAACCATTTTCTCTACAGTCTTTACATCTTCGAAAAATACAATACCGTTTTTTTCTATTATTTTTTCCATACTCGACAACGTACCAGTGAGTTAATCCGCCATTTTTACAACACCCGGTATATTAATTTTTAGGTGAATTTTAATAACTGTATCTATTCAAATTCATGTTTGTCTTTCGCCGTCACCAACATATTAAGATTGTAATTTCAATAAAAATAATTTTTCATTTTGTTTTTATTTCAAATATATATATAAGTTAACTGACGCTAACAACAAAGAAACCCTTTGTTTAATTATTATTATAATATATTAATTGTAGATGTATTTAGCTGCTTCATCATCATAACCCAGTGCACCTGCACCTTATCTTATCATGCATGAGTCATGTTAGCCGTAGGAAATGTTATTGTAATATTATTATTTTAGTCTTAACCTGTATTCTGTCTGAGCAACATCGCCGCTTCCCGGCAGTTGCAAATAAAACGTTTTTTAAAAACAAAGCTAGTGTACCAGTAAAGTTATTTGGCGCAGTCGGTAGGATTCTTCTGACAGGGTGCTTGCATATCACCCTGGTTCGTTTCAACGATTTATCGAAGAATTCGAATTTTTGGACATCTTGGCCTTTGAGCGACCCTCCGAATATTGAGCAGTCCAGACCACCGAGGTCCAGAGGAGAAGCATCGTCCACAACGTCCGAGGGATTCAACATCCAATGGACAAGATTTTACTATTGTGAGTACACAAGTCAGCTTGTTAACTTTAATGAACGCGAAATCAATTCGTGATTTTCACGCAGAGTCAAGTTCAGATTCAGATTCAAGTTCCCCACTAAATAATCGTTCTAGATCACGATCCCCTGTTAAACGCGTAAACAAAACAAAAAACATGGCTGTTTTAAAAGCAGAATACCTTCAAATGATCCCCGAATTTACGGGCGAAGTCGAATTACTCCCGCGATTTATAGAAATCAGCGAAAAGCTTGTTAATAAATTTTATAATGCTGGAAATGCAGATGATTTCCAAAACGAATACTTAATGTCGAGCATAATTGCAAAGATAAAAGGTGACGCGGCAAAAAATATTTCGTCAAGTGTAATAACAAATTGGTTTCAATTAAAAACCGCATTATTAAATTCTTTTGGTGACAAACGTGACCACATTAGCTTAAATTACGAAATCGTAACTTTGAAACAATTCCAAAATGAATCCCCTTTTGCTTTCTATAACCGGATTCAATCACTATTAAATTTACAAATCGCGTACGTGGTAACAAACATCGCAAATATTCAAGAACAACAACATTTGTCAAATTTCTTCCGTAGCAACGCATTACGTGTGTTACTCCGAGGTCTTAAAGAACCCCTAAGTTCGCAGATGAGGGTAAAGAACCCTCCTGATTTAAACACGGCATTGCACATGCTTACAAACGATTTCCAGGTGGAAATATTAACGAACAAAATTAATAGTGTTACTTTAAATCAACGCAAAAAAGAAACGGATAATTTTCAACCACGTTATAATTATAATGCCCCTCGTTATACTCCGCGTAACTTTAGAATGCCTTATCAACGACCTACATTTAATGCGACCGTGAATCGTGACAATTCTTATCAACAAAGAAATACCAATCCCGGTAGGTTCAACAACCCTAATGTTCATAATCAAAATGTACCAAATTTTGTACAAGGTCAAAAACCCACACCGATGTCGGTACAAACTTCATACACTAGGCCGCAGGAAAATCGCGTACCAAATCATTTATACAATATCGACGAAGAAGGTAATTTTTTAGACGACAGCGATCGGGCTGCGAACCGATCGAATTAATGGGAATACATAATAATGAAAGCCAACTACCGTATATTATTGACCCGCAAAATAATTTAAAAATCCTAGTTGATACGGGAAGTACACGGTCTTTCATTAACCAAAAAATTGCAAAACAATTATTTAAAAAAAATATTAAAACGGAACATTTCCAAGTGACCAGCGCACATGGCACTACAAACGGAAATAGTAGCACGATAATTCCACTAAATGAATTATTCAAATCGCGAAACGCGAATATTAAAGTCTACCTTTTTGACTTTCATTCAAATTTTGATGTCCTGTTAGGTACGGACAATCTCAGGCTTGTTAAAGCAATAATAAAATTCGACGAAAATATATTAAGTACGCCTAATTGCGATATTCCACTTAACTATGGACAAATTCGTGAAACCACGGATAGGAAATGTATAGTACTACCCGCAAGGTCCGAACAAATAATCCAGGTTAACGTTGCGAATGTAAAAAACGGTGATGTGATAATTCCACACACGAAAATAAATAAACTGGAAGTACCAGAATGCGTTACGCGTGTACGAAATGGCAAAGCCTTATGTACAATAATTAACCCGACGGAAAATGATAAAGAAGTAAGAGAAGTAAGGCCGGTTAGAGTAGAATCAGTCAATGAATATGATTGGGAACTACAAAATAATAATAATAATAATAATGTCGGAAGTAATATAAATACAATGAACTATGAAAAAATTAAGTTCGATATTTCTAAAATTCGCTCAAGTCATATGAACGAGGAAGAAAAAAATGCAGACTTCTTATCACGTATTGATGTAAATATGAATGATGATAATAATAAGGTATTTGAACCCGCGAATGTAAGTGATGAAATCGAATCTATGATCGCTGAAATCGGAGAGTCCGGTATTAATTTAGATATTGATGATATACTAGGTAGCGATAATAATACAATTCACTCAAATATTGAGAATCCCGTGTTAAATATCCCCATATTAGAGAAAGCCGTTAATTACGGAAGTAACCAAATAATAATTTCAGAAGTAAATTATGCCCCATCGGTACCTGTAATAAGACAATTGTTTGATAAAAAGAAACAACGGATAGCTGTACAACTTTCAAAACAAAATTTTGAATTAGATGTCGTAAATTTTATTAAGGAATACGTAGTACCAAACGTAAAGTATTACCTTTATTTTGAAAACCCGGTATACGAAAAGTTCGTAACAGTCATGCAAAAATATTTTAAAAATTCCGCGATTAACTTAACCAAATGTACAGAAATACTTACGGATATTGAAAGCGATGAAGAAATAAATGATACAATCCAAGCTTATCACGAAGGAAAGTCGAATCACCGCGGAATAGACGAAACTGAAAGCCAAATTAAAAGAAGGTTCTATTGGCCTGATCAAAGACGTACAATAATTAATTATATAAATCAATGTGAAACGTGTCTTGTTAGTAAGTACGATAGAAAACCGCTTAAAATTAAATTTAATATAACCCCAACGGCAACGAAGCCGTTCGAAATAATACATATTGATACCATTACTCTAGAAGGTGTCAAATTCCTCACACTGATAGACTCGTTTTCAAAATACACGCAACTTTACAAATTACACTCACAACAGGCTGTAGAAATTGCAAATAAATTAATTCAATTTTTTACACACCACGGGGTACCAGAACAAATCATATCGGACAACCATTTAGAATTTAGAAATTCTGTCTTAAAAGAATTATTAGAATTACATCGAATAAAATTACATTTTGTCAGTTCGCAACACCCCGAATCCAACGGGGTTGTCGAAAGAGTTCACTCAACGATAATAGAGCATATTAGATTACTAAACAATCAAGATTTTGCAAAAAAGGATCTAATCGAGTATAAAGTAAATTACGCACTCCTTGCGTATAACAACTCAATTCACTCTGTTACCAAATTTAAACCGTCTGAAATAATTTCCGGTCATATAGATGTCAATTGCCCTTTCAATATCGATATCGAAAGTAGGCTAATAAATAATTATATTGTGAATCATCGTGACAAAGTCAAACTATTTTATAAGGTAATTAACGAACGATTGATGTTAAACAAAACTGAAATAATTAATAAACGCAATGAATCGCGTGAAGATGTACCCGAATTAACGACTGAAATATATGTAAAAAACAAACAGAAGCAGTCGAAAACAAAGAATAAGTATAAAAAAGAAAATATTGAGGAAATAAATACAGAATTAAAAACTGTAAACATTCATCCAAAACATCATAATGTTGTTGAAAAAATTCATGTTTCAAATATTAAGAGACCCCGAGCAAAACCCAAAAAGCAACAAGGTAAATTAAATTATAATGAATTCAAAAATTATATGACTACACATAATAAAATCGCGACCGCGAACGTAAAAGAAAATAATGGAAACTTATTTTTCGCCCCAGAAACATTTTCATTAGCTCACTGCGTAAGTGCAGATCTAGAAATGGGTAAAGGAATTGCTGTAGAATTCAAAGAAAGATTTAAGCAAGTTGAAGAATTAAAAAATCAAAACCCCCAATTATATTCAGTATGTAATTTAAAGGACAAAAATAGATATATACTTTATTTAATCACCAAACTAAATTTTGATGATAAACCGACATATGAGGATTTATTTAATACCCTAATCAACTTAAAAGAATTTTGTACAATTAATCAAATCAAGGATTTAGCCGTACCAAGATTGGGATGCGGTTTAGATAAACTTAAATATAAACGCGTAAAACCGATGTTACAATATATTTTTAATAAGTCACAAACAATAGTGCACATTTATTTAAATACTCTCACGATGGAAAATTCTCTTCCAGGTCCCTCTACGTCGTATTGACGCAGACAGTGCAGATAAAAAATATAACGGAAAATTTAGGCATAATCCCTATAAATTTAGGACCTGCGAAATTACAAAAAACTGATCACACCTTCGTACACTTTTATGACTTAGCCCCTGTATATAATGAATATGAAAATCTAAATAAACAATTTTCGTATCTAACCAATACAATCCAAAATATATCAACATTTGTTGTAATATTCGATAATTACAACAAAACAGTAAATTATATCAAAAATGAAATCTCAAGTCGAATTCGCGATATTAAATTACAATCGGTCAAACAACATAAAAACAAAAGAGGATTGATTGACGGTCTTGGAACCATTATCAAAACTATTTCGGGAAATTTAGATGCCAATGACGGCAAACGAATGAATTATATTTTATCACATTTACAAATGAACCAAAGGAATTTACAAAATCAATTGCAAATGCGTTATAGTGTAAACAATCAAATTATTGTCAAATTTAATGACACCTTACGAAATATTGAACATAACGAAATAATGCTAAAAAGTAAAATATTAAAATTAACTGTTCTCTTAAAAAACGAAGTAGAACACGAACACATTCTGTTCGCTAAAGATTTATTTAATCAATTGATTATTTTATACAATGTTATATTGGATATCTTAAAGAATATTGAAAATTCCCTTTTATTTTGTAGACTAGGAATAATGCATTCCAGTATTATAAACACTAACGAATTATTTTTGGAACTTCAAAAAATCTCTGTACATTACAACGAACAATTTCCTTTCGAACTTATTCCCGAAAACATATTTAATTTCGAATCAATTATCAGAGTAAACTGTAAATTAGAATTTACCAAAATAAACTATTTCTTATCAATACCAATTAACTACGAAACAGATTTTGAACTTTATCATTTAAATCCTATCCCAACCAGATACGAATCTGAATTTGTAACTATTTTACCCGATGTTAAATATTTTATAAAGTCAAAAAATGAAAACCAAATTTGGGCCCTAAGTCACTTGTGTACCCAAAGTAATAAGTATTATCAATGTCTGGATCATCAATTGATGAACCATAATGCAAAATGCGAAAAAGAGCTGATTCTACAAGAAGACAACAAACAGTGCATGTACACAAAATTGAACATTACCACGAATCACCTGGAGTTGATTCCCGACATAAACCAATACTTGGCCGTACTTCCAACGCCAGAAGAAATAAAAATCGAATGTCCACAAGAAACCAGGATGAAGATCCTCACAGGAATCTACTTAATTAAAGAAGATGGATGCTACATCATATTCAGAAATCGAAAAATCAAATTTCTGGAATATACTACTGGAAGTCCCGTTCTAATCGATAACCCACGGATCAAGCTCTATCGAAGCAACTTTACTGGAATTACAATTCATCTGAAAAAATTGGATCTACAAGATGTCCAAACTATCCAGCAACCTCCAATTATTATGCAGGAGAAAAACTTTTTAATCCCCAGTATGTGGAGTGCTACCCTATACATTGTCATCTTCGCCGCCGCTGGATACGTCATAATCAAGTGGATGAAGAAAAGAAAACTTCAAGAAACCACCCGGACCAACATCTGCCTTCCAGGAGAAGCCAGAATCCAAGGGGGGAGGAGTTAACTGACGCTAACAACAAAGAAACCCTTTGTTTAATTATTATTATAATATATTAATTGTAGATGTATTTAGCTGCTTCATCATCATAACCCAGTGCACCTGCACCTTATCTTATCATGCATGAGTCATGTTAGCCGTAGGAAATGTTATTGTAATATTATTATTTTAGTCTTAACCTGTATTCTGTCTGAGCAACATCGCCGCTTCCCGGCAGTTGCAAATAAAACGTTTTTTAAAAACAAAGCTAGTGTACCAGTAAAGTTATTTTATATATATATATATATATATATATATAGGGTGGGATGACTTTGAAAATATGGAATTGCGAAAAGGATAATTCTTGAGCTGTATTTTTTTGAAAAATGTGCAAACATATATGGGAGAGCAGAAGACTGGGACGCGTTTCATCGCGTTTCAAGCTTATTAAAAATGCCATGCATTGGTGGCAAGATATATAAGGTGTTCCATTTGAAAAAAAATAGTTATCCAATATTTTGCTTATGTTGACACCCTGTACAGCAGTATGAACAAAAAAGAACCAAAGCCGATTTGTATTATTCTTCATGATGTGGAAAATTCTTTAGTGTATAAACAATGACGCTAGCTTTGCTAGGAGCGCTTTTGCAATTTTTTCAATGTGTCCTTATTTTTGCCACAAATTTGCCCATAACTAACCAATCGTCCATAATAGACCCACACTATTTTATACTAGCTTTATCAGCTTCTCAAGGGGGTTGAAAGTAAAGTATAACATATAGGGTGTTCGTTTAAAAAAAAAAACATAACTTTGTTCTGTAATGTATACTGGGACACCCTGTACAAAAACATACATATTTTTAAAATATGCAGAATAAGTGTGGGTACCAGTGCAAGAAAACTAGAAGTCGATATCTCAAATTGCAAATAAGTTATGGGGCTTTTACAGATCCCTGGGTCACCCGGTATATATATATATATACCGGGTGACCCAGGGATCTTTTTTATATATATATATATATATAAGTAACCTGGCTCCTAATCGTGTACTCAGCACGATCTATATTTAAACTTGCTTAGTTTGTAGTAATACTTTATATAAGCGACCGCCTTATCTTATGAGGGGCATTCATAATTATATTTCAGTACGACCTGTATGTTGCGTACATTGTGTAACCGTATTAATTATAATCATTATTATAAGTGTTTAAAATAAAATAAATTATTTTTAAAAACTTAATCTCCCGGACCGTGAAGTTAACTGGCGCAGTCGGTAGGATAACTTCCGAACTACGATCGACAAAAATCGCGAGAGTAGTGTTCGTTTCAACGATTGACTGAAGTGTCGTACAAAAAACTTTGTGTCGTGTCGCACCAAAGAAGTTCTCCAAAAATCGAGATTAGCAGCTCCAAGGACGTCCCGACCGGAAAACAACCATCACCAAGCTCTACAAGTCCTGGCGGAATACCATCGACATGAGTAGAGTGATTATCGGCTGGTGAGCATTAAAAGTTATATAGAGGTTTCCTTGCTTGCACTGTTTAATGATTAATAATAATAACGGTCGTGATTCATTGCTAGATTCAGATTCGGAACTTGTTCTTCCAAATCCCCGTAACCGCTCTCGTTCCCCTAGACGCGAAAGAAATAATTTATCCGTCGAGGTAAATAATAACTTAGCTGTAGAAATGGCAAACATTGATTACCAGTTGCTTCGGTTGAATGTGGAAACGATCCCCACATTTGACGGAAATAGTGATTTAATCGAAATATTTGTCACACGTTGCGAGGCTGTGTTAGCACAGTTTCGCCCTCTCAATAAAGACCAAATTAACACGTACCTTCTGAACGCGGTAATTAGTAAATTAACGGGCCGCGCCCTTTTAGCCATCGGTTCGCGCGTTGAATTAAACACGTGGAATCAGATTAGGGATTATTTAAGACAACGTTTCGGTGATCTCCGTAACTATGATTGTTTGGTCCAAGACCTAATTAATTTAACACCTGTGAAATCCGAAAACCCCCTGGAATTTAGCGAACGCGTACAAATCGCGCGCAGCAAACTTGCATCTAAAATAAATTCCTTATCTGACGTAGACATGCCGCACGCAGCGAAATTAATTCACTTAGCACAATACGATCAGGTAGCGTTAAAAACGTTTATCCGTGGGTTGCGCGGTCAACTACAGAGTATTGTCCGATTACGCGAACCCGATACTTTAGAAGAAGCAGTCGGTTATGTTATCGAGGAACAAAATTTTCAATATACGTTGGAAGCACCCCAAATCCAAAAAACCATTCAAAATACTATTAGACCGAGTTTTTTAAATGCAAATAGATTTAACACACCAATTAATAATTTTCATTCGCAACCGCGATATAATAATTTTCCCAGTCAACCGGTAAGACTACAATTTCAACAAAATCAAAATCAGCAAAAGTTTCCTACTAATAATCATGTATTTAGACCCGTCCAAAATTACAATAATCAAAACTCAAACCGTTTTACTAGACCAGCTAGTACAAATAATAATTTCACTCAAAATAAAAGACCGCGATTAAATAATTACAATAATTCTAACTTTAATAATCCGCAAACGCGAAATAATAATTATCAACCAAGGCAAGGTCAATATGAACCAACACCGATGTCAACAACGACTACCTATACTTCGAATAACCGAAACGCGAATGCATTATATAATATGGATCAACCTGGTCCTTCTAGAAACGAAAATTTAAATACTCAATTCACTGATGAGAGTACTTTTTTAGACGAGGCTCCCCAAGGTTACGAACCGCCCATGAATTATTAGGTATAACAGTAAACATAAGTAATCTTCCATATATTATCGACCCTGAAACAAATTTAAAAATTTTAATTGATACCGGAAGTACTCGCTCATTCGTAAATCCGCAAGTAGCTAATCGTTTATTTAAAGATAATATTAAACCTGATCCGTTTGAAGTAATTAGCGCTCATGGAATGTCGCACGGTTATAAAAGTACCACAATTTCCTTTCAAAATTTATTTCAAAGTAATTTTGCCAATAACCTAAAATTTTATTTATTTGACTTCCACTCTTCCTTTGATATTTTGCTTGGATTAGATAATATGGAAAAATTAGAAGTATGCATAAATATTAGTCGTAATCTATTAATAACGCCCAATCGCGAACTTTCCTTTAGTCATGGACATCATAAAAATAATATGTCTGTTGCTCAGGGGCCTAAGAGCATATTAGTGCCTGCTGGTAGCCAACAAGTAATACAGGTTGATGTCGAAAATGTAAAAAATGGTCAAGCCATAATTCCCCTTATGAAACTGGAACATATTGAAATTCCAGAATGTTTAACTGAGGTAAAAAATAATAAAGCTTTATGGGTAATTGTTAATAAATTAGATATTGATAGGAACGCTCACGTAAAACGTCCTTTTATAGTGACTCACATCACGGAATATGATGTGATTCCAGAAAATGATAATAATAATGAAAATAATGTGTGTCAAACAAATAATAATAATAATAGAAATAAAAATAATGGTAATAATTTAAATATGCTTAGTGCCAAAAAACTTAAATTTGATATGTCCAAGATTCGTTCAGAGCATATGAACGATGAGGAACTGAATGCTATTACTAGATTAATTTCGGAATATTCGGATATATTCCATGAAAACGAAAAGGCTCTTACTTTTACAAATCAAATCAAGCATAAAATTGATACGACTGACGAAATACCAGTCTACACTAAAACTTATAGATACCCTGAAATCCATAAAGCGGAAGTAAGTAAACAGATTAATGAAATGTTACGACAGAATATCATTAGACCGTCATTTAGCCCATGGTCATCCCCGATATGGATAGTACCAAAAAAATTAGATGCGTCCGGCGAACGCAAATGGCGCATGGTAGTAGACTATAGAAAACTCAATGATAAAACTATTGGAGATAGATATCCCTTACCAAATATTAACGATCTTCTTGATAAACTAGGTAAGTGTCAATATTTCACGACACTAGACCTCGCATCTGGCTTCCACCAGATCGAGATCAATAAAAATGATATCCCTAAAACAGCCTTCAACACCCAAAATGGACATTACGAGTTCCTTCGAATGCCATTCGGGCTAAAGAATGCTCCAGCCACGTTTCAACGTGTGATGGACAATGTCCTAAGAGGAATCCAGAATGATTATTGCCTAGTCTATATGGACGATATCATAATATTTTCCACTAGTCTCCAAGAGCATATTATACGCTTACGAGAAGTTTTCAGACGATTAAGAGAGTCTAATTTTAAATTACAAATCGACAAATCCGAGTTTTTACGTAAGGAAGTTGCGTATTTAGGTCATGTTATAACACCCGAGGGAGTTAGACCTAACCCCGATAAAATAGTAGCCATTCAAAATTTTCCCATACCTAAAACCACTAAACAACTTAAAGGGTTCCTAGGTCTACTTGGCTATTATCGGAAATTTATTAAATCATTCGCAGATTTAACGAAACCACTAACCAAGCGATTAAAGAAAAACGCAATAATAAACATCAACGACTCAGATTATAAATCTTGTTTTAATCTCTGTAAAAACATTTTATCAAATCAACCCCTTCTTCAATATCCAAATTTCAGAGAGCCCTTCATTTTAACCACGGACGCTAGCAATTTTGCAATTGGCGCTATTCTGTCGCAGGGTAAAATAGGATCCGACCCACCTATTGCTTACGCTAGTAGGACATTAAACGAGTCAGAAACTCGTTATTCCACTATTGAGAAGGAGCTTTTGGCAATTGTATGGGCAGTTAAATATTTCCGCCCCTACCTTTTCGGTCGTAAATTTCAAATAGTGACGGACCATAAACCCCTTCAGTGGTTGATGTCCGTAAAAGAACCCAACTCCAAGCTAGTACGTTGGAGATTAATGCTGTCAGAATACGACTATACTATTGTGTACAAGAAAGGTATTTTAAATAAAAACGCGGATGCCTTATCTAGAGTAGAAATTAACATTAATGAGGAATATGCTGAAAACTTACAAGAATATTTAGAAAATTTTAATGATAACAAAGTCGATAATAGAAATAATAATTTAGATAATACTGCAAACCAAACAAATGATCAATCTTCAATAATGGTTGAACCTCCCCAATCAAAACGGGATGATAATGTTGACGATGGAATTACTATCCATTCCGGCGTAGAAGACCCTATAGTTGGTATCCCAATTGCTGATAAACCAGTCAATTTAGGAGATAATCAACTAATTATCTCAGAAGTAGATCATTCGCCCGCTAAACCTAAACCCGTTACATTATTCAATAACAAGAAAATGAGAATCTTTGTACAGTTCTCTAAATCAAACTTTGAGCAGGACGTCTTAGATTTTATCAAAGAATATATTGTACCAAATGTACACTATCATCTTTACTTTAAAAACCCTATTTATGAAGAATTTTGTGGCGTACTCCAAAAGTATTTTAAAAACTCCCAAATTAAAATGACAAAATGTTCTCAACTTTTAACGGACGTACAAGACGAAAATGACATTTTAGAAGTAATAAGAAACTATCACGAAGGGAAAACCAACCATCGTGAAATTGACGAAACCGAGTCCCGACTAAAACGCACACATTACTGGCCTAATATGCGCCGCACAATTCAAAAATTCCTTAGTGAGTGCGAAATATGTTTAGTTTCCAAGTATGATAGGAAACCCTTGAAATTAAAATTTAATATCACCCCTACCGCCGTTAAACCATTCGAAATAGTACATATAGACTGTATAGCTCTTGAAGGTACCAAATTTTTGACAATAGTTGATGCATTTTCTAAATATATGCAAATGTATAAATTAAAATCCTATCAGGCTATCGAAATTGTCAATAAATTAATCAAATTTTTCTCACACCATGGCATACCTAATCAAATAATCATGGACAACCACCTCGAATTCAAAAACACAGTAGTCAAAGAATTAATGGACTTACATAAAATTGACGCACATTTCATTAGCTCACAACATCCCGAATCCAATGGGATAGTTGAACGCGTGCATTCCACTATCATCGAACATGTTCGAATTCTAAATAATCAGGCCAATTACAAAACAGAACCTATTGGAAATAAAATTATCTACGCAATTCTTGCTTATAATAACTCGACCCATTCGGTAACAAAATTAAAGCCATCTGAAATAATATCAGGGCATATAGACAACGATTCACTGTTAAATATTAATTTAGAAAGTAAACTGACAAATGATTATATTGAAACCCATAAACATAAGATAAAACTTTTATATGCACATATCAACCAAACTATTAATGAATCAAAAACTAAAACAATTTAAAAATGTAACAGAGATAGAGAAGAAATTCCAGAACTCCCCAAAATCATACATGTAAAGAATCGCCAAAAGCAGGCGAAGACTAAAAATAAATACAAAGCTCAGGAAATCAAAACAATCAATCCTAGCCGTAAGACAGCAAAGATCGAACAAAGCCACCACAATGTAGTAGAAAAAATTCATATTGCAAATATCAAACGGCCTAGAGCGAAACAAACCGTAGTTCACGATGAGATCACTTTTGATAAATTTGAATATAAATTTAATACAGATACCATAATAAATAATAACGTTATTGAAATTAAAGATGACCTATTTTCGGCTCCTCATAACTTTTCCCTCGCACATTGTGTCAGTAAAGACTTTAAAACGGGAATGGGAATCGCTCTAGATTTTAAAATAAAATTTGGACAAGTTAAAAAATTATATGATCAACACCCTGAGTTGTACTCATTAAGTTACCTTAAAGAAGATGAGAGATATATAATTTATTTAGTCACTAAAGAAAAATTTTCTGACAAACCCACACTGCATTGTTTATTTAAAACATTAGTAAACTTAAAATCATTTTGCATTAATCATAATATTAAAAACCTAGCGATACTAGGCTGCGGTATTGACCAATTAGATTATAAAATAATAAAACCGATGATCGATTTTATTTTGACAATTCAAATATTCAAATCCAAATTTATTTAGGTCTAACATAGATCAATCTATTCCAGGATCCTCATCGTCCCTGTGTTCTGTGGGATCGAGATTCGAAATATCACGCACAATATTGGATTATTACCTATAAATTTGGGCCCTGCTCGATTAGAAAAATCAAAGCACACATTTATTCATCATTACGAACCAAAACCGCTATATGAAGAAATCAGTAAGCTTAACCTTCAATATGAATTCTTAAATCGAATGTTAACTAATATATCGAAATTTAACAATGATTTCCAAAATTATAACAAGTTACTTAACTATTCTCGAAACGATATCTTTGAAAAAGTAGCAACCATACAAATGTACGTTGCACCTAAAAGAACAAAAAGAGGTCTAATAAATGGACTGGGTACGATTATTAAAACAATAACCGGAAATATGGACGCTACTGACGATAAACGAATAACTGAAATCCTTAACCACGTAATTAATAACCAAGGAAACTTACAAAACCAATTAAAAATCGGATATAGTCAAAGTACAAATCTAATTAAAAAATTTAATGAAACCATTAATGATATTGGACACAATCAACTTGTTTTAAAATCCAGAATTATGCAACTATCTGCAATCTTAAACCAAGAGGTAGATCATCAACACGTTCTCTTCACAAAAGATCTATTTAATCAATTAATATTACTTTTTGGCATTATATCAAAAATACTACAGAATATTCTAAATTCATTGACATTCTGTAAATTGAGAGTGCTGGACTCGTCTATCATTAGTCCTCAAGACTATAGTTTAGAACTATTAAGAATTTCTAAACATTATAACGAAGAGTTACCCTTCGAAATTAAACCGGAGAATATTTTAGACTTCGAAACCATTACTTCCGTTACTTGCAAACTCGAAAATACTCGAATAAATTATTTCATGTCCATTTCTATAAATTATGAACATTCATTTAATCTTTATTTCATGTACCCTATTCCAACAAAGTTCAATTCTGAATTTATGACGATTATTCCTAAAACTAAATACTTATTAAAATCAAATGTTGATAACCATATAAGACCTCTACGTAACTTGTGCCTTGCCGGTATCAAACACTTTCAATGCTCCGAGACGCTTTTGCTGAACTATCACCCCATCTGCGAAGGAAATCTATTGGAAACCGGAGAAACAAAAGATTGCGACTATACGAAACTAATAATTAATCGGAACCATCTAGAACGAGTTCCGAACACCAATCACCTTCTTGGCGTGTTCGACGATGATGAAACCATCAAAATTAGCTGTCCCAACCAGGAGGAAACTCAACAACTTCACGGAGTGTTCCTCTTTAACATCGGCCAGTGCTCCCTAAATTACAAAGGATATGTACTACCCGCCGAAGAAACATTTAATGGAAGCCCAGTGATAATTAGTGCTTCGAACCCCAAACTAGTGAGCCCCAACAAAACGAACCTTGAAATCTACTTAAAAAACTTAAAACTAGAAGATGTTCCCCTGCTTACTGCTACACCTATCGTGACCGAACAAACAATTTCACTTGTGCCAAGTGCGTGGACACTTCTTCTCTACATCCTGATTGCTGCTAGTGGAGGAATCATCTATATCAAGCTGATCAAACCCCGGATGAAGAAAATCACCCTGACGGAGGAACCGCCTTCCGGAGGAAGTCGAATTTAAGGATGGAGGAGTAACCTGGCGCCTAATCGTGTACTCAGCACGATCTATATTTAAACTTGCTTAGTTTGTAGTAATACTTTATATAAGCGACCGCCTTATCTTATGAGGGGCATTCATAATTATATTTCAGTACGACCTGTATGTTGCGTACATTGTGTAACCGTATTAATTATAATCATTATTATAAGTGTTTAAAATAAAATAAATTATTTTTAAAAACTTAATCTCCCGGACCGTGAAGTTAACTTTCAATTCAGAAAATCGTATTGAGCCATGACTCGTAACATAATAAATAGATTCATGGTGTGCCATGGCTTGCCTTAAAATAAGTTATCAGTATATGATGTCATTATTTTTTTTTTATAAAATGTATTCCATCGAGGAAAAACTATTCATAGTAAAAAACGTTTACAGCGGAAATAGTTACCGTAGCGTGCGAGATTTATTCTCCGTGCAGTTTAACAAGAGCTCCATACCGTCAGTGTCGACAATACAATAAATAGTCTTTCAATTAGAAAATTCTGGCTGTTTAAATTCAGGTAAATATTATTCACTTTAATTGATAAAATTATTTCATTGTGGTTGTTTATTAGAACATCGTAGAGTAAATGGCAACAGACTGGAAAACATTCACGAAGAAGTTCTTATTGGGCTGGTATCCGGGAATCCTCGACTAAGTACAAGATCTATTCCTATAGAATGTGGTATATCGCAAGGAACCTTTTGTGAAATTATTCAAGATCGTGCTAATGCTAATCGCAATTTTCTCTCGTCGATTTGCCTTGCTGATGAATGTACCTTTGCATTAAATGATGATACTGGGCACATGAAAATCCCCAGCTGAATTTAAATCTTAGAACCCAATATCCTCAAAAAAATCTTTCCAAATTATAGGAAATTTAAATTCAGAAAATTATTTAGAATTGTTAATTATTCAGGTTGGCCCTGCAATAGAAGAAGTGGCAAGTCCAAACCAGAATATCTGGTTCCAACATGACGGATGCCGAACACATTTCGGAATAAACGTCAGAGAACATTTGAATAATGCATTTCCAAATCGGTGGATTGGACGATGAGGTGAAATCAACTGGCCTGCTAGATCTCCTGATTCTAGGCACCGTGCGATTTCTTCTTGTGGGATCACCGGAAAAGCCAAATTTACAAAACCCGTCATCCAAACATTCATTATTAGATAACGAATATACAGTCGGCAAACGTCAGAAATTCGTTCTACAATAGGATGGGGTATTGTTTAATTCAGAATTGAGGTTTATTTGAGCACTTGCTTTAATTATTGATTTCTAATAATAATTGTTAACACGTGTATCATTATGATCTTTGTTTCTTTAATTTAAATTGATCAAATTGGATACTGCGCTCCAGCAATAATAAATGTTGTAATGTAACTTCTTCCATTTATTTCATTTATTAAAATGTATTTATGTTATTTTTGTATTTTTTTATAAACACGATGCGATCGATGCTACTGAAGTTTACTGAATTTTACATTTACCAGAAATTCAACCATTTTTTTTAGAAAATTGCAATTGATTTCAGTGAAGAAAATTGGAAATCTTAAAATCATCGCCAACGGCATAATGAGTTTGTCTCTCGAATGACGTTTGAATCAGTTTATTGTCTTGCGAGTCATGGCTCAATAATATTTTCCGAAATGTATTTATTGTGAATATTTTGGTAAAATAATAGAGAATTACAACTGAAAATTAACCAATTCGGATATCATTAGATGAGGGAAAATCTTCTTTCCATTGGTGTCATTATAAATACTGTTAGTTAAAACGGGGAGCAAGAATCTGCAAAAAACATGTTTCCCATATTAAATGCGTTAGCGTTCCTGGAAATGAATTTCAATTACATTAATCTAGAAGCCGTCGCATGGGTCTAAGTTTTTATGGATTTTTCTGAAAAAGAAAAAATCTGTTGAGAACTCTTTTCGATGATGATCAAGAATTATTACTTACTGGGAGCTGGATTCCATTTCACGGATTCAATGAACGATGGTACCGCCCAAATTAAGTGACAAGCAATTTGCAAGAAATTAATTACGTTAGCGGAATGGAGTTTTTGGCGTTGCACCTGGCGTTCACATTTTTTAATGAATAATTATCGTGAGGAACAAGAAAATTTCGGCAATAAATCAAGATTCACCAAATTCAACCTGAGGATAAAGAAAAAGCGTATTAACAAGAAAATCTTATGTATAACTTTTTTATTTCGGAAAGTCATAGTATTAGTGATCATAATTAGTTGGTAAATTTAACAGAGTAGACATTAAAATTAGTCCATCATTCTCATAATCATTTAAAATTAAGGCAAATCTGTTAAGATTTTAATTTAATTAGAAAAAGGTTTTATTTTCTCAGTCTTACAACATTTTAAATCATACTGAGTGGCGCCCATGAATAAATATTTAATCAAAATTATTTGAAACGTGTAAAAAAAAATTACTGAACCATGCGTGTCTCCGATGAAAAGCCGCCGTTTGCATTGTATCCCACGAATTTGAAAAATATCTTACTGACGTGGTAACAGCCGTTCCCCCAAGAATCAAAGAAAACCAAACAAAACAAATGACATCGTTGTATTCAGAATAAAAAAACTTTTCAAAGATATATCACTCGACCCACTTTCCCTATTTAAAATCGGGGGGTGAAGTGAGGGGTGGCTAGGGGGGTAAGGTTATGGAGGTGTAAATGTCAACAAAAGTTGTCCCCCTCCAAATAACAATCGAAGTGTCTCGGCGATTTTTTCAAAAATGCAGCGTAACTCAACAAAATATCTTGTTACCTCTGAGATGGAGCACCCTGTATGTGTTTATACATGCACACTGATGATTTAAATATGAATCGACGTGCAATCCCAACGAAATATACTTGTATGTGTAATGTAATAGGAGAAAAAATAAAGCGATTCAAATATGAATCAGTACGTACTGTAAGGTTAAATAATTCATCCCAAAAATGTACCACTTGTGCAGTTTTCTTCTTCTTTCATTTTCAGCTCGATGTGACGTTTTCGCAAAAAAAAATACAATTGCTGAAGCTACTGGGTCACTAAGTACTTCAGTTACAGGTGCCACCTTCATTTTAGACATTTTCTACTCAAACATATGCTTTTCTTGCAGTTTCGGCATCAGTCCTCCGTTATAGTTATACTTGCTGTATTTCCTTCCCTTTTGCAGGTTGAACTTCTATTATTTCCTTTCTCCTATCTTAACAGATTGTTGCAAATGCATCGTGGAGTGGTATAATTACTTTCCCATCCATTGAAATGAACATAAATAGAACCATATATTTGATATTTCAAATCACGTGTAGCTATTCCTTCAGTTTATACACACCCTGTGTGTTCCATTTGGCTGATTAAGATATATTTTCAATTGTTGCGCAGTCAATTATCATTTGTGAATGTTTTTTTTTTATTCCTTAAGCGTTATTAACAAGAAAATACCAACCGTTTATACTGAAAACGTTTTCATTATTACTGGCAATAAAATTCCTTTTCCAATAAAACGAATAACTTTGTTAGTATCACTTTATTAACTTGGAGTAGTTACTATAGTTTCGACAATTTCAGCTTGTCATTTTCAAACTATGAATATTTACATTACGATTGTACATTTATATATTTTTATTTTTACAGAGCATTGAACAGGGGGGAGAATATTAGGTCGGTCTGGTCGTTGATGAGTGGGATGTCCGGATTACGCTTAACCTTGAAAACTTCGATGGACTCGAGTAAATCCATTTTTAATCCCTTCTCGGTAAAATGGATCACCTCGAGTACATCTTTTTCAAAGGAATGTTCATTTTCCCTAATGTGATTCGCGAACGTTGATTTGTTATTAATATTTTTATATGCGCTGATGTGTTCTTTTAGACGGGTGTTGAAATTGCGTCCCGACTGACCAATATATTCTCCTTGACAACTTGCACATTTTAACTTATATATACCAGATTTGGACATTTTATGAATGGGCGTTTTATTATTAAAGATAATATTACTTATTTTACTTGGGGACTTTAAAGCAACGCTAATATTGTGTTTTTCTAAAATGGATTTAATTTTATGCGTAATTTTACCGAAAAATATTAATGTTCTAAAGTTAGAGTTTGGTGTTTTATTTAAAGCATATAAGTATTTTTGAATCGAGTTAAGCTCTTGTTTCTGAATTAATTTATTTATTAAATTATGTGAATAACCATTATTAATTGCCAGAGATTGTATGATTTTGATTTCGTTGTTATATGATTGGTTAGAAAGTGGAATAGTTTTAGCTCTATAGATCATAGTTTCAAATGCAGCTAATTTGTGTTTGAAAGTGTGTCTTGAATTATTAGGAATTAATGTATCTGTGAATGTAGGTTTCCTGTATATGTCAAATTTAAATGTATTGTGTGTGCTTCTAGTTATGGAGAGGTCTAAGAATTTAATATTTTGATTGTCTTCTTTTTCAAGTGTGAATTTAATATTAGGGTGTATATTGTTTATTTCATGAAGAAATTGTTGTAGTTGTCTATCTGTTCCTTTGAAACATGCAAGTACGTCGTCCACATATCTGTAACAGAATTGTATATGTGTTTTGGCTGAGTTTAATTTTAATATTTTTTGGGTTATATTAAGCATACAAATTTCTGCTAGTAACGGACTTAACGGGAAGCCCATTGCTAAGCCTTCATTTTGTTTATAAAATTTGTTTTCAAATGAAAAATAGTTATTATCTAAAATGATATTTGTTAATTCTAAAAAGCTTAACTCGATTCAAAAATACTTATATGCTTTAAATAAAACACCAAACTCTAACTTTAGAACATTAACATTTTTCGGTAAAATTACGCATAAAATTAAATCCATTTTAGAAAAACACAATATTAGCGTTGCTTTAAAGTCCCCAAGTAAAATAAGTAATATTATCTTTAATAATAAAACGCCCATTCATAAAATGTCCAAATCTGGTATATATAAGTTAAAATGTGCAAGTTGTCAAGGAGAATATATTGGTCAGTCGGGACGCAATTTCAACACCCGTCTAAAAGAACACATCAGCGCATATAAAAATATTAATAACAAATCAACGTTCGCGAATCACATTAGGGAAAATGAACATTCCTTTGAAAAAGATGTACTCGAGGTGATCCATTTTACCGAGAAGGGATTAAAAATGGATTTACTCGAGTCCATCGAAGTTTTCAAGGTTAAGCGTAATCCGGACATCCCACTCATCAACGACCAGACCGACCTAATATTCTCCCCCCTGTTCAATGCTCTGTAAAAATAAAAATATATAAATGTACAATCGTAATGTAAATATTCATAGTTTGAAAATGACAAGCTGAAATTGTCGAAACTATAGTAACTACTCCAAGTTAATAAAGTGATACTAACAAAGTTATTCGTTTTATTTGAATTATTCAAAATGTATCACGAAGTGAAAGCCTCCACAATTACTTATTTAAAATTCCTTTTATTATTTTCTAGAAAATGTGATTCGTTTGTTTATAGTGAAGCAGTTGCACTTTCATAAATTAAAATTCGTAATGACTCATTGTCAGTGGTAATAATAACCTGAACCGATATGTATGCGGTGTTTATAATATTGTTCCATATATTTTTAAATACTGGCAGTAACATAACTAAACCAAACATATCCTTCGTCGAATGCATCGATGCAAGATTATTAATGTTCCAATCGCACAAAACTAATTTGTTTCACATATCACTAATAAACAGCAACAAAGCAGATTTTCTAATGACGAAATTTCCAGGTTATGCTGATAAACTAAGCATGATTTATGACATCAAACATGATTTACGCAATAAGGATACGGTGAATTTGCTTTTTCTTATAGAAAACTTAATTGATTTGCAAGGATATATCGAACGCCTCAATAGGGATATAAATCAAAAACCAAACGCTGTTTCGGTGACATTTTACTGCCTCAATCAACACCCTGATCCTGATAATTTGTTGGAGCGTAAATATCCAGGCATCGCCCGATTTCCTATGATGAGACTTATTTTATTATACAATTCTAAGTGTGACGTAATTAAGGCTAATGCGGTGGACAACACATTTTCTGTACTACAAAGGAGAGGAGGTTGGAAAAGGGGCATCATCGCTATACTTCCCTTTGGGATTGATAATTCTTTATTCAATAATAAAAGGACAACTTTTGAAACGATTACTCTAAACTCCACCGAAGACATACATAGAAGTATATCTGAAGGAACGGCCGATGTATCTTTTGTTAGCACATTTCCAAATACCTATGACGACGTCATTTATACGAGACCTATGAAACGAAACGATGTAAAGCTACTAGTTCCTAAATCTAAGGAAAAACCTGTGCTTATCAAAATCGTCGAAACCCTGAATGTAAAGACTTGGATCCTGCTCATCTCGCTCATCATTGCTTTATCCTTCGGAATATCATATGCCAGAGGCTATGCAGTACCTTCACTTGCTTTTCATTTAATAACGACTCGATCAGGCAGCTACGTAGAAAAACTCCCTTGGATTTTTGTACCCTGGCAAGTACTCTCCCTGTACATCTCAATCTTCATCAGCATGGGCATTCTAAAGGCACTAATTTCCACAGATTATTACCCTCAAATGAACAACCTAAATGATTTTTTACAATCTAATTTAACTGTTTTAACCCTAGACGAATTTAAACAGAAAGTTCCCACGGGATTTAACGAAAGAATTATCATCACCAGGAGCGATGAAATATTTGGAAGAATTCTAGAAGGCAACACGACGTACGCGTATGCATTGTTTGATTCACAAATTCAAGACTTGCTCAGAATAATGAAAACAAATGGTTCTTATATCCCTTTTCATGTCATTGACGAATCATTCATATATAGCTTTAGTGCTTACTATGTCGTAAGTTATTTTTTGAAAAATCTTATCGATAGAGAATTCTATCCTTTCACTTATGAAACCGTCCCCAATAATGCCCTTGGTTTAAGATTTGATGATGTCAGTGGGGGCGTGCTGACGTTTGCACATTACGAAAGTATATTCGCCGCATTTCTGTCTGGATTGTGTGTAAATTTGTTTGTACTATTTTTAGAAATTATTTATGCAAAGCTAAAGGATGTTTAATATAATAGTATATTACGTAACAAGAGTTGTAAATAGCAAATTACGCGCAAGTGAAAAAAATTGCGTACGAGCCGCGTAGCGGCGAGTAACGCAATTTCACGAGCGCGTAATTGCTTTACAACTCGCGTTATGTAGTATACTTTATCTACGACCACTCTCACCTTAATTTATATTTGATTCTCCAGTCCATAAATGTTCCTTAAACATTTTTGTATCGCGAGGCGTAGCAGGGAGAAACTTGTTGGCCGCTTATTTAATCATTTTCGTTGTTGCTGTTACTGGACATTATTTATCTTGCAAGAATTGAAAAGAGTTTCATTAACAATGGTTACATACCTCATTATTTGGTACTTACTTCTGGATATCATTGCATTTGAATGAGAATGTGCGGAATAGCGAAGTGACAGCTTCGGAGTGCGTGATGTGACGTTTAACAATCGCGGAGTACTATATTTAATAAAAACGAACAAACGCGCAACTCTCAACCAATCAAAAGTTCGTAAACGAAACTCACTAGTATGTTATGGCAAACACACACGTACCTTTAATTTACAAGCGGGCTCTAACATACGTGGGTGTTTTGGTGTATTTACGCAGTACGCGCATTGTACGATAATGGGCATTTACAGTAGTGGTCGTAGATAAAATTAATTATTTTTATAGGTAACACAGTTCAATAGAAACATTTGTTTGTATTTATATTTTATGAATATGCAATCGCTGTGTTTGGCGTATTGAATAAGTAACTTGTTTTGTTATAACACGGTTTTAAAGTAGATAATGTATCAAGGGAGAGAAATACGATTTTCTCTGTTCAAATTTGTATCTCGAGAGTGAAAGCAGGGCTGATACAACGCACCGAGGAAAAAATAGTACGACCCGTTTTTTCTGGGTTGGATTTTAGAAACGAACGTTTTACCAAAGAGGATTATACACATGCAATAATATAGCCATTTTTCATTTTTGTCAATAGTCAGTGGTTAGTTATCAGTAACTTACGTAACACTCGTGCATTTTATTGTATATTACTGTTTGCAATGACGAATATACTTTTCATGAATGCAGTGTGTTATTGCTAAATTACTGTTATGGGAGCAGGAATATTAGTTGATAAACTCTGATTGATATTGTAATGTCCTATCTATCCTTAAAATAAATTTTAAAATCACAATTTTAAACCATTTAACCAAATAAAAGTTTATATAATGCCATCAATATCTTGTTATTTACATATAATTGGGTATTTGAAATTGTTGAGTTCACTAACAACTACTATTCACAAGTAAATTTATTGGAAAATTTTCCATTCCGCAAATCCGACTTTCCTTCCATAATAGTGTATTACATAACAAGAGTTGTAAGTAGGAAATTACGCGCAAGTGAAAGACATTGCGTACGAGCCGTCTAGCGGCGAGTAACGTAATTTCACGAGCGCGTAATTGCGTTACAACTTGCGTTATGTACTATGCTTTACGTTCGACCTTACGTTTATTCGCTTAAACTAAAGACATATTGAAACTGAATCTTGTCCGGGTGACGTTTAAATTTGTATTCAATTAGCCGGTAATGGCAACGTAGGACGACTACCAACCAAACAAACGAATTACCGCTCGAACAATTTTCCGTCGAATAATATATTGTACAACACATTGATTGAGCAAATTTAAGGATACGGATCGTTGTACTCGCTCTGAAATGTTAATCTGCTAAGATTCCATTGCGATGAAAGTACCATAAGGCATGGCGTGAAGTTTATTGTGTCGGTTATTATTTTAACCAATAAGTTGTAATCTGACGTTTAAATGTCACTGTCACTTTTGATGTTTAAAGACGAACAGACGAATGCAGAGGACCGGCGGACGTTAATTGTAATTGGCTAATAAGTATATAATACAGCAAGGTACATAAGTGGTAATAGTACATGTTACACTTTTATGTATAACATTTAACATTTATATATGCTCTATATACTCGTAATGGGTCGCTTACGATTGGTGAAAACAATTCGGTAATTCATCAATTACAAAGTGGGAGTAGGTAAAGGTATTAAACATATCCTCTGTTCACTAGATATATAATTTTTTGGATTCTGCCATTGTTTGGCCACAACTCGAATCTTATTTTGCAAAGAAGCAGAGTTGATGTTTACCGTTCCAAATTCGCCAACCGAATGGTGTGGAGTGGCGCGCATTTTAAGTCCCCAAAAAAAACGTCTGTCTGGCATCGAAATGTACATTTTTTGCTCACAATTTCCCCAGTTTAACAATAAAAGCGAACAGTCAAAAGGGCCTAATAAACCCAGGTAAACCTGCGTTTTATAGATGCAATATCCCTAAAAACAGCGTGGGAAGCCTTTTTTTCAAATGAGCAGACGCACCCCATCAGAAATTATATAAATTATGAACAAATACAAAAATTATTGATATTTAATTTTTATATAATATATTTTCATTTTCTAAAGTACCCAACTTGATAAAAGTTTATACTGGCATCAAGAAGATATAAGGACAAAATGAAAGAGGTCAATTTTCAATCGGTGAGGACAGTAGAGCAGCTGGCGGAGACGGTTAAACAGGCGATGACGAGAAGGAATAGAGGAAAAGTGGGGCGTAGAAGCTTTTGGTTTGATGAAGGGTGTAGGGAAGCGAAAAGGGTGCTAAGAAGAGCGATAACGACTTGAAGGGAAGGGAGGAGGTGAGACAAAGAGATGAAAGAGGCAAAAGTTAGGTTTAAAGAGGAATGCAATAAACAAAAGGATATGTGGCTGGGAGACGAGGTGAAGAGAGTATGGAGTTGAAGAGCGAAAAACAACTTTGAAGGTACTTGAAGGAAAGAGGACCGATCAGGAAAGTAAGAGGAGAGGGTATAACCATCGAGACATGGAAGGCACACTTTGAAGAGTTGCTAGGAACAAAGGGAATTCGAGGGAATCAAGTCGCAAGAAGAAGGGTTTTCGGGAGGGAGGGTGATTTTAGTATGGCAGAGTTAGAAAGGGTGCTGCAGGAGATGAAGGATGGGAAAGCGGCGGGTCCCGATGGGATTCAGGCAGAAGCATGGAAGGCAAGGAGAATATGTTGGTGCTGCTGAACGAGAGGAGAAAGGCAGTTTCCAAAGGAGTAGAGGGAAGGAGTCATTCTGCCAATTCACAAGGGAGGAGATGAGAAGCTATAGGGGGTTGCGTTGATGGATAGCCTCTATAAAGTAATCATGACGATGGTCAAGAATAGGTTGAAGATAGAGGCGGAAGATCAAAGGTGGCTACCGGAAATGCAAGGGGGGTTTAGGAAAGGGCGGTCCACGGTAGAGCAGATAGCTACACTTAACTGGGTGATTGAGAGAGAGCTGAAAAAAAGAGAGATTGTGTTTGCTGTTTGTGGATCTGAAAACGGCGTATGATTCGGTGGATAGAACCTTAATGATTGAAAGTTTGAAAGGGAAGGGATTGTCTGAGCAGGTTGTGGAGTGGATAAGGGAAGTATATAAGGAAACGTGGTGTGAGAGTGGAAGAGCATGTGTCGGGCCATTTTCAGGTGCAATGTGGAGTGAGGCAGGGATGTCCTTTAAGCCCACTGCTATTCAACCTATACGTCGCAGACATAGAGAGGGTGGAAGTGGATGCAGGCAGGGGGAATAGTGGTGAGTGGAAAGAAGGTGTGGAGTCTGGCGTATGCTGATGATGTGATAGTGATGGCGATAACAGTGAAGGAAATGAGAGAGATGTAGATGAGATTGGAAGGGTACTTTGGAAAAAGAAGATTGACTGTGAATGTGAGAAAGACGAAATGGATGATTTGTAAAAATGTAGGAACGAGAGGAAAGGGGGAAGAATTGAGGTCGCTAGGAGAACAGACTGAGCGAGTGAGTGAGTTTAAATATCTTGGGTATATGTTCAGTGAAACAGGGACGAAAGCGCGTCATGTGGTATTTGTGTGCAAGAAAGCGAGAGTGGCTATGGAGCGTATGCGGGGTATATGGAACGGGATGCTAGATAAGAATGTAAGTATGCAAATGGTATGGTGGGATGCTTGTGTGAGGGCAATAATATTGTATGCATCAGAGGTGTGGGAGTGAGTGGGCAGGAAAAAATCGAGAAAGTACAGATGCAATACCTGAAGAGGATATTAGGATTGGAGAGGACCACGCCAAATTATATAGTTCTGCAGGAGAGTCAGCGATTGTCGGTAGAGTGGGAAGCGGCCAGAAGTGTGGTAAAATTTGAGAGGAGGATATGGGGCTCAAGGGATGAAAGAGTAGTGAAAGAGGTATGGAAGGTGTGTTACAGAGAATGGATGAGGAAAGTTGAAGGAATAAGATGGATGCATGAGAGGAACAAGTTGTATGTCAGGGCGGGGTGGTTAGCGACGGTTTTCGAAGAAAAGGTATCAAGGGGGGAGCTGATCGAGAAGGAGGTGGCGGAAAGGTTACTGTCGGTGGAGTTGCAAGAGAGGCAAAGCAAAATTAACAACAGTAGATATAACCCGAAGTTCCAAGGTCTGCAGGTGTTCGCAGGCCCGCCTCGGTATTTTAAAACTTGGAAGCCTGACGAAGTGCGTTTGTTGGCAAGGTTCAGGTGCGGGAACGAGGAGAAGGGAAGGAAGGTGTGGATAGGAGAGAAATACACGAGATGTGGGTTTTTCGGGGAAGAAAGAGATGAATGAGAGCACTGGATGAATGGATGTGAAGAAGTGAGGGAGGCGATAAGGATGAGAGTGAAAGAAAGAAGTAGGAATGTGTGTCTGTATGAAAGCGGCACGTTATTGGTGAGATTGAGAACAGAGAAGTGTAGCTAACTGGAGGTCGAGAGGACTGTGAGAAGAGATGTGGGGCGGGTAGGTAAGGGATATGTGTGTACATGTAAGTTAATTTTGTTCTGCGACACGAAGTCTTTTTAAAAAAACTATTTATTCGGTTAAACACAACTTTACTCTAAGACGGTTATAATACAATTAAAATATGGAATATACAATAACAACTTAATCTACGCGAACTGCGCGTTACCTAAGATAACGTGAAGCTGACTAAGCACTAGAACTACTGACGATGCACGCAGGTGCATGTAAGTCTGTGGCTGGAGAGTTATACTGGGTAGAGAAGTATACTGGGTGATCGATAGATAACTCCTTATGCCTTAGATTTTAGCATCTCCTGGAAGTTGGAGATTTACACTCACAGGTGATGATGATGCGGTCTGTTGCTTCCTTTTCTTGTAGAGTTTGACAGTCAAGTATATGAGGAAGCCGATTCCAGCGGTGTACAGGATAATTGTCCAAAAACTTGGAGAATAAAATTCGCGTTGAAGGTTTCCATCGAGAATTGTTGAAGGACAGGAATTTCCTTCAAGTTCAGCCTTTTGAGCTTGATTTTTCCTACGGCGAACTTATGCGTATGGAACACAATTGGGTTGGAGTTGATTAAACTGGAACTGTCAATGGTGTGTTCCAGGTACTCTAGTTCTGGTTACTGAAGATTATTTCGCAGTTTCCTTTTTTGATAAGGAAAATTCCCTTTAGGGATCTTGTCTCGGTGCCATCGATGCAGCGGATCTTGATCTCTTCTTGTTTCGGGAACACGGCCAAAAATTGATTGATTATGTACTCGCATTGACTATTATTTCCGGATGGTAGAACTTGAGTTTCACACATTGCTTTATTATTTATTAGCAATTGATTAGAGCATTGATAATATTTTATACCTTCAGTACACAATTCTTCTAGAGGTTGAGTTTCATTACTCATTTTTGATTTTAATAAATAGCTAATATTTGGTATTATTGTCGCATATTCATTTTTATATTTAGTAGGAATGGAAGTTATTTGATAAAGGTAGAACTCGTGTTCGTAATTGAATGGAATTGAAAGAAAATTATTTATTTTTGACAACTTAATTTTACAGTGTACTTTAATAATAGATTCAAAAAGTATTAAATTTTCCATTCTTAATGCGAAAGGTAATTCTTGATTATAATGTTTAGCAATTCGCTGTAATTCTAAGAATAAGTCAATAGGTTTTATAATACTAGGGCTTAATACATTTAATTTACAAAATAATATTGAATTTTCGATTTGTTCTAAAATATTTAAAATAGTGTTATAAAGAATAATTAATTGATTAAATAAGTCTGTTGCAACTAATGTATTTTTTCCGCTACCGACAACGTAAATACGCATTGCATCCATGGTTACAGGTACCGCAAGTGGCTGATAACATTCGTGGTATTTGTTATCCTTGACGACGGAACTTAATTTTTTACTTACGGACCTAGGAAAATAATAAACAGAAACGTAACGCTCCAACATATAGGCGAGCAACACATTTTCGTCTATACCTATAGCATCGGCATTCTTTTTACATAGCCTCTGCTTAAAAGAGTCGTAACAGGACACATACAGCACGGCAAACATAACTTGCCGTTGCGCAGTGGCAAAATTGTGGGCGGAACCTTCGAAGGGCGCTCTCGATAGATTTCGTGAAGAGTTCGCGCGCCTGGTACATTCAATTATGTGGAGGAGAGCGCACGATAGAGTTGTAAATGAATAGCGCCCGCGAAGAATATGTGCTTGCTTATTACAGAGACTGTACTCGGCCGGCTGTAGAGAGAGAGCTTTCGCTTGCTATCTGCGCGTCTGGCCAACTTATATTTGTCGTCCTGTACCTTTTTCGATTTTGTCGGTAACAGATTCTAACACGCAATATTCGCAGCTTCGTTTGCATCCATGCCCGCAAAAACTGTCACTGGATTGACACAAACAAACAAAATTCGACGTTGTTTTCTCGGTTGCTGAGTTGCCATAGAACGCATATGTGACTATAAACATTTGAATCCCAAATGTTACAGGCCGTATTTTAGAATATTTTCTGATCTTTTTTAAGTATTATATTTCCGGTAGCGGAAAAAAATTAATAAGCAACAAGGAACGTAATGACAATTAACATTTTCGGCTGGCGACGAGCCTCGGCTCGTATTCGCCCACCTCAAATGTTAATACGTCCTTACGTTCCTTGTTGCTTAAATAACTATTGAAGCTTAATTTCACCTTTCATTACAATATTTAACTGTGTTATTCTTGATTTTAAAATTAATTCATTATGTTGTATATTTTGTAGAGTATCATTAAAATTTTTCATTACTTGTGTTGTGACACTATATCCATTATTAATCTGATTTTTAATATAGTTTTCATTTGTTTCTAAATGTTTCAAAATTTCGTCAATTCTTTTTCCATCATTCGCGTCTAAATTTCCCGTAACGGATTTAAAAATAGTACCTAACCCATTAATTAATCCTCTCTTGGATCTAGTTTGAGTTAAAGAATATAATTTTATGTTATTTATCTTATCTGTTATAGCGTTATAAGTAAAGTTTATGCTATTATTATAATTCACGAAATCTCTTTCAAATTTTGAAATATTCTTAATAGTAGTTTTTAAGTAATTATTTTGTTTACTTAGTTTTTCGAATTCTTGATATAACGGACTTAATTCGAAATAGTGGACAAAGGTATGCTCAGATTTTTGTATTTTTGCGAGACCTAAATTAATAGGAAGTAATCCTATGTTTGACGTTATTTCCTTTATTTCAGCAGTATCCGTCATTGCCGTGAGGAATGACCTGGAAAAGAATGATCATATTCAGGTTTGTTTAAATAAATTCGAATATTAATTTTTGACTTATTAAAAATGTATGCGATCATTGGTTTGACTATTTTATATTTTAATTTATCTAGTCCACACCCTAATTTTGGTATAGCTAGTTTTGTTATGTTATTAGCATGACAGAATTTTCGCAAGTTTATTAATGTTTTAAATAAACACTCATGAGAGGGTTTGTCGTCGTATTTTTCTTTTGTTATTAGATAAAGTATATATCGACCATTTTCGTTTATTCCATTCGCGCATAGCGAATATAATTCTGGATCTTGTGCTTTTAGTAATTCTACTTGACCGAATTTTTCCTTAAAATCGAGTGCAATTCCGGCACCCATATACAAGTCTTTGCTTACGCAGTGAGCAAGTGAGAATGCTTCAGGAGCATGAAATAAATGATCTGCGATCTCAGTAACGTTACTTATAAACGGTGTAGGTTTATTCAAAAACTGTTTAAAATCTTTAAATTTCATTTTTTCATAACTTTCTTTAGTAAATAATTTATTTTTTGCTTTTAATTTACGCGGTCTCTTAATATAATAAACGTGGATTTTTTAAGATATCTAGGGATTATTTCCGCTGTTTTTAGTTGTGAATTAATGTTTTGTAAAGTTTCTGGTTTATACTTATTTTTCGTTTTAGCCTGCTTTTGCTTATTTTGCACAAATATTTTGTCGGGGACTTCAGGCATTTCTTCTCTATCTTCATTTCGTTTATTAATAATATTATGTTTATTTTCAGAAATTTTCTGATTTATTTGTTCATATAGAACTTTAACTTTATCTCTATGTTCATTGACATAATTATTTACAAGTACAGATTCTACATTAATATTTAAAGTAGTATTTACTTCAGTATATCCTGAAATTATTTCTTGCGGTTTCAATTTTGTAACGGAGTGAATACAGTTATTATATGCAATAAGTGCGTAATTTATTTTATTTTCAATTGGTTCCTTTTTGAATGAATCTTGGTTGTTAAATAATCTGATATGTTCAATCATGGTTGAATGTACTCTTTCAACGAGTCCATTAGAATTGGGGTGTTGGGAACTAATAAAATGTAAATTAATTTTATGTAATTCTAATAATTCCTTGATTACTATGTTTTTAAACTCTAAATGATTGTCAGAGACAATTTGTTTTGGAATGCCATGATGGCTGAAGTATTTTAATAATTTATTAGCAATTTCTATTGCTTGATGAGAATCGAGTCTATACATTTGTGTGTACTTGGAAAACGAGTCGATTAATGTTAGGAAGTTAGCTCCTTCTATTGAAATGCTATCAATATGTATTATTTGGAAAGGTTTGGTAGCAGTAGGGGTTATATTGAACTTTGGCTTTAAGGGGTTTCTTTCATATTTGCTAAGTAAACATACTTCACATTGATTTACATAATTTTGGATTGTTCGCCTCATATCTGGCCAATAAAATATACGTTTTAATTCTAATTTTATTTTTGAATTCTTAAAGTATTTCTGCATTGTTGCAGTAAATTTTTCATAACATTGATTTTCAAAATACAAATTATATTTTGTATTTGGAAAAATATATTCCTTTATAAAGTTGATTAATTCTTGTTCAAAATTTACTTTAGAAAATTGGACAAATAATCGCATTTTCTTATTATCGAATAAAGTAACTCTTTTTAATTTTGAAGGGGAGTAATCCACTTCTGAGATTATAATTTGATTATTTCTAAAATTTACGGGTTTTTCCGTAATTGGAATTGTTAAGATTGGATCTTCTACATTTGAGTATTTTGTATCACCTTCGTGATCATTATTATAAAATAAATCTTCAAAATCTATATCATCCAGATTTCCTGGTTCAACAATTAATGATTGTTCAATATTTTCACGATTTTTATTACTTACAGGTACGTCATTAAAGAAATTATCTAGAAATTCGTTTACTTCATTTTTATCTGTAACGTTTAATTCTATTCTCGATAGAGCATCTGCATTTTTGTTCAATGAACCCTTTTTATAAATAATTGAGTAATCGTACTCGGATAATTTTAATCGCCATCGTACAAGTTTGGAGTTAGGCTCCTTAATGGACATTAACCATTGAAGTGGTTTATGATCCGAAACAATTTGGAATTTTCTGCCAAATAAATACGACCTAAAATATTTAACTGCCCACACGATTACAAGGAGTTCCTTTTCAATCGTGGAGTAGTTTACCTCGGAATCGTTTAATGTGCGACTCGCATATGCGATGGGTTTTTAGAACCAATGGTGCCTTGCGATAAGACGGCTCCGATCGCATAATTACTTGCATCTGTAGTAAGTACGAAGGGTCTAGTGAAATCGGGATATTGCAATAATGGTTCATTCATTAGCACATGTTTGCATGTATTAAAGCAATTTTGGTAATCGGGGTCATTTACATTTATTATTGCGTCTTTTTTTTAGGCGTTTTGTTAAGGGTTTCGTTAACCCTGCAAGGTTCTTTATAATTCTTAGGAATTGGATAGTTTTTGATAGCTCGAATGTTTTCCGGATTTGGCCTTACGCCGTCTGGTGTAACAATATGGCCCAAATACGCCACTTCTTTTTTTAAGAACTCCGATTTGTCGATTTGAATTTTGAAATTTGACTCGCGTAATCTTTTAAAAACTTCTCTTAAACGTACGACATGCTCCTGCAGACTAATGCTGAAGACGATGATGTCGTCAATATAAACTAAACAGCTAGAATTTTGAATTCCCTTTAAAACACTGTCCATTACTCTCTGAAAGGTAGCTGGAGCATTTTTCAACCCGAACGGCATACGTAAAAATTCGTAATGACCGTTTAAAGTGTTAAACGCGGTCTTAGGAGTGTCCTTTTCATTAATTTCGATTTGGTGGAATCCCGACGCGAGGTCTAGAATTGTAAAGTACTGACAACGTCCGAGTTTGTCTAGTAACTCATTAATATTGGGTAACGGGTAGCGATCACAGATTGTCTTATCGTTCAGTTTCCGATAATCAATAACAATTCGCCATTTGCGTTTTCCCGACGCGTCCATTTTTTTTGGAACTATCCATATCGGAGACGACCAAGGAGAAAATGAGGGTTTAATAATATTTTGTTCAAGCATTTCTTGAACTTGACGATCTACTTCTGATCTATGTATTTCGGGATAACGATACGTTTTCGTATAAACTGGGATTTCATCGCTCGTGATTATATTATGTTTAATTTGATTGGTAAACGTTAAATTTTTTCCATCCTGATGGAATATATCTGCGTATTCTTTTATTACTTGAAAAATAGCGTGTCTCTCTTCTTCGTTCATGTGCGTTGACCGAATTTGAGAGATATCAAATTTATTATTAATATTGTTTTTATTCTTAAATTGAATATTGTTTAAATTCGGATAGATTTTTTGATCGTATTCGTCGATCGGTTTTACTATCACCGGTCTTTTAATATAAACCGTAACATCTTTATTTTCAGGATTTTTTATCATACATCGAGCTTTACTATTTTTTATGTGAACTACACATTCTGGAATTTGAAGTTCATTACATTTTGTAAATGGAATTATACCATCGCCATTTATAATATTTTTTTATATCTAACTGTATTATTTGTTCTGACATTGCACCTACTACTATACTTTTCGTAGTGAATTCTTGAACATTATTACTTATTAACTTAATTTCACAATTATTTGTGATAATCTTGTTTTCATTAAGATCAATAACGGCATTTAATTTTTTTAAATTATCAAAGTCCAATAAGACATCAAAATTCGAGTGGAAATTAAACAGAAAGAATTTCAAATTTGATGCGGTTTGAGATTTAAATAAACTTTACCTACGACAACTTGGATATATGCTCATTACATGCTTGGTAATGATTAGTATATGTAGTGCATTGCTCAAGCATTTCATTCTCGCATCGATTATCTGTGCTAGAATATATTCCAACACTGTACTGTCATACGTGAAGCCTAACCTTCAATGTGTCAAAATGACGGAGTAGATTTAAAGATGTTTGCTTCGCCGATTCTACATACATGGGGCGTTAGTTGTAGTACCTTGGCAAATTTGTTGTTTTCGATGTTTGTCTCCATACTATTTATATATACTTTTAAACACTAAGAATGTATAAACTCGAGAAATGATATGAACCATAAATTATATTGCGGTTGGCGGCTTGGTTTTTGACCGACGTTTGTTTCCGCGGTAACGGTAAGCAGGTGCCTCTGATAAAAGTTATCGCGTACGAATTGTCCGCGTTCGGTTTGTAATTATCTTAACTATCACAATGAAGCTCAACAAAGTTGTCGTAGGTAAAGCATAGTGTACAACTCGCATGGAATGACTATTTCTCGCTCTTATGAATTGCAGCATTCGCCTTTCGGCTCATGCTGCAAACTTCATACTCGCGAGAAATGTATGTCATTCCATGCTCGTTATACAATATACTATTGTAATTGTATTATAGTACTATGATGACCATGAGATAAACCATGTGCGCTGGCTACCTCGAATTCATCGTACTTTATATTTATTTATATTTTTTACAATTTTTCCGCAACTAACGGATTTACAAAAGAACGCGAACTCGCGGTATCTATTAAAATCTTAATATAATGCTTAGGATCTATAATATACGGTAAAGAACTAGCATTGTTAATAATATTCATTGATTCGATGGGGAGACCTCGTCTAAGCCTTGCCCTAAAATGCTTCTTGTTGCTCATCAATATTATATAATTGATTCTGGTGGTAACGACCTGTCGCAATAGACACCGGAGTCGGAACGTTTTGATTTTGATTACCACTTGGATTTGGATTTTGATTTTGATTATGATTTATATTACATGTCGTTGTGGACATGGGTGTTGCATTAGCATTATAATTGTTATTTCTGTTAAATTTAAATTTATTATTATTATAATTATTATTTCGATTAAAAGGAAAGAAATTCCTCGGCTGCAAATGTTGTACTTTATTTACAAATGGTTTTGCATTATATTGTGAATTAAAATTTCTCGGTGGTGAATTATTAATTTGCACCGGACGTGGTTGATACACTGGTTTTTGATTTAATTTGATTTTATCAATTTTGTTCGATACCAATTCTAGCTGAAAATAATTAGTTAACATGTTAAGCGCGGCGTTTAGATCTTGTGGATTTTTAACTCTTAGGTGAGAGCCTATTGGATCTCGTAACCCGTGTAAAAGTACGCGTAACGCATTATTTCTACAGAAATTGGATAAATAACGACGCTCTAAAATATCGTTAATGTGATTTAACAAATATGACATTTGCAGATTTAACAAACTCTGCAATTTATTGAAAAAATCAAAAGGTGATTCATTATGGGTTTGTTTTAATTGCGTAATTTCGCTATTTAAACTGAATAAATCCCGTTTGTCGGAATAAGAATTGAGAAGTGCATTTTTCAGATCTTGCCAGTTGTTTATAATGCTAGATGAAATATTAATTGCGGCTTCGCCCTTACCTCTTGCGATTATGCTTGACATTAGGTAATCATTTTGGAAGCCCGTCGGATCTCCAAGATTGTAAAATTTATTTACAAGTTTCTCGCAAATTTCAACAAAGCGCGATATGAGTTCAGGTTCCCCGTGGAACTCTGGAATCATGTTAATGTACTGCGGTTTGAGAGCCATTTTTAATTGTTACTTAATTCGTGCGATTCGACAATAATAACAAATGTACAGAACGCAAATTTTTCAGCTCGTAATTGAATTGATTACAACTAGAGAATTACAAGTGTGAGTCGAATAGTGTACTTACAGCAAAACTATTATCTTACTCATCCGGAACGATTGATTCGTCTAAGATGGTAATTAGAGATGTGGGCCTCGATTGAGCGGCTGGACTGTCTGTACTGGTTTCTCGATGTTCGGAGAGCCTTGCGTCCGTCTTGATCCCGACTGCTAGTGGACCCGTTCAGAATTTCCGGTTAATCGTAAAAACGAAAAAAAACGTAATATCGATATTCGTTCGATAGACTTTTTCCCGAAAATCCTACCGACTGCGCCAGTTAATTTTATTCTGCGACACGACGTCTTTTTAAAAAAACTATTTATTCGGTTAAACACAACTTTACTCTAAGACGGTTATAATACAATTAAAATATGGAATATACAATAACAACTTAATCTACGCGAACTGCGCGTCACCTAAGATAACGTGAAGCTGACTAAGCACTAGAACTACTGACGATGCACGCAGGTGCATGTAAGTCTGTGGCTGGAGAGTTATACTGGGTTGAGAAGTATACTGGGTGATCGATAGATAACTTGTATATATAGAAATATGGAGGTTGAGTTTATAAGTTTTGAGTTTTTTTTTTGAGTTGTTATACGAGGTTATGCCAAATAAAGGCTTTTTTTTATTGGCATCAATGAAATTGATGGGTGTTCAAAAATACCGTTTTAGTGTCGCGCACGACATTTGTAATCGACTCTTCTCGCATGCGACACATGTCGACTACTTTTCAATAATAGCACCCCTGTTGTGCCGACATAACCAACAACGAGCTGGACCATATGAAAATGGAGACGCGACGCCGACCGCTGAAAAGGAGTTAACAATAGACTTTCTACGAATGGAAATATTGTTGTTGAAAAATATAATCAAGGAAAAGGTTGATAAGTACAGGGTCCGGCATTGAAACTTTCTTTTTTTAAAGGTCAAAAATAAAACTATAAATTGTACATTTTGTTTTTTATTATTAGTATTAAGCATTAACATGGGAAGTTTTAAATTAAGATGTCTTAAAAAAACATATTTGACAAGTGTCTGCCGTTGCTGTCGATGCATTGTTGTATTTCTGAAGTTGATGTGGACTCTTTCGAGCATTGCAACCGGTATATTGGCTATTTCGTGACAGATATTGTTTTTCAATTCTTCCACAGTTGCAGGACGGTTGTTGGATACTTTAGATTTAAGGTAGCCCCATAGAAAAAAATCACATGGGGCTAAATCTGGTGAGCGTGCTGGCCACGATATGTCACTCCTGTTGGAGATAAGTCGCCCTGGAAAATTTTCCCGCAAAACAGCCATCGAAATTCGTGATGTGTGGGCCGAGGCCCCATCTTGCTGAAACCATACTTCGCCTACAGCCATATTTTCAAGAGCTGGTAGAAAGAAGTTGTTAATCATTCCCACATAACGCTCAGAGTTTACTGTAACCGTGCGATTGCCCTCCTCAAAAAAATATGGCCCAATGATTCCCACGCTTGATATCGCAGCCCAAACTGTGACCCGATCCGAATGAAGAGGCCTCTGATGAACTTCCCTAGGATTGATATCGCTCCAATAACGCATATTTTGTTTATTAACACAACCTGCGAGATGGAAGTGTGCCTCATCGCTAAAAAGCACAACTGCTTTAGGGGGCAAATTATCAAGGAGCCTTTCGCATGCTCTTTGTCGTGAAACAAAATCACGTTCGGAAAGTTCTTGTGCGACTACCATTTTGTAGGGGTGAAAGTGAAGATCGTCATGAAGAATTCGGCGAGTTGAACGCTCCGACAACCGCAGGGCAGCTGCATGTTTTGAAGCAGAGGGCCTAGGAGACCGCAAAACCGACTCTCGGACTGCCTCGATGTTTGCGGGTGTTCTAACGGTCCCCCACCCAGGATAATATGGATCTCCGGGCAGGAACAGCTCCTCGAGGGGGAATATTGTACCGTAAACGGAACGCACGCTGCACCGCAACTATTGAGGGGCCTCGTGAAAAGACAACTGCAAACGCGCGTTGCTCTCTCGCCCAAAGCATTTTAACGACTGACGATGGTTCGGACGGTTAAGAAATAAATCTCCCCACCAACGTTCTTCGTTAAGAGCACTGCCGCGCCGCAATTATCTCCAGTAGCGTCCTCACGTCTCATTGAAAAAAGAAAGTTTCAGTGCCGAACCCTGTATAATTTAATTACAAAATTATTGTCAGATAAGGAGGAAATTATAGCCTTGTTAAAAAAAACCCGTAATCGCTACTACAAGTTATACTTCAATTCCAATTAATACCACCGTACCAGGGGTAGCAGCACAACCTAAAAATGGCGACAAAGATCGACAACAATTATATGTTTCTAAACAAAATATTACTCCGGACATTAAACCAACAAAAATTCGCAAACCCCTTATTTCGATGCCAATTACTCTGAATGAAATTCCAACAGTATCCGTAATAAACCAGAAGGTCATGGATAAGGATATTAATGTAAACAAAAATGAATGGACTGAAGTTTTTCCACGTAAATTGAAACGCAAACACCATAATACTATTCTAGACACTGCGAATAAAATCGGGCCGATAGAAAGAGTCACTTTATACAATTTCCTGCATGTTTATAATCTAGATCCAGATACAACCGCAGATCAATGAACAAAATACCTGGAGGAAATAGGCTTTAAGGACATTAAATGCGAGTCAATCAAATCGAAATATCCGGAACGATATTCATCTTTTAAAGTGGGAGTGCCAGCCAGTCAGTTACAGGACTTAAAAAAGCGGAATTATGGCCAGAATATGTTAAAATTAATATTTTTTTATGGCACATAGAGAGGAGGCAATCAACAAAATGCGCAATCAATTCGAAACAAAATAAATGAACCCGAATCACTCACTATTGATAATGAGCTATACTCAGTATAGCAGCAATCAGTGAACACCGGTTATCTCGTGAAGAATGTGAAGTTTCTAAAATTAATATCTTGTCAGCCAAGGCATTTTACTTGAGAATAGAAAGTAAACATGGGGGTACTATTATATGCACGAGGTATGATTTAATTGTAACAGAGTATAATGCCTTAACTGATAACATTGGCATAGACAAATCCTGTGAATTGTCCATGGTATTTGTTCCTTTATTAAAATTATATTTTATATGTATTTACAGGTCACCTAGTGGCAATTTTAATGTGTTTTTGAATAAGATTGTGTCTCTTTTAGATATCGTCAATTATCGAAACTGTGGTGAAGTAATTGGAGGAGATTTTAATATTAAATTTAATGTGGAAGATTCTCGAGAAAATGAACTATAGAGCTATTCAGCAGAGATGGCGGTCGGAGTGTCTTGTCCGTCCGAATCAAGTAGTGTCCGTTGCAATTTTCCACCATAGGCGTGCGCAAAAACGCCAAAAATAAAAGTAAAACCGGAAATATCACAAATTAAAAAAATATATAAGTTCATACCACATAAAATTACTTGATTTATAGCGTATATAATTGGCAACACGTTTTATAAAGGGTTTAATATTCTTCGGCCAATTTTGAACAGGAATAAATAACCGGATTAGTTGACCTAATTGTTCTTTAATAATGATATAATACCATGACCGAGAAGTAATGAAAATCTTAACAAACAGCCCCTGGGGCTTGTTAATGTATTTAGTACATTAGGCCGAAAGGGACGCAAATTAATCTTCGCAATGGATTATAAATTCAGAAAACCCGATTAAATCTGGGAATTCCCTTATTAAAAATTTGCCTGTTTCCCTTGTATATATACATGTTCACTTAATAATGTAATTTACATTCCTTTTGATAACTGCAATCAATACAACACCGAAACATTAGTACTCCGAGACGTCTAAAAATGCCGAAGTGTTTAAACTCTAAATGTGACAGTTTAGCTGTAAACTTATTAGAATATTTTGAAAAGGAAAAAGAATATGGAGGGTCAATTACAAATATTAATCGCGTTCGAGAGAGAGTAGCGGAAGCTTTAAAAATAAGTTTACGATCGGTGGAGAGAATAGTTCAGCGCGGAAAATATGAAAATGGAAAAAGGAACTGCAAAAATTCCCGAAGAAGAAAAAAATCAAAAACCGAAGATCTACCTGCATGTGCTCAAAGTGAAATTCGCAGTGGTATTTATAACATGTACATAAAAAAGGAACATGTTAGTGTGGCTTTAATTAATGAACAATTGACAGAAGGAGGGAATGTGCAAATTAGCAATTCCAGTCTATTGCGAGTTATCGCAATAGACTGGGGTGGTCTTTTAAAACTCATGATAACAGACGTGCTCTCTGCGAAAAACAGTCAGTTGTAAATGCCAGAATCAATTTTCTGCGAGAATACCACAGAAATTTAAATTCTGAGAATGCATTAAAATGTATTTTTGTGGACGAAATGTGGATTTTTCAATACGGAGGACCAAAGAAAATTTGGCAGGATGAATCTATGAATAGCGTGTAACATTCATTTGCGTCAACTGGAAAGCGCTATATGATAGTGCACGCATGTTCCTCGTCTGGGTGGGTACCAGAATGTGGATTAATTTATTGTAACACATCCAAAAGTGCCGATTACCATTATTAATACAATTAGAAGAACCATGTTTAATAATTATCGATAAATCTCGAATTTTAAATAAACAGCCCACAGGAAATTGGAGGAAGAATGATATAAAAAAAAACTGGCTAACTGAAAATAATATTGCATATTCTGATAGCGATTAAAAAACAGATTTGCTAGAAACAGCCCAAATGCGAAACGAAAGCAGCCACATGTATATGCTGTAGATGAAATGGCATTAAAGTTTGGACATAGAATATTAAGACTTCCACCATATCACTGCCAGTTTAATCCAATAGAGCTTGCCTGGGGAACATGCAAAAATTATTATGATCATCATATAGGTTGTGAGGGATATAGTTCTGAATCAGTTTTGAAAATGTGGGAGGAGGCGCTTAAACACGTACCGAAAGAGAGCTGGAAACAATATATTAAACACACAGACGCTGTCATATTGAATAATTGGAAGAAAGAGAAAATAATCGACAATATTCCAGAGTTTATCATACATGTAGGAGATTCAAGTGACGATAGCACTGATAATTTTGAAGAATTTGACGATAATGAATGATTAATTTATTTTTATGTATTATTATTTTATACTATTCATTTAAATAAAATGAATGTCACAAATTTGTTATGTTTTCATATTAGTTACTTCATATTTCATTTATATTATTGTATTAGAAGAATAAGTATTTTTTAATGTTGTATTAATATCCATTTCCACATTTGATAAAACGTATAAAATAAATTCATTAAAAACATATTTTCTTTCAATTAACCTGCGTAATTGCAATGGTTGACTAAATCGCGCACGCCTATGAAATAACCGGTAAGTAAGAGACGCCGTAAACTATTTCTTTCTCCTTCTACTGCTCGGTCTAAGACCGAGCTACGCAGGCCGCGAGCATGCCAACTCTACTACACTTCGGCACGGATAAAGATTGCACCCCACTGTGTGTTACCCACAACAGCTCATTCAAAATTTTACGGTTGTCTCTGATTTATTTATGAGGGTGTCCCTTCCGAGATGGGTAACTTTGCGTAGGTAAGAAACAGAATTAATGTACTAGGATTTCGGGTAATTCATATGGTTTTTTCTTTGATAATAAAAGCAACTCTTTATTTTATATTGTACAATGGTGATTGCCGCATAAATAAATAATACATATCATATACCGGGTGTTCGATAAAAAACGCCCAACGCCATAACTTTGTTATTTATTGACCGATATGAATGAACTAAAAACCGAAGTCAATGGCTGTTTAAATACTAACAAATGGCATTAAAATTAGTCAACTTAAAATGTTTAAATAGCTGCCTATAATGGTTTGATTTTATTACATTAGACATTATTTTTCTAAATCCAATAATGCCCAATATGATGTTTTTCGTTTAATATTTTGGTCGAAAAAAATTTAAATAAATCTTTAATTTAAAATTATATTTTTCAAAAATTAAGTCCACCAATTTGTCGATCTACTCTCTTCGGCTTTTTAAAGGCTCCATATCGTCTTAAATTTCCTTCTAATCTTCTAAATTTATTAATCGCCGCTCTGGAAACCGTAGATGATAAATCCGTGCTGCAGCTCTTCGATTTCTATTTCAAAGAAAATAAATTTGCAACATGTCTGTTAATTCGCTATTGTTCATGATTATGCCTGAAACACACACTAATAACAAATGGTTGACATTACTTAACAATAAATGACATTTGTCGATTTGAATTTTTTTCAAGACACACTACATTTATTACCAAAAAAATCATGTTAACAAAATTTAATATTATCTTTTTCTGGCATAAATATTAACTTAAAACCAACATAACGGGCATAATAGGATTCAGAAAAACAATGTCTAATATTATAAAATTAGAAAAGTATATGCAGCCATTTAAAAATTTAAAGTTGACTATCATTTGGCAAATGAAGTTGATTTTGAAAAAAATATATAATTACCGTCATTTTATAGTATTTAAACAGCCATTGACATTTTTTGTAGTTCATTCAAATCGGTCAATAAATAACAGAGTTATGGCATTGGGCGTTTTTTTTTATCGAACACACGGTATACTAAAGTCAAAAACATTACGAGATTTCTATTTTAACTAATCCTTTGATTACAAATCCAAAATGTTTATAAGAAATTCGATGGATTCTGTGATTAATATTTTGATGCGGAAAGAAACTATTTTCAAGAGGTCTATTTTTTGCAACTATTTGTTTGAAATAATTTGTTGCATAAATAAAAGAAGGAATATTTCGAATGACTGCCTAATGCATAATTTCAGCAATTGTGGATTTTCTCTGAAAATTTATGAAACTGTTTATGAACTAGAAGCATTCAATAAAAGTTTAATTTTTCCGACTGTAACAATTAAAAGAAATCATAAATCCGATATTTCAGATATCACATCAAATTTAAAAAATACGTGTCAATTATTTTTGTATCTAGTACTGAAAAAAAAGGCAATTTTATTTTTCAATTGCAAATATGATACGCAATGACGCATATACATATTATATCGATTATATAGAATAAGGGGATTTCCCTGTAAGCAAATTAAGGTAGTACGCCTATGCAGGTCATACTCGATACAACCGTACACGGTAATTGTGCTTGACTGGAAGCTGCTTTATTCTCCGGCAATAATTTTGAAAAATTAAAGAATGTTTTTCTTAATTTTAATGATGAAGAATTGGCAGCACTTAAAAATGTAAATGTTGCACGTAGAAATATTACGCAACAATAGGCTTTTATTGCTCATTTTTGCAAATTAATAACCGCAATCAAGAATTTGGAAATTATTTGTGGAATTTTAAAAGGCGAGACTGAGGAGGACTTAATAAATTTTAACATGAACCCCATGGACTCATTTAATTTTACGATTGAAATTCTAAATCAAATTTTGGTCTTACATTGTAGTTACAATAAATAAATTATCAATTGCTATTCGTATTTTTTAATCTTTCAGCACTATTTTTAATTAAACCGCATATAAAATCCGTATTTGAATCATATATTGGCTAATTTGAAGCGCATTTGAAATAATTATAATGCCTTTGTTTAGCACATATAAATTAGAACTTTACTGATAAACAACACCAATTTAAAATTCTCAAAATAACAAGCCTGTTCTGAATCGTAACAGTCCTAGTACCGTTATAGGCTAGTTAAAAGAGCAGGGATTTTTAATTATAAAAGTTGTTTTGAACTATTTTTTTTGCTTGTTTTATAACTAGTTTTTGCTTTTTTAACATAAAAAACGGCGGCAGAAAAAATATTGTACGTAACTCGTTCCAAAAGTGATTTTACGGGACTCACAAGATTCTACTTCCTACTCATCCCGTAAAATATCACTTTCGGAATTTGTTACGTAAATTACTATTATTTTATCATGTAATGTTAACATGCCAATAACTCCTTAGTAACGAATTACATTAAGGTACCTTTAACAACACTAAGAAAATTTAAAATTTAAATTCTTAACAACACTAGTTCTGTTACATGTATCTTAACGCAACTCGTTGCTATGAAGATATTGGCAAACAAACATGATTTCGCTTTTTGACAGTTTTCATTAAACATTTTTTAAATTAGAAAAAAAATGAAATAGGATAAAATAAACCGTGTTTCGACACACGTAACGTTATTTGTTTTTACATTACTCGAGAATTTAAAAGCACTCACTCTTGCGTCGCTCGTGCTTCCAAACTTTTCTCTCGTGATGTAAAAAGCTTCATAACGTTACTATTTTAAGACAATTAAATGTTCAGATTTACTTTCGGCGTTGGATTTTAATTCGTCACATAAAAGTCTGGCTTCTTAAGATCCCTCAAAAAAGGGCGACCGAGTACCTGATCCCGACAAGTCGGTTGAGCACGTGCCACGTGATACCCATTTTAAGAAAGATTTCCCCCATAAATTATCTGAAGTACCGACCCTTATATTGACAATGGGCTGTTGTGGTTTGTCCGCCATGGGGTGCATTGCCTTACGTCTAGCCGATGTAGTAGATTTGGGAGTCTCCTTACGGTAACTATTTCCGCTGTAAACGTTTTTCCTCGATGGAATACATTTTATAAAAAAAAATAATGACATCATATACTGATAACTTGTTTTAAGGCAAGCCATGGCACACCATGAATCTATTTATTATGTTACGAGTCATGGCTCAATACGATTTTCTGAATTGAAATTGCGAATATTTTGATAAAATAATATGGAATTACACCTGAAAATTAACTAGTTCGGATATCATTAGATGAGGAAAAAAATCTTCTTTCGATTGTTGTCATTATAAATCCTCTTAGTTAAAATGGGGAGCAGGAATCTGCAAAAAACACGTTTCCCATGTTAAATGCCTATGTTCGGTTTTGGAATATTCATATATATATATATGTAACCTGGCGGCCACAATAGACATTTGATTGTTTAATTATAATAGGTTTTATTTATAAGAAATGTATATTTATTATTAATGCGTAGATTAGGTGACATCATGTGCCAGATGTTAATTAGCTTAGCTTGTAGATTTAGTTTGTATAAATAGGTTTTATTTTATTATTATAAGTCAGTCATATCTTAGCATTCAAACTATGTAGTAGTTATTTCAATATTAATATTCGTCTTTATATAATCATTCACTTTTAATGTAATAATTAATAAATAAAATTGTTTTTAAAAACTCTAAAGTGCAAAATCAAAAGTTAACTGGCGCAGTCGGTAGGATCTCCTAAGAAGTTACACCTGAGAGGATATCAGATAGTGCTTCGTCCATTTTAATGGTTTATTGGAGATTCGAATAGTTCCACGTCGCAGCACCAGAGAGTTCTCCAACTATCGAGAAATCAAGCTCCGAGGGCAGCATTACAACGAGGGACATCATTTCACCAGTTCCACAACCCTGAGGGAATATCAGGACATGGACAGCGTGATTTTTGTTAAGTGGTAAGCACAGAGTTTTTTTTAGAGGTTTTTTATATATTTTAATTGTTCGTGAAATAATTTTATGTACGCGAGTGATACGTCTTCTGATTCAGATTCACCTTTAATAATTAATAATTCCCCAATTCGTATTCATTCTCCTATTAACTTCGTACTTGAAGAATTAATTAATAGTTTAGATCATTTAGAAATAAATTCAAATTTAAAAATGGAAAACGTAAATTATCAATTATTAAAATTAAATGTCGATACAATCCCTTCCTTCGACGGAAGTAATGAACTCACTGAAATTTTTATCTCACGGTGTGAGGCCGTGTTGGCTCAGTTTAGACCTTTGAATGATAATTTAGTCAATAGTTATTTAATTAATGCGATAATAAGTAAACTAAAAGATAGGGCGTTGATTACAATAGGTTCGCGAGCAGAACTGGATAATTGGCCTGAAATTAGAAACCATTTGAGGCAAAGGTTTGGTGATTTGCGAAACTATGACTGTATAGTTCAAGAATTAATTAATTTAAGACCAACGAAAAATGAAAAGTATTTGGATTTTGGCGAGCGTATTCAGGTATTAAGAAGTAAATTGTCGAGTAAAATTAATTCGTTATCTGCAGTTGAAATGCCAGATGCGGAAAAACGTATACATCAGCGTAGTTACGATGAATTGGCATTGAAAACATTCCTACGAGGAATTCGTGGTAATATACAAAGTATCATAAGATTAAGAGAGCCTGACACATTGGAAGAGGCAATTAATTATTTAATTGAGGAAAATAATTTTCAAAGTACTTTAGACATACCAAATGTATCAAATTTTAATCAGTCTAATTTTAATAATGGGTTTAATTACAGAAATTCTAATTCATCGAATTATAATCAAAATAATAGATTTAATAATCAAAATCAATTTCAAAGTAATAATAGATCTAATAATCAATTTCCTAGACAACAAAATCAACAAAATTTTATAAGACAACCTGTTCAACAAAATTTTACGAGCCGACCTATAAATCTTCAATTTAGGCAGCAACCACCACAAAGATTTCCCACAAATAGACAAGTATTTGGGAGACCAATGAATTCTCAAAATCAAAATTTTAGACCATATAATAATTATTCTTATAATCAAAATCGTACAAATTTTAACCCAAATTTTGGTAATAATCCAAATCCTAATTTCAATAATAATTCAAATTTTAATTTTAATTCAAATGCTAATAATCAACCACCACGACAAAATTCAATAAGATTACCAAGTCCGACACCAATGTCGACCTCTACAACTTACACAAATCGTCCTAATTTGCATAATTTGGATGAGCCCAGATCATCCGTAAATATTAGTAGAGCCAGTAGTCATAATGAGGAATCTGAAGATCATTTTTTAGGATAAATCGCCTTGGGAAAACCCCAGTTGAAATTTTAGGTATAAGTAATAATTCTAGTAATTTACCTTTTATAATTGACCCTGAAACTAAATTAAAAATATTAATGGATTCTGGAAGTACAAGATCGTTTATTAGTCCTCGATTGGCGAGGAAATTAAATAAAAATTTATTTAAAATTGATCCGTTTGAGGTCACAAGTGCTCATGGTACCTCGCAAGGAACTCATAGTGTGGTCATTAATCTTCAAACATTATTTAGAACTAATTTCGCAGCCAAATTGAAATGTTACATATTTGACTTTCATTCTGCTTTTGATATTTTATTAGGAGTCGATAATATGATAAAAATTAATGCGTGTGTAGATTTTAAAAATAAATTAATAATAACTCCTCATAACGAAATCCCGCTTAAATTTCGGGATGACCAAGGCGTGTTAAATATAGATCATAATAGTATTAATAATAATTTTAATAGTAATAATGATAATAATTTTAATAATGAAAGTAATAATGATTTAAATGATTCACCGGTAATTAAGCGAATATTAATTCCGGCTAGAAGTCAACAAGTCATACAAGTAGAAATTGAAAATATTAAAAATGGTGAAGTAGTAATACCCAGATTAAATGTTTTAAACTTTTTAGTGCCAGAATGTGTCACTGTTGTAAAAAATGGTAGGGCTTTTTGTACTGTTGTAAACAAAACAGATATAGATAGGGATGTAACCCTGAAAAAACCTTTTGTTGTAACACCCATCAATGGATATGATGTGGTGCCCCATCAACAAAATGTAAATAATAAATTAAATAAAAAATGCCCTAAAAATAAAAATAATAATAATATAAATATTTATAATGTAGAAGAATTTAAATTTGATTTTTCTAAAATAAGATCTGAACACATGAATGATGAAGAGAAAGCCGTTATAAAAAATTTAGTACTTAAATATTCAGATATTTTTCACATAAAAGAAAATGATTTAACTTTCACCAATCGAATTAAACATAGAATAATCACAACAGATGAAGTTCCTGTTTTTACTAAAACTTATCGTTACCCGGAAGTACATAAAGCCGAGGTAAATAAACAAATTAATGAGATGTTGGAACAAAACATTATTAGGCCATCTTTTAGTCCATGGTCTTCTCCTATTTGGATAGTGCCAAAAAAGTTAGACGCATCAGGCCAGAGGAAATGGCGTGTCGTCTTTGACTATAGGAAACTAAATGACAAAACTGTAGGTGATAGGTATCCACTTCCAAATATTACGGACTTGTTAGATAAATTAGGCAAAGCTCAATATTTTACTACTTTAGACTTAGCATCGGGTTTTCATCAGATTGAGATTGATGAACGTGACATTCAGAAAACAGCTTTTAATACTGAGAGAGGACATTACGAATTTTTAAGGATGCCATTTGGATTAAAAAATGCTCCTGCTACATTTCAAAGAGTTATGGACGATATTTTAAGGGGTATACAAAATGAATATTGCTTAGTATATATGGATGATATAATTATTTTTTCGACAAGTTTACAAGAACATATCAATAGACCGACAGAAGTTTTTAATAGATTAAGAGAATCTAATTTTAAGATTCAATTAGATAAATCCGAATTTTTAAAAAAAGAAGTAGCTTATTTGGGACATGTTGTAACACCTGAAGGTGTCAGACCGAATCCGGACAAAATTATTGCAATACAAAATTATCCTATTCCTAAAACGACAAAACAAATTAAAGGATTTTTAGGACTGTTAGGTTACTATAGGAAGTTTATTAAAAAATTTGCAGACTTGACTAAACCAATGACGAAATGTTTAAAGAAAAATTCTTCTATTAATATTAATGATATTGATTATCAAAATTGTTTTAATTTATGTAAGAACGTGTTAATAAACCAACCTTTACTTCAGTATCCTGATTTTTCGAGACCTTTTATTTTGACAACAGATGCTAGTAATCAGGCTTTAGGCGCTGTTTTATCACAGGGAAAAATTGGTTCTGATTTACCAATTGCTTATGCTAGTCGTACTTTGAACGACTCAGAAACAAAATATTCAACAATTGAGAAAGAACTTCTTGCCATAGTATGGGCAGTTAAATATTTTAGACCTTATTTATTTGGACGGAAATTTCAGATAGTCACTGATCATAGGCCTCTCCAATGGTTGATGTCGATTAAGGAACCCAATTCAAAATTAGTCAGATGGAGACTAAAATTGTCTGAATATGATTATGATATTGTTTATAAGAAAGGTACTTTAAATAAAAATGCTGACGCACTCTCTAGAATCGAATTAAATATTAATGAAGAGTATGGACCAAATTTAGAAGGATATTTAAAGAATTTTGAAAATGTTACAAATAATCCTTCATCGTTAATAGTTGAACCAGCAGAAAATACACATATAAATGATATAGCAAATGATGGTGCAACCATTCATTCGAGTGTAGAACACCCTATTGTAGGAATTCCCATTTCAGATAAACCAGTTAATCTTGGTGACAATCAATTGATAATTTCAGAAGTAGATTATTCCCCTTCTAAACCAAAAATAAGTAAGCTATTTAATCAAAATAAAATGCGTATCCATGTTCAATTTTCAAAATCTAATTTTAGTCAAGAAGTAGTTGACTTTATTAAAGAATATATTGTTCCTAATGTAAGTTATTATCTTTATTTTAAAGATCCAGTGTATGAAAAGTTTAGTAGTATTTTACAAAAATATTTTAAAAATTAAAAAATTAAAATGGTTAAATGTACAAGTTTATTAAATGATGTGGAAGATAAAAATGATGTTTTAGAAATAATTCAGAACTACCATGAAGGAAAAACTAATCATCGTGGTATAGATGAAACGGAAGCAAAACTAAAAAGAATTTATTATTGGCCAAACATGAGAAGAACAATACAAGAATATATTAATGATTGTGAAATTTGTCTTGTGTCTAAATATGAAAGAAAACCTTTAAAGTTAAAATTTAGTCATACACCGACAGCAATGAAACCGTTTGAAATTGTGCATATAGATTGTATAGCTTTGGAAAATGTAAAATTTCTTAGTATAATTGATGCATTCTCAAAATACACACAAGTATATAAATTAAACTCTTATCAAGCTGTAGAAATAGCAACTAATTTAATTAAGTTCTTTTGTCATCATGGAACACCAGATTTAATTATTTCGGATAACCATCTAGAATTTAAAAATACTGTAATTAGAGAACTTTTGGCATTGCATAAAATTAAAATTCATTTTATCAGTTCACAACACCCTGAGTCAAATGGAATAGTAGAAAGAGTACATTCTACAATAATTGAACATATGAGATTATTAAATAATCAAGATTTGTATAAAAATGAACCAGTTGAAATTAAAATTCTTTATGCCATATTAGCCTACAATAACTCAATACATTCCACTACTAAATTAAAACCTTGTGAAATTATTTCTGGTCATATTGACTCTAATTCTCTTTTAGATATTGATTTGGAAACTCTTCTTACTAATAATTATGTTCAAATGCATAAAGAAAAAGTAAAATTATTATACGGGAAAATTAATGAAACAATAAGTGAAAATAAAACTAGAGCTATTGATAGACAAAATGTAACTCGAGAGGAAATTCCTCAAATACCTGAAAATATATTTATTCAAAATAAACAGAAGCAGGCCAAAACAAAAAATAAATATAAAAAAGAAAAAGTTAAGAGTATAAGAGTTGATCATAAAACAGCAGAAATTGATATTAGTCATCGTAACCAAGTAGGTAAAATTCATTTATCTAATATAAAAAGACCAAGGGTAAAGAAAGTAAATTTTGGAAATATCTTAGATTTTAGAATTTTTATGAATAATTATAATAAAAAGGAAATTATTGAAAATGAAAACGTAACAGAAATCAATGAAGATTTATTCCATGCTCCATTGGATTATTCACTTGCTCATTGTGTTAGCAAAGATTTAAAAATGGGTGCCGGTATAGCGAGAGAATTTAAAATTAGATTTGGTAGAGTAAGAGAATTGTTTAAACAAAATCCTCAACTATATTCTCTTTGTCATATTAAAGAAGACAATAGATATATCTTATATTTGATAACAAAAGAAAATTTTGATGATAAACCTACCTTAGAATGTTTATTTAAAACTTTAATCAATTTAAGACAATTTTGTTTAGATAAACAAATAACTAAATTGGCGATTCCCAAATTGGGATGTGGCTTGGACAAACTAAATTATAAAACAGTAAAAGCTATGTTGAACTATATATTCCAAAACTCTCATTTACAAATAATTATTTATCTTGGTGCAATTAAATTTGATAATTCAGAACCTGGTACTTCATTTGAGTCATTTTAATAAATTAATTAATCAATTCCAGGTTACTACTCATCACTCCAGTGATCGCTTTTGAAATAAGGAATGTTACGGAAAATACGGGACTGTTACCTATAAAATTAGGTTTAGCAAAATTGGAAAGAACAAAACATGTATTGGTGCATCATTATGATTTAAGTCCTGTTTACGAAGAAATTAAAAAATTAAATTACCAATATGAGTTTTTGAAAGATACTACGAGTAATATATCTAAATTTAAAAATGACTTCCAGAATTACGAAAAATTATTAAATTATTCTTGGAAAGATATAAGTAATAAAATTAAAACAATACAATTAAATTCTAAATCAAAACGTGTAAAGAGAGGTTTGATTGATGGTTTGGGTACTATTATTAAAACAATTAGTGGTAATATGGATGCTCAAGATGAAAAGAGAATTAACGAAATTCTGAAACACTTAGCTAACAATCAAAATAATTTTCAGAATCAATTAAAATTTGGCTATAGTACTAATAATAAGATTATTCAAAATTTTAATAATACAGTTCAAGATATCGCACATAACCAAAACTTATTAAAAGCCAGAATTATGCAATTACAAGCAATATATAAGACAGAGGTCGATCATCAACATGTTCTGGTTGTAAAAGACTTATATAATCAACTTATACTACTTTTAGGTGTAATAGGAAATATACTACAAGAAATTATTAACTCATTAACTTTTTGTAAATTAAAAACATTGAGTCCTGATATAATTAGACCTCGAGATTTATTTGAGGAAATACAAAGAATTTCTGTTCACTATAATGAAGAACTACCTTTCGAATTGAAATTAGAAAACATTTTAGATTTTGAATCTGTAATAACAGTTAATTGTAAAATTAAGGAGTCGAAAGTTTATTACTTCTTGTCTCTCCCTATTAATTATGAACATTCATTTGATTTATATTCTATATATCCAATACCTTTTAAATTTGAATCAAAATACGTAACGATAATTCCAAATATAAAAATTTTACTTAAATCAAAATTTGATTCAAAAACATGGCCTCTAAGAGAAATGTGCTTAAGTAATAATAAACAGTTTCAATGCAGTGATAATTTAATATTGAACTATAAAGCGGATTGTGAAATAGAGATACTAATTAACGGAACCACTAAAAATTGTAAATATACAAAATTAGACATTCAACAAAATCATTTGGAAAAAGTACCATTTACAAACCAATTCTTAGCTGTTTTTATCAAGAAAGAAAGAATCAGAATTATATGTCCTGGAAAAGAAGAAACGAAGGATCTAGAAGGAGTCTTCCTCATTCAACCAGATAAGTGTGATCTTATCTACAAAAACTACAAAGTGCCCAAAATAGAAACAATGAACGGAACTCCGGTGTTAGTGAGTGCAACCGAACTCAAAGTAGACAATGATAAGATAAACAATTTTACTATTCAATTTAAAAGACTTAAACTAGAGGATGTTCCAGTGTTCTCCCCAATTCCAATTGTGCCAGAAACATTCGTACCCTTCAAACCTAGTGCATGGACACTTCTACTTTATGTTTTCGTGATAATAGTTATAGTGATTTCAATATATAAACAATTAAGAAGAAGAAGAAGAGCAGCAATCCTCCTTCAAGATAATAATTCGCCTTCTGGGATAAGTCGAATCTGAGGGGGAAGGTGTAACCTGGCGGCCACAATAGACATTTGATTGTTTAATTATAATAGGTTTTATTTATAAGAAATGTATATTTATTATTAATGCGTAGATTAGGTGACATCATGTGCCAGATGTTAATTAGCTTAGCTTGTAGATTTAGTTTGTATAAATAGGTTTTATTTTATTATTATAAGTCAGTCATATCTTAGCATTCAAACTATGTAGTAGTTATTTCAATATTAATATTCGTCTTTATATAATCATTCACTTTTAATGTAATAATTAATAAATAAAATTGTTTTTAAAAACTCTAAAGTGCAAAATCAAAAGTTAACTTATATATACCGGGTGTGGCACTTAAGACGCCTCGGACCATAGCTCCTTTACGATAAGAGCTATCGAAAAAAATCTAAGAACAAAGTGGTGCATAGTTACCGTCGCTATGTTTCAAAAATATTTCTAATCATCAGTGGCGTGCCGTACTCCAGTGGCGTACCAAACTTATGTTTTTTTAAATGGAATGCCCTATTTTTTATTGCAGATTTGGAAAGTGCTCGACGAGTACTTATTTTTTTATCTAACATGTTATACCCTTCACTTTAGCGGTTTCGCTGTTATAACCCCTTCTTTCAAAATTGCGCCCCATTTTTGAGATTTTTTTGTAGAGAAACTAATTGACGCCGGTGCCTAAATTTTGAATTGAGGTACAGGTTAAGACCTCGTATACCTTCACATAATTTTTTTTCGGGTAATTTATGAAAAAAAATCATTTTTGATTGATCTTCGCATGTTGTCATTTTTTCCGAAAATTTCAAATGGCACCCCCCTAAAAAAATTACGGTGTTGTACATCCAAAACTCTAAATTTTTCATTGGTGTAAAAAAAATTACACATTGCATAACAAAATTTCGGAGAAAAAAGGAATTTCATCGCAAATGTCGGGAAACGTTTTCCGTTCCCAAGTGTGCCATGAGAAAACAAAAGATTGGTAATTGTCAAAGTAAATTATTAGACGTCAGTAGCAGCCATAAGTCATTTTTGATAAACGTTCTAAAAATGTTCCGAACTCAAGAGGAAATGGTTGACATGATATTTATTCTGGGAGAATGTAACAAGAATTGTTTCTTGGCATCACGAGTGTACGCTGCGAGATATCCGCACAGGGCACATCCAAATGGACGTGCGTTTCAAAAAGTGTTGAAGAGATTTACTACTACGGGAAGTGTGAAACGGCCAAGGAGAGTTAGAAAGAAGGCAGTTATTACCGAAAATAATGAACTGCAGGTTCTGGAGGCAGTTATTGAAGATCCTCATACCAGTATCCGTGATATTAGTAGGAATCACGATATTTCAACGCGATCCGTACATCGGTTCTTAAAAAGTACAAATTCCGTCCATTTAAGATTCAACTGCACCAAGAATTGCAACCTCAAGATTTTCATACGAGGCAAGATTTCTGCATGTGGGCTATCAACAAAATTGAGCAGGAGGAATCATTTCTTATGCGCGTATTATTTTCTGATGAAGCAACGTTCCATAGAAATGGGCATGTCAATCGCCACAACTACCATTATTACACCGATGAAAACCCACAAGCCATGCGAATGATAAACCACCAGCAAAGATGGTCGCTGAATGTTTGGGGAGGCATACTTGGAGAACACCTTTTGGGTCCTTATTTCATCGAGGGGCACCTGAACGGCAACAGTTATTTGAGGTTTCTTCGCGACGACTTGGATGATCTCTTGGAAAATGTCCCTCTAGCCGCTCTTCGACAGATAGTTTTCCAGCACGATGGAGCTCCTGCACATAATAGCTGTGTCGTTCGGGAATTTCTCGATGAAACGTTTCCGGACTCCTGGATTGGTCGTGGGGGTCCTGTGAGGTGGCCGCCAAGATCACCAGACCTCACTCCCCTTGACTTCTTCCTTTGGGGCCATATCAAAGACGAGGTTTACAGGACGGTACCAACTACTGTCGAGGATATGAGGGAGAGAATCCGCGCGGCTTTCCGCGGTATATCACCAGAAGTCCTTAGGGCAGTGTCTAGAGCCTGTGAGTCGAAGTTGCGGTTATGCCTCCAGCAGGAAGGTCGTCATTTCGAACATTTAGTTTAAGTTGTTAAATTTTCTTTATCTGCATTTTTCATATCATGTTGAATAAATAGGTACATACTATTATGTTGACCGTATTTGTGTATTTGTTTTCTCATGGCACACTTGGGAACGGAAAACGTTTCCCGACATTTGCGATGAAATTCCTTTTTTCTCCGAAATTTTGTTATGCAATGTGTAATTTTTTTTACACCAATGAAAAATTTAGAGTTTTGGCTGTACAACGCCGTAATTTTTTTAGGGGGGTGCCATTTGAAATTTTCGGAAAAAATGACAACATGCGAAGATCAATCAAAAATTATTTTTTTTCCATAAATTACCCGAAAAAAAATTATGTGAAGGTATACGAGGTCTTAACCTGTACCTCAATTCAAAATTTAGGCGCAGGCGTCAATTAGTTTCTCTACAAAAAAATCTCAAAAATGGGGCGCAATTTTGAAAGAAGGGGTTATAACAGCGAAACCGCAAAAGTGAAGGGTATAACATGTTAGATAAAAAAATAAGTACTCGTCGAGCACTTTCCAAATCTGCAATAAAAAATAGGGCATTCCATTTAAAAAAAACATAAGTTTGGTACGCCACTGGAGTACGGCACGCCACTGATGATTAGAAATATTTTTGAAAGATAGCGACGGTAATTATGCACCACTTTGTTCTTAGATTTTTGTCGATAGCTTTTATCGTAAAGGAGCTATGGTCCGAGGCGTCTTAAGTGCCACACCCGGTATATATATATATATATATATAACGAAGGGGTATAACAGCCGTTATAGTTAGAAAACCGAATTTAAGTAACGGGTGTGCGGCTTGGGTCTGGTAGGAAAACTCTTGTTATTTACTGCCAATATTTCGCCGTTTATTTACAGCTTCATCAGGGCTCTAAGTGAAACGATCAACACGTGGTATTAGTTTACATAACCTACAATATTTATGTTATACTTACTAAATAGTGAGTTTTTAGTAAAACTAGCAACCGTGAATATTGGAAACATCTTTAAAAAGTTACATAGAAGCACAAGGGACAATGATGGATGATGAAAACATTACGCGTGAACAGATTAAAAAACTTGATTAATTAACATGGTAATTGAACCAAGATGGACGCCATATCAGAGATGGAATGTCGGTTTCGGAGAGCCGAATATAGCAAAGGAAAAATCGACGTGTCAACGTGCAGCCAACGTCGATGCAGCTACTCCAAAACCGGTACTCCACTCAACAGGGCAACCAACTAGGGAATTTAACAGTAAATTAATTGGTGATACGGAAGCGACATTTCGCAACCGGTGGAGCGAGTTAAAACTAATTTAATTGTCTATTGAATCTACATATTGAATTTCAATCTATGGAAAAGTGTTGAGAAAAAGAACTCTGTAATGGCTGAGAATAACAAAGAGTTAACTCTTTGTTAAGGTCTAAAACATTTACGCATCATCAGGGCCTAAAATTAAATGTTACAATAAATTTTAGTGAGGAGTGAAATGATCAAAGTTGAGAAAAATTTTACAAAGTAAAAGCTGAAAGGCAATGAACAAGAAAACAAAAGAGGTTAAACTTACTAGTAAACGATTAAAATAATGATGTCCTGCGGTGCGTGAGGCGACCGCGTGGTGAAGAGGTTAAGAAGATCGTCATGGTGATCGTGTGCAGACAAGGCGTTAAAATTTAAAAATACAAAAGCACATCGCAAATAACATGTGCGCGTAACTTAATAGGGGCGCAACAAACCACTTAAATCAGAAAATACACAGTGGATGAACAGATTAAAAGCACAGTCGGCAGGTGTAAAATTGACGGTGCAAAATGGCGTTCAACAAGTACAAAACTGTTGTGGTTCGATCCGGTGGAATTTCGCGGTGGGAAAAGGAGATGGGCGGGGCAACGTCTATCGAGGCCGGAGATGTTGGTGGGAAATAGTGTACGAAAAAGCGCGGCAAAGACTGTTTTCCTTTCCCCATCCAAACCGTCGAACGAAACCGACAACGGTCAAGATGGGAGAAGGAGAACAACCCCTGACTCGAGTACCAAAAAAGTAATGTAGTCGCAATAGTACAACGGTACACAGGCCCTGACCCAGTGCGAAACTGAAAACCGTCACATTATGTCGATGTGCTATCCGGGAAAGAAAAGAAAAAACAAATTTAAAAAAGGGGAGAAAAATTTAGAGAAAATAGAAAATTTAAAAATCGGGCTCTATGGGATGTACGGGAATGAAAATGAGCAAGGGGAGGAAACCATTATAAGTACTGAAGGCACAATAATGGGTGAAACAACAAACTGTACGTATCAAAAAAATTAAATTATATTGAATGTAAGAGAATGGGGTGAAAATTGAACAATACTAAATGATCTCTCACAGGAGTGTCAAACACACAAGAGAAAGGGGGAAAACAAAAAAACAAAACAAACAACTAGACAGTGTAAGGGAGGAAAGGACTGAGATATGGTGGAATGGGGCTAATGGGACGGGGAGGCTAGGGACAGAAGGTTACTGTAAATTATGCTGAGGCCCTCGATGTCCTTCTTGAAATTCATTGGTTTTCCTTGTGCTTGTATGTAACACATTTCAAGGAAGTTCCTTTTGAAGGAATTCTGTTCTGTGCACAGAATTTTGGCATTTTTATAGTCTGGTATGTGATCAGTGTCATTACAATGAACACTGAGACCAGTGGATCGTGGTTTATGCCTGACGTCGCTCTTGTGAAGGGCCAAGCGTTTACTTAGTTTTTGGCCAGTTTGGCCAGTGTAAACGAGGTCACAGTGTTGGCATTTAATAGCATAAACAACGTCGTGTTTGTAACCAACGGGAATAGGATCTTTGAGACGGGAGAAAAAGAGGAGTTTAAGGGTGTTGACATTGCTGTGGGCGATCATCAAGTTCGGGGCAACTGAACGGAAAATGTAGGTAAGTTGTTGGGATAACCCATCAACATAGGGCAGTTTACGATAAGCAATTCGGTCTGAGCCTGTCACATCGTTGGACGGAATATTGACTACACGCGCTTCAACGGCACGACTAGGTGTGCGAAACAACAATCTCTTCAACAGCTCCGGCGGATAAAGGTTGTTTTTCAGGATCTGGAATAATTTGCTGATGTTAGGGGCATGGAAAGAGGGATGGGTGATCCGCACAATTCTGGACTTAAGTGCCACAACTGTGTTGTACTTGTATTTACGCGGATGATAAGAGTCGAAGGGAATGTACCTGCCAGAACTGGTCGGTTTAATGTACCAGTCTAATTTAATAGTGTTGTCTGATGATCTACATACCAAGGTATCTAAGGTAAACTGCCCTATGTTGATGGGTTATCCCAACAACTTACCTACATTTTCCGTTCAGTTGCCCCGAACTTGATGATCGCCCACAGCAATGTCAACACCCTTAAACTCCTCTTTTTCTCCCGTCTCAAAGATCCTATTCCCGTTGGTTACAAACACGACGTTGTTTATGCTATTAAATGCCAACACTGTGACCTCGTTTACACTGGCCAAACTGGCCAAAAACTAAGTAAACGCTTGGCCCTTCACAAGAGCGACGTCAGGCATAAACCACGATCCGCTGGTCTCAGTGTTCATTGTAATGACACTGATCACATACCAGACTATAAAAATGCCAAAATTCTGTGCACAGAACAGAATTCCTTCAAAAGGAACTTCCTTGAAATGTGTTACATACAAGCACAAGGAAAACCAATGAATTTCAAGAAGGACATCGAGGGCCTCAGCATAATTTACAGTAACCTTCTGTCCCTAGCCTCCCCGTCCCATTAGCCCCATTCCACCATATCTCAGTCCTTTCCTCCCTTACACTGTCTTGTTGTTTGTTTTGTTTTTTTGTTTTCCCCCTTTCTCTTGTGTGTTTGACACTCCTGTGAGAGATCATTTAGTATTGTTCAATTTTCACCCCATTCTCTTACATTCAATATAATTTAATTTTTTTGATACGTACAGTTTGTTGTTTCACCCATTATTGTGCCTTCAGTACTTATAATGGTTTCCTCCCCTTGCTCATTTTCATTCCCGTACATCCCATAGAGCCCGATTTTTAAATTTTCTATTTTCTCTAAATTTTTCTCCCCTTTTTTAAATTTGTTTTTTCTTTTCTTTCCCGGATAGCACATCGACATAATGTGACGGTTTTCAGTTTCGCACTGGGTCAGGGCCTGTGTACCGTTGTACTATTGCGACTACATTACTTTTTTGGTACTCGAGTCAGGGGTTGTTCTCCTTCTCCCATCTTGACCGTTGTCGGTTTCGCTCGACGGTTTGGATGGGGAAAGGAAAACAGTCTTTGCCGCGCTTTTTCGTACACTATTTCCCACCAACATCTCCGGCCTCGATAGACGTTGCCCCGCCCATCTCCTTTTCCCACCGCGAAATTCCACCGGATCGAACCACAACAGTGTTGTACTTGTTGAACGCCATTTTGCACCGTCAATTTTACACCTGCCGACTGTGCTTTTAATCTGTTCATCCACTGTGTATTTTCTGATTTAAGTGGTTTGTTGCGCCCCTATTAAGTTACGCGCACATGTTATTTGCGATGTGCTTTTGTATTTTTAAATTTTAACGCCTTGTCTGCACACGATCACCACGACGATCTTCTTAACCTCTTCACCACGCGGTCGCCTCACGCACCGCAGGACATCATTATTTTAATCGTTTACTAGTAAGTTTAACCTCTTTTGTTTTCTTGTTCATTGCCTTTCAGCTTTTACTTTGTAAAATTTTTCTCAACTTTGATCATTTCACTCCTCACTAAAATTTATTGTAACATTTAATTTTAGGTCCTGATGATGCGTAAATGTTTTACGCGAAACGTTGGCTACTTATAGCGAAATATAGTGACTGAGCACACACTACATCTGGTTTATTGCTCCCTGCGGACTATATCGAAATTCTGGACCTTTCTCCCGTTACACCTCACACTTCACTACATAGCAGCGTCCGTTACTTCTTGCCGTTTTATATATATATATATATATATATATATATATATATATATATATATATATGGCGAGGGGAAGTAACGGTCGTCACTTGTTGAAGTTAAATGTGAAAATTCGGAATCCCCGTTACGGAATAAGATTCCGAATTTTCACATATATATATATATATATACTAGCGGACCCGACAGACGTTGTCCTGCATGATATTTCAAGCGATTAGGATATTAAACAAAGTATGAAATGAAAGGCAAATAATATAATAATTTCATTATTCTTTATTTTGAAATAACATCAATTTTTCTAAAAACAATTCGTTATAATCAATAATGTTTGTTTCATTTTATCTTAATGCGAGTTGATGAACAATATTTTTAGTCAATTCCTGAGGAGTATAAATTAATAAACTTGACGGTTTTCCAACGCGAGAACACGCCACATATAATTGACCATGTGAAAAGACCGGATTTTCTAGATCCAACCCACAAATCGACATTGTTTGACCTTGTGACTTATTAATAGTCATGGCAAATGCCAAGCGAATTGGAAATTGCAGACGTCTGAATGGAATGGGTGAATCTGAAGGGATCATTGGGATTCGTGGCAGGAGAACAACTTCACCTTCAAATTTGTCATTCAAAATTGTAGCTTCAAGAACATTGCCCATAATTTTTTTATGACTAATCTTGTACCGTTGCATAGCTTAGGTGCATTTAAATTCCGAAGCAAAATGATAGGTGAGCCAATTTTTAATCGCAAGTTATGTGGTGGCATTCCTGGTAAATCCAGCGAATTCAAAAATTCTACAGGATAGTTAACTGCTTCGTCAGGATCGGTAACAGTATCGATCGATTAATTAATTAATTAATTACGGAGCAAGGCCAGTTGTACCCCAAACCTACCCTGAAAGTTTCAACTCTTCAATTTAAATAGAGAAAAATACATCCTTGAAAGAAGATGAAAAGAAATTCTGGGGTAGGGCAAATAACGCGCTCTGTAGAGGTGGGGGGTGTTTGAAAAATTTTGAAAAAATTACGAATAATGGCTCGTCCCACCCCTTACCCACCCTGAAAGTTTCAACTCTTACATTTCTATAGAAAAAAATACGTCCTCATAAGAAAAAAAAACGAACTCGGGGGGTTAAAATGAAGCGTAAGGGGGCCCCCGGAGGTGAAATACATGTCACGCGGTGCCCCTTCAGGCGAAAGGTATCTTTGGTGAAAATTTCAGCCGAATCCGTGTAATGTGATTTTCAACAGTAATATAACGAGTGCCTATGATTTTGCCGGCAATTATTAGCGGCAGGATCACGATTGCTTGTTGCGACGAAAATCGATTTTCTAGAAGCAACAAGCAAGAGTGATCTAGACGCTAATAATTGTCCAGGAAAAATCAGTCACGAGTTAGATTCGAGAAGACAATTGGCCGAACAGAAAGTTCACACTTCATAATTTGAAGAATTAAATTTAGTGACACCAAGTGTCAGACGTGTATTAATCGGCGCCACAATAATTGTAGTAAAAATGAGCTTACCAAGATTTTGAGAAATGCCCATAAATACTATTACTTATGAAAGCACTAACACATTACCCGAAAATAAAAATAGATCGAATTCAGGAGCAAACTGTTTAATGGTCCGGCAATAACTGACGTTTTATACGTTATAGAACATGTAGCGACGCGTTGCTAGGCAATACCAACATGAGAGATTATCTGATTAGATACCACCCAGGGTGAATTGCCATGCATAATATGCAGCGTGGTCTTTACGCATCGTAATTAGAATTTTATTGGATCATGTCATCAACATTATTCGATTTCATTGGTTAATAAGTAAATGAGGGCAATTGTCACTCAAATTTCCGATGGTTTACTCATGAAAAATGAAAAATTTGGTGCCTTGAAACATAAAAAAATTCATAACTCGCAAACGATTAGAAAAATCGAAAATATTCAAAGAATAAATGTTGTAGAGGGGTCTTTTGTGAAGAGGATGGAATAGTTTTAAATTATCCAGGATATACAGGGAAGGCTGTGCGAATTTTTTTCGTCTAATTTCTAAAATTTTCTAAAGAAGGCCCTAAAGACCAGAGGAAAGATCTTTGGTACGATCAAATTTGCTCAATCTGTGCCCCGTCATAGCTGCCACATTGCCTGAAACGGACATCACCATCGGCAATGCAGAAGAGGGCAAAAAGAAATAAAATATGTTTTTAAATCGTTTCAGGCAGTTTGAAATTGGAGAAAATCAGTATTTTAAAAAGTATGCACTTTATGTGAAAATTTTGTATATGTTTTCGATTTGGTTTGGCAATTTTAATGATTTTCCAAAGTATCATTGTTCTAACCCTCCCGTAAATATTTTTTTTTTATTTTCCGGGGAAAAATTTTCAACGTACTAAAATCGCTATTAAAAAATAGGGGTTGATGGTAGAAGGGTGAAAATTTAGGGTTGTATGTATTTTTTAATGCCGAATCATACAAAATTTAAAATAAAAAATTTTGTCCAAAAAATAAAAAGAAAATTTTTAGATACGGACTGCAGCGCCATCTGCCGGGCTGATTTGTGAATCTAAACCATCCAGGGCGCCACCCAAACGCATACAAAAAAATTCATTCAAATCGGTCCAGCCGTTTAGGAGGAGTTCAGTGACATACACACGTACAGTAGAATTATATATATAAAGATATATATATATATATATATATATAGATGCTGGAGGGAAGTAACGGCCGTACTTGTTGGAAAATAGTAAAAATGTCGAAGAAAAATCCTCGTATCAGGGAATCCGACCAAAAAGGGTGGTTAATAAATCATCTATTTATCATAAAACCGAGCTTTCGCCAATGTTTATTAGCTTCTTCAGGGATAACGCTACAAAATAATTTACAAGAGTGAAAAATTTTATAAGTTAAATGAATTGAGGTTATGCACGTGTTCGCGACGCACGTGTTGGCGAAAATGTACTTACATGGAAGATGTGAAAAAAATAAACCGTTGAACATACGGAATTAATGTAAAGGCTCGATGCAGTAATAGTAAAACATATTAAAATTTGTGTAAAACGTTGATGTCACAGGATTAAAATTTACAAACACACATCGCCGGACATGTTGGTTTGAGACGATGACTAACAGTGATTGTGAACTAGGTTAGATTGTAATGGCCGAGGTACAAGCCAAACTGGAGGGAGAGCACTACACAATTAGTGCCAACCCTGGGAATTGATGCCGTCAAAGTGGCGGTAAAATTTGAATTTGACAATTTAAAGTGTAAAAGAGTAAAAGTGTAAAAATGTATAATAAAAAAGGGGGGGTGGTGTTGTCTGAGGCTATCAATTTAACCTTTACAAATATAGATTATAACATTAACAATGACTGACTCATTTTAACGTTATAATAAAATGTAGGGGTTAGGATTAATAGATGAGTTAAAAATATATATAATATAAGTGTTAGAAATGGTAGTTAAGTGATGGTGGTTAGATGTTGAGCACACCATTTACGGTGAATAAAGTGGATTAATGTAACCCCCAGATTGTAAGTTGTAATATTAACAATGTACAAATCATTGTAGTATTGCAACACATTGCAGCGGTTGCAGGGTTGTTATTGAAAACGTATAAGTTACGTAATGTTAAAGATATATAAAAAAGGGGTAGTGTTTAAAAGTTTAAATTATTTAGGTGTAATACAGCAATTTCAATAAATTGCTGGGGTAAGAGAGAAAACGTGAGATGTATAATAATAATTGGTTTGATTACTGATAACGAGAACAATTAACTAGATCCAAACGAAAATCAAGTAGCAGAAACTAAGGAGTTGTGTGAATTATTAATCAGGGGATCGTTATTAGTCTTATGATGGTCTGAAAGACTGATAAGGTAGGAATAGATATTACTTAAGTGATCTGTGTCTGATTTGAAATTCATTGTTTTTTCACGGTTCTTCTGAATGTGATACATCTCCAGAAACAGTCTGCCCCTGTAGGACTTACAGGTGTCGAGAACTTTTACGTTGTTGAAGTCTGGGTTGTGGTTTGAAGAGTTGCAGTGAATAGAAAGAGCACATGACTTCTTGCCCAGTCTGTAATCGCTCCTGTGTTGTGTCAACCGTGACTTGAGCCACTGTGAAGTTTGACCCACATAGGAGAGATCACAACCCGAGCAAGGTATATTGTAAATTACGTTGGACAAGACATCAATTGAGTTCTTGTCTTTAAGCCTAGTGAAAAAATGACTGTTAAGGGTGCTAATGTTAGATTGAGCTATTCTGACTTTGTCGTGGCCCAGAACGTTAATAAGTTTAGGGGTGAGGCCCTCTGCGTAGGGCAACTTCCTGAATGTTATTTGGTCGGGGGGGTTTGGGGGAGGTTCAATAGGAACTACTGTTGGTGGAGTAACAATAGGATCTTGTCGGTTAAACATCAGTTTAGACACAAGTGAACGCGGAAAACCATTGTTAACCGCTATATCAGCTAATAAATGTAGGTTTTTTTCTCTGAAGGAGTGATAGCAAATTTTTATAATTCTAGATTTCAAGCCTAATAAGGTGTTAATTTTCACTCGAAAAGGTGAATGTGAGTGAAAGTTGATATAACGGCCGGAATTCGTTGGCTTGCGGTACCAGTCCAGGACAAGAGTGTTGTCAGTTCTCCTAACAACCCTCGTGTCCAAGAAGGGTATGCATCCATCGACTTCCGTTTCAACTGTGAATTGAATATGTGTGTTGAACGTGTTAAAAGTGTCGAGAGTGAGTTGAACCGATTCGAGGGGCACAGCAAGAATTAAGTCATCGACATACTTCTTGATGAAGGGTAGTTGGAAAGGTAATTGAGGGATGACCGCATCCAGTAAGTCGTCCATGACGATTTGAGCCAAAATGGGACTCAAGGGGGAGCCCATTGGTGTCCCAAAGGTTTGCTTATAGAAAGACCCATTATAAGTGAAATAATTATTATCCCCAATGAATTTAATAAGTTTAATGAAGTTAATTTTATCTAAACCCGTGTGGGGTATAATTGAATTGAATTTTGAATCAATAATATTAATTACTAGATCCATAGGGATATTAGTGAATAAGGAGACCACGTCTAAGGATATCAGCACAAAATCAGGTGGAAGTTGAAATTCGTTGAATTCTTCCGCAAAAGCGAAGGAATCCAAGACGTTATAATCTGTTCTACAGGAAAAAGAGGAAGCCAAGATGTTCGACAAGAAACAAGACAATGAATATGTCGGAGAATTAATTGAAGATATGATAGGGCGCAAAGGTAAGTCGGGTTTGTGGATTTTTGGCAGACCGTAGTATTTCGGTGCGACCGCACTATACGTTACGATTTTCTTGACAGTTATGTCGTCAAGTAAGCCTTGTTTGCCTAGATCTTTTGCCAGCTTTGTTAGACTACGCTGGATCGACGCTGTTGGATCTTTTGGCAGGCGGGTATACCGACACTTATACCCGCCTGCCAAAAGATCCAACAGCGTCGATCCAGCGTAGTCTAACAAAGCTGGCAAAAGATCTAGGCAAACAAGGCTTACTTGACGACATAACTGTCAAGAAAATCGTAACGTATAGTGCGGTCGCACCGAAATACTACGGTCTGCCAAAAATCCACAAACCCGACTTACCTTTGCGCCCTATCATATCTTCAATTAATTCTCCGACATATTCATTGTCTTGTTTCTTGTCGAACATCTTGGCTTCCTCTTTTTCCTGTAGAACAGATTATAACGTCTTGGATTCCTTCGCTTTTGCGGAAGAATTCAACGAATTTCAACTTCCACCTGATTTTGTGCTGATATCCTTAGACGTGGTCTCCTTATTCACTAATATCCCTATGGATCTAGTAATTAATATTATTGATTCAAAATTCAATTCAATTATACCCCACACGGGTTTAGATAAAATTAACTTCATTAAACTTATTAAATTCATTGGGGATAATAATTATTTCACTTATAATGGGTCTTTCTATAAGCAAACCTTTGGGACACCAATGGGCTCCCCCTTGAGTCCCATTTTGGCTCAAATCGTCATGGACGACTTACTGGATGCGGTCATCCCTCAATTACCTTTCCAACTACCCTTCATCAAGAAGTATGTCGATGACTTAATTCTTGCTGTGCCCCTCGAATCGGTTCAACTCACTCTCGACACTTTTAACACGTTCAACACACATATTCAATTCACAGTTGAAACGGAAGTCGATGGATGCATACCCTTCTTGGACACGAGGGTTGTTAGGAGAACTGACAACACTCTTGTCCTGGACTGGTACCGCAAGCCAACGAATTCCGGCCGTTATATCAACTTTCACTCACATTCACCTTTTCGAGTGAAAATTAACACCTTATTAGGCTTGAAATCTAGAATTATAAAAATTTGCTATCACTCCTTCAGAGAAAAAAACCTACATTTATTAGCTGATATAGCGGTTAACAATGGTTTTCCGCGTTCACTTGTGTCTAAACTGATGTTTAACCGACAAGATCCTATTGTTACTCCACCAACAGTAGTTCCTATTGAACCTCCCCCAAACCCCCCCGACCAAATAACATTCAGGAAGTTGCCCTACGCAGAGGGCCTCACCCCTAAACTTATTAACGTTCTGGGCCACGACAAAGTCAGAATAGCTCAATCTAACATTAGCACCCTTAACAGTCATTTTTTCACTAGGCTTAAAGACAAGAACTCAATTGATGTCTTGTCCAACGTAATTTACAATATACCTTGCTCGGGTTGTGATCTCTCCTATGTGGGTCAAACTTCACAGTGGCTCAAGTCACGGTTGACACAACACAGGAGCGATTACAGACTGGGCAAGAAGTCATGTGCTCTTTCTATTCACTGCAACTCTTCAAACCACAACCCAGACTTCAACAACGTAAAAGTTCTCGACACCTGTAAGTCCTACAGGGGCAGACTGTTTCTGGAGATGTATCACATTCAGAAGAACCGTGAAAAAACAATGAATTTCAAATCAGACACAGATCACTTAAGTAATATCTATTCCTACCTTATCAGTCTTTCAGACCATCATAAGACTAATAACGATCCCCTGATTAATAATTCACACAACTCCTTAGTTTCTGCTACTTGATTTTCGTTTGGATCTAGTTAATTGTTCTCGTTATCAGTAATCAAACCAATTATTATTATACATCTCACGTTTTCTCTCTTACCCCAGCAATTTATTGAAATTGCTGTATTACACCTAAATAATTTAAACTTTTAAACACTACCCCTTTTTTATATATCTTTAACATTACGTAACTTATACGTTTTCAATAACAACCCTGCAACCGCTGCAATGTGTTGCAATACTACAATGATTTGTACATTGTTAATATTACAACTTACAATCTGGGGGTTACATTAATCCACTTTATTCACCGTAAATGGTGTGCTCAACATCTAACCACCATCACTTAACTACCATTTCTAACACTTATATTATATATATTTTTAACTCATCTATTAATCCTAACCCCTACATTTTATTATAACGTTAAAATGAGTCAGTCATTGTTAATGTTATAATCTATATTTGTAAAGGTTAAATTGATAGCCTCAGACAACACCACCCCCCCTTTTTTATTATACATTTTTACACTTTTACTCTTTTACACTTTAAATTGTCAAATTCAAATTTTACCGCCACTTTGACGGCATCAATTCCCAGGGTTGGCACTAATTGTGTAGTGCTCTCCCTCCAGTTTGGCTTGTACCTCGGCCATTACAATCTAACCTAGTTCACAATCACTGTTAGTCATCGTCTCAAACCAACATGTCCGGCGATGTGTGTTTGTAAATTTTAATCCTGTGACATCAACGTTTTACACAAATTTTAATATGTTTTACTATTACTGCATCGAGCCTTTACATTAATTCCGTATGTTCAACGGTTTATTTTTTTCACATCTTCCATGTAAGTACATTTTCGCCAACACGTGCGTCGCGAACACGTGCATAACCTCAATTCATTTAACTTATAAAATTTTTCACTCTTGTAAATTATTTTGTAGCGTTATCCCTGAAGAAGCTAATAAACATTGGCGAAAGCTCGGTTTTATGATAAATAGATGATTTATTAACCACCCTTTTTGGTCGGATTCCCTGATACGAGGATTTTTCTTCGACATTTTTACTATATATATATATATATATATATATTCACCAACTCCGCCAATTTGTAAGTACCATCCACATGGCCTCTAGGTTATGTTTATTATAAAAACAATTTTGTCTATTATAAAATAAATTGTAGTTGATCCCTGATGAAGCTGTCGAGGACAGCGAAATATTGGACACAGAAATACTAGGAGTATTATTTAAATCGCCCTCTTGCCGTTCCAACCCGCATATTAAATCCACTTCAATTACATTCTTCACGGCGTTACTTCCCTAAACATTTACATATATATATATATATATATATATATATATATATATAGTGAAGTGTGAGGTGTAACGGGAGAAAGGTCCAGAATTTCGATATAGTCCGCAGGGAGCAATAAACCAGATGTAGTGTGTGCTCAGTCACTATATTTCGCTATAAGTAGCCAACGTTTCGCGTAAAACATTTACGCATCATCAGGGCCTAAAATTAAATGTTACAATAAATTTTAGTGAGGAGTAAAATGATCAAAATTGAGAAAAATTTAACAAAGTAAAAGCTGAAGGCAGTGAACAAGAAAACAAAAGAGGTTAAACTTACTAGTAAACGATTAAAATAATGATGTCCTGCGGTGCGTGAGGCGACCGCGTGGTGAAGAGGTTAAGAAGTTCGTCATGTTGATCGTGTGTAGACGAGGCGTTAAAATTTAAAAATACAACAGCACATCGCAAATAACATGTGCGCGTAACGTAATAGGGGCGCAACAAACCACTTAAATCAGAAAATACACAGTGGATGAACAGATTAAAAGCACAGTCGGTAGGTGTAAAATTGACGGTGCAAAATGGCGTTCAACAAGTACAACACTGTTGTGGTTCGATCCGGTGGAATTTCGCGGTGGGAAAAGGCGATGGGCGGGGCAACGTCTATCGAGGCCGGAGATGTTGGTGGGAAATAGTGTACGAAAAAGCGCGGCAAAGATTGTTTTCCTTTCCCCATCCAAACCGTCGAGCGAAACCGACAACGGTCAAGATGGGAGAAGGAGAACAACCCCTGACTCGAGTACCAAAAAAGTAATGTAGTCGCAATAGTACAACGGTACACAGGCCCTGACCCAGTGCGAAACTGAAAACCGTCATATTATGTCGATGTGCTATCCGGGCAAGAAAAGAAAAAACAATTTAAAAAAGGGGGAGAAAAATTTAGAGAAAATAGAAAATATAATGATGTGCCTTCAGTACTTATAATGGTTCCTCCCCTTGCTCATTTTCATTCCCGTACATCCCATAGCGCCCGATTATTATATTTTCTATTTTCTCTAAATTTTTCTCCCCCTTTTTACTTTCTCCGTTACGAAGTACGAGAAAGTATTGTGATCGTGATTTTTTTTTCAAAAATTTTTTTTACGGAAATATCCGTTTTGGGGTCCCTGGATGCCATTTCAACAATTTCTGGAAAAAAAAATTTTGTGTCTGTGTGTGTGTGTGTGTGTGTCTGTGTGTGTGTGTGTGTGTGTGTGTCTGTGTGCGCTGTATCTCAAAAACTAATAGAGCAATTGATATGAAACTTTATACATCCGTCTTATTTGATAATCTGAAGAACTGAAAAGCTTTTGGTAAAATTTCGTACACCGGAAGTGGGTGTTTACCTTAACTGTTTTTTGTTTTTTGCCAATATTTTCTTAAATATGAAAAATATCACAAAAACATTTAAACAAATATCGAATACAAAAAGGAAATGAACATCTTTTGCTTGAAAATATTTTTCATAAAATCATTGCTATTCGAGAAAAAACAATTTTTTTTTTTTTTTATTTTTGCTTTATAATGATGAAACGATAATAGTTACAGCAAATTTATATGAGTAATAATTGTAGATAATGCCAAAATGAACAACTTCTAAAGAATAAGTTTTTTTCGAAATCTCGTTAGTTTTTGAGTAAACTGAGTTTTTGAATTTGAAGTATAATTTTTCCATCTTTCATGATTTTGACGTTTTAAACGTCAGTTTCACCCGAGTTTACGCAACGCTCGATGTACATTTAAAATATGATTTTAATTGAAAATAAACCCATGAAAACGTAAATATAAAGTCGGAGAAAGTAACATGATGGCCACATCACCATTTTTTTAAATTACATAACTGCTGAACGCGTTGTTAGATTTTGATTATTTAAACTTGAAAATGTAGCAAATTTAACACATTTAAAAAAATTATTAGAAAATTTTCATCATAAATCAATTGCTAAAATCGCAAATTATTAAATCAAAACAAAAAATCGTATTTAAAAAAAATCATATAACTGTTGGACGCGTTGTTGGATTTTAAAAATGTAGCGAATTTAACGCTTTTTTGAAAAATCATTAGAAAATTTCTACCTTAAATCAACGTATTTGCCAAAATCTCAATTTTTTTAATAAAAACAAAAAATCGTATTTTTTATAAATTACGTAACTGTCGAACTCGTCATTAGATTTTGATGATTTAAACTTGAACATGTAGCGAATTTAACACTTTTTGAAAAATCATTGAAAAATTTCCATGTTAAATCAACGCAAACTGCCAGAAACGCAATTTTTTAAGTCAAAACAAAAAAAAATGTTTTAAATAGGTAACTGCTAAACGCATTGTGAGATTTTGATTATTTAAACGTGAAAATGTAGCGAAATTAACACATTTTAAAAAATCATTGGAAAATGTTCATCTTAAATCAATGTAAATTGTCAAAAATCAAAACTAAAACATCGTATTTTTTTAAATCATATAACTGTTGAACGCGTTGTTGGATTTTGATTTTTTAAATTTGAAATTATAGCAAATTTATCAGTTTTTGAAAAGTTATTGGAAAATTTTCCCCTTAAATCAATGCAAATTGCCAAAATCGTACATTTTTAAATAAAAACAAGAAATCGTATTTAAAAAAAAATTATATAACTGTTGAACGCGTTGTTAGATTTTTATGATTTAATCGTGAAAATGTAGAGAATTTAATACGTTTTGAAAAATCATTGTAAAATTTCCATCTTAAATCAACGCAAATTGCCAAAAATTCAAATTGTCAAAAAACGCAAATTTTCAAGTCAAAACAATTTTTTTTTTATTACGTAACTGCTGAATGCGTTCTTAGATTTGATGATTTAAACTTGAACATGTAGCGAATTTAACACATTTTTAAAAATCATTGGAAAATTTCCACCTTAAATCAACGCAAATTGCCAAAATCTCAGTTTTTTTTTAAATCAAAACAAAAAATCGTATTTTTTTATAAATAAATAAAGTAATAAAAGTAAATAAATAATTAAATAAAGGAACTTCGTAAGCGTTCAAATCGGTAATTGGGTGGACTATTTTCATGAAATTTTTCAGAATTTTTCATCAACTTGTTCGTCAGTGTAAAAAAAGTGTTTAAAAAATCGATTAAAAAACTTTTGGAATTTTTTTAGGGTTTAAATGACCTTGGAAAAAAGGATCAAATGTGTAATTGTATGGACTATTTTCATGATTTTTTTCATCCACTCGTTCGTCAGTAAAAAAATAATGTTTGAAAAATCGATTTCAAAAATGTTTGGAATATTTTAGTGTCTAAATGGCCTAGAATGACCTTGAAAAATATTGGTCAAATGTGTAATTATTGGGTAGACTACTTTCATGATTTTTTTCAGAATTTTTCATCCACTTGTTCGTCAGTAAAAAATAATGTTTGAAAAATCGATTTCAAAAATTTTTGGAATATTTTAGTGTCTAAATGGCATAGAATGACCTTGAAAAAGATTGGTCAAATCGGTAATTGGGTGGACTCTTTTCATGAAATTTTTCAGAATTTTTCATCAACTTGTTCGTCAGTGTAAAAAAAGTGTTTAAAAAATCGATTAAAAAACTTTTGGAATTTTTTTAGGGTTTAAATGACCATGGAAAAAAGGATCAAATGTGTAATTGTATGGACTATTTTCATGATTTTTTTTCATCCACTCGTTCGTCAGTAAAAAAATAATGTTTGAAAAATCGATTTCAAAAATGTTTGGAATATTTTAGTGTCTAAATGGCCTAGAATGACCTTAAAAAATATTGGTCAAATGTGTAATTATTGGGTAGACTACTTTCATGATTTTTTTCAGAATTTTTCATCCACTTGTTCGTCAGTAAAAAAATAATGTTTGAAAAATCGATTTCAAAAATGTTTGGAATATTTTAGTGTCTAAATGGCCTAGAATGACCTTGAAAAATATTGGTCAAATGTGTAATTATTGGGTAGACTACTTTAATGATTTTTTTCAGAATTTTTCATCCACTTGTTCGTCAGTAAAAAAATAATGTTTGAAAAATCGATTTCAAAAATTTTTGGAATATTTTAGTGTCTAAATGGCATAGAATGACCTTGAAAAAGATTGGTCAAATGGGTAATTGGGTGGACTATTTTAATGATTTTTTTAGAATTTTTCATCCACTCGTTGGCCACTATAAAAATAATGATTAAAAATCAATTTAAAAAGTTATGTTGAATGACCTTGGAAAAAATTGGTCGAATGGTTAATTCGGTGGACTATTTTCTTGTTTTTTTTCAGAATTTTTCATCCACTTGTTCGTCAGTATAAAAATAATGATTAAAAAATCAATTTAAAAAGTTATGTTTAAAATCTTTTGAAATTTTTTCAGTGTCGAAATAACTTTGAATGACCTTGGAAAAAATTGGTTAAATGGTTAATTGGGTGAACTATTTTCATAAATTTTTTCAGAATTTTTCATCCACTCCTTCGTCAGTAAAAAAATAATGTTTATAAAACCAATTAAAAAACTTTTGGATTTTATTTTCATTATGGTCGGTCTATATGACCTTGAATTACTTTGGAAAAAACTGGCCAAATTGAACAATTCATATGAGACTTTGAACATAAGTCTTATTTGATAATCCGAAGAACTGAAAAGCTTTCGGTAAAATTTCGTACACCGGAAATGGGCTTTTTGTTTTCTTCCAATATTTTTTTAAATATGAAAAATATCACAAAAACATTTAAACAGATATTGAACACAACAAAAAAATTAACAAGCCTTGTTTGAAAATATTTTTCGTAAAATCATTGCTATTCGAGAAATTTGTTTTTTTTTCATTTTTGGTTTATAATTATGAAACGGTAACAGTTACAGCAAATTTATAATTGTAGAGCATACCAAAATGAACAACTTATAAAGAATAAGTTTCTTTCGAAATCTCTTTGGTTTTTGAGTAAACTGATCATTTTCATCTTTAATAATTTTGACGTTTTAAACGTTAGTTTATTCGATTCTACAAAACGCTCGATGTACATTTAAAATATGATTCAAATTTAAAATAAACCATAAAAGCGTAAAAATAAATGATACCATCAAGTCCGAGAAAGTAACATGATGGCCACATCACCATTTTTATTAATTTCTGTTATTAGCGATTAATGATTACATGCATAATATGTAGGGTCATGTGCACACACAGACAGGGCGATATAAATTTGTCAAAGGCGATAAATCAGTTCCTGCGTTATCGGTGTGGACGGGGCGCATATTGCTATATCGAGCAGAGCGCATAATACGCACTTTATATGTCTTTTGTGTGCCATCTAGATGGAACCCCCCGCGGCCGGTATATTGCGCGAGGGTAAGAATCCGTCGTTCGGGAGGGTGGTTCAAAGGGATGGAGAGAGGACGATGCCGGAGGGTCGAGTGCGAGGGGGACGGCGACACTTTGGCCGCGCGTGATTATCAATGAGCCGTGCAGATTGTCCCATGGCCTGTTTTATAGAGATACCGGAGGATAACGTGATTTTAATAGCTCACTATCTTACCACAGAAACCACCGACCCTAATGTGTGGATCACGCGCGGCCTTAAATCCGATTCTTTATTGCCAGTTGTTAAAGCTACAGTGGAAAATATAAAGACCGGGAAAATAAGGTGACATTTTCTGGTTGAAGGCCACGGGTCGATAATCATGAAATATTTTAAAGTACAAAAATTCTCGAACACCTGAAATAGCTTGCAAAATATATTTTGGGCCAAAAACGCTTCGAGGGATTGGGCAGCGTTGCCATCTGATCACATAATATTTCCGCCAGAAAGCCAACCTAATTCCAGAATTCCGCTAGAAAATATAAAGTACGAAATAAATCCATCTCTTATTTTAACATAATCTTCAGCAGTACGTCTTGCGTACGAATTGCCTAATATTCAAAGGTAAAACAATGAACAAATTCAAAGAAAAATAAATACAGATATTTGGTAGTAAAATGACGTACGTTTAGTTACTAAATACTGGATCGTAGGTCATTTAATTACCAATTACATACTACCCAGTAATCATGGATTACAACACCAACAAATACAGATATGGTTGAATTCCTAAAAATTTGAATGAATTTTTGAAAATTAATATTTTTGGTATACAGGGTGTCCTAAATAGAGTAGGATTGCATGGGTATCTTTCTTATTCTTAAAGCTAGAGATCTGGTTAAATGGGCAATGTTGTGCAGTTTTCTATGCTGATTCAGATTATGTTGAGAAATTTTCAAAATTCCGAGCAGTTTAGAAAATATTAAAAAAAAACTGAAAATCGCGATTTTCAAAAAAATCAAATATCTCAATAATTATTAAAAATGCGAAAAAAAGTTTCAAATAAAAGTTACTTGGTTTAATTAGGCAAATATAGAAATCAAGTCAAAATAAAATTCAAGATGGCGGTTTCCGAGATATTAATACCAACTTTCTTATTTCAAATGGCCGCCATATTTGATTTTACACGCATAAATAGCCTTTTTTTTTCTCTTTTTAACGATGTACAACAACCTATGTCAAAATAAAAAATAATGGAAATATTAATTGTTGTAAGTTTAAAACAAGTAGGCATAAATAAAAATAAAACAAAATTTGTTATAACGACTAACTGTCATCTTACATTAGTTTATCAGTTGTATTAATCATTTATACATGTGTATTGTCTTAAGTTGTTGTAATATCGATAAATATTAATTACTTGAAATGGCGAATTATTCAATATCTGAACAATACGATATGTTTTGTAATTACATCAAGTGTTACAAAAACCCCCATCTTGCAGCACAAACATACCAAGCAAACTTTCCTGAAAGAACGCAGCCGGACATTAAGGTATTTAAAAGATTGGATGAAAATATGCAATTGTATGGAAGTTTAAAAAAACCTAAGAGAAATAGAAATATGATCGTTGATGATGAAGAATTAACATTGGCTTGTGTGGCAGCTAATCCGAACATTTCATGTCGGCAGATAGAAAATGAAGTTAACGTATCTAAGTCTAGAGCATCAACAATTTAAAAAAAGCACAAGTTTCACCCTTATAAATTGCACCTATCTCAGACTTTACAGCCAAATGATAACATCCGTAGATTAACATTTTGCAGGTGGTTAATTAACAAAATTACGGAAAATGGTGATTTTATAAACACAATTTTATGGACTGACGAATCTTACTTTTCTAATTGTGGATTATTTAATCGTCATAACGAGCACTATTGGGCTCAAGAAAATCCACACATAGTTATTCCACGGCGAAACCAATTACGGTTCGGCTTTAGTGTTTTTTGTGGCATAATGGGAAATCGTTTACTTGGTCCTATAATTTTTGATGGAACTCTAACTGCACAACGTTATTTGGAAACTCTTCAAACAACCTTAGAAGATTTATTGGATGATTTACCTTTGGCACAAAATATGCAAATATGGTACCAGCAAGATGGCGCTCCAGCACACAATGCCAGAGATGTTATTACTTATCTAAATGGACGTTTTAATAACAAAGTAATAGCGACTAATACACCTGTACAGTGGCCAGCCAGATCTGCAGACTTGACGCCTCTTGACTTTTATTTGTGGGGCACTTAAAAAACAAAGTTTATGGAAGTAACTTCAATTATAACAATGTGAATGAACTTCGCGAAGCAGTGACAGAGGCAATAAACGGCATTAATCGCAACACATTGCGAAAAGTAACTGGCAGTGTTGTAAAACGCTGTCAATTGTGTTTGGCCAATAACGGTCAACATTTTGAGCATTTTTTATAATTTATTGTTATTTTACTACTTGGTTGTATTACCTCTTTTTGTTTTGTTACATTTGCTTTAAAAATAATTTAAAAAATTAAAATTTAAACAATTAATATTTCCATTATTTTTTATTTTGACATAGGTTGTTGTACATCGTTGAAAAGAGAAAAAAAAAGTCTATTTATGCGTGTAAAAATCAAATATGGCGGCCATTTGAAATAAGAAAGTTGGTATTAATATCTCGTCATCTTGAATTTTATTTTGACTTGATTTCTATGTTTGCCTAATTAAACCAAGTAACTTTTATTTAAAACTTTTTTTCGCATCTTTAATAATTATTGAGATATTTGATTTTTTTGAAAATCGCGATTTTCAGTTTTTTTTAAATATTTTCTAAACTGCTCGGAATTTTGAAAATTTCTCAACATAATCTGAATCAGCATAGAAAACTGCACAACATTGCCCATTTAACCAGATCTCTAGCTTGAAGAATAAGAAAGATACCCATGCAATCCTACTCTATTTAGGACACCCTGTATTTATAGTATAAGAAAAAAAATCATAATTGTGATATTAAAGAATTCCAAATTTGTTTTTAAAGTCTTTACAATACATCTACCTTTAAAACTAACTTATTTTTTTTTAATTTGCCAATTTCTTATGAATTTTTGAAAAGTAATATTTTAAGTTGTCGAACAGTTGAACAAATAAAAATAAATACTTATATGATGGAATTACCTTATTATACACTTGGATTTTTGAAAATGTGTCAAATTCTGCTCGAGTCATAAATCCTTAAAAACGAATTTTTAAGCGGTCAAATATTTAAACAAGGAAAAACTAGCAAAAAAATCATATCCCTAAGATTGAATTCCATAAAAAAACTCTGATGCAATTTACCTTTAAAATCAACCTTAATTTTTGAAACTGAGTCAATTTTTGTGTTAAATTAATATTTTTAGTTGTTGAAGACGAACAAAAAAAAATCTAAAACAAATAAATAGTAATATAATTGAACTCCACAAATATTTAAAAATAGTTCTACTTTACAATTAACTAATTTTTTTGCAAATTCGCCAATTTCTCCTCGAGTTATGATTTTTTAAAAATTATTTTTTGTAAGTTGTCGAACAATTGAACAAATTCAGAGAGAATAAATACTCAAATGCGCAAAATTTTTAATATATCCACAAGATTTAACATAATTTTTGATTTTTGAGTTATAAATTTTTTTAAATGAATTTTTAAGTGGTCAAATATTTTTACAAGGAAAAACTAGAAAAAAATATCGATATGATTGAATTCCTTAAAAACTCATAATACATTTACTTTTAAAATTAACCTTGATTTTTAAATTAAGTCGATTTTTGCGCGAGTTATGAATTTTTGAAAATTAATACTGATATAATATTTTTTCTTCAAAAATTTTGATATCTTTATAAAACATTTACCTTTAAAACTAACTAAATCTGCCAATTCTGCGTGAGTTATGAATTTTTGAAAATTGGTCGAAATATTTGAACAAAGAAAAAATAGAAAAATAAAATAATATCGATATGATTGAATTTTTTAAAAAGTCCGATGCTATCATAATACATTTATGTACCTTCAAAAAAAACTTTAATTTTTGAAAATATGTTCATTTTTTAGGTTTAAATTGTCGTTTATGCAGTTGAAATTGTCATTTTTGGCAGTTGAAAATTGTCATTTTTGCCAGTTAAAAATGGTCGTTGCCGACACTTAAAAATTGGCCCTTTTTGCAGTTGAAAATTGTCATTTTTGGCAGTTGAAAATTGTCATGTTTTGGCAGTTAAACATTTTCACATTTTGGCAGTTAAAAATGGTCGTTGCCTACACTTGAAAATTCGCCTTTTTGGCAGTTAAAAATGGTCGTTGCCTACACTTGAAAATTGGCCTTTTGGCAGTTGCAAATTGGCCTTTTTGACAGTTAGAGATTATCATTTTTGGCAGCTTAAAATGGTCGTTTCGACACTTGAAAATTGGCCTTTTTGGCAGTTGGAATTGTCATTTTTAGCAGTTAAAAATCGTCATTTTTGGCAGTTAGAAATTGTCATTTTTGGCAGTTAAAAATTGTCATTTTTGGCAGTTAAAAATTGTCATTTTTGGCAGTTAAAAATTGTCATTTTTGCCAGCTGAAAATGGCTGTTGCCGGCACTTGAAAATTGGCCTTTCTGGCAGTTAAAATTTGTCATTTTTGGCAGTTAAAAATTGTCATTTTTGGCAGTTAAAAATGGTCATTTTTGGCAGTTAAAAATTGTCATTTTTTCCAACTGAAAATGGCTGTTGCCGACACTTGAAAATTGGCCTTTCTGGCAGTTAAAATTTGTCATTTTTGGCAGTTAAAAATTGTCTTTTTTGGCAGTTAAAAATTGTCATTTTTGGCAGTTAAAAATTGTCATTTTTGCCAGCTGAAAATGGCTGTTGCCGGCACTTGAAAATTGGCCTTTCTGGCAGTTAAAATTTGTCATTTTTGGCAGTTAAAAATTGTCATTTTTGGCAGTTAAAAATGGTCATTTTTGGCAGTTAAAAATTGTCATTTTTTCCAGCTGAAAATGGCTGTTGCCGACACTTGAAAATTGGCCTTTCTGGCAGTTAAAATTTGTCATTTTTGGCAGTTAAAAATTGTCATTTTTGGCAGTTAAAAATTGTCATTTTTACCAGCTGAAAATGGCTGTTGCCGACACTTGAAAATTGGCCTTTCTGGCAGTTAAAATTTGTCATTTTTGGCAGTTAAAAATTGTCATTTTTGGCAGTTAAAAATTGTCATTTTTGGCAGTTAAAAATTGTCATTTTTGCCAGCTGAAAATGGCTGTTGCCGACACTTGAAAATTGGCCTTTCTGGCAGTTAAAATTTGTCATTTTTGGCAGTTAAAAATTGTCATTTTTGGCAGTTAAAAATTGTCTTTTTTGGCAGCTTAAAATGATCGTTTCCGACACTTGAAAATTGGCCTTTTTGGCAGTTGAAAATTGGCCTTTTTGGCAGTTGAAAATTGGCCTTTTTGGCAGTTGAAAATTGTCATTTTTGGCAGTTGAAAATTGTCATTTTTGGCAATTAAAACTTTTCACTTTTGGCCAGTTAAAAATGGTCGTTGCCCACACTTGAAAATTCGCCTTTTTGGCAGTTAAAAATTGTCATTTTTGGCAGTTAAAAATGGTCGTTTCCGACACTTGAAAATTGGCTTTTTGGCAGTTGCAAATTGGTCTTTTTGGCAGTTGAAAATTGTCATTTTTAGCAGCTTAAAATGGTCGTTTCGACACTTGGCCTTTTTGAAATATGTTTTTCATTTATCACAAAAATATTTAAACAAATATTGAAGACAACAAAGAAATGAACGTCTTTTGTTTGAAAATTTATTAAATTATTTTTCATTTTTGGTTTATAATTATGATTCGAATATAATTCATCAAATTTAGATGAATAAGGATTGTAGAGAATGCCAAAATGAACAATTTATAAAGAATAAGTTTTTTATCAAAATCTCTTTAGTTTTTGAGTAAAATGACTGACTATTTGAAGTATTTGTCATTTTCATCTTTCACAATTTTGACGTTTTAAACGTCAGTTTTAGCCTTTTTGGGACTTCAGGATAATGTTTTTAGATCTTTTTTAAGGACTTCTTTTTCTTTGAGAATTCTTTTTCAGGACTTTTTAAGACATTTTGTTCAAGACTTATTTTTAGGACTTTTTCTTTCAGGACCTTTATTTTCAGGATTTCTTTTAAAAAGTTTATTAACAGGATTACTTTTCAGGAATTTTTTTCACCGGACGTTTTCAGGACTTTCTTAAGAACTCTTTGTTCAGAATTAATTTATGGGATTTTTTTTAGAAAAAAAAATTTAAAATTTTCTTCATGACATTTTTTAGAATTTTTTTTCATAACCTTTTTTGCACCGTTTTAAGGACTTTTTCAGATATTTTTAGCATTTTTTTTCAAGACTTTTCAAAACTTTTTATTTCAGGATTTATTTTAGGCCTTTTTGCAGGACTTTTTTCAAGACTCTTTGGGATTTCCTTTTAGGACAATTTCTTCAGATCTGTTTAAGGACCATTTTAATTTTTTACAATGCTTACAATACTAACTGACCATTAGTATTTTAAGTAAAATTTGTCATTTTCATCTTTCATAATTTTGACGTTTTAAACGTCAGTTTTAGCCTTTTTGGGACTTCAGGACAAAGTTTTCAGAACTTTTTTCAGGTCTTTTTTTAAGGACTTTTTTTCTTTGAGGATTCTTTTTCAGGACTTTTTAAGAAATTTTTTCAAGACTTATTTTTACCTTTTCTTTCAGGACCTTTATTTTCAGGATATCTTTTAAAGATTTTATTAACAGGATTCTTTTTTAGGAATTTTTTTCCCGACGTTTTTGAGACTTTCTTAAGAACCCTTTGTTCAGAATTAATTTTTGGGTTTCTTTTTTCAGAAAAATTTTCTTCATGACATTTTTTTAAAATCTTTCTTTTCATGACCTTTTTTGACCTTTTTAAGAACTTTTTCACTATTTTCAAAACTTTTTATTGCATGATTTTTGTTAAGGATTCATTTTAGGCCTTTTTGCAGGACTTGTTTCAAGACTCTTTGGGATTTCTTTTTTATGGCAATTTCTTCAGATCTTTTTAAGGACTTCTTACACTGCCTTTTTGCAGAATTTTTTTGTTTATATTGTTATTTTCAGGGCAATTTTTTAAGACTGTTTTTACAGGACTATTTGTGATATTTCTTCAGGACTTTTTAGGACTCTTTTTTGTGACATTTATTTCTGGCATTTTGTATGAAAACTATTTTTCAGGACTTTTTTTCACGGCTTTTGTCAATTCTCTCACGACTTTATTTCCAAGACTGTTTCTCCAGGACATTTGTACGGGACTTTTTCGAGACTTGTTCAGGACTTTTCAAAATTTTCTTTATTGCTTTTTCAGAATTATTTTTTCGGGAATTTGTTTTCCTTCGTTACAGAACTTTTTTCAGTACTATATTTCAGGACATTTTTGAAAGTAATATTTTTTTTCAAGACAATTTCTTCAGAACTTTTTCAGGTCTTTTTACTTTCTCCGTTACGAAGTACGAGAAAGTATTGTGATCGTGATTTTTTTTCAAAAACTTTTTTTACGGAAATATCCGTTTTGGGGTCCCGAGATGCCATTTCAACAATTTCTGGAAAAAAAAATTGTGTCTGTGCGTGTGTGTGTGTCTGTGTGTGTTTCTGACTGTGTGCGCTGTATCTCAAAAACTAATAGAGCAATTGATATTACACTTTAAACATACGTCTTATTTCATAATCCGAAGAACTGAAAAGCCTTAACTGTTTTTTTTTGTTTTTTGTCAATATTTTCTTAAATATAAAAAATATCACAAAAACATTTAAACAAACATTGAAGACAACAAAGAAATAAACATCTTTTGCTTGAAAATATTTTTCATAAAATCATTGCTATTTGAGGAAAAAATTTATTAATTTTTTTTTCAATTTTTGGTTTATAATTATGAAACGATAATAGTTACAGCAAATTTTTGTGAATAATAATTGCAGAGAATGCCAAAATGAACAACTTCTAAACAATAAGTTTTCTTCGAAATATCGTTAGTTTTTGAGTAAACTGAGTTTTTGGATTTGAAGTATAATTTTTCCATGTTTCATAATTTTGACGTTTTAAACGACAGTTTTATCCGAGTTTACGCAACGCTCGATGTACATTTAAAATATGATTTCAATTAAAAATAAACCATGGAAGCGTAAATATAAATGATACCATCAAGTCGGAGAATGTAACATGATGGCCACATCACCATTTTTTAAATTGTTTTTTCTTTTCTTGCCCGGATAGCACATCGACATAATGTGACGGTTTTCAGTTTCGCACTGGGTCAGGGCCTGTGTACCGTTGTACTATTGCGACTACATTACTTTTTTGGTACTCGAGTCAGGGGTTGTTCTCCTTCTCCCATCTTGACCGTTGTCGGTTTCGCTCGACGGTTTGGATGAGGAAAGGAAAACAGTCTTTGCCGCGCTTTTTCGTACACTATTTCCCACCAACATCTCCGGCCTCGATAGACGTTGCCCCGCCCATCGCCTTTTCCCACCGCGAAATTCCACCGGATCGAACCACAACAGTGTTGTACTTGTTGAACGCCATTTTGCACCGTCAATTTTACACCTACCGACTGTGCTTTTAATCTGTTCATCCACTGTGTATTTTCTGATTTAAGTGGTTTGTTGCGCCCCTATTAAGTTACGCGCACATGTTATTTGCGATGTGCTGTTGTATTTTTAAATTTTAACGCCTCGTCTACACACGATCAACATGACGAACTTCTTAACCTCTTCACCACGCGGTCGCCTCACGCACCGCAGGACATCATTATTTTAATCGTTTACTAGTAAGTTTAACCTCTTTTGTTTTCTTGTTCACTGCCTTCAGCTTTTACTTTGTTAAATTTTTCTCAATTTTGATCATTTTACTCCTCACTAAAATTTATTGTAACATTTAATTTTAGGCCCTGATGATGCGTAAATGTTTTACGCGAAACGTTGGCTACTTATAGCGAAATATAGTGACTGAGCACACACTACATCTGGTTTATTGCTCCCTGCGGACTATATCGAAATTCTGGACCTTTCTCCCGTTACACCTCACACTTCACTACATAGCAGCGTCCGTTACTTCTTGCCGTTTTATATATATATATATATATATATATATATATATATATATATATACCGGGTGACCCAGGGATCTGTAAAAGCCCCATAACTTATTTGCTATTTGAGATATCGACTTCTAGTTTTCTTGCACTGGTACCCACACTTATTCTGCATATTTTAAAAATATGTATGTTTTTGTACAGGGTGTCCCAGTATACATTACAGAACAAAGTTATGTTTTTTTTAAATGGAACACCCTATATTTTATACTTTACTTTCAACCCCCTTGAGAAGCTGATAAAGCTAGTATAAAATAGTGTGGGTCTATTATGGACGATTGGTTAGTTATGGGCAAATTTGTGGCAAAAACAAGGACACATTGAAAAAATTGCAAAAGCGCTCCTAGCAAAGCTAGCGTCATTTTTTATACACTAAAGAATTTTCCACATCATGAAGAATAATACAAATCGGCTTTGGTTCTTTTTTGTTCATACTGCTGTACAGGGTGTCAACATAAGCAAAATGTTGGATAACTATTTTTTTTCAAATGGAACACATTATATATCTTGCCACCAATGCATGGCATTTTTAATAAGCTTGAAACGCGATGAAACGCGTCCCAGTCTTCTGCTCTCCCATATATGTTTGCACATTTTTCAAAAAAATACAGCTCAAGTATTATCCTTTTCGCAATTCCATATTTTCAAAGTCATCCCACCCTATATATATATATATATTTGAAATAACAAAATGAAAAATTATTTTTATTGAAATTACAATCTTAATATGTTGGCGACGGCGAAAGACAAACATGAATTTGAATAGATACAGTTATTAAAATTCACCTAAAAATTAATATACCGGGTGTTGTAAAAATGGCGGATTAACTCACTGGTACGTTGTCGAGTATGGAAAAAATAATAGAAAAAAACGGTATTGTATTTTTTCGAAGATGTAAAGACTGTAGAGAAAATGGTTTCATTGCTTAAAATCTGCTTAACAGTGATTATTTACATTCTGGCTCATCAAATAAATGTTGCAGAGGTACATACTTTCATACTTCTCAATATTATATGCAAATAATATTTTCAAATGTGGTAATTTGAATGTTTTATAATTGACTTTCGAATTCAAATAAATCTACTGATGCCTGGTTTATTTGAACGGGAAAATCAATTAATAAACATTTAAATTATCGCATTTGAAAATACCAGTTGTATATAATATTGACGGGTATGCAAAGATGTATCTCTACAACATGTATTTGATGAGTCGGAGTGTAGATTATTAATGTTATGCAGTTTTTAAGTAATGAAATATTATACACTAAAGTCTTCACTTCTTCGAAAAAATACAATACTGTTTTTTTTCATAATTTTTTCCATACTATCGAAGTAATCCTCGATAACGTACCATTGAATTAATTCGTTATTTTTATAGCACTGTATATGAAACGAAAACAAAACAAAGGATTATTTTATTGTTTAGTAGTATAATATCTACTATTATCGTCATAATACAAGGTATGGAAACGTACTCATAACTCCCTCGGGAGATATGAGTTATATCTCCCGAGGGAGTTATGAGGTCTGCTCCTGTTTACCTGACAAATAGTATGTACAATTTCCAAATTCTCCGCCCAAGATGATGGTTGAAGATAGACAATCTTGCGTTTGGGTCGGGATTTGATGAAATGAAAACATTAAAATAATGGTGGGTCAGACGTTCTGATTCAAACGCATATTCGATGTCGGGGTGAATTGTCATATAGGTACTGACATGATTTACGTGTAGCTTGTACAAAACCAAGAAGAACTCTGAAATCGCGAGCTCTTATTCATAGAGAGAGATTCAGAGATTTATCGATGACATTTTACCTTAGCTAGTGGTATCCGTTAAAATGGTGGAGAGAAAATACACAAATATTTCCCCATTTATCACATTTGGCAAAAAATAAACCATGTATTCTAGGTTCTTTTCTAAAGCGGGTCAATTATCAGAGAGATGATCTCGTTTAAAGGAGAATTTTTAAATGTCAATAATAAAAAATTAAAATTTAACATATTAAAATTTGTTACTTGGATAATTTATCACATAATAATAGATGCGATAACAGAAAATCGATAATTAATGGGGTAGCTTGACATTACAACAATGTTTTGCATTGTCATAATCGATAACAGGAAAACGGTAATTAGGAGAGTAGATTTTAAGGTTATAAAAACATGATGTTCATGACGTTACGTCACTGTCATTAAGTTTTAATTTTTACAATTACTCTTGTAGCAAACCAAACTATTCAGCTTGTAATAAACCATAACTTTTCCTGATCCTTATTATTATTTCATTCGATAAATTATCTAGCTAAATATACCGCGAGCTTGGATGAATTATCAAAAACAAATTCTTTTCGTACCTTTTACCTTTTAGTAATTCATCTCGACATAACATTTGTTGTCAACTGGTTATTGTCTCGTTAAATTACTAGGTAACAAGGTACTCAAAAAACTATTTTTTGATAATTAACCTCGATCTATGTATATTACTACCGATAATAAAAATATTTCTTAAAATATATACAAAAATGTACATCAAGTTCTTCGAGGTTACTTTAAATAACAGTTACTAAATAACCATTTAAATAACTAGTTATTTTGTGGTAACAGTAACTGTTATAACCGTTACTGGAGAATAACCGTTTATCTTATCACTAATCGGCACCATTTTAGCATATTTCAGAACGTCCGGGAAAAGACCTGACCTGATTGTGTAATTGATAAGTTTGGTTAGTGGGACAATTATTGAATCTTTAACACATTTAATTAGATCGACTGATATATCATAAATATCTGTGCAATTGCTAGACTTAACCCTGCAGTAGTTGCGCGCGGACTCCCGCTCCGCATTCAAATATTTTTGTCTATAATTCGAGTGTTTTTACGCGCAGCGGCTCGCCCCACCTAATACCTTCCTGTTTGGGTCCGAGATACCCGAAGTCCGACGAAGAAAACAATCAGTGATGATTCGAACGTGCTGGAGGCTATTCGTTGTCGTAATAATTATTTTGCGGAGTGTCAGTCCGCGCGCGACTGTATACGAGGTACTTTCTTTACGTGTTTTTTGGTGTGTATTCTGAGCAGATGTAAGTATTTCTTTAATTTTTTCCTTTAGTATAGGTACTTTGACAGTTTTATTCTTCTTGGTAATTTTAAGACCCAATATTTCTTTTTTATAAAAACATAATAGTACATTATTATACTTTTCCCAATCTGACTTTAACTGATTTTGTTCTGAATAATTTATTCTTCTAAAACTGATTTTGTGCATATTTTATAAAACAAGTTTTTCTTTAGATGTCTTATGAGGAAGAGCAGGATCGGCTATCCAGACTCATGGAAGAGTGAATGAGGATACTGAAAACATATCAGCAGTTGAATATGACGGCAGTAATGATGAGGGAGAAGTTGATGAATTGGAGATCAATGACTTGAATACGGACACGGAGCAGGAAACTTCTGATTCTGAAGATTTTAATGTCATTTATGGGCCTACATTCACCGGAAAGGATGGTACTGAGTGGGCCAAACATGTTCCGAATCAAAAGGTCCGAACTAGAGCGGAAAATTTAATCAAACACCTGCCAGGTGTGAAAGGACCCGCGAAAGAATTGAAATCCGAAATTGACATCTGGAAACACTTTTTTCCTGAAAAAACATTGATTTTGATAGTTCGTTGGACCAATCAACATATTCAGTCAACAAGGGAAAACTATGAACGAGAAAGAGATGCGAAATACACCGATATTGTAGAAATTCAAGCTCTTTTTGGTTTGCTGTACTTTGCAGGAGTTTTGAAGTCCAATCGTCTAAATACTGAGGATTTATGGAATGTAAATGGTACTGGAGTGGAGATATTTCGACTCACCATGTCTATCCAGAGATTCCGGTTTCTCCTTGTGCACTTACGTTTCGACGATTCGTCAACAAGGATAGAAAGGAAGAACGTCGACAAATTAGCACCCTTAAGAGACGTGTTTGAAGGGTTCGTGAATCAATGCAAAAGTGCCTACATACCATTTGAATACGTCACCATTGACGAAAAGTTGGAAGGTTTTCGAGGAAAATGCAGCTTCCGATAGTATATCCCGTCGAAGCCAAATAAATATGGCATTAAAATATTTGCCATGGCAGATGCCAAAACCTTCTATACTTGCAATATGGAAGTATACGTGGGCAAGCAACCAGATGGTCCTTTCAGTCAAAGCAATTCCCCAAAGGAAGTAGTTCAAAGACTGTGCCAACCAATAAAAGGAACCAGTAGAAACGTAACAACAGACAACTGGTTTACAAGTATGGATTTGCTTTACACCCTGTATAACGATTTTAAGTTAACTCTTTTGGGAACTATTAGAAAAAATAAGAGAGAGTTACCCAAGGAATTCGTTAATTCTAAAGGACGTCCTATTTTGTCTAGTATGTTCGGTTTCCGTGACAAATGCACATTAGTTTCTTTTGTACCTAAAAGAAATAAAAATGTTCTTCTTGTCTTCAGCATGCACTCAGGTGACAAAATCGACAAAGACACAAATAAACCAGAAATTATAATGGATTATAATTCAACAAAGTCAGGAGTTGACTCTGTTGATCAATTATGCGCATCATATAATTGCGCCAGAAATACCAGAAGATGGCCAATGGTAATTTTTTACTCCATCCTAAATGTTGCTGGGATCAATTCCTTCATTATTTATGCCATGAATAACCAGGTGAATGTGCAGAGACGAAAATTCCTACAAAGATTATCGTTCCAATTGGTGGAAACTCATACTCGTCGCCGCATTAATCAGAATATTCCAAGATCAATGAGCCAGAGAATCCGAGAAATTTTTGCCATAGAAGCAGCTGAGACTACTCCCGCAGCTAACAATCAACGAGGCAGGTATTCCTTTTGTGATCGTAAGAAGAATAGACTCACTCGTGATTCATGTGTAGATTGTCGTACATTTATTTGATTAGAACATTGTTTATTTATGTGCCAAGAGTGCAAATCAAAGTATTAGATTTTAAATCTGAAATCTGGGATTGATATATTATTTCATATTATCCGATATTTTCTGCATTTTTTTATTATATTTTGTTCAGTTCAGTTTAATAATAAAATAGAATTACAGAAAACTTGCATTTACTATTATTTGTGCCTAATAGATTGATTCTGAAACAATTCTAGATATGCGGACTGTGACTCCGCGCGCGACCGTTCTATGCCAAAATTTAGGCGCGACTACTGCAGGGTTAAGACTATTGATTGTATCACGAACTTTAATACATGTTGTTTCTATAAATGTAAAAGATAAGCCGCTTGAGTTAAAATTTGGATTGTCATTGTTTAATTGACTAGTGGACAGATTACTCAGAAGTTGCTTGGCAATATTAACAAAATGCGAGTTAAAACTAGGGTTTTCCTGAGTTGTTTAATTTCACTGTTGAACCAGTGTAATTTATTCAATGATTTGTGATTGTTTCCTAATTTTCTTATAGGAAAAGCTTGGTTTAAGGTATTTATCAATAAATTATGTTAATGGCTCCACTTCGTATTTATGTTTGTATCAGTGTCATTACCGAAATTCCAGTTTATATTTTGGACAAGGTTAAAGAAAATCATTTTACCTGAACATGTAATAGGTCTGCTTATTTTTTCGGTAATGCAACTGGTGTTATTAATAGATATAGTCAACATTATACCCATATGGTGTGATAAGCATGTATTAATACATTCAACATTTATTTCATTTCTATTCAAATTTGTAAATATATTTCCAAGACAATTGTTCTTATGTGTATGGAAGCCCACTGTCTTGTAGAGGCCAAAAGATGTTAAAACATCAGTTATAGACATATTCATGAGTATGGGCGGTTTACGAACTAAGTTCGGAACATTCAAATAATATTGGTATCTTTTTCTACTACCTGATAACCGAGCGGATATTCCCAAGACGTACGATTTCGTCGGCCGTATCTAGAACACGCGGCCTGCGCGTAGCGTGCGAGATTTATTCACCGTGCAGTTTAACAAGAGCTCCATACCGTCAGTGTCGACAATACAATAAATAGTCTTTCAATTAGAAAATTCTGGTTGTTTAAATTCAGGTAAATATTATTCACTTTAATTGATAAAATTATTTAATTGTGGTTGTTTATTAGAACATCGTAGAATAAATGGCAACAGACTGGAAAACATTCACGAAGAAGTTCTTATTGGGCTGGTATCCGGGAATCCTCGACTAAGTACAAGATCTATTCCTATAGAATGTGGTATATCGCAAGGAACGGTCTGCAAAATTTTAAGAAAGCACGGCTACCGTCCGTACAAGTTTCAATGCCATCAAGAAATGTTGCCGTTTGATGAAGAACCTAGGCAAACCTTTTGTGAAATTATTCAAGATCGTGCTAATGCTAATCGCAATTTTCTCTCGTCGATTTGCCTTGCTGATGAATGTACCTTTGCATTAAATGATGATACTGGGCACATGAAAATCCCCAGCTGAATTTAAATCTTAGAACCCAATATCCTCAAAAAAATCTTTCCAAATTATAGGAAATTTAAATTCAGAAAATTATTTAGAATTGTTAATTATTCAGGTTGGCCCTGCAATAGAAGAAGTGGTAAGTCCAAACCAGAATATCTGGTTCCAACATGACGGATGCCGAACACATTTCGGAATAAACGTCAGAGAACATTTGAATAATGCATTTCCAAATCGGTGGATTGGACGATGAGGTGAAATCAACTGGCCTGCTAGATCTCCTGATTCTAGGCACCGTGCGATTTCTTCTTGTGGGATCACCGGAAAAGCCAAATTTACAAAACCCGTCATCCAAACATTAATTATTAGATAAAGAATATACAGTTGGCAAACGTCAGAAATTCGTTCTACAATAGGATGGGGTATTGTTTAATTCAGAATTGAGGTTTATTTGAGCACTTGCTTTAATTATTGATTTCTAATTATAATTGTTAACACGTGTATCATTATGATCTTTGTTTCTTTAATTTAAATTGATCAAATTGGATACTGCGCTCCAGCAATAATAAATGTTGTAATGTAACTTCTTCCATTTATTTCATTTATTAAAATGTATTTATGTTATTTTTGTATTTTTTTATAAACACGGTGCGATCGATGCTACTGAAGTTTACTGAATTTTACATTTACCAGAAATTCAACCATTTTTTTTAGAAAATTGCAATTGATTTCAGTGAAGAAAATTGGAAATCTTAAAATCATCGCCAACGGCATAATGAGTTTGTCACTCGAATGACGTTTGAATCAGTTTATTGTCTTGCGAGTCATGGCTCAATACGATTTTCCGAAATGTATTTATTGTGAATATTTTGGTAAAATAATAGAGAATTACAACTGAAAATTAACCAATTCGGATATCATTAGATGAGGGAAAATCTTCTTTCCATTGGTGTCATTATAAATACTGTTAGTTAAAACGGGGAGCAAGAATCTGCAAAAAACATGTTTCCCATATTAAATGCGTTAGCGTTCCTGGAAATGAATTTCAATTACATTAATCTAGAAGCCGTCGCATGGGTCTAAGTTTTTATGGATTTTTCTGAAAAAGAAAAAATCTGTTGAGAACTCTTTTCGATGATGATCAAGAATTATTACTTACCGGGAGCTGGATTCCATTTCACGGATTCAATGAACGATGGTACCGCCCAACTTAAGTGACAAGCAATTTGCAAGAAATTAATTACGTTAGCGGCATGGAGTTTTTGGCGTTGAACCTGGCGTTCACATTTTTTAATGAATAATTATCGTAAGGATCAAGAAAATTTCGGCAATAAATCAAGATTCACCAAATTCAACCTGAGGATAAAGAAAAAGCGTATTAACAAGAAAATCTTATGTATAACTTTTTTATTTCGGAAAGTCATAGTATTAGTGATCATAATTAGTTGGTAAATTTAACAGAGTAGACATTAAAATTAGTCCATCATTCTCATAATCATTTAAAATTAAGGCAAATCTGTTAAAATTTTAATTTAATTAGAAAAAGGTTTTATTTTCTCAGTCTTACAACATTTTAAATCAGACTGAGTGGCGCCCATGAATAAATATTTAATCAAAATTATTTTAAACGTGTAAAAAAAAATTACTGAACCATGCGTGTCTCCGATGAAAAGCCGCCGTTTGCATTGTATCCCACGAATTTGAAAAATATCTCACTGACGTGGTAACAGCCGTTCCCCCAAGAATCAAAGAAAACCAAACAAAACAAATGACACCGTTGTATTCAGAATAAAAAAACTTTTCAAAGATATATCACTCGACCCACTTTTCCTATTTAAAATCGGGGGGTGACGTGAGGGGTGGCTAGGGGGGTAAGGTTATGGAGGTGTAAATGTCAACAAAAGTTGTCCCCCTCCAAATAAAAATCGAAGTGTCTCGGCGATTTTTTCAAAAATGCCGCGTAACTCAACAAAATATCTTGTTACCTCTGAGATGGAGCACCCTGTATGTGTTTATACATGCACACTGATGATTTAAATATGAATCGACGTGCAATCCCAACGAAATATACTTGTATGTGTAATGTAATAGGAGAAAAAATAAAGCGATTCAAATATGAATCAGTACGTACTGTAAGGTTAAATAATTCATCCCAAAAATGTACCACTTGTGCAGTTTTCTTCTTCTTTCATTTTCAGCTCGATGTGACGTTTTCGCAAAAAAAATACAATTGCTGAAGCTACTGTGTCACTAAGTACTTCAGTTACAGGTGCCACCTTCATTTTAGACATTTTCTACTCAAACATATGCTTTTCTTGCAGTTTCGGCATCAGTCCTCCGTTATAGTTATACTTGCTGTATTTCAGTGGCGGCTCGTCAGGGGAGGCAGGTGAGGCACTGCCTCACCATTAATTTTCAGGCACTGCGTCACCATTAATTTTCTATTTTATAAAAATATAAATCTATTCAATAAATTTCTTCCGTGTTGGCTTTAATATTGATAATTAATTATACAGTAATTATAAATGGATGTATTAACGGAAAATTCCCGATTTTTAATGATCAGAATTAGCGCGCCCATCCAGGCCGAACTTGCGGCAGAAATGAACCAGAGCGGTAGGAATTTATGCAACTTAATATGCCTCCACGCAGTTTACCCATATCACATTCGAAGTAATGTGCAGATTTATTTCGATATCGGAGGCGAGCCTCACAGGCTTCTCATTGGTCGGAAATCACCCGCGTGATAGAGAGAGAGAACCTCGCGGCACTCGCAATTGTCAGCTGTGTTAGTAATCTATTCATTTCACTCCGCCGTCCGTTGATCAGCGTTAGTTATTAAAGGTAATTTTATTGATATTTATTAGTAAATAGTATTTATTCCTCTATTATAATGGATGACGGAAATAGCACTCTTACAGTGAGAAATTGTAAAGACATCGTAAATTTCTTGCTTGATAATCCATTTAGCCGGTTGTCGTACGATGATAAAGTTTATGTAAAAGGTATCAAAAGGCCTTGCCCTGATCTTAGTTTATTATTGATTCAAAAACATCGATCATTTAAAAGTGCATGGTTTGACAAATGTAGTTGGTTGACAGGTACAATGATTAGAAATAAATTATTTTGTTGGCCTTGCATATTGTTTTCAAATAGCAATGAGTCGGTATGGCATAAAACAGGTTATGACGATTTAAAAAATTTAGCGCGTTCTATTGATAAGCATTCCAAAAGTAGAGATCATATATCATCAAATTGTAAATTTCACATTTTAGGTAAACAAAATATAGTTAATGTTTTAAGTACGGCTCGGCAAATTGAAATCGAAACGTACAATAACAACGTGAAGGAAAATAGGGGGATTTTAAAAAGATTAATCGATGTGACAATATTTTTGTGCAGTCAGGAATTGTCATTTAGGGGGCATGACGAATCAGAAACCTCAAATAATAAGGGGAATTTTCGAGAATTAGTTTTGGTAATGAGTAAAACGGATGGGATTAAAAAAAAATTAGATGATGCTTCAATTTTTTCGGGGCTTTCAAAAACAATTCAAAATGAGTTAATTGATTCAATCAGTTACACACTGAAGAATCAAAAAGAAAGTGAAATTTTAAATTCCAATTTTTTTTTCATGGCAAGTGGACGAAACTACTGATATCACTTGTATTTCTCAATTATCAGTTATATTTAGATACGTCATCCAGGGAACACTTGTTGAAAGGTTTATGGGATTTTATGATGTAAATTCTCAACGAACGTCAGAAGATTTATTCACCTTGTTAACAGAAACATTTGGAAAATTTAATATCAAAGAAATATTAATTGCTCAAACTTATGATGGTGCTGCTGTTATGGCTGGTCATTTGAATGGTTTACAAACCAAAGTAAAATCAGTAGCTCCACAAGCAATTTTTACTCATTGCCATGCTCACGTTCTAAATTTAGTGCTAAGTAAATCGTGCAACTCAATAAAAAAAGTACGAATATTTTTTTCAAATCTAACAGGATTTTCTGCTTTCTTTTCAAAATCAACAAAACGAACCACAGTATTGGATGAAATTTGTAATGCAAGAATACCATCTAATGCACAAACACGTTGGAATTTTACATCTCGGGTTATTTTTACAATTCATAAAAATAAAAATAAATTAATTGAAGTATTCAATTTTATAATTAATTCAGACAAATTTGATAATATATCTATCAGAGAGGCATACGGCTTAAAATCATTGTTAGAAGACAACCATTTCTGTTTCTTATTAGATTCCTTCAAACTTATTTTTGAACAAACAAGTGTTGTATTTTTAATTCTTCAACACAAACTAACTGACATCACGTATGCAAGAGGGCGTTTAACTTCACTTATTTTAAAATTAAAGGAATTTAGAACCAATGAAACATATTTTAATCATATATACGAAAAACATTTTTCTGACATAGAAAATCCTCCGAAAAAGCGAAAGCGCTCTGATGAGGCAGATGATACGGGATTACAATATAAACAGATATTTTACGAAATTTTAGATACAGTGGTAGGACAAATCGAAACAAGATTTTTTGATCTAAGTAAATTAAAATTCTTTGATTTAATTTCTGTTAGTAAGTTTGAACTGTATTCAAAAACGTTTCCATTGCAGTTGTTTGAAGAATTAATTAAGCAATATCCATTTTTTGACAAAATACAATTACGAAATGAACTGTGGGTTCTATATTCAGATAAGCTTCTTGGTGAGTCTAAAATGCCAATGGATATGTTAGAATATATAAAGAATAATGACTTGCAAGTATGTATGCCTGAATTGTACAAACTCATTTCTTTAATAGTAACCATACCGGTAACATCTGCATCTGTGGAAAGAAGTTTTTCCGTATTAAAACGAATAAAAACATGCACAAGAAATCAAATAGGCCAAAATAGGTTGTCAAATATGTCACTCATTGCTATTGAAAAGGAATTTGTGAAAACACTTTGTAAAAATGAACATTTTTACGATCAAATTATAGATTATTTTGCTGAAAATAAGAACAGAAGAATACCATTAATATATAAAAACCATTAAATTTTTTGATTACATTTTTCTTGAAACACTTTTGTGCAATCTCTTTAAATAAATAGGATCCGTTTTCTTTAATATTCAATATACACATTTCTAGTTTTGTTTAAGAATTTATTTATTTTCAAATGAATAGTTTTATGTTGTATTTTATATTTAATATTTATTAGAGTATTTTTAAGTTTGTTGTCCCATTTATTTCCATAACACATTCCATTATTTATTATAAACCTACGTAGAGTTTTATTTTTGTTATAGAATTTAAATATTTATTTATTTTTATTTAATAGTTCAACCTTATTATTTCCTTTCCAATTTTCCCATCCCGGCAAGAAAATCTTCACACCTTCTCGTGGTTCTTGCTGAACAATAGAATATCTTAAAGATATACCGGGTGACCCAGGGTTCCGTAAAAACCCCATAACTTATTTGCTATTTAAGATACCGACTTCTATTTTTCATAAACTAGTACCCACACCTATTCTATATATTTTAAAAATATGTATGTTTTTGTACAGGGTGTCTCAGTATAAGTAACAGATCAAAGTTATGTTTTTTTAAATGGAACACCCCATATTTTATACTTTATTTTTAATCCTCTTAAGAAGCTGATAAAAATAGTATAAGATAGTATGGATGGTATTACAGACTAAGATTAAGGACGGTTGGTTAGTTATGGGCAAATTTGTGGCAAAAACATGTTCACATTGAAAACATTGCAGAAGCGTTCCTAGCAAAGATTGCTTCATTTTTTATACACTAGAAAATTTTCCAAATCAAGAAGAATAATGCACATCGGCTTTAGTCCTTTTTTGTTCATACTGCTATACAGGGTGTCAACATACGCAAAATTATGGATAACTATTTTTTTCAAATGGAACACCCTATATATCAACCTTCTGTTGATTTTTGGATTTTCAGCCTAAACTATGCATTTTCTGAAAGAATAATAAGAGACCAAAGTTGTAGAGCGGAATTTTTCCAGAAAATGCATAGTTTTGGCTGAAAATCCATAAATCATCAGAAGGTAATAAAAGAAATATGTTTTTATTGATAAATCTCAAGAATCCTTAATATTTTGTTATGCAAACTGTATATCATTGGAAAGCTTATCAAAAATGCCATAGATTGGTGGCAACGTGGTGGTGTTTTATTTGAAAAAAATAGTTATCCGTTGTTTTGCGTATGTTGACACCCTGTATAGCAGTATTAAGAAAAAAGGACTAAAGCCGATGTGTATTATTCTTCATGATGTGGAAAATGTTCTAATGTATAAAAAATGAAGCAATCTTTGCTAGGAATGCTTCTGCAATATTTTCAATGTGTACATGTTTTTGCCACAAATTTGCCCATAACTAACTAACCGTCCATAATAGACCCATAGTATCTTATACTATTTTTATCAGCTTCTTAAGAGGATTAAAAATTAAGTATAAAATATGGGGTGTTCCATTTAAAAAAAACATAACTTTGATCTGTTACTTATACTAGGACACCCTGTACAAAAACATACATATTTTTAAAATATGTAGAATAAGTGTGGGTACCAGTTTATGAAAAATAGAAGTCGATATCTCAAATAGCAAATAAGTTATGGGGCTTTTACAGAACCCTGGGTCACCCGGTATATACACAGATGTTTTATTGGCCGAGTGAAGTGTCGACAATATTAAATCTGTGCCTCACCAAACCAAAAGTTGACGAGCCGCCACTGCTGTATTTCCTTCCCTTTTGCAGGTTGAACTTCTATTATTTCCTTTCTCCTATCTTAACAGATTGTTGCAAATGCATCGTGGAGTGGTATAATTACTTTCCCATCCATTGAAATGAACATAAACTGTATTCCTTCAGTTTATACACACCCTGTGTGTTCCATTTGGCTGATTAAGATATATTTTCAATTGTTGCGCAGTCAATTATCATTTGTGAATGTTTTTTTTTTATTCCTTAAGCGTTATTAACAAGAAAATACCAACCGTTTATACTGAAAACGTTTTCATTATTACTGGCAATAAAATTCCTTTTATTATTTTCTAGAAAATGTGATTCGTTTGTTTATAGTGAAGCAGTTGCACTTTCATAAATTAAAATTCGTAATGACTCATTGTCAGTGGTAATAATAACCTGAACCGATATGTATGCGGTGTTTATAATATTGTTCCATATATTTTTAAATACTGGCGGTAACATAACTAAACCAAACATATCCTCCGTCGAATGCATCGATGCAAGATTATTAATGTTCCAATCGCACAAAACTAATTTGTTTCACATATCACTAATAAACAGCAACAAAGCAGATTTTCTAATAACGAAATTTCCAGGTTATGCTGATAAACTAAGCATGATTTATGACATCAAACATGATTTACGCAATAAGGATACGGTGAATTTGCTTATTCTTATAGAAAACTTAATTGATTTGCAAGGATATATCGAACGCCTCAATAGGGATATAAATCAAAAACCAAACGCTGTTTCGGTGACATTTTACTGCCTCAATCAACACCCTGATCCTGATAATTTGTTGGAGCGTAAATATCCAGGCATCGCCCGATTTCCTATGATGAGACTTATTTTATTATACAATTCTAAGTATGACGTAATTAAGGCTAATGCGGTGGACAACACATTTTCTGTACTACAAAGGAGAGGAGGTTGGAAAAGGGGCATCATCGCTATACTTCCTTTTGGGATTGATAATTCTTTATTCAATAATAAATGGACAACTTTTAAAACGATTACTCTAAACTCCACCGAAGACATACATAGAAGTATATCTGAAAGAACGGTCGATGTATCTTTTGTTAGCACATTTCCAAATACCTATGACGACGTCATTTATACGAGACCTATGAAACGAAACGATGTAAAGCTACTTGTTCCTAAATCTAAGGAAAAACCTGTGCTAATCAAAATCGTCGAAACCCTGAATGTAAAGACTTGGATCCTGCTCATCTCGCTCATCATTGCTTTATCCTTCGGAATATCATATGCCAGAGGCTATGCAGTACCTTCACTTGCTTTTCATTTAATAACGACCCGATCAGGCAGCTACGTAGAAAAACTCCCTTGGATTTTTGTACCCTGGCAAGTACTCTCCCTGTACATCTCAACCTTCATCAGCATGGGCATTCTAAAGGCACTAATTTCCACAGATTATTACCCTCAAATGAACAACCTAAATGATTTTTTACAATCTAATTTAACTGTTTTAACCCTAGACGAATTTAAACAGAAAGTTCCCACGGGATTTAACGAAAGAATTATCATCACCAGGAGCGATGAAATATTTGGAAGAATTCTAGAAGGCAACACGACGTACGCGTATGCATTGTTTGATTCACAAATTCAAGACTTGCTCAGAATAATGAAAACAAATGGTTCTTATATCCCTTTTCAAGTCATTGACGAATCATGCATATATAGCTTTAGTGCTTACTATGTCGTAAGTTATTTTTTGAAAAATATTGTCGATACAGAATGCTATCCTTTAACTTATGAAACCGTCCCCAATAATGCCCTTGGTTTAAGATTTGATGATGTCAGTGGGGGCGTGCTGACGTTTGCACATTACGAAAGTATATTCGCCGCATTTCTGTCTGGATTGTGTGTAAATTTGTTTGTACTATTTTTAGAAATTATTTATGCAAAGCTAAAGGATGTTTAATATAAAATTAATTATTTTTATGGGTAACACAGTTCAATAGAAACATTTGTTTGTATTTATATTTTATGAATATGCAATCGCTGTGTTTGGCGTATTGAATAAGTAACTTGTTTTGTTATAACACTGTTTAAAAGTAAATAATGTATCAAGGGAGAGAAATACGATATTCTCTGTTCAAATTTGTATCTCGAGAGTGAAAGCAGGGCTGATACAACGCACCGAGGAAAAAATAGTACGACCCGTTTTTTCTGGGTTAGATTTTAGAAACGAACGTTTTACCAAAGAGGATTATACACATGCAATAATATAGCCATTTTTCATTTTTGTTATGTTAATAGTCAGTGGTTAGTTATCAGTAACTTACGTAACACTCGTGCATTTTATTGTATATTACTGTTTGCAATGACGAATATACTTTTCATGAATGCAGTGTGTTATTGCTAAATTACTGTTATGGGAGCAGGAATATTAGTTGATAAACTCTGCTTGATATTGTAATGTCCTATCTATCCTTAAAATAAATTTTAAAATCACAATTTTAAACCATTTAACCAAATAAAAGTTTATATAATGCCATCAATATCTTGTTATTTACATATAATTGGGTATTTGAAATTGTTGAGTTCACTAACAACTACTATTCACAAGTAAATTTATTGGAAAATTTTCAATTCCGCAAATCCGGCTTTCCTTCCATAATAGTGTATTACATAACAAGAGTTGTAAGTAGGAAATTACGCGCAAGTGAAAGACATTGCGTACGAGCCGCCTAGCGGCGAGTAACGTAATTTCACGAGCGCGCAATTGCGTTACAACTCGCGTTATGTACTATGCTTTACCTTCGACCTTACGTTTATTCGCTTAAACTAAAGACATATTGAAACTGAATCTTGTCCGGGTGACGTTTAAATTTGTATTCAATTAGCCGGTAATGGCAACGTAGGACGACTACCAACCAAACAAACGAATTACCGCTCGAACAATTTTCCGTCGAATAATATATTGTACAACACATTGATTGAGCAAATTTAAGGATACGGATCGTTGTACTCGCTCTGAAATGTTAATCTGCTAAGATTCCATTGCGATGAAAGTACCATAAGGCATGGCGTGAAGTTTATTGTGTCGGTTATTATTTTAACCAATAAGTTGTAATCTGACGTTTAAATGTCACTGTCACTTTTGATGTTTAAAGACGAACAGACGAATGCAGAGGACCGGCGGACGTTAATTGTAATTGGCTAATAAGTATATAATACAGCAAGGTACATAAGTGGTAATAGTACATGTTACACTTTTATGTATAACATTTAACATTTATATATGCTCTATATACTCGTAATGGGTCGCTTACGATTGGTGAAAACAATTCGGTAATTCATCAATTACAAAGTGGGAGTAGGTAAAGGTATTAAACATATCCTCTGTTCACTAGATATATAATTTTTTGGATTCTGCCATTGTTTGGCCACAACTCGAATCTTATTTTGCAAAGAAGCAGAGTTGATGTTTACCGTTCCAAATTCGCCAACCGAATGGTGTGGAGTGGCGCGCATTTTAAGTCCCCAAAAAAAACGTCTGTCTGGCATCGAAATGTACATTTTTTGCTCACAATTTCCCCAGTTTAACAATAAAAGCGAACAGTCAAAAGGGCCTAATAAACCCAGGTAAACCTGCGTTTTATAGATGCAATATCCCTAAAAACAGCGTGGGAAGCCTTTTTTTCAAATGAGCAGACGCACCCCATCAGAAATTATATAAATTATGAACAAATACAAAAATTATTGATATTTAATTTTTATATAATATATTTTCATTTTCTAAAGTACCCAACTTGATAAAAGTTTATACTGGCATCAAGAAGATATAAGGACAAAATGAAAGAGGTCAATTTTCAATCGGTGAGGACAGTAGAGCAGCTGGCGGAGACGGTTAAACAGGCGATGACGAGAAGGAATAGAGGAAAAGTGGGGCGTAGAAGCTTTTGGTTTGATGAAGGGTGTAGGGAAGCGAAAAGGGTGCTAAGAAGAGCGATAAAGACTTGAAGGGAAGGGAGGAGGTGAGACAAAGAGATGAAAGAGGCAAAAGTTAGGTTTAAAGAGGAATGCAATAAAAAAAAGGATATGTGGCTGGGAGACGAGGTGAAGAGAGTATGGAGTTGAAGAGCGAAAAACAACTTTGAAGGTACTTGAAGGAAAGAGGGCCGATCAGGAAAGTAAGAGGAGAGGGTATAACCATCGAGACATGGAAGGCACACTTTGAAGAGTTGCTAGGAACAAAGGGAATTCGAGGGAATCAAGTCGCAAGAAGAAGGGTTTTCGGGAGGGAGGGTGATTTTAGTATGGCAGAGTTAGAAAGGGTGCTGCAGGAGATGAAGGATGGGAAAGCGGCGGGTCCCGATGGGATTCAGGCAGAAGCATGGAAGGTAAGGAGAATATGTTGGTGCTGCTGAACGAGAGGAGAAAGGCAGTTTCCAAAGGAGTAGAGGGAAGGAGTCATTCTGCCAATTCACAAGGGAGGAGATGAGAAGCTATAGGGGGTTGCGTTGATGGATAGCCTCTATAAAGTAATCATGACGATGGTCAAGAATAGGTTGAAGATAGAGGCGGAAGATCAAAGGTGGCTACCGGAAATGCAAGGGGGGTTTAGGAAAGGGCGGTCCACGGTAGAGCAGATAGCTACACTTAACTGGGTGATTGAGAGAGAGCTGAAAAAAAGAGAGATTGTGTTTGCTGTTTGTGGATCTGAAAACGGCGTATGATTCGGTGGATAGAACCTTAATGATTGAAAGTTTGAAAGGGAAGGGATTGTCTGAGCAGGTTGTGGAGTGGATAAGGGAAGTATATAAGGAAACGTGGTGTGAGAGTGGAAGAGCATGTGTCGGGCCATTTTCAGGTGCAATGTGGAGTGAGGCAGGGATGTCCTTTAAGCCCACTGCTATTCAACCTATACGTCGCAGACATAGAGAGGGTGGAAGTGGATGCAGGCAGGGGGAATAGTGGTGAGTGGAAAGAAGGTGTGGAGTCTGGCGTATGCTGATGATGTGATAGTGATGGCGATAACAGTGAAGGAAATGAGAGAGATGTAGATGAGATTGGAAGGGTACTTTGGAAAAAGAAGATTGACTGTGAATGTGAGAAAGACGAAATGGATGATTTGTAAAAATGTAGGAACGAGAGGAAAGGGGGAAGAATTGAGGTCGCTAGGAGAACAGACTGAGCGAGTGAGTGAGTTTAAATATCTTGGGTATATGTTCAGTGAAACAGGGACGAAAGCGCGTCATGTGGTATTTGTGTGCAAGAAAGCGAGAGTGGCTATGGAGCGTATGCGGGGTATATGGAACGGGATGCTAGATAAGAATGTAAGTATGCAAATGGTATGGTGGGATGCTTGTGTGAGGGCAATAATATTGTATGCATCAGAGGTGTGGGAGTGAGTGGGCAGGAAAAAATCGAGAAAGTACAGATGCAATACCTGAAGAGGATATTAGGATTGGAGAGGACCACGCCAAATTATATAGTTCTGCAGGAGAGTCAGCGATTGTCGGTAGAGTGGGAAGCGGCCAGAAGTGTGGTAAAATTTGAGAGGAGGATATGGGGCTCAGGGGATGAAAGAGTAGTGAAAGAGGTATGGAAGGTGTGTTACAGAGAATGGATGAGGAAAGTTGAAGGAATAAGATGGATGCATGAGAGGAACAAGTTGTATGTCAGGGCGGGGTGGTTAGCGACGGTTTTCGAAGAAAAGGTATCAAGGGGGGAGCTGATCGAGAAGGAGGTGGCGGAAAGGTTACTGTCGGTGGAGTTGCAAGAGAGGCAAAGCAAAATTAACAACAGTAGATATAACCCGAAGTTCCAAGGTCTGCAGGTGTTCGTAGGCCCGCCTCGGTATTTTAAAACTTGGAAGCCTGACGAAGTGCGTTTGTTGGCAAGGTTCAGGTGCGGGAACGAGGAGAAGGGAAGGAAGGTGTGGATAGGAGAGAAATACACGAGGTGTGGGTTTTTCGGGGAAGAAAGAGATGAATGAGAGCACTGGATGAATGGATGTGAAGAAGTGAGGGAGGCGATAAGGATGAGAGTGAAAGAAAGAAGTAGGAATGTGTGTCTGTATGAAAGCGGCACGTTATTGGTGAGATTGAGAACAGAGAAGTGTAGCTAACTGGAGGTCGAGAGGACTGTGAGAAGAGATGTGGGGCGGGTAGGTAAGGGATATGTGTGTACATGTAAGTTAATTTTGTTCTGCGACACGAAGTCTTTTTAAAAAAACTATTTATTCGGTTAAACACAACTTTACTCTAAGACGGTTATAATACAATTAAAATATGGAATATACAATAACAACTTAATCTACGCGAACTGCGCGTTACCTAAGATAACGTGAAGCTGACTAAGCACTAGAACTACTGACGATGCACGCAGGTGCATGTAAGTCTGTGGCTGGAGAGTTATACTGGGTAGAGAAGTATACTGGGTGATCGATAGATAACTCCTTATGCCTTAGATTTTAGCATCTCCTGGAAGTTGGAGATTTACACTCACAGGTGATGATGATGCGGTCTGTTGCTTCCTTTTCTTGTAGAGTTTGACAGTCAAGTATATGAGGAAGCCGATTCCAGCGGTGTACAGGATAATTGTCCAAAAACTTGGAGAATAAAATTCGCGTTGAAGGTTTCCATCGAGAATTGTTGAAGGACAGGAATTTCCTTCAAGTTCAGCCTTTTGAGCTTGATTTTTCCTACGGCGAACTTATGCGTGTGGAACACAATTGGGTTGGAGTTGATTAAACTGGGACTGTCAATGGTGTGTTCCAGGTACTCTAGTTCTGGTTACTGAAGATTATTTCGCAGTTTCCTTTTTTGATAAGGAAAATTCCCTTTAGGGATCTTGTCTCGGTGCCATCGATGCAGCGGATCTTGATCTCTTCTTGTTTCGGGAACACGGCCAAAAATTGATTGATTATGTACTCGCATTGACTATTATTTCCGGATGGTAGAACTTGAGTTTCACACATTGCTTTATTATTTATTAGCAATTGATTAGAGCATTGATAATATTTTATACCTTCAGTACACAATTCTGTGTTGGTTGAGTTTCATTACTCATTTTTGATTTTAATAAATACCTAATATTTGGTATTATTGTCGCATATTCATTTTTATATTTAGTAGGAATGGAAGTTATTTGATAAAGGTAGAACTCGTGTTCGTAATTGAATGGAATTGAAAGAAAATTATTTATTTTTGACAACTTAATTTTACAGTGTACTTTAATAATAGATTCAAAAAGTATTAAATTTTCCATTCTTAATGCGAAAGGTAATTCTTGATTATAATGTTTAGCAATTCGCTGTAATTCTAAGAATAAGTCAATAGGTTTTATAATACTAGGGCTTAATACATTTAATTTACAAAATAATATTGAATTTTCGATTTGTTCTAAAATATTTAAAATAGTGTTATAAAGAATAATTAATTGATTAAATAAGTCTGTTGCAACTAATGTATTTTTTCCGCTACCGACAACGTAAATACGCATTGCATCCATGGTTACAGGTACCGCAAGTGGCTGATAACATTCGTGGTATTTGTTATCCTTGACGACGGAACTTAATTTTTTACTTACGGACCTAGGAAAATAATAAACAGAAACGTAACGCTCCAACATATAGGCGAGCAACACATTTTCGTCTATACCTATAGCATCGGCATTCTTTTTACATAGCCTCTGCTTAAAAGAGTCGTAACAGGACACATACAGCACGGCAAACATAACTTGCCGTTGCGCAGTGGCAAAATTGTGGGCGGAACCTTCGAAGGGCGCTCTCGATAGATTTCGTGAAGAGTTCGCGCGCCTGGTACATTCAATTATGTGGAGGAGAGCGCACGATAGAGTTGTAAATGAATAGCGCCCGCGAAGAATATGTGCTTGCTTATTACAGAGACTGTACTCGGCCGGCTGTAGAGAGAGAGCTTTCGCTTGCTATCTGCGCGTCTGGCCAACTTATATTTGTCGTCCTGTACCTTTTTCGATTTTGTCGGTAACAGATTCTAACACGCAATATTCGCAGCTTCGTTTGCATCCATGCCCGCAAAAACTGTCACTGGATTGACACAAACAAACAAAATTCGACGTTGTTTTCTCGGTTGCTGAGTTGCCATAGAACGCATATGTGACTATAAACATTTGAATCCCAAATGTTACAGGCCGTATTTTAGAATATTTTCTGATCTTTTTTAAGTATTATATTTCCGGTAGCGGAAAAAAATTAATAAGCAACACGGAACGTAATGACAATTAACATTTTCGGCTGGCGACGAGCCTCGGCTCAGCCTCGGCTCGTATTCGCCCACCTCAAATGTTAATACGTCCTTACGTTCCTTGTTGCTTAAATAACTATTGAAGCTTAATTTCACCTTTCATTACAATATTTAACTGTGTTATTCTTGATTTTAAAATTAATTCATTATGTTGTATATTTTGTAGAGTATCATTAAAATTTTTCATTACTTGTGTTGTGACACTATATCCATTATTAATCTGATTTTTAATATAGTTTTCATTTGTTTCTAAATGTTTCAAAATTTCGTCAATTCTTTTTCCATCATTCGCGTCTAAATTTCCCGTAACGGATTTAAAAATAGTACCTAACCCATTAATTAATCCTCTCTTGGATCTAGTTTGAGTTAAAGAATATAATTTTATGTTATTTATCTTATCTGTTATAGCGTTATAAGTAAAGTTTATGCTATTATTATAATTCACGAAATCTCTTTCAAATTTTGAAATATTCTTAATAGTAGTTTTTAAGTAATTATTTTGTTTACTTAGTTTTTCGAATTCTTGATATAACGGACTTAATTCGAAATAGTGGACAAAGGTATGCTCAGATTTTTGTATTTTTGCGAGACCTAAATTAATAGGAAGTAATCCTATGTTTGACGTTATTTCCTTTATTTCAGCAGTATCCGTCATTGCCGTGAGGAATGACCTGGAAAAGAATTATCATATTCAGGTTTGTTTAAATAAATTTTAATATTAATTTTTGACTTATTAAAAATGTATTCGATCATTGGTTTGACTATTTTATATTTTAATTTATCTAGTCCACACCCTAATTTTGGTATAGCTAGTTTTGTTATGTTATTAGCATGACAGAATTTTCGCAAGTTTATTAATGTTTTAAATAAACACTCATGAGAGGGTTTGTCGTCGTATTTTTCTTTTGTTATTAGATAAAGTATATATCGACCATTTTCGTTTATTCCATTCGCGCATAGCGAATATAATTCTGGATCTTGTGCTTTTAGTAATTCTACTTGACCGAATTTTTCCTTAAAATCGAGTGCAATTCCGGCACCCATATACAAGTCTTTGCTTACGCAGTGAGCAAGTGAGAATGCTTCAGGAGCATGAAATAAATGATCTGCGATCTCAGTAACGTTACTTATAAACGGTGTAGGTTTATTCAAAAACTGTTTAAAATCTTTAAATTTCATTTTTTCATAACTTTCTTTAGTAAATAATTTATTTTTTGCTTTTAATTTACGCGGTCTCTTAATATAAGAAACGTGGATTTTTTCCACAGTATTAAGATGTCTAGGGATTATTTCCGCTGTTTTTAGTTGTGAATTAATATTTTGTTTCTGGTTTATACTTATTTTTCATTTTAGGTTGCTTTTGCTTATTTTGCACAAATATTTTGTCAGGGACTTCAGGAATTTCTTCTCTATCTTCATTTCGTTTATTAATAATATTATGTTTATTTTCAGAAATTTTCTGATTTATTTGTTCATATAGAACTTTAACTTTATCTCTATGTTCATTGACATAATTATTTACAAGTACAGATTCTACATTAATATTTAAAGTAGTATTTACTTCAGTATATCCTGAAATTATTTCTTGCGGTTTCAATTTTGTAACGGAGTGAATACAGTTATTATATGCAATAAGTGCGTAATTTATTTTATTTTCAATTGGTTCCTTTTTGAATGAATCTTGGTTGTTAAATAATCTGATATGTTCAATCATGGTTGAATGTACTCTTTCAACGAGTCCATTAGAATTGGGGTGTTGGGAACTAATAAAATGTAAATTAATTTTATGTAATTCTAATAATTCCTTGATTACTATGTTTTTAAACTCTAAATGATTGTCAGAGACAATTTGTTTTGGAATGCCATGATGGCTGAAGTATTTTAATAATTTATTAGCAATTTCTATTGCTTGATGAGAATCGAGTCTATACATTTGTGTGTACTTGGAAAACGAGTCGATTAATGTTAGGAAGTTAGCTCCTTCTATTGAAATGCTATCAATATGTATTATTTGGAAAGGTTTGGTAGCAGTAGGGGTTATATTGAACTTTGGCTTTAAGGGGTTTCTTTCATATTTGCTAAGTAAACATACTTCACATTGATTTACATAATTTTGGATTGTTCGCCTCATATCTGGCCAATAAAATATACGTTTTAATTCTAATTCTATTTTTGAATTCTTAAAGTATTTCTGCATTGTTGCAGTAAATTTTTCATAACATTGATTTTCAAAATACAAATTATATTTTGTATTTGGAACAATATATTCCTTTATAAAGTTGATTAATTCTTGTTCAAAATTTACTTTAGAAAATTGGACAAATAATCGCATTTTCTTATTATCGAATAAAGTAACTCTTTTTAATTTTGAAGGGGAGTAATCCACTTCTGAGATTATAATTTGATTATTTCTAAAATTTACGGGTTTTTCCGTAATTGGAATTGTTAAGATTGGATCTTCTACATTTGAGTATTTTGTATCACCTTCGTGATCATTATTATAAAATAAATCTTCAAAATCTATATCATCCAGATTTCCTGGTTCAACAATTAATGATTGTTCAATATTTTCACGATTTTTATTACTTACAGGTACGTCATTAAAGAAATTATCTAGAAATTCGTTTACTTCATTTTTATCTGTAACGTTTAATTCTATTCTCGATAGAGCATCTGCATTTTTGTTCAATGAACCCTTTTTATAAATAATTGAGTAATCGTACTCGGATAATTTTAATCGCCATCGTACAAGTTTGGAGTTAGGCTCCTTAATTGACATTAACCATTGAAGTGGTTTATGATCCGAAACAATTTGGAATTTTCTGCCAAATAAATACGACCTAAAATATTTAACTGCCCACACGATTACAAGGAGTTCCTTTTCAATCGTGGAGTAGTTTACCTCGGAATCGTTTAATGTGCGACTCGCATATGCGATGGGTTTTTAGAACCAATGGTGCCTTGCGATAAGACGGCTCCGATCGCATAATTACTTGCATCTGTAGTAAGTACGAAGGGTCTAGTGAAATCGGGATATTGCAATAATGGTTCATTCATTAGCACATGTTTGCATGTATTAAAGCAATTTTGGTAATCGGGGTCATTTACATTTATTATTGCGTCTTTTTTTTAGGCGTTTTGTTAAGGGTTTCGTTAACCCTGCAAGGTTCTTTATAATTCTTAGGAATTGGATAGTTTTTGATAGCTCGAATGTTTTCCGGATTTGGCCTTACGCCGTCTGGTGTAACAATATGGCCCAAATACGCCACTTCTTTTTTTAAGAACTCCGATTTGTCGATTTGAATTTTGAAATTTGACTCGCGTAATCTTTTAAAAACTTCTCTTAAACGTACGACATGCTCCTGCAGACTAATGCTGAAGACGATGATGTCGTCAATATAAACTAAACAGCTAGAATTTTGAATTCCCTTTAAAACACTGTCCATTACTCTCTGAAAGGTAGCTGGAGCATTTTTCAACCCGAACGGCATACGTAAAAATTCGTAATGACCGTTTAAAGTGTTAAACGCGGTCTTAGGAGTGTCCTTTTCATTAATTTCGATTTGGTGGAATCCCGACGCGAGGTCTAGAATTGTAAAGTACTGACAACGTCCGAGTTTGTCTAGTAACTCATTAATATTGGGTAACGGGTAGCGATCACAGATTGTCTTATCGTTCAGTTTCCGATAATCAATAACAATTCGCCATTTGCGTTTTCCCGACGCGTCCATTTTTTTTGGAACTATCCATATCGGAGACGACCAAGGAGAAAATGAGGGTTTAATAATATTTTGTTCAAGCATTTCTTGAACTTGACGATCTACTTCTGATCTATGTATTTCGGGATAACGATACGTTTTCGTATAAACTGGGACTTCATCGCTCGTGATTATATTATGTTTAATTTGATTGGTAAACGTTAAATTTTTTCCATCCTGATGGAATATATCTGCGTATTCTTTTATTACTTGAAAAATAGCGTGTCTCTCTTCTTCGTTCATGTGCGTTGACCGAATTTGAGAGATATCAAATTTATTATTAATATTGTTTTTATTCTTAAATTGAATATTGTTTAAATTCGGATAGATTTTTTGATCGTATTCGTCGATCGGTTTTACTATCACCGGTCTTTTAATATAAACCGTAACATCTTTATTTTCAGGATTTTTTATCATACATCGAGCTTTACTATTTTTTATGTGAACTACACATTCTGGAATTTGAAGTTCATTACATTTTGTAAATGGAATTATACCATCGCCATTTATAATATTTTTTTATATCTAACTGTATTATTTGTTCTGACATTGCACCTACTACTATACTTTTCGTAGTGAATTCTTGAACATTATTACTTATTAACTTAATTTCACAATTATTTGTGATAATCTTGTTTTCATTAAGATCAATAACGGCATTTATTTTTTTTAAATTATCAAAGCCCAATAAGACATCAAAATTCGAGTGGAAATTAAACAGAAAGAATTTCAAATTTGATGCGGCTTGAGATTTAAATAAACTTTGTAATTGTATTATAGTACTATGATGACCATGAGATAAACCATGTGCGCTGGCTACCTCGAATTCATCGTACTTTATATTTTTTTTAAACAATTTTTCCGCAACTAACGGATTTACAAAAGAACGCGAACTCGCGGTATCTATTAAAATCTTAATATAATGCTTAGGATCTATAATATACGGTAAAGAACTAGCATTGTTAATAATATTCATTGATTCGATGGGGAGACCTCGTCTAAGCCTTGCCCTAAAATGCTTCTTGTTGCTCATCAATATTATATAATTGATTCTGGTGGTAACGACCTGTCGCAATAGACACCGGAGTCGGAACGTTTTGGTTTTGATTACCACTTGGATTTGGATTTTGGTTTTGATTATGATTTATATCACATGTCGTTGTGGAGATGGGTGTTGCATTAGTATTATTATTGTTATTTCTGTTAAACTTAAATTTATTATTATTATAATTATTATTTCGATTAAAAGGAAAGAAATTCCTCGGCTGCAAATGTTGTACTTTATTTACAAATGGTTTTGCATTATATTGTGAATTAAAATTTCTCGGTGGTGAATTATTAATTTGCACCGGACGTGGTTGATACACTGGTTTTTGATTTAATTTGATTTTATCAATTTTGTTCGATACCAATTCTAGCTGAAAATAATTAGTTAACATGTTAAGCGCGTCGTTTAGATCTTGTGGATTTTTAACTCTTAGGTGAGAGCCTATTGGATCTCGTAACCCGTGTAAAAGTACGCGTAACGCATTATTTCTACAGAAATTGGATAAATAACGACGCTCTAAAATATCGTTAATGTGATTTGACAAATATGACATTTGCAGATTTTACAAACTCTGCAATTTATTGAAAAAATCAAAAGGTGATTCATTATGGGTTTGTTTTAATTGCGTAATTTCGCTATTTAAACTGAATAAATCCCGTTTGTCGGAATAAGAATTGAGAAGTGCATTTTTCAGATCTTGCCAGTTATTTATAATGCTAGATGAAATATTAATTGCAGCTTCGCCCTTAACTCTTGCGATTATGCTTGACATTAGGTAATCATTTTGGAAGTCCGTCGGATCTCCAAGATTGTAAAATTTATTTACAAGTTTCTCGCAAATTTCAACAAAGCGCGATATGAGTTCAGGTTCCCCTTGGAACTCTGGAATCATGTTAATGTACTCCGGTTTGAGAGCCATTTTTAATTGTTACTTAATTCGTGCGATACGACAATAATAACAAATTTACAGAACGCAAATTTTTCAGCGCGTAATTGAATTGATTACAACTAGAGAATTACAAGTGTGAGTCGAATAGTGTACTTACAGCAGAATTATTATCTTACTCATCCGGAACGATTGATTCGTCTAAGATGGTAATTAGAGATGTGGGCCTCGATTGAGCGGCTGGACTGTCTGGACTGGTTTGTCGATGTTTGGAGAGCCTTGCGTCCGTCTTGATCCCGACTGCTGGTGGACCCATTCAGAATTTCTGGTTAATCGTAGAAACGAAAAAAAAAAACGTAATATCGATATTCGTTCGACAGACTTTTTCCCGAAAATCCTACCGACTGCGCCAGTTAATTTTATTCTGCGACACGAAGTCTTTTTAAAAAACTATTTATTACTCTTTACTCTAAGACGGTTATAATACAATTAAAATATGGAATATACAATAACAACTTAATCTACGCGAACGGCACGTCACCTAAGATAACGTGAAGCTGACTAAGCACTAGAACTACTGACCATAAGTCTGTGGCTGGAGAGTTATACTGGGTAGAGACGTATACTGGGTGATCGATAGATAACTTATATATATATATATATATATATATATATATATATATATATATATATATATAATTTTTAACGACCGTACATGTGCATAACTGTAGATAATGTGCTAACGAGATTCTCGGACAGATGATGATAAAAATTTGCAAATGTGTGAGGCGAAAGACAGAGACAGCTGTTTCATCTTTGTTAAGAATCATCAGTCTGCCATATTCAACCCAACACACATCTGCAAATTTTTCGGAAGTAATATTTATAGTGTAGATACATGCCTGTAACGGTAGACGAGAACAGAAATGTATCTTGATATTATTATTATTGATATTATTCACCACTAGTAACAAAAGTGACATGTGCTTCCTGATCGCTGGATAGGTAGATTTGGTCCAATACCTTGGCCATCCCGGTCGAATGATTTGTCTTCAAACGACTTTTTTGTGGGGGTATCTAAAAAGCAATGTTTATAATAACATTATTATAAACAATACTTCAGAGTTAAAAGATCGTATAATTACTGTTTGCGATGAATTAAGAAGAAATCCGCAACACATTAGAAATGCTATTCAAGGATTTTATAATCGACTTGGCTACTACTTAGAACGTGAAGGTGGTCATTTTGAATATTTATTATAATTACTTACGATTTATCATTGTTTGTTTCATTAACCTCACTTTATTCGTATAATTTTAAGCTTTCACTGTACTGTGACAGGTCGACGGGACCTTTGTGTACTAGGTTGCCTACATTGTCAATACATTCTAATGCGTTGAGGTGATTATTATGACATAGAACATAGACATTAACAATCATATGTTCTGAGTTAAAAAAAAGACCCTGTTAATCTAGAAGCCGTCGCACAGAGTGTTTATCGGAGCCACGAAGGTTCAGAGGTGGTGGGGGTAGGCAAAAGTCAAATTGATATTGAAAGAAAATTAAGTATGGCATATTGTTAAGAATACTTCAAAACTGATCAAACTGAATTCCAAGATTTTTAGGTGCACCCGTATTGGTACAATAAACCCTCAAAGTCGAACATTTCTGAAAGTTGTTCAGCGCGCCATAATGTGCATCATATTTAATTATTTCCCAGTTGACCACCATATACTTTATCGTAACCATTTTGTGACACAATCATAAACATGATTTTTCAATGAAACGTGTTATAGTTCATTATCTTAATTCAGATAGTACTTATAATAATGAAAGATGGGCAATTTTTATTATTGAATTTTAAATTTACAGAGGCCGAAATAAATATTAACAAAAATTAGAGGTATGGCGTTAACTTCAAAAAATCGACCGTAGTCTCTAGAAGAGCGTGTAAAAAATATTTAAATATCGGTCCCCATTCGATAGTTACGATTTTCTTTCTTCCGCAAGTCATGTCACAAATGCGATGGCAGGCGCGCGAATGCCGTTGCCGTTTAAAAATCGGAGCGCGGCCGCGCTCGTCCACGCTGCGTAAAATATTATAAACACTTAATTAGTAAATATTTTGGAAAATTAGAGGAATGGTTCTATCACTAATTCATTCTCTATGGTGTCTGTTATCACAGTGTGCAGAAATACAATTCGTACCTGTCCGCGTTAAAGAGCTATAATTTAATTTCTTCCGAAAGGAATGTAATGCAGGCCATATGAAGCGCGCCAAATGATGAAATGCTCTGTTTAGGGAGCTGTTAAGAGCCGGACATACCCCTAAAAATTAGTATAAATTTCGTTGATACTAGGCCCACCATATCTCAGTTAATTGTTAATATTTTCAAACACAATATGGAGCAATGAAAATATATTAGTACAGACGAGGTTTCTTATGTTTTCCTTTTTTCTTAAATTATTTTGATACACTAAAAAAAATCATCTGTGTTTAAAAATATGTGCAAACTTCAGAATTTTTTTATGGACAAACTATAACTTTAAAATAAATTTTGAAACATAGCAAACATGGCACCATGTATTCTCTATGTAATATTAAAATTTGAATTTGCAAAATTTATTAATAATGTAGATTGGCTGGGTCTAATAACCTTCAATAATGAGTTAAAATTGAATTGGAAAATGCTGCCCTCTACAGCAAAACTAAATGGCCACGCCTATTCAAAACTAATATCCAAGATGGCTTGCCTGTAGTGGCGCAGCGCAGGGCTCGCAGCTTGGGGAGGGGGTGTTGACCCAAATAGTGGCCCGACCGAATGTTGAAAAAAATACATTCCGGAATTTCTATCGGTAAAGGTAAAAAAAATGTAGGGGCTCTTTTTAATTCTGGGTTAACCGTCGCAAAATTTTATTTTAATTATTATTGAAACGCTACAATTTGCGCATAAAAATTAATCAAATTCTGATTTATTCGACAAAGCACTTATTGTTAAATAAATTTGGAACCATCTCTGTATTCAATATAATTTTAAGACGCAACATTTATTAATCAGTTATCTCCCTACGACTTTATAAACTTACTGCGCCCTAGATTTAATTTCGAAATTAAACTGTTGTTAAAAAATAAAAACATACAAGTAAAAATAATAATTATTATAATCATAAATTTATTAGCGGAATTCTCCTTTTTACAAATTAAATATGTTAATTAAAGTATAGGTCTAAACAATCTAAAGTAAACTAAAATTAAATTAAATATAAATTCTATAAAATAAAATACTGCGCTCGAAATTATAAATAAATTATAAACAATTACAAATATATACATAATATAATATTGTTATCTATTGCACTAGTTTATTCTTAATACATTTGAAATACTTATAGCTAGAGAAAAAATTTTGAACCAATCATGTTTATTTAATTCATTTGCTTGTTATTTTATTGGGCTCGTGAAACTGCACTTTGCCATCGAAAAAAACTCACCCTGTAGATAATTAACAAAAATTTAATGTTACAATTTTTAATAATTTATTATATAAGTGTAGCTGCTTTGATACCTTCTTTTTTCTTCTTTGCTGCTATTATGTGGTCAGGCTCTCTGATGGGGAGATTTCTTGGATATCTTGGATCCACCAGCTCCGGCAACATACACAAAAGGTAAAATTCCTGGAGTTTCGGAAAAATGTATAAATTCCAATACTCCTCATCTCTATGGATTCTCTGAACTATCATATCAGTTTTATTTCCCAGCCAAATACCCAAAATACGCACTTGGCGTCTAGTTATATGAAGTTGCCCCTGTATTTGATAGAACCAGGGACTGTTTTTATTAACTAGATGCGTGCGATGTATTTTATCATACTTAAAAAAAATTAATTTCTTCGACTCCATCGCTTCTTCCATAGTTAAATTAAGCAGGGATAGCGGACATTTAATTTCCACGACTGAATCACTCCCAACTAACCCATCAGGAGTTGCTCCCAAAAATGGATTTTCTGCATCTATAAATAACCCACATTTGTTGATAATTATATTTTCCTGTTGGGATAATGTTTGAAGAGCGACTTCTTCATTAATTCTGCCATGTTTTAAAGAGGGCACATTTAATAATTTTGAAGAATCATTGTAAATTAATTTTAAAACTAACTTGCCACATAATGTATCTGACCGTCTTTTACAAATAACGTAAAAAATAGAAGCAGTGAGAAGTCTTCGCCTTTCTTCAAACCACTGAGAACAATTTTCCTGAAGTTTGGTGGCTTCTTGAATTTCGATTAGTTGTTGTTCCTGAGTTTTTTTCAAATTCTCCAAAAACGTTTTCTTTGATTCCTCAAATTCGTTTGGATTCATATCGCCTGGCTGTTGAGGTTGGTCGCAATATTCACCATAGTTTCTGTCTTGTCCGCAAATCGTAGTTTTCCTTTTCTTGCTATACTTTCTATTTAAAGCATTTTTATGGATTCTTTTTGATTCAAGGTTTTTCACGATTTTACCTGGATTCTTGCTTTGCAGGGTTCTTCTCAAATGAAAATGAGGCCTCTTTGTATTAAAAGAAACTACTGAGGCATAACAACGAGCTTGATATGATCCACGTTGGGTGTAATTAATTCGCTTTCCTCCCACCAACTTCGCAACTATCGAATGGAACTGTTAGAATCAACATCCTGGATCAAACTTTTAGCATGCTTGGAGAGCGACGTAAATGTTACAGATAATTTAGTGCAGAATGAATTGTCTTTCTTCATTTCTTCGTAGATGTTTACTTCGTCTTTCTTATTACAAAAATATGATGCATAGTTTTTATGGTCACCGTACACATTAGAGTGGTTTTAGCACATATGAGGGAGTTTCGAAGTATGTGAAAATCAACGGGACAACCCGGAAACTTGTTCGTATAGATAAAAAAATAACAACTGTACATTTTGAGCTATATCGAAAATCGCATAACCGAGCCCTAGCCCTCTAAATTTTGAAAAACTCGGTTTATACCTTTTTTTTCATTTCGGTCCCCCCTAATATTAAACGGTCCACCCTAATGGTCAAATTATATATTTTGTCGATAGAGGATGTTAATACGAATAAAAAAAAAATTCAAATCGGACTAAAATTGACGGAGTTTTTTTTTAGTTATGTCATACTTGTATATTTTGATTTCGTCCTTTTTTAGATATTAACAATTAATGTAGTTTTACTAAAATTTCTTGTGATACTCTTCAAAGGTTAATAATAAAATTTGCTTTTGTTCCTTTGTTGGTTAATAGAGTATTAAATTCTTCAATTAATTTGACTTTTCGGTCTAAAACAACAAAAATGAAGGATTCAAATTGCATAGCCCGCACCGATTAATAATATTTAATAATAATTAAATCGTTTACATTGTGACCTAATCCTTCAGCGACGGTAATCAGAAGATGAACAGCAATGCAATTTTTACTCGTTGTGCTTGCGGTTGTGATTCTATGTCCTGATCCAGATCTAAGGCAGTATTATTATTCAAATCAGCTGGGCTGTTATTACCATTTTCGCTGCCATTTCTTGATCAGAGTTTCTCTTCCTTCTAGCCCCTTCTAAACGCTTCAAACGTCACTTTTTTGTCTTCGAGTTTCTTATGGCATTGCTGCAGGTGATGTTTTCATAGAATCAATTTCTAATTCTTCGAGTTTACGGAAATATAGATTAGGTTGCAAACCAAAATACATTGCCAAAATCTGGCCCAAAATTATTTTGCAAGGAACTTAGTATCATCTCAATGGAACCAAAATCTGGCCAAAAATGATTTTTGTAATGTGTTTATAAAATAATTTAAGGCACGTTATTTGAGATTTATCTGTCAAAATTTCAAGCATTTGCGGAAAGAAATGTGACATTTATAGAGCAATTTCAGGGAAAAGTGCTCTTTTGGTCCAATAAATTCGTTTTCAAACGCAGCCATTTGTGTTATTTTAAAGTTAGATTAATTTTCTTTGGATAATTATAAAGGCGCATTATTTGAGATTTATCTATCAAAATTTCAAGCGTTCGTGGAACTACATGGCATTTTCAGGAAAAAGTGCATTTTTGATCCACTAAATTCGTTTTGTGTTATTCTAAAGTTAATTAATTAATTTTCTTTGAGTATTTATAAATGCGCATTATTTGAGATTTATCTGTCAATATTTCAAGCATTTGCGGAAAGAAATGTGGAATTTATAGAGCAATTTCTGGAAAAAGTGCATTTTTGGTCCACTTAATTTATTTTCAAACGCAGCCATTTTTGTTATTCTCGTTAGAATAATTTTCTTTGGGTAATTATAAAGGTGCATTATTTGAGATTTATCTGTCACCTTCCATTCTCTCTCTGCATTAATAGAAATTGTTTGCCTTCTTCAATTATCACTGTTTGCAATGCATTTTCAGGAGCAACATCGAACAAATCTTTTCTTTTAAATATTTTTTTAAATTGCTGTGTTTTTCAAGAAGAATGCTTACTAAAATTTTGCCATTCCTTATGCCATATCAACACTTTTTTTATTTTTAGGCTCTATATTTTGGATTTTTTAAACTGAACTATTGATTATATTGCGTGCATTTTTTATTTTTTGCCGGTATTTTCGAGTTTTTTGGTATTAATTTTTGATTTTTTGTCCTTTATTTTAATTCAATTCAATTCAATTTATTTTAGATTTTGTCACCTGAATATTGTTCTTTATGCATGCATTTTTTAATTTTTTGGCAATTATTTCCGAGTTTATAATAATAATAATAATACTTTATTCATACCATTACCAAACGGTTCACACAAGTCACAAAAATCGTACAATGAGATGCAATATAGTGCTAAATAATATGTTACATAATAACACAATATAAAAATATACGGGTCGAAAACTTATTTTAGGCTGAAATTTTAATTTTTCTTTTACTTGAATTTTCAATTTTTTTGGTCTGCATTTTTATTTCCGGGATTTTAGGTTTTCGGGCCAGTTTTCCCCATTTTTTACTATTTTTTTTTTACCTAAATATTGCTTATTTTGGCCTAATTTTTCGATTTGTTTGTTAAAATTTTCGATTTTTTGCTCCGTTTGGGCTCGAATTTTTGATTTTTGGCCCTATATTTGGACCATGATGATTAATGCACGTATTTTTTTATTTTTTGTTGATATTTCTGAGTTTTTTGGTCTAAATTTTTGATTTTTTGCCCTTTATTTTAGATTTTGTAACCTGCATATTGTTCTTTCTTCGTATTTTTTTTTATTTTGTGGCGGGTTTCGAGTTATTTTTGGGGCTATAAATTTTTCTTTTACTTCAATTTTCAATTTTTTTGGCTCATATTTAAGATATTTGGCCTGTTTTTTTTTCGGTTTTTGACAATTTTTTTGGTTTTTTGTGATCATTCGCCCAAATATTCTTTATTTTGGCCTACATTTTCGATTTGTTTGTTAGAATTTACGATTTTTTTGTCCGTATTTTTTATTTCTAAGCTCGAATTTCTTATTTTTGGTCTGAATTTTAACCTGAATGATTGATTATTTATAAACCCGGGTTTTCGATTTTTGATTTCTTGGTTCCGATTGTGGATTTTTTAAGTATATATTTTAGATTTTTGACCTGTATTTTCGATTTTGTAGATTAAATTCTTGATCTTCTGTCTTACATTTCCTTTATTTTAACAGAAATTTTCGATTTGTCTGTTGAAATTTTCTATTTTTTTGGTCTGAATTTTGTTATTATTATGCCTTGTTTTAATGTTTTAATTTTTTGGCCTATATTTTAGATTTTTTACTTGCATTTTCGACTTTGCGGTCTAAATTTTTGATCTTCTGTCCTAAGTTTTCTTTATTTTGGTCGAAATATTGCTCAATTTCTGAATCTGCGTTTTTGATGTTCAGTCCCGAATATTCGATTTTTGGTCTAAATTTATGATTTTCTATCATATTTTTGATTTTGTTGTGTGACCTTTTTTTTATTTTTTTGGCTATTATTTTCAAGTTTCTGGTCGGAAAGTTACTTTGAGCTAAGGGTGAAAATGGCAAATTAATTTTCCTTTACTTGAATTCTCAATCTGCATTTTTTGCTTTTGTGGTTGATATTTTAGATCCTTGGCCTGTAATTTCGTTTTTTGTTCCAAATTTTTGATTTTGATCAAATAAAGTTCATCTGCAGATAGGGTTCTTTCACTCATTTTGAAAGTAACTTTATAATTTCGTTAAAAAATGCCACCGAAAACATCAAACCAGAGGTCACAGGGAAATTACCCCTCTACTCTCTTGCGGACTGTGGCGCAGACTAAAACCTCTTCATTAAACTAATATTACCAAATGTCAAAAGATAAAAACGAGATTGGGTTACCAATTGACGTCAAGCATCTGGTTAACTTAGTCGTGGCTCTCTTATAAAGTAATTCCAATTTCAATTAATAGAGGGGCGTTAAATAAAACATTCATAACTTCGTCCAATTTTAACAAATAAACGCGTTTTGGATTCACGTTAATTAACATCCTCTATGGACATAATATATAATTTGGCCATTAGGGTGGATCGTTTAATATTAGGGTGAGCCAAAATGAAAAAAGGGAATAAACCTACTTTTTCAAATTTTAGAGGGCTAGGGCCCGGTTACGCAATGTTCGATATGGTTCAAAATTTAGTTATTCGTTTTTTGTCTATACGAACAAGTTTCCGGGTTGTCCCGTTGATTTTCACATACTTCTAAAATAAGAACCACTCTAGTACACATGATTAACACTATTTTGTATATCACGTTCAAGCTGTTGAATGTTTTGGAGTGTTGGATTTTATTTATAATACTTAATTGCACCAACCACTGCACTTCGTAAACGCAAAATTCTTGGGCGAAGAAGTTTTCTTTGTCTTAAACTATAAGACGTGACTTTTGATAGAGAAGTTAATTTATTTATATAATATCTTAGCAAATGATTCCTGCACTCAACTTTTTCTACTATACAATTTCCGTACGGTTGAGATTCTAAAATTTTCTTATACGTATTAGAATCACCATCCGCAATAAATTTGTTGTATTTGATGCCGTACATTTCGACACTCATTTTAAACTCTTCTGCTAAAATTGTACATTCTATTGCTGTAGAGCTCCCATCAAAGTTTTTATAGCATGTGTGCCGCTTCGCTACCACTTCTTTTCGGTCAGCCAGTGAACAAACAGTACAATAATTATTTTTTATGCCGATATACAACACTTTGCCGGTTTCTTGTCCAATAATTGCTGCTGCGCCAGATAGAGCGTTATAATTCGTTCTGTAACTTCTCTTAGACCAACAGCCATCTGCAACTACACTAACTAAAAATGTGCCATCTTCGTCAATATTATTTTTTCTCTTTGCTATTTCAATCTCTTCTTCTGCAGCTTCTTGCATTTTGGATACAGCTGTACTTTTCCACGCGTCATTTAAAACTTGTTCATGTTTGCTATACACTTTTTGCGATATTGGAGGTATATCAACACAAGCCAAAAATTCCTGCAGATTAGCAAATCCACATCCAATTGAAGTGATCCCTTCTACAGCCCGTGTGTTGATATCATTTTGGCACTGGTGATCAGAAGAAATTTTAAATTTTCTTTGGCACATATTACACACAAAATTTAACACTGAATATAATCCGTTTCTTGCCTCTGATGTCAAAATTAGGTTCTCGAGAGCACAATTGTATAGTGATGAATGCGAAGAAATGTTTTTCAATTGCGTTAATAAAAAGTTGAAATTTACAATACGATTGCCTTCAATTTTAATGTCTTCTTCTGGTATTTTTAAACTTGGCGATGAATCAGTTACATTCGATCTATTGAACTCCATGTTAACTGGCAAAGGCACAGTGGCGGCTCGTCAGGGGAGGCAGGTGAGGCACTGCCTCACCATTAATTTTCTATTTTATAAAAATATAAATCTATTCAATAAATTTCTTCCGTGTTGGCTTTAATATTGATAATTAATTATACAGTAATTATAAATGGATGTATTAACGGAAAATTCCCGATTTTTAATGATCAGAATTAGCGCGCCCATCCAGGCCGAACTTGCGGCAGAAATGAACCAGAGCGGTAGGAATTTATGCAACTTAATATGCCTCCACACAGTTTACCCATATCACATTCGAAGTAATATGCAGATTTATTTCGATATCGGAGGCGAGCCTCACAGGCTTCTCATTGGTCGGAAATCACCCGCGTGATAGAGAGAGAGAACCTCGCGGCACTCGCAATTGTCAGCTGTGTTAGTAATCTATTCATTTCACTCCGCCGTCCGTTGATCAGCGTTAGTTATTAAAGGTAATCTTATTGATATTTATTAGTAAATAGTATTTATTCCTATATTATAATGGATGACGGAAATAGCACTCTTACAGTGAGAAATTGTAAAGACATCGTAAATTTCTTGCTTGATAATCCATTTAGCCGGTTGTCGTACGATGATAAAGTTTATGTAAAAGGTATCAAAAGGCCTTGCCCTGATCTTAGTTTATTATTGATTCAAAAACATCGATCATTTAAAAGTGCATGGTTTGACAAATGTAGTTGGTTGACAGGTACAATTATTAGAAATAAATTATTTTGTTGGCCTTGCATATTGTTTTCAAATAGCAATGAGTCGGTATGGCATAAAACAGGTTATGACGATTTAAAAAATTTAGCGCGTTCTATTGATAAGCATTCCAAAAGTAGAGATCATATATCATCAAATTGTAAATTTCACATTTTAGGTAAACAAAATATAGTTAATGTTTTAAGTACGGCTCGGCAAATTGAAATCGAAACGTACAATAACAACATAGGGGGATTTTAAAAAGATTAATCGATGTGACAATATTTTTGTGCAGTCAGGAATTGTCATTTAGGGGGCATGACGAATCAGAAACCTCAAATAATAAGGGGAATTTTCGAGAATTAGTTTTGTTAATGAGTAAAACGGATGGGATTTAAAAAAAAAATTAGATGATGCTTCAATTTTTTCGGGGCTTTCAAAAACAATGCAAATAGAGTTAATTGATTCAATCAGTTACACACTGAAGAATCAAATAGAAAGTGAAATTTTAAATTCCAATTTTTTTTCATGGCAAGTGGACGAAACTACTGATATCACTTGTATTTCTCAATTATCAGTTATATTTAGATACGTCATCCAGGGAACACTTGTTGAAAGGTTTATGGGATTTTATGATTTAAATTCTCAACGAACGTCAGAAGATTTATTCACCTTGTTAACAGAAACATTTGGAAAATTTAATATCAAAGAAAAATTAATTGCTCAAACTTATGATGGTGCTGCTGTTATGGCTGGTCATTTGAATGGTTTACAAACCAAAGTAAAATCAGTAGCTCCACAAGCAATTTTTACTCATTGCCATGCTCACGTTCTAAATTTAGTGCTAAGTAAATCGTGCAACTCAATAAAAAAAGTACGAATATTTTTTTCATATCTAACAGGATTTTCTGCTTTCTTTTCAAAATCAACAAAACGAACCGCAGTATTGGATGAAATTTGTAATGCAAGAATACCATCTAATGCACAAACACGTTGGAATTTTACATCTCGGGTTATTTTTACAATTCATGAAAATAAAAATAAATTAATTGAAGTATTCAATTTTATAATTAATTCAGACAAATTTGATAATATATCTATCAGAGAGGCATACGGCTTAAAATCATTGTTAGAAGACAACCATTTCTGTTTCTTATTAGATTCCTTCAAACTTATTTTTGAACAAACAAGTGTTGTATTTTTAATTCTTCAACACAAACTAACTGACATCACGTATGTAAGAGGGCGTTTAACTTCACTTATTTTAAAATTAAAGGAATTTAGAACCAATGAAACATATTTTAATCATATATATGAAAAACATTTTTCTGACATAGAAAATCCTCCGAAAAAGCGAAAGCGTTCTGATGATGCAGATGATACGGGATTACAATATAAACAGATATTTTACGAAATTTTAGATCTAAGTAAATTAAAATTCTTTGATTTAATTTCTGTTAGTAAGTTTGAACTGTATTCAAAAACGTTTCCATTGCAGTTGTTTGAAGAATTAATTAAGCAATATCCATTTTTTGACAAAATAAAATTACGAAATGAACTGTGGGTTCTATATTCAGATAAGCTTCTTGGTGAGTCTAAAATGCCAATGAATTGTACAAACTAATTTCTTTAATAGTAACCATACCGGTAACATCTGCATCTGTGGAAAGAAGTTTTTCCGTATTAAAACGAATAAAAACATGCACAAGAAATCAAATAGGCCAAAATAGGTTGTCAAATATGTCACTCATTGCTATTGAAAAGGAATTTGTGAAAACACTTTGTAAAAATGAACATTTTTACGATCAAATTATAGATTATTTTGCTGAAAATAAGAACAGAAGAATACCATTAATATATAAAAACCATTAAATTTTTTGATTACATTTTTCTTGAAACACTTTTGTGCAATCTCTTTAAATAAATAGGATCCGTTTTCTTTAATATTCAATATACACATTTCTAGTTTTGTTTAAGAATTTATTTATTTTCAAATGAATAGTTTTATGTTGTATTTTATATTTAATATTTATTAGAGTATTTTTAAGTTTGTTGTCCCATTTATTCCCATAACACATTCCATTATTTATTATAAACCTACGTAGAGTTTTATTTTTGTTATAGAATTTAAATATTTATTTATTTTTATTTAATAGTTCAACCTTATTATTTCCTTTCCAATTTTCCCATCCCGGCAAGAAAATCTTCACACCTTCTCGTGGTTCTTGCTGAACAATAGAATATCTTAAAGATATACCGGGTGACCCAGGGTTCCGTAAAAACCCCATAACTTATTTGCTATTTAAGATACCGACTTCTATTTTTCATAAACTAGTACCCACACCTATTCTATATATTTTAAAAATATGTATGTTTTTGTACAGGGTGTCTCAGTATAAGTAACAGATCAAAGTTATGTTTTTTTAAATGGAACACCCCATATTTTATACTTTATTTTTAATCCTCTTAAGTTATGGGCAAATTTGTGGCAAAAACATGTTCACATTGAAAACATTGCAGAAGCGTTCCTAGCAAAGATTGCTTCATTTTTTATACACTAGAAAATTTTCCAGATCAAGAAGAATAATGCACATCGGCTTTAGTCCTTTTTTGTTCATACTGCTATACAGGGTGTCAACATACGCAAAATAATGGATAACTATTTTTTTCAAATGGAACACCCTATATATCAACCTTCTGTTGATTTTTGGATTTTCAGCCTAAACTATGCATTTTCTGAAAGAATAATAAGAGACCAAAGTTGTAGAGCGGAATTTTTCCAGAAAATGCATAGTTTTGGCTGAAAATCCATAAATCATCAGAAGGTAATAAAAGAAATATGTTTTTATTGATAAATCTCAAGAATCCTTAATATTTTGTTATGCAAACTGTATATCATTGGAAAGCTTATCAAAAATGCCATAGATTGGTGGCAACGTGGTGGTGTTTTATTTGAAAAAAATAGTTATCCGTTGTTTTGCGTATGTTGACACCCTGTATAGCAGTATTAACAAAAAAGGACTAAAGCCGATGTGTATTATTCTTCATGATGTGGAAAATGTTTTCTTCATGATGTGGAAAATGTTCTAATGTATAAAAAATGAAGCAATCTTTGCTAGGAATGCTTCTGCAATATTTTCAATGTGTACATGTTTTTGCCACAAATTTGCCCATAACTAACTAACCGTCCATAATAGACCCATAGTATCTTATACTATTTTTATCAGCTTCTTAAGAGGATTAAAAATTAAGTATAAAATATGGGGTGTTCCATTTAAAAAAAACATAACTTTGATCTGTTACTTATACTAGGACACCCTGTACAAAAACATACATATTTTTAAAATATGTAGAATAAGTGTGGGTACCAGTTTATGAAAAATAGAAGTCGATATCTCAAATAGCAAATAAGTTATGGGGCTTTTACAGAACCCTGGGTCACCCGGTATATACACAGATGTTTTATTGGCCGAGTGAAGTGTCGACAATATTAAATCTGTGCCTCACCAAACCAAAAGTTGACGAGCCGCCACTGCAAAGGCATTATATTTTCTTGAAGACTGACAGAATTTGAAGAGTCATCTGGTTGAATTCCACCCAATTTAATGCCAGTTGGTAAGGGCATCCTATTGCAATCAAAATCGGTTGTTGTTGTTGAGGCATATAATGGCGTTATGGCACCATCAAGATCGGAAGTTGCTGAAAAATTCAATGCATTTAATGGCTTCGTATGTTTAGCGTGTCCGTTGGTAGTTAAAGGATAAGGTTTGTTCTCACGCATCATATGGCTGTCAGCGGTTGTTGTTGTTGAGGAGTAATTGATTGTCTCCAACGGTTGTAAATCGCTGCCACCGTTAGTTGTAGCAATTGTGTTCGTCTGTAGCGAACGCCTATTTAAATTGTAGGCTTCAATATTGACGCACTTTTTCCTGGCATATGACAAACGAAGTCTTTTCGTATCACCTCTGCGTTTACCCATAATACTGGATCTAGTAAACCAAAAGAACATACTCATTAAAAACTTAAATGAATCAAGTAAATTTTTGAAAAATAAAATTTTTTTTTATAACTATATAAATTGCAGCAAGTCAGGTTACGAGTTTCATCCAGCCATTCGACATTTCAACGATAAAAAAGGTTAATCAAAATATATTATAAAACATACATACATTTACAATAATAAATAACACTATACAGAAATCACTAAATATCACTTGCACTAGTTGTGTGTATCCTATTTGTAACGTATTTAGAGTTTAGTGAGCGGATTGGGTTTATTTATAGCGCAGTTACTTTTTGCGATAAAAGTTTTTGTCTACGCACTCAAGAAACGATACGCATATTCGTATTTCCCCCCCGAGTCCCCGAAAAATCGGTACAAACGAAACCGCAGTTGTTCATAGAACCATCAACACGCCCATAAATTTACGACGCTGTGCGCTATCCCAAAAATCTGGCCCTACGTAATTCACTATTGGTTGATGGGCAGGGCACACATGTTTATCGGGCAGAATCAACGGCAACAGTCAATCAACCAAGTATTGCACGCAAAGCAGCGAGCACTCTTCTATTAATTGACAGGTATACTTTATTGTCGCGTCCCAAAATACAGCTCTTCAAATAGGAGTTGCTTCGGAGTTGGACAGTTTGATATGTTTTAACTTCTGACACCAGGGTGAGTTGGTTGTGGATCCCAGCCAATTAATTGTTGTTAAATCCAAATGAGGTTCACTAATCACTTTTAAGTAATCCCAATTGGTCACTATTTCACTCGTATTTATTAACGATTCGTGAAAGGGAGTTCGATAAATGAATCGATGAGGTTTTCAAACACTACTTGTTTATTACTGTTAAAACTACAATAGCGCGAAACCGTACCGGAGACTATTGACAGACCAATAGCGCGAGAGGTGTGGCAGGAGTGACTGTATAATTAAGACTGACTGCCCTAGGCGCTTCCCTACCTATTTATACATAATTTATGTTAACCTAAGCATTTCATAATATTGTGCAATGCTAAAACAATGACCTTATTGTTAAGGGTGTACCCAACACCTCCGGGGTTATAAAAGATTTTTGTTATTTTAAATCATACGAAAATCTTAAGACTAAAAGTTAACAATGGCTAAATATCTTAAATCAAAATTCAATAAGCATTATACAATACATGTTAAATATTTGAAAACATCTTCTTCGCTTGAAGTCGTGATCGTCTTAGGGAGTTCAAGGAGACTTGATCGTCTGGAATGCTTCGATGTCCTTCTCTGATCTGGACTTCGGGATTTCTATAGGAGACTGCTTCCTTCTCCGTGTTGAAGTGTATGGCGACTGGGGTTTCCTTTTCTTTGAAGCACTGGTTGAATATCTGGAAACATGGTGATTCCTGGTTTCCTCTGGGCTCTTTTGTAAAACAACAATAGTTTTTTATACATTTTAAAAGTCCGCACCATTTTAGTAAATTATATATTATTATTAACGCGATCACTCCGAGCACTACAGATAGTAAAGTTGTGTACCAATGTTCTTTTTGAATTATGAAGGGTGTGTTTATCTGTTTTTGTAATTGTTCGTCGAACTGATTAAGTTTATGTTGCGCGAACTTTAGTTCATCCAGATTTAGTGTCGAAAACTTCACTGGTTCGAGGTTTATGTTTTGAATTGAAATGTTCTTTTTAAGATGAATACAGCAATCATCGCTAGTGATGTCGGTTTGAGGAATGTTGATTGAAGAGTTGCTCGTGCCAAGTGTAGATGAAGATTCTAGGATGGTGTTTCTTGTAAACGCTTTACAATTTGGTTGTAGTTCCAAAATTCCCATCTGTGTTAAAACGATTTCTTCTGTTTTGATGTCCTTACATAGGATAGATATTTGAGTTGGTGTTGATATTGTGTATAACCATTTATTTTTCTTTAGGCTGTGCCAAATTTCCATGTCCGCGATGAGATTTCTTTTCTTACATGTGTTTGGTATCTTCGTTGTCGTCTTAAGGAATAGTATTAATTCGCATTCTTCTGAAATCTCTGTTGTCTTCTGATTTAGATCTTGACATATCCAATTCTCTTTTACGTACTCCTTACAGTTTTGGAGGTTGTTTAAAGTTACATAGGTATTTCTCGTTTGTGAGATTAAAAGGTAATTTTTGGAAGGTTCAATGTATGAATATAGGAGTGTATCATTTTTGTGATGAGTAGGTAAAGGATAAATTTCATAAAGTTCGTAGGAATAAGAACTCGTTATTGGCACTTTGAAATTAATTATTAATAATTCATCTTTAATTAATACGTTGAGTTTTAAAATTTTATAATAATAGTAAATATTATCGATGGTTATGGGAATTGGTAAAGTAAATTTTAAATTAATTTTATGTAATACTTTATATAATTCTTTTGGTTTTAATATATTCAAATCTATTATTCCATGTTGCATTAATGATAAACTCATTATGTTTTTCCAATTGTTGAATAAACTTCATCTGTCATTTCTATTAATAAGAGCATATGTTCTGATATTTGCATTTCTATCTCAAATACTTTATTTTGTTAGATTATACTATTGCTTAATACTTGAAACTTTATTATATTTTTATCTAATATTTTAATATTTTGATTCATTTCTTGTATAGAATGATTGAAATTATTTATAGTTGAAGAAATAATTGATACTTGTTGTTGCATCAAAACTTCAGTTTGTTTTTGATTTGTAATTATCGAGTTTATGGCATCTGTATAAAATTGTGCATCGTCTGCATCTGGTACTCCAAAAAGCCATTTAAGCGCATCACCTACGCCATTAATAATTCCTCTTTTTACGCGATTATCATTTATTTGGTGAGTTAATATTTTAAAATCTTCTTTAATGTTTTCGAGCTTAGTATTTATAAAATGTAACTGATTTCTACATGTATAACTGGATTGTTTTGTTTTTCCGACATTGCAAAGTGCAATTGATTTTAAATAATATTTTTCAATAATGTCTATCTTTTCTATAAGATGACTTAAATTGTAATAAGTTCATAAATTGAATTCATTGTTGCAAAGTTGTACGTTTCCAATTTTACTATATAAAAGTCCTGAAGACGAATCTATTTTATTTATTTTGTAGTTACTGGTGGCTTGGACCAGGATTAGAGGGAGTATAATTTGGAGAGTTATGAAGTGTAACGTCTTCATTATCTGAAACAATATAAGGTTTCAGTAAATTAAAATGATAAGTTTTTATTTCATTTGGACTAATTCTTACAGAAGCTGTTTGGTTATTATGAATTTGAATTATTTGGTAAGGTCCAAGATAATTTGGAGATAAACTTTTCTTTTGGGATTTTGCTAGTGAGTTATATACTAGAACTAAATCATTTTCTTCGAAATTATAAGTTCTGTTATGACTTTTGTCATAATATTCTTTTGATTTTTGTTTTGAATGTAACTGGTTTTCGTAAGCTGTTTTTATCTTGAAGTACTATTTTAATTATATCTGGATCAGTGAGTGTTATTATGGAAGATTCTAGTATTTTATAATTAAAATCTTTAAATAAATAATAGAGTAAACTATAATATGTGTCTCTTTAAATTATATTATTATTTTCTAAAATATCTGGGACAATAAAAGAATTAATCTTATTTAAATTTAATAAGAATCGTAGATTTAAAAATGTATTAAATAAGTCTTCGTATGTTGTTGATTCATGAACGAAGTTTTTAATAAACGCTAAGAATATTCTTTGAGTTGATAATTTTTTTAGTATGACTTCATGTAAATTTACTTTATCGGGTATTGATGTAGGAAAATATTTTAATACGTAATCAATATGAATGTTTGCATTTGATTTATCACAAGAAAGTGGTATTACAAAATTTTGAATTTTATTAATTGCTATATTAATTTTTTCTGGTTCTGGTACATTTAATTCTCTTTGATGGAATAATTTAAAATCTTCAAAAGTTAATTGATTATCATTCGTGATTGCATCTATTTCATGTAAAGTTTCTTTATAATGACATATTATAATTTCAATTGGGGTTTTATTAAATATGAATTCTATCATAAGTTTAACATTGTTCCAGTTTAACTGATCTAGTCCGCATCCTATTTTTGGAAGGGCTAATTTATTTATTTTTAGTTGTATCATTTTATTTTTTAAATCATTTAATGTTTTAAACAGTGAAAATAGACTTGGTTTGTTATCATATACATTTTTAGTTACCAAGTAAAATAAATATTGATCCTTAATTTTCATATATAATGCTTTACCTATTTCAGGATTTTGAAGTTTTAGTTGATCTCGATGATTGTAATTTTTACTTATTGTTTTTGCTATTCCTTTACTCATAACTAAGTCTTTAGATATACAGTGTGCAATACTGTAATCATTTAGTACGTTTAGTAAATTCGCATTGACGTCCTTTAATATGGATTTCTTATAACAATGTTTGTTATTTATTAAATTCATATATTGTTTGAATTTTTCATTTATTTTATTATTTTCTGTGAATTCGTTTTTCGTTATTTTATATTTCCCTTATGTTTTGTTTGTATTTATACAACATTTTGTTATTTGTGTTTGATTATCATTTTTATTATCAATAAAATTTATAACTTCATTATTTTCTCTTGTTAACCTTGATAATGCATCAGCGTTTGCGTTATCTTTTCCACTTTTATGAATAATTTCGTAATTATAATCTAAAAGTTTCAGTTTCCATCTTAATAATCTACTTGAAAGATCTTTAGTATTTTGTATCCATAATAATGGTTTGTGATCAGTCACGATAATAAATTTTGTTCCATAAATGTAAGGTCTGAAATGTTTAACCGATTCTATAATCGCTAGTAATTCTTTTTCCGTTGTAGAGTAATTTGTTTCAGCTTTATTCATTGTTTTTGAGAAATATGCGATAGGCATATCTTTTCCTATTTCGCCTTGTGATAATACAGAACCTATAGCCTTGTTAGAAGCGTCTGTGGTTAAAATAAATGTGTTATTAAAATTCGGGTATTGTAAAATTGGATCTGTTATTAGTGCATTTTTTAAATATTCAAAAGATTGCTTACATTTTTCATTCCATTCAAATTTTGTATCCTTTTTTAGTAAGCTAGTTAACGATATTTTTGCAAAATTTGGGATAAAACGACGATAGTAACCTATCAATCCTAAAAATGATTTTATTTGTTTTGAATTCTTTGGTTGTGCAATTTGTGTAATAGCTTCTATTTTTGTTGGATTGGGTTTAACACCTTTATCTGATATAATATGACCTAGATATTTGATTTCATGGTGAAGAAATTCACATTTTTCAGGTTGAAGTTTAAGATTATGTTCTCTTAGTTTTTGAAATACTTTTTCTAAATTTGTATTGTGTTCTTCTAAGGTTTTGCCATATATTACGATATCATCAATGTATACAAAGCAATTTTTGCCAATTAAACCACTTAAAACTATATTCATTAATCTTTGGAATGTTGAAGGTGCATTTTTAAGACCAAAGGGCATTCTATTATATTCAAAATGACCATTAGGAACTGTGAAAGCTGTTTTTTGTTTAGCTTCAGGTGACATTTCTATTTGGTGAAAACCTGAGGTTAAATCTAATGTAGTAAGATATTTAGAACCATTTAATTGATCAATAATTTCAGTTATATTTGGAATAGGGAATGAATCTCCAATTGTTATATTATTTAAATTTCTATAATCAATGACAAGCCGCCATTTTTGTTGACCTGACGCATGTTCCTTTTTTGGGACAATCCAAACTGGACTCGACCATGGAGAAAATGAAGGTTGAATTAAATTTTGTTCTAACATTTCTGTTATTTGTTTTTCTACTTCTTGTTCGTGAATTTTCGGGTATCTGTATGTTTTTGAATTTATTGGTATACTAGGAGTTGTTATAATATCATGTTTAATAGTAGAAGTTGATGTTAGATGATCGCCTTTTAAGTGAAATATGTCACTGTATTTATTGCAAATTTTATTGAGTTTTGTAAATTCTTCGTTTGTTAAATGAGTTCCTCTAATATTTTGTAAAAATTTTTGCTCTTTAAAATTTTCGTATTTATTATTGTTATAATTATTATTTGGGTTATTTTGAGAACTTTGTTTATTTATATTTTGAATTGAGTTTACAACTTCAATTTTATTATTAAATTATTAAATTCGATCGTTTGATTATTTAATTTAATACAATTATTTTCATAATCAATTACAGTAGGTAGACCTTGGAAAAAATCTGAACCAAGTAATCCTTTATATTTAGAAGGAAAAAACATTTGTTTTTCATCCACTATGTATATTTTATGTTTAATTAGTAAATTCTTTATTCTTAAATTAATCATTGTAGATCCTATTGAATGTATAGGTTTATGGGGAAAAATACCAAATATTTTAATTTGATCATGTTTATCAATAAGTGTATTTTTAAAATTTATAATATTTGAACTGCAAATACTTATAGATGCTCCTGTATCTACAAGGAATGTAATTTGATTTGTGTTTGAATTTTCTGATTTAAATGTCAATGTTTTTAGGTTATTTTTATTATCATATAATTTAACGCCGCTTATTGATTCGAATCCTCCTGTGGGACGATTGTCACAGAAGTTCCTGGACAGTTTAAATGATTCGCTGGTGGATTATTAAAGTTTATTAACCTTTGTGAATTATTTCCATACCTTTCATGGTTAGCATTATTTATATAAGAGTTGCGATTATGTGAGTTATTATTAGAATTCTTCTTACGACATTTATTATATGTGTGACCATTTATCTTGCAAAATGAACAAAACTTGGAGTGATAATTATTCTGATTATAATTTGTGTAGTTGCGTCTTTGTGCATTTGGATTTGTATGAGTGTTTCTTTGTGAATTAAACTGCTGATAATTATTATTATTATTAGATTGTGTACCATTATAATTATTTCTTGGGAAATTATTTTTAATATGCGAATTATTTCTTTGATTTTTATTAAAATTAGTATTATGAGAATGATGTGTATTATTTGGGTAATGTTTAATATTTTTATTTTTATAATTCAGTATATTTTCTCCTTGAAGTGCTAAATTGTAAGCTTCGTTTAAAGTTAAAATATCTCTGGCCCGTAACATTTGACTTATTTCGGGTTTACAATGAACGATAAAACGACGGAGCGCTGTATTTTGAATTGCTTTTTTAAGACCTGGTAATTGATCTGGATCTCGACAATTTTGTATATCAGCTTGAATACAAGAGTTTTTAGCATTTTCTACCCTTTTAAAATATTGATTTACGTCCTCATTTTGAAACTGTCTAATTGTTTCTAATTCTTCATGAGCTTGAACAATGTATTTTGTGTAACCATAGTATAATTTTAATTTATTTTTGAGTTCTAACCAAGAATTGACATCTGATAATTCTAATTCATTGACAACATTAGTTGAAAGTTGAGATAAAATATAGAATAATACACCTTGTTTCTGTGATACTTCTGCTAAATTATATGCAGAATTACAATCTTGAATAAATCTACTTACTTCTTTTCTATTACCATCGAACGGTTTTATGAATTTAAATAAAAGTGATAATGGTAATTTTTCATCATCATCATTCTGTGAGTCAATTAAATTTGAGTCTAGTTCTGCCCTAATCGAGTTCATTTTCGAAAAGTTTGTACAGGATGTGTGTGTGTGTAGGAATAAACGAGAGTCACTTACTGATTAATCGTTGAAACGAAAATTGGAACTGCCAAATCCTTTTACATGGGTGAACTTATTACTTGAAGCAGGTTTCTGAACGGTTTTCGTACAGCCGACCAAGAATTTCCAATCTCAGCTACAATTCGGAGTTGCCAAATCCTTTTCTTCCAGGGATGGACTAATATATCCGACGTTGTATCTTGTAATCCCACTTCTGACACCAAAATTTATGTCGCGTCCCAAAATACAGCTCTGCAAATAGGAGTTGCTTCGGAGTTGGACAGTTTGATATGTTTTAACTTCTGACACCAGGGTGAGTTGGTTGTGGATCCCAGCCAATTAATTGTTGTTAAATCCAAATGAGGTTCACTAATCACTTTTAAGTAATCCCAATTGGTCACTATTTCACTCGTATTTATTAACGATTCGTGAAAGGGAGTTCGATAAATGAATCGATGAGGTTTTCAAACACTACTTGTTTATTGTAAAACTACAATAGCGCGAAACCGTACCGGAGACTATTGACAGACCAATAGCGCGAGAGGTGTGGCAAGAGTGACTGTATAATTAAGACTGACTGCCCTAGGCGCTTCCCTACCTATTTATACATAATTTATGTTAACCTAAGCATTTCATAATATTGTGCCATGCTAAAACAATGACCTTATTGTTAAGGGTGTACCCAACATTATATATGTTTATTACTCTTTTACTACAGTGGCCTTTCCATTTAAAATCGGATGCGCTCTTCTAAGGCCTTCGTGGGTTAGATACAGGGGAAAGGAGTTAGTTTGTTTACGTTTAAATTTTCGGTTGGATAGTGCCGGGTCTTAATCAACATTTTGGAAAATTAGAGGAATTGTTTTATAATTAATCAATTCTTCATGGTATGTTATCACGGTGTGCAAAAATAAAATTCCCATTAGTTCTCGGTAACATAACAAGCGCGCGAATATTTTCTGAGAGAGTTGTAAATCAACGTTAACTATTTCATTGTGTTGAGGGTTATCATTAAAGTGTTTGCTTTGATTTTTCATTTATTAAATAAAGTTCTTTACGTGCAATATTTTGAAAAGGTTCCACATGGTGAGAGTTTTTGAGTATCGTTTCCGAAGTGAGTGTGATGCATCTGTTTTATGTCCTAGTCTTAAGGGTCCCTTGACAGTGCCACAGATATAATTTCAAGTGACACCCTCTTAGAGATTTTGAAAACTCTGATAATTTATAGCTTTTGCAATCTAGGGATATTTTTAGGTATTGGCATTTAGTTTAACGACGTTTGTCGAACCTATTTTATCAAATACTTTTTAATTCCGAGTTTTTCAGAGTGTTTTAGTTTATTATTTAGTATTGTTAGTTAGTTCTACAAAACGTTAGTGTAATTATTAGTGACTATATTTAATATACTTTTTAGTGCTTAATGTGTTTTTAGTTAATTGGATTATATTAGTGTTTAAGTGTGTAGTTAATAATAAGTTACATTTAAAAATGGCAAATATAACAAATGGAGACCTATTTGTTAAGTGGTATGAGCGGGACAACAGACAAAGTGTTACTTCGGCTGCTACAACTACGTTGTTATTAGATTATATTTGTAACAATAAAAAAATATCGACCTCGAAAATTCGAAATAAAATAAATGGTTATTCTGTAACACTTAATAGAAAGTGGAATGCATCTTCATATTGTCGCAGCACATTTATACACAAAAATAATACATGGTTATCGAAACAACTCGAAATCATAGAAGATATTCACGAGAGTGAAATTATAAATACTGATTCAGCACAAGCAGCAGCAACTGAACCAGAGCCTAGTACATCATTTGAAGGGCTTAGTAAGAGTAGCAGAAAGAGAAAAAATAACTCTTTGGTGAAAGAAAAACACGCAGCAGAAATTTTAGGTGCAGCCAGTGAGTTATTAAGAGAGCAAGGAAATCCCTCGGCGGCACAATTGTTAAAAACGTCAATTAAATCCCCCATAACAGCCAAGACTTAAAACTAGAGGACCCTGTTGGCGGACGCTCTGGTGTTCTTCTGGTTCAAGGGAACACGTCCGCTGTTTATGCTGCTCACGCGAAATTTGCGACAACTTGTTTTAGTTCTTCGATCCGCGTGAATAAAATTGTCACACTTGTGATCAATTAAAATAGACTTTTAGCAATAGAAATAGTATATTAAGCACAACGTAGTTTACAAAAGATCGAGAGGAACTGACATATACAAAATGGCGGTGATAAGTGAACATCTGTTGTTTAGTGAGCTGGCAAAACTAAAGAAAAATGAACTAATAGACATTATAGTGCATAACAAAATCCAGACAAATGTGACCAATAAGGACATAGCTACTTATTTAAACAAAAAATTCGTCCCACAGCTGAATGGGGCGAAAGATATTGGAGAAGAAACTCTCTACGACACAAGTGACTCGGGCGTGAACAGATCCCAAGCAAAAATGGAATCCGAAGTAACGGTATTGCTCAGATCACAAGTGAGTACCCTACAGTCACTGAATAATCACTTAGAAGGTAGAATTAACGATTTAAAAGAAATCATAACCCTACATAAGTCAAATGTAAACAAATCAAATAACATGCATACACCATCTACCGAAGAGAACATCCAACCCGAAATAATAGCAACTCAACTCCCATCTCTTGAGAAGAAGAAGCAGTCATTCCGGAAAAATAATGAACCATTTACTCAAACAAAGAACACTACAGTAGAAAATACAATTACAGCACAGAAAACAAATAATGAAACGCATTCCATGGATGGGATCCAAACAACAATAAAAACAACAATAATACCAACGCAAAAACCGCAAACAAACCCGAAAAAGGATAAATATGATGCTCAGACAAAGACAGGAATGCAACAAAATAAAAATTCTAATAAAAATCAAATAAATAATCTTCCTATATTCGGAACAAATGGCTCAAAAGAAATTAGAACGCTTCCACGCAACGAACATCTGTTTGTCTACAGATTAGCTGCTGAAACAACAGCCGATTCTCTCAGGCAATTCCTACAACGGACATCACCGTTGACGCCTTTTGAATGTGTGGAAATCAAGAAAACGGATATTTCAGCCTCATATCGAGTAAGTTTTCCGCTTGACCATCTCGACTCCGTATTCAAACCCGACATCTGGCCGGAAGGTGCAGCAGTGAAACGCTACTATTTCAAAAAACATAACGGAAATTTTACCGACGACGGCCCGACGAGCAGGAAGAAATAAAAAAATTCCAGCTATTACACGCCAATGTTCGCGGACTATCAAACAAAATACAATTATTGGATATTGCGCTGGCAACCGAAGAACTAACTCCATCAGTGCTATGTATTAGTGAGCATTGGCTCACTGATGACCAACAAAGTGCAACATGTATTGGGGACTTTCTGCCAATATCCAGTTACACCAGAACCACCAAATCGCATGGAGGCAGCGCCATTTTTGCCCAACGCAACGACTGTGAACACTACAAGGAAGTAGATTTCATCAAAAAACAATCAATCGAAATGTGTATAGAATTATCTAGTGCATGTTTACTTGACACAATCTGTATTATATGTGTATATCGACCTCCAGATGGAGATTTTAATTTATTTTTAGACAAATTAGCACATGTATTAACCTATTCAATTTCAGTTTTCAAAAATGTTATTTTGTATGGTGACATAAATGTTGATGGGCTGAATACTCAAAATGCACACACAAAATATCTAAATGACTTACTTTCATCGTTTGACCTAGTATCAATGATAAAAAAACCTACACGAATAGACACTCGATTGGGTTTCGACTCAAAAACGCAGCTGGACTATATTGCAACCAATATAACATCACTAACTACCTGTCGTGTTGAAGAAGTCTGCATCTCAGATCACAATAGCCAAATATTCTCCTGCGAGTGGCCAAATAAAAAAACGACAGTAGAAAAATCCAGCCCCCACGTCCTTAGAACCCTCAACGATCATACCATGGAGGATTTCGCAAATACTTTTATACATTTTTATGATTTGAAAGAAAACTATGAAGATGTAAATGAATATTGTCACGACTTCCTAAACCATTTCAATTGGTGCTTTAACATGTGCTGTCCTAAACAAAAAGTCACTTTTAAGCATTGCTCAGCACTCAAACCTGTGCATTTAGATGCCGAACTTGTCAGAGAATACAAAAATCTCAAATTTCTGAATTGGCTGCAAAAAAACTGTAAATCTCTTGAAATTACAGAATCATATAACAACTTAAATAATACATTTCTTTCAAACGTCAAAGAAAAGAAAAAGCAATCAAATCAACAGTTATTAAACAAATCAAAAAATAAAACAAAAACATACTGGAACATTGTAAATAATGTAACAGGGAAAAGTAAGCCAAAAAATCAGAGAATCGTCTTGACAACTGTGTCAAATGATCAAATATCAAACAGCAAAGACATCTGCAATCTGTTTGCAAATCATTTTGATAACTCCGTAAAAAATAAGTTATTAAATTATTACGGGACAAATCCCCCTACACAGTATAATACACTAAAAATTACAAATTCATCAATTTTTATTACACCAGTAACTGCAAGTGAAATCTCACACATTATTTTTAATTTAAAGAACACAAATTCGAACGGTCCAGACGAAATTCCAATCAAATTGATTAAATATTGCAATTTTTTCCTTTGCGGGATATTAGCCGATATTACTAATGTTTCTATAGCAACTGGAATTTTTCCATGCCAATTAAAATTAGGGAAAATTATTCCACTCTTTAAAAAAGGAGATAATAAAGTTAGGGAAAACTATCGACAAATTACGCTATTAAGTCACGTGTCTAAAATTATCGAAAAGGCGGCTACCGACCGAATCATGAATTACCTATTATCATATAATCTCGTTACTAATAACCAACATGGGTTTTTACCCAACAAATCAACGGAGATGGCAATGGTAGACTTTATACAGTCTGTAAATGATAAACTAGAAAAAAAAAAGCTGGTTGTTGCACTATTTTTTGATTTAGCCTCAGCCTTCGACTCGGTCAATCACAAATTCTTAATCACAAAATTAGAATCTCTTGGTTTGCGTTATCCGATCAATGAATGGATAAAGTCATACCTATCAGGTAGAAAGTCGTATGTAAGCTATGACGGCGAGACCTCAGAAGAGTTTGAACTACTGATGGGTGTCGCACAAGGCTCTGTGATTGGCCCACTCCTTTTTATTCTGTTCATGAATGATATGATTGAGTACTTTGATAATGCAGAAGTGACAATGTATGCAGATGACACGTCCTTCCTTATTGAAGCGGATAGTATCTTAGAGCTCGAAAGAAAAGTTACATCTGTAACAAAGCAATTCAAAAGTTGGTGTAACGACAACATGCTTATCATAAATTTTAACAAGACTGTCTGTATAAATTTCAAAAATAAAAACAATTCATTAAAATTAGACGAATTTCAGTGTTTTAAAGATGTTGGATTATGTAATAAAGCAAGAGTATTGGGCGTAATCGTTGACGAACATCTTGATTGGCATGATTACATTGACAGCATTAGTTCACGTGTAGCAAAAGCGATATATGCAATTATAAACTTAAAAAAGGAATTAGCTGAACATAATCTTCTCACTGCATATTATGGACTGGTATATCCTTTTATGACTTATAATATACTTGTTTGGGGTCAAAGTAGCGACATACAGCGCGTGTTTGTGTTACAAAAGAGGGCCATTAGAATAATTTTTAATATTCCTCCTCGAGACTCGTGTAGAACTATCTTTAAAACAAATAATATACTAACTCTCAGTTCGATATACATTTATAAATTAGCCATTTTTGTCTATAAAAACAAGAGTAAATTCGAACTCTGTGAAGACAAGCATAAGCATCTCACTAGGCAAGCGAATAACATATATATACGTCCTTTCCATCTTTCGAAATATAGAAAATCGCCAATCTGCGCAGGAAGTTACATTTGGAACAGAATTCCCTCCGCTATTAAAAATTTATCAAAACTACCTGAGTTTAAGAGAAAACTTAAAACATTCCTAATAAATGGTTGTTATTACACATTGAATGAATTTTTAGGAAATACGTATAAGAACTAGTTTTAAGGCATGTGTTTTTGTGTCGGTATTATCTTAATTGTAAATCATTATTTTAATTATTTATTTTCATATATGGTATATGTACTGTTTTATTTTTTATGTATAGCATACTGGCATTTTTTATGTATGACGAGTCACCTCAAACAAGGACAATAAAGCATTATTATTATTATTATTATTATTATATACAAATTTACAAAAACTAAAAATATTTACAATAAGTGGGGGCGCATTGGTGGTGGTAACTTGTAAGGGAAGGCGAGATATCGCGGTCTCTTTTCTTGGGACTAAAAATTTCCTAATTTGCCAAATTCCAAGAATGCCAGATGGTCATCTTCCTGGCGCAAAAGCGATTACCAGTAATCCAACAAACTAACGCGAACGCACGCACCACCCATTCGTCGGATTATTTAATGTGAGGCGCACAATGGGAGTACCATTAGAAAACATGCTACTTTAAGGAAGATTTAATAGTGGTACATCCCAAGTGTAATAAAAATTAAAATACAAAGCAAATTACATTTTGCATCGCAAACATGCCGCCCGCCTTGAACGGCTGCTGTCGTTCAACAAGTGCAGATAATTAAAATTATATGATACATAGATAAATTAAAACTAATCAAGACAAAATACATAGACAATACACAATGAAGACATATATACAGGTTATAATTTATGTGATAAATGATAGTAATAGAAACATTAAGATAAAAAAAAACAAATAAAAAAAATATTAGAAACTGTCAATAGACGAAGAACATTATTAGTTTATGAGTAGCGCACATACACTCATAACTGAGCGCTTTAAAACACCATTAGGTGTCTTGATTGTCACAACGCGCACTACACCATCGCCGCCGGGGTGGATTTCCAACACGCGTCCAAGTTTCCAATCCAACGGTGGCAGTTTGTCCTCGCGTATGAGGACCAAATCGTTGATTTGAATGCAATGACTGGATTCACGTTTCCATTTGGATCGCTGTTGCAGGCTGGACAGATACTCCTTAGACCATCGCTTCCAGAAGTGCTGAGTTAATTGCTGTATCCTTTGGAAGCGTGACAGCCGATTTTCGGCGATGTCGGTCACATCGGGATCAGGAACGGTTGTCATTTTTCGTCCAATTAAAAAGTGTCCGGGGGTTAGAGGTTCTAAATCATTAGGGTCTGTGGAGAGAGGAGACATGGGGCGGGAATTCAAAACGGCTTCTACTTGTGTCAAGTATGTTAGAAATTCCTCATATGTTAAAGACGCGTTACCAACTACTCGCTTAAGGTGCGTTTTAATAGATTTAACTCCAGCCTCCCATAATCCACCAAAATGAGGAGAACGAGAAGGTATGAAGTGCCAATTAATGTTATATTGGCTAGCATCGTTAATTATTTTAGATTGAATATTTTATCTTTTAATTCAGAATTCGCCGCTATAAAGTTGGTTCCATTATCAGAATAAATATTTTGTGGTTTTCCACGTCTAGATGTAAACCGTCGTAAGGCTGCTATAAATGCAGCAGAACTCAACTCAGTAACCAATTCCAGGTGAATAGCCTTTGTAGTAAAACACACAAATAGGCATAGATATGCTTTAGATACCTTTGCGCCTCTGCCCTTACGGTCTTTGATCAAAATTGGCCCCGCGTAATCGACGCCACATGTGTGAAATGGATATGCGGGTGTAATGCGAGTTGTCGGCAAATTGCCCATGATATATGTGGCTTTTGTGGGATTTACTTTAAAGCATTTAATACAGTCATGAATGATTCGTTTGCAAACATTTCTGCCAGACAGTGGCCAATATTGAGATCGAAATGACGCTAAAAGAGCTTCTGCGCCACAATGCAATTGACGTATGTGTTCTCGTTCTAACAACAGGTAGGTCAATGTATGCCCTTTGGGCAAAATGATAGGGTGCCTTTTATTGTATGAATAATTTGAATTATCTAATCGACCTCCAACTCGTATGATGCCATTTTGATCCAATATTGGATTTAGGGATATTAAGGGGCTCTTTGAATTTATTGGCCTACTTTCAATTAAATCCTTTATTTCGTTAGAAAAATGTTGAGACTGAGCAATTTTTACCAATGCATGCGAAGCATTTTGTAATTCACTGACTGTTAAATTACAAATCTGTCTAGGTTCTAGCGCACACGAAGCATTATTTAAAAATCTTAGGCAAAAAGCTGTTATTCTGCTAAGCTTATTAAAATTAGAATATTTAGAAAATAAATCGAATGATTTCGCTGCGGTTGTTGTTAATAAAGTTTTAATTTTGCGAGTTTCCGGAACCTCAGTATAGAATTTTAGATCGAATTTCGGCCAATTATTACTATTTAATGCTAACCAACGGGGTCCCGACCACCAAAGGTCGCAATTTTCAAATTGGTCAGCGTAAGCACCTCGCGATATAAGATCTGCGGGGTTGTCGCATGTTCTGACGTGCCGCCAGCTACCTTGCTTTGTTAAGGTATGAATTTCACTAACCCTATTCGCTACAAAGGTTTTCCATTTGTTACTAGAAGAAGCAAGCCAACTTAAAACAATTGAAGAATCAGACCAATAAAATTCGCAATTAAATTGAATGTCTAGGGCACCACGCACCTTTTCAGCTAATCGTGCAAGTAACAAAGCACCACACAATTCTAATCTGGGTATCAATAATTTCTTAAGAGGTGCGACTTTTGACTTTGAGCAGAGTAAATTAACAGACGATAAGCCTGATTCATCAGTTGACTTAAGGTATATACATTGTAACGAGTTTTAGTGCTCAGCGTGGTAAGTAAATCACAAAGTTATTTGTAAAATTAATCACGCTATGCACTGCACTCTTTCGAGACCGCGTTTAAAAAATTTTAGAAAACCTGATAAATGTTAAACAGCGAGCGAACACATGGACTGCCAAAAAAAACTCGTCGCGCCGGCGAACAATGTGTCCAACGTCCTTGCGGGGATTCCGGCGGAGCCGCGGCAGACGATTTCTGTCTAGATGATTCGGGAAAATGCGTACATTACCGAGGAGGGAACTGCGTACGCCATCACTCCTACCATCGCTCCCCACCAATTTTGGCAGTTGGAAATGGAAAAGACGCACGCTAATTTCCCGTTTTTAATTAATTTTGAGGGTATAAAAGACAGGTGGAGGACCGGGTAAAATCAGAGTATCTCCTCGAGTTCTGCTATTCCACAAGCGCTCTCTTGGATGATCCTCCTAATTGTTCCTGCTATTCTATAAGCGGTTCAGTTAGCTCAGCAATACCGACGCACCCCATGGTGCCTGCTATTCTATAAGCGGCTACACTGGGTAGCGTCCCGACGACCGTAACCGACGCCTTAACCGCGTACCGACGCCTTAACCGCGTACCGACGCGCCCCATGGTGCCTGCTATACTATAAGCGGCTACACTGGGTAGCGTCCCGACGACCGTAACCGACGCCTCAACCGCGTACCGACGCGCCCCATGGTGCCTGCTATTCTATAAGCGGCTACACTGGGTAGCGTCCCGACGACCGTAACCGACCCCTCAACCGCGTACCAACGCAAATTAGGCACTGACAATTTAATAAACAATTCATAATTTGTTATTAAATTTCTAATATTTCCTCTCTTCTTTACAAAGGCGTATTCACAAAGAGGACAACCACACTAGAGAGCCAGTTCCGAATAGCCGCCGCAACCCCTAAACCCGTGGAAGGAGCCAGAGCGGACCAGGATTGCTATAATTTATTTTATTAATAATTTTATTATTATTTTGTACATATTATTTTAAAATATACTCTTTTAAAATTATTGTTTGAATCATTATTGGACTATCGGTGAAACGTAAAGAGAAATAAAAATAACAAATAAACACAACGAACTCCGGACCAGCCCGAGGTATACTGGAAGCAGTCTAAACTATTAAAATAGTTCTCTTTTAAACGAGAGGTGTTTTAAGCCGTTACATGGCGCCCGAGCAGGGACCGTAAAAAAATAGTTATACGATAAAACCGAATACAAAGTCCAATAATTAAACAATAATTAAGGGTAACGGGGATGTCAACTAAAGAATACGGAGAAGCATCTGAACACTCCGTTGAAGAACCAGACGTCTCAGTATCGTGGGTATACTTGAAGAAAAGAGGAGAATTAATTCAACTTGCTATTAAACTTGGAATTGATCCAGAGGGAACAGTTCAAGTACTGCGAGCAAGAATTGTAAAATTCTTAAGGACCGGACAAGGACAGAGATTGAAGGAAGTGGAATCTGAGGATTCAGAATCAGAGGGAGAAGATCCAAAAGAGCATAAAATGGAGGAGAAGTTGACACAACTACCCCCAGCTGCCCAGATGTGCGATAGTATTCGTAAGTGGAACATAAAATTCGATGGAACCGCCGATTCCATTTCGTTCCTAGAAAGGATCGACGAATTATCCACTTGTTACGGATACGCACCGGACAGTTTATTAATAGTGTTACCGGAACTATTAAAGGGCAAAGTATTACTATGGTACCGTAATAATAAATATTCCTGGAATACATGGGAAGAATTCGACAACAGTTTTCGGAAAACTTTCTTACCGCCGAGATTTAAAATATCTGAATTCATCACTGCAATACAGACATTGATGAGAAGGCGTGGAGGATATAATGAGGAAGACCAGATGGAACGGATTTATGAGAATCTAAGACCGGAGTATAAATTAAATATTCGCAGAAGGGATTTTACGACATTACCGGAATTAATGGAGCTTGGCGAAGAGTTTGAGGCCACTCAGATGGTGAATAACTCATTCGTAGCTCCACCAACTCCGGCCCAGTCATTCATTCCAGAAACAGCGTTTGCTGGGAAGCCGGTGAAGAAAATGGTCCAACAAAATTCACCGAGCTGTTCCCGAAATAATGTAGTAAATACACTTGATCCTGTTGGAGAACAAGGTAGGCCGGTATCAAACCAGACGACGGGCAATCCAACTATCCGGCCACAAACTAGCACTACATACCGGAGAGAAAATGTATGTTGGAGATGTGGCATTCCAGGACATTTTCAGATGAATTGTAAAAGTGAACGAAAAATGTTTTGTTCATATTGTGGAAGGACAGGAGTATTAACACGGGATTGCACCTGCCGAAATCCGGGAAACGGGAACCGCCGGATGGAACGAGGAGGCGAGTCCTAAAATCACCGGCCCATACCTCCCAAGACCCACAGTCGGAAATTTGTGTACCTTTCCACGGAACCGATAACCGGCTATGTTTCAATATCGCAATACATAATAAAAAATTTGTGGCTCTAATAGATACGGGAGCTACTGAAAGTTACATTAGTAGGGATGTCTGGCAACATTTGCAGAAAAATAATTATCATCTGAAAGCAAATAATAAGAAGGGGATAAAGCTTGCAAATGGCTTCTCAATACAAACGGATGGAGAAGTTACGTTTCCGATTACGATCACAAATTGTAAATATGAAGTAACCTGGAATGTATTTGCAACCCTATCAATGGACGTTGTGATAGGCATGGATTTCCTGAGCAAATATCAGGCTAAGATTGACGCTGCACAACGAAAAATATATCTACGGCAGCAAACCCTCACTGAATGTATCCACGGTAAATCAGATAACCTAGCAGGCATCGAAGAGTTAACGAGTAATCAAAAAAGAAGGCTGGAAAACTTGTTACAACACATTATACATCCTACCGAAGTTAAAGGGAATAGGAATAATTTAGTGGAACATCAAATTAAATTAAAACCGGAGAGTGAACCAGTAAAACAAAAATATTATCCAAGAAATCCAGTTATGCAAAATATAATTAACAAGGAAATTGATAATATGTTGGAAAAAGACATAATAGAGCCTTCCAGCAGTAGTTGGAGTTCACCAGTCGTACTAGTCCGGAAGAAGACTGGCAAATATCGATTTTGTATTGATTTCCGAAGGGTAAACCAGGCCAGTAAACCAGATGCGTACCCGTTACCACATATCCAGGGACTGCTAGACAAATTGCGAGGTGCTAAATACTTAAGTACTTTGGATTTAAAAGATGGTTATTGGCAAGTTCCATTAGCTCCAAAAAGCCGCCCAATAACAGCTTTCACCGCACCAGGACGAGGATTATTCCAATTTAAAGTTATGCCATTTGGACTTCACTCAGCCCCAGCCACTTTCCAGCGATATTTAGATTCTATCGTGGGACCAGAATGTGACAACTTTGCTTTATGTTATTTAGACGACATAATAATATTCAGCTCCACTTTTGAAGAACATCTTCAACATTTACAACTAATAATTGGAAAGTTGAATAAACAAGGGTTGAAGATTAATAAAGAAAAGTGTACATTTTCCCAGAACGAACTAAAATATCTAGGGCATGTTATAAATTCCCAGGGCATACAGACTGATCCAGAGAAAATTGAAGCTATCACCGAGATGGAAATTCCCAAGACTGTTAAGGCAGTAAGAAGATTTTTAGGAATGGCATCATGGTACCGAAAATTTATTCCAGAATTTTCAAGGATAGTCCAACCGCTGACGACTCTATTGAAAAAGAAGCAAACATTCACTTGGGATACTGCTCAAGAAGATGCATTCCGGAAGATAAAAGAGGCATTAACAAGTGCTCCAGTGCTTGCTTGTCCAGATTTTAATAAAACGTTTACTGTTCAGACCGACGCTAGTCAAACAGGATTAGGAGCAGTTCTGACACAAATACAGGATGGTGTTGAAAAAGTAATTGCCTATATTAGTCGAAGTTTATCGTCAGCTGAGAAGAATTATTCGGTAATTGAACAGGAATGCTTAGCGGTAATTTGGGCGATTCGAAAATGGAAAGGATATTTGGAAGGCTATCACTTCAAAGTCATGACGGACCAAAGGAGTCTCAAGTGGCTACAAACTATGCACAATCCGAGAGGACGACTCGCCAGGTGGATATTGGAATTGCAAGAATACAATTTCGAAGTTATCTACAGAAAGGGTAGCGAAAACAGGGTGGCCGATGCCTTGTCCCGAAGCACACAGATGGATACAATTAATATAACCGAACCAGACAAATTAACTTGTGGGTGGCACGATTCTCTGAGAAGAAAAGTGCTGGAAAATCCACAAAAATGTTCTCAGTATAAAATAATTGGGGAAAATTTGTACCGGAAATATCCTGGAAGGACACTTACCGAAGGTTTCCACACCGAATGGAAACTTTGTGTGCCGACACCGCGGCGCACTACTGTCCTGGAGGAAGGTCATACTGGTGGTCACTTTGGAATCCGCAAAACAATTGCTAGAATTTGTCGAGATTATTGCTGGCCAGGACTATTCCGGGATGTGAAGAATTATGTCAAATCTTGTACCGTGTGCCACCAATATAAGGAATCTCAACAGCCTCCACTAGGCGAAATGTGGTGGTCAAGAATAAATGGACCTTGGGAAGTCGTAAGCTCTGACCTAATTGGCCCATTTCCACGATCCACAAAAGGATATAATTATCTGTTAGTATTTCAGGATCTTTCACAAAATGGACTGAAATAATACCGATCAGAAGTGCAACAGCCAGCATAGTGCAACAAAAATTCAAAGAAATAATTTATAGGTTCGGAAAACCGAAAGTGTTTGTCTCTGACAATGGGACCCAATTTAAAAATAAATTAATGACGGATTTTTGTGCGAATTTGAAAGTTATACAACAATTCAGTCCATCGTACAGTCCGAAAAATAACCCAGTGGAAAGGATGAACAAATTCATCGGCACAACACTCGCTCAGATGTGTAGAGGAAACCAGCGCACGTGGGATCAATGGATACCAGAACTTGTGTACTCTATCAATAGTGCGGTACATGAATCAACCGGGTTTTCTCCAGCCCTATTAAACTATGGAAGAGAACTAATTTCGTCGAACTCACTACGAGAAGACACCGATACTCCCGATGTACCCGCCAGAACACCTGATGAGCATAATGAGCAACTCAGAAAATTAACGGAAATTAATGAACTTGTAAAAATTAACCTAAGACAGGCATTCGTTAAACAACAGTCGAATTACAATTTAAGAAGGAGAGCGTATCGCCCACAGGTTGGAGATGTAGTATACAAACGACAACATCATCTTTCTGATGCGTCCAAGCAATTTTCTGCCAAGTTAGCTCCTAAGTTCATCGGACCATATATCATTCACAAAATAATATCTCCGGTTATTGTCGAATTAATGGATACGCAAAACCAGGGCAAAGGAAGGTCACATGTGTCCTAATTAAAAATTGTACATGAGATATAGGTAAAAAAAAAAAAAAAAAGAAAAATAAAACAAAACACCTGACATTCATTGGAGCGGGAAATATCGAAATGGTATAAATATGCAGGATGTGTAGAGCATTATTCAGTTCAGTTTTAGTTCCAAGCGACGAAAAGATGAGCAGCAAAATTCAAGAAAACCATCTAAGGACCCCGCCCCGACCAATGGAGGACATATTGGAGTTACATTATAGTCCAATTCCAGGACTTATATCACCCATCGGTGCTACTCCACCAAAAATCAAGAAAGCGCTGAAAATAATAGAACTTTTCGGCCCAGAAACGCCACCAGTTCGAAAACCAATTACGCTGTCCCCGCTTCCTCGAACCCCCGAAGAAGACCGTCCTCCAAGAACACCGGGACGGGACATCGAAATAGAAGTGGGTACAGGCAAACGAATATCCTGGGCATATTTGTTGGAGAATAATCCAATTGAAACCAACAGTGAAACAACGACAAGTATTAGCTAGGCAGTGAAACCGTTGGTACCATTAGAAAATTGGAAAACCTCGAATAAAAGAATTAATGTCCACAACGGAGAAACTTGGGTGAAGATGACCAGGGAGAAAGCTCTTCGTCTAGGATTTATTAAACGTCTCTAATTTCGGGTCTCTCCCCAGTGAGGAAGGTAATGTAACGAGTTTTAGTGCTCAGCGTGGTAAGTAAATCACAAAGTTATTTGTAAAATTAATCACGCTATGCACTGCACTCTTTCGAGACCGCGTTTAAAAAATTTTAGAAAACCTGATAAATGTTAAACAGCGAGCGAACACATGGACTGCCAAAAAAAAACTCGTCGCGCCGGCGAACAATGTGTCCAACGTCCTTGCGGGGATTCCGGCGGAGCCGCGGCAGACGATTTCTGTCTAGACGATTCGGGAAAATGCGTACATAAACCCGAGGAGGAAACTGCGTACGCCATCACTCCTACCATCGCTCCCCACCAATTTTGGCAGTTGGAAATGGAAAAGACGCGCGCTAATTTCCCGTTTTTAATTAATTTTGAGGGTATAAAAGACAGGTGGAGGACCGGGTAAAATCAGAGTATCTCCTCGAGTTCTGCTATTCCACAAGCGCTCTCTTGGATGATCCTCCTAATTGTTCCTGCTATTCTATAAGCGGTTCAGTTAGCTCAGCAATACCGACGCGCCCCATGGTGCCTGCTATTCTATAAGCGGCTACACTGGGTAGCGTCCCGACGACCGTAACCGACGCCTTAACCGCATACGGACGCCTTAACCGCGTACCGACGCGCCCCATGGTGCCTGCTATACTATAAGCGGCTACACTGGGTAGCGTCCCGACGACCGTAACCGACCCCTTAACCGTGTACCGACGCGCCCCATGGTGCCTGCTAGTCTATAAGCGGCTACACTGGGTAGCGTCCCGACGACCGTAACCGACGCCTCAACCGCGTACCGACGCGCCCCATGGTGCCTGCTATTCAAAAAGCGGCTACACTGGGTAGCGTCCCGACGACCATAACCGATCCCTTAACCGCGTACCGACGCGCCCCATGGTGCCTGCTATTCTATAAGCGGCTACACTGGGTAGCGTCCCGACGACCGTAACCGACGCCTTAACCGCATACGGACGCCTTAACCGCGTACCGACGCGCCCCATGGTGCCTGCTATTCTATAAGCGGCTACACTGGGTAGCGTCCCGACGACCGTAACCGACCCCTCAACCGCGTACCAACGCAAATTAGGCACTGACAATTTAATAAACAATTCATAATTTGTTATTAAATTTCTAATATTTCCTCTGTTCTTTACAAAGGCGTATTCACAAAGAAGACAACCACACTAGAGAGCCAGTTCCGAAAAGCCGCCGCAACCCCTAAACCCGTGGAAGGAGCCAGAGCGGACCAGGATTGCTATAATTTATTTTATTAAGAATTTTATTATTATTTTGTACATATTATTTTAAAATATACTCTTTTCAAATTATTGTTTGAATAATTATTGGACTATAGGTGAAACGTAAAGAGAAATAAAAATAACAAATAAACACAACGAACTCCGGACCAGCCCGAGGTATACTGGAAGCAGTCTAAACCACAGAACACATACCTTTAGAAGTGAAACCTGCATGTTAAATATCGGAAACACGATTTTTGGCGCCGCCTGGTGTCGGGGTGGCAAATTACTACGATTTCCGCCAAAATTTAAAAATGTTATACTCGTCTACACGATATATTTCATTTTAATAACACTAAAAATACAATCAATTATGTTTTTTGAGCACATAATTGATTATACTTTTAGATAGTACATAAATGAAGAAGTTACTGGTTTTGGTAAAAGAAAAAAGATTGGGTTTCACAAAATAAAAATAAAAATAGGCCTACATGGTAAAAATATATTTAACGGAATAATTATATACATTATTATTAACAAAATTATCAAATATAAAAATATCACAACAATCGGGTATTAGGGTCTTGTCCAGGTGCAATGTTCCATCAGGTCTCTTCGTTCTTCTTAGGATATTTCTTTCAGGCGTCGTAACAGGTCAGTTGTTTGCTCGTATCCAGGATTCATGGCATTAAAATAGTTAAAAAGTAAATTAGTGTAGTTACATTGTCTTACTTCTTGGTGTCGGAACAGCATTGCAATTTAATTTTTTGCGGAAATGGTTAACAAAATGTTTATGAATAAAATGATCTTCACATGAATGAAAATTTAAACAATGAAGACTGTTCATATCACAAATGGTTTTCCATGTTTTAAGATATTCTTCATTTTTGGGAAATTTATAGAAATGTTTATTTTTGTAGTCGACATTAGTTATATCGGAAAAGAATTTTGACATTCTGGATATTTACAAGAATATTTAATACGGCCATTTGATGTTTCCATTACTAATAAATACAATTGACGAGTTTATAAGACAGAATATATAATAACTTACCTGCAAACATGAATCGCTAGCACTCACAGCACTATTGAGGTTAGTTGATAAAAATGGTGAGACTCATTAAGCGTTGCCGCATATACATCGAAGTATAAAATATACAATGCACATGATTATATTTAATAAACAGTAATATTATACTTTCATGAGTTATTATGACAAATATAAGTGATAATGAGTCTAATTATGTTTAAAACATAATTTTAATTGTTAAAATTATCACTTTGTAGTGAAATTTTAAGTTTATTAAAAACGGTAATCCCCATAATAAGATCTTTGATAAATCTGGCAACATCGGGGGAACCATCTTTACAAAAGCGGAAAATTTGAAATTCCCCCTCGCCCCACTGTCCTGGGGTGGCCCACATACTTTCGTGTTGCCGATATTCGTATCTCGGCTTCACACCCGTGGTCTAAACTATTAAAATAGTTCTCCTTTAAACGAGAGGTGTTTTAAGCCGTTACAACATGCACCATATGCGGTTTCTGAGGCATCGCAAAACCCGTGAATTTCTACACGAACGTAATTTCTACAGATTACCTGCCTACTTAATTGTACATTTTTTAAATGCTCCAAGTTATTTATAAACTATCGACACTTATCGTCAGTCACAAAAAACAACTGGCGTAGATACGTACGGAGTCTCTTTTTGTGCTGAATCTCTGCCCGGTCGTCTACCTTTTCACCGGTGCATTGTTGTTATTAATGAATATTAATTTGACTTAACATTCGACTCTGTTTACCTAGTTTTACCCTGCGTTACTCTTTTGTTTTCCCTGCCGTGGCCGTGGCCGTGGCATTGTGTATTAAGCCGCTACGACGCACAGTGGGCTATCTCGGTTGAAAAATGGGACACGAAAGGAAAAATAAAGTTCAGTATTTTGACGTGAGTTCAAGGAAATTGTGTTTACATGGCACTAGTGTACACTAGTTCAACTCTCCGGTGGCATTCCACTCACTAATCTCATTTTTATGTGCCGTGCCAGTCGCCGGACAACACGCGCTCGAAAAACCGGCCGTTTTCTTCTATGATATTTCGACGCGTGTTTTGTATGAAATTGTGATCCGACCCAGCTGCACACATCGGACACCATGGAAGACACCCCAGAAAGTGAGTTTATCCCATTTGCAACCCTTTTAATCAAGTATTTTGGTTACAAACTATAGTGTATTTTAACCTCATCCCGTAACATCGTGATTTTTATAATATCATGGCTACAAAATTTTCTCCACGTCGCTCCACTTCCCTAAATGGCTCTCGGGTACGCTTAATAATGTAGCTAATGAGATCCAAAGAGACCGCTTGCGCAAGTTTGCGCCATTTTAGTTGACGATCGTTTTTCCGCGGTGCCGAAGTGGCCGCCGAAAGTTCCATGCATAGATCTATTGGTCAAGCGCAACGTGCAGTTAATGTAGTACCACTTTTTACCTACTAACAAATAATGCTAATTAATTAATAATACATGGCAGCAATAGGACGTATCCGTGACGGCAAAGATTTTGGGGATCGACGAAAAATTGATGGCAAAGTGCAAAGTCATCTTGCAAACGATGTCGAGTGGGTATGCTATCAACGTCCAAAAGTTCAAACTCTATTGCTTAGATGTGGCCAGACAGTACGTCAAATTGTACGGATGGTACCCGATGCCCACATCTGCGCACATCGTACTATTGCACGGATACGCGATCGTCGAAGCGGCTCCACTCCCAATCGGTAGGTTGCCTGAAGATGCGCAGGAGGCTCGGAACAAAGACATTCGTCGTTACCGGGAAGATTTCACGCGGAAGTACTCCCGGGAGAAAACCATGCACGACGTATTCCATCGTCTCCTGGCATCTTCAGACCCTATGATATCCAGCTTTCAGCACATGGAAATATCAAAGAAGAAAGAGGTACCTGCCGAGGTACAAGATTTGCTCTATGAGCCTTCCTTCGATGTACAACCCGATTACGCGGACCTAAGCGACGTACATGTAAGCGAAGAACATGATTACGATTTTGACTAAAGTAAACAACATTTAATAAAAATCAGAATCCATCAACAAACCACTTTATGCTTCATCAGTCAATTCAAACTACCTCATATCCAAAAATTCACGCAAATCCGCTGAATTTATATTTTAGCCCCGCCATATTGGATCCGCCTTTTTGAATTTTTGAAATTTGACATCAAATTCGTAATCAGCGACCCCATAAACCTATTAGGACCTAGTTTTGTGGAGTTTTGTATACATTTTTCGTCTATGTCCAGGTTTCCTGTGCGACGGGCCGCGTAAGCGTGAAGACTGTTTTTATTTCTGTATCGTTGAACCTTTTCCATTAGCCTCCCCTTAACTATGGCTGTATGCCGCTGTTGTAACACCGTGGCTGAGGATCATATGATGGTTCTTTGCTGTATTTGTAAAAGCGGTTTTCATATTGACTGCGTCGACATTAAAAAGTCGGAGGCCAGAAAAATTAATTCAAAAACTGGTGTTTCGTGGACGTGTAAGCAATGTGCAACATTGGGAGATAATTTAAATAGTTTGAAAGCTGCAATTGTAGCATTGAGAGAGGAGATTAAATCAATTAAATCGTCGCCTCCATCGCAACAGTGTTCAGCGTTGGACACTGAGAAAATAATTCAAGAAATCACGGAAAGAGATAGACGCAGGCATAACGTTGTATTTTATGGAATACCTGAGTCGGTTTGCGGAACTAAATAATAATACATTTATTTTTCCAAGACAAATATTTCAAAAAATGGTTGTACAAGAAAAGATGAACTTACGGTTAAAGATAAAACGTTGTTCTTGAAATTCTTCCCATCTTAAATATTGAACAAGTTGATGTTAAACCTATAAGATTAGGTAAATTTGACCCTACCAAGACAAACAAAAGCCCTATTAAATTACGACTCAACAATGAATCTCTTGTGGCAACTGCTCTACGCAAAAGTGGCAACCTGAAGGTGCATGATCGTTTTAAAAATATTTTTATAACTCGCGATCAAACTCCGCTCCAATCTCAGTTTTATCGCGAAGTTAAAGCTGATCTTTTGAGACGAAAAGAGGCTGGAGAATCAAACTTAAAAATAAAACATTTAAGAGGTATACCAACTATAGTTTGTAACAGCTCGGAAAACTGAACCAGCCCGGAAGTAACTACAACATCTACTACCAAAATACACATGGTCTCCGATCAAAGACTCATTTGTTTTATAAAAATATCTGCAACTCTTCATTTGACATTGTGTACTTAACTGAAACGTGGCTCAAATTTACAAAGGAATTATTCAACTCTGGTTATAATGTGGTGCGATGTGATCGAGACTTTATAGCTACTGGCAGAGCAACTGGAGGTGGAGTTCTTATGGCATTCGCCAGCAATATTAAATTTGAACGCGTCAATGTACAGCATATTAGCCATGTAGTACCACTAATTGATTTAATAATGTGTAAATGTAACTTAAATTCCTTTCTTTTTTATACACTCGTTATATATGTACCTCCTGATTTACCCTGTGATATTCTCGAAATGTTCTTTGAAGCGCTGTAATTAATTATTGTAGATAAACCAGTCCTTATACTTGGCGATTTTAATATAAAGTCATTCGCTGATTCGGCCGGGAGTAATTCTAAGTTCCCTTGCATTACAAACTTTATAAATGTCTTAAACCTGCGTCAAATGAATAATATTAAAAACGCCAATGATCGTTTACTGGATTTGATATTGTGTAATTTTGACTGTGAATTTATTCTTGAACGTGATCAATTCCCATTGGTTACTGAAGATGCTCATCATCCTGCTCTGTCGGCTTTGTTACATGTGAATCATGACGTTAAACCTTCAACTTTTCCGACAAATATGTGTAATACAAGATATAATTTTAGGAATGCTGACTACCCCAATTTATACAATGATTTTCTCAATACTGATTGGTCATTCCTTCAATCGTGTACAAATGCTGACAAAGCAGTTGATGCATTCTATACTCAAGTCTTTACCTGCCTAGATAAGTTTGTTCCGCACTACAACCATCGAAATTCGAAACAATTTCCTCCGTGGTTTGATAGGGAGTTGAAGAGAAATATAAAGTTAAAATTACACTATCACAGAAAATGGAAAGAGACGTCATCTGAGTTCTATCATGTGGAATTTCAACGAATGCGTGCGCTAACTAAAACCCAAATATCCTCGGCTTATAATGCGTATATGGTAAATATTGAGCGGGACCTCAGGGGTAACCCTGCAGGTCTTTGGAAGTTTATTCATTCAAAAAATGGGACTAGTCGAATTCCTGGCGAAATGCACTGCGGCGATAGAAAATATTCCCTTCCTAATGACATTGTTAATGCGTTTGCAGATGCTTTTTCACAAACCTTTCTACCTCAAAGCACAATGCCAAGTAGGGAATTTTACTCAAGTCGCGAATCTCTATTTATACCTACTATTACTGAATCGGACGTTATTGCTAGTATTGATCGACTTAAGAACTCAATGACTGCGGGTGATGATTGTATTCCCAGTTTTTTGCTTAAGGACTGCAAACTTGTATGGGCTAAACCTTTAGCTATTATATTTAATCTGGCTATCCGTACTGCATCGTTTCCACAACGTTGGAAGTGTGCAGTGATATGTCCTATTTTTAAACAAGGTGACATTGCGTCGTTAACCGATTATCGTCCCATAGCAATCTTACCTAATTTTGCTAAGGTTTTTGAGCAGGTGTTGTATATTATTATGTACAGTCACGTTCATAAATACTTAAGCCTTCAACAACATGGATTTCTCTCGGGTCGCTCTACAGTCACTAACTTAGCAGTACTTACGCAAAACTTAAGTGAATGCTTGGATGAACGTAGTCAGACTGACGTGGTGTATACAGACTTCTCAAAAGCGTTTGAAACCCTTGACCACAACATATTGGTTAATAAACTTAGTTCTTTTGGTATTACAGGAACACTTCTAAGACTTATATCATCATATCTGCACCACAGAACAAACTATGTTTTTTACAATGGCTTCAAATCGCACAAGTTCATATCTAGCTCAGGTGTTCCTCAAGGTTCCAACTTGGGACCGCTATTATTTCTTATGTTGATTGATGATCTTATCTCTGCAATTTCTTGTCCGATTTTAGCCTACGCAGACGATGTGAAGATTTTTAATCGCATTAATAACCATGATAATATTGCTCTGATTCAAAATAACCTGAATTTACTAGCGCATTGGTGTGATGTAAATAAACTGACCTTGAACGCCAACAAGTGTTGTGTAGTCAGCTACAGTCGCAAGAGACTTCCCGTAATCCATGATTATAATATTAGTGGCATTCATAAGAAAATACGAAATGAAAGACCTTGGGGTTGTTTTTGATTCTCATCTTACTTTTACCAGCCATATAAACGCTATCGCGTCGTTAGCTTTGAGGATATTGGGTTTTATAATGCGTACGTCTAAACATTTCAGCAATGTTGACTTATTAAAAACTTTATACTTCGCTTTAATCCGTAGCAAACTCGAGTATGCTTCCATTATATGGTATCCTTACTACACTTGTATATCTTTAATTGTTGAAAAGGTACAAAGACGTTTCTTGAAGTTTATGTCATATAAAACTGATGGTATTTACCCCGATAGGTCATGTAACTACGAGTATCTCTTGGAGAAACATGGGTTTTCGTCATTATCTGCTCGGCGAGATATAACTAGTGCAGTGTTTATGTTCAAATTAATTAATAATATTATTGATTCTCCAGAATTACTTGCAAATGTTCAATACTACTGCCCTAGATTATCTTCCCGCCATTGCAATACATTTTTTACGCCCACGCCAAGGAGTAATATCTTGCGCAAAGCACCAATATACCACATGAGTCGCAATGCTAATACTTATTTTAACGATATATTCATTAATGATCACCTGTAATCTACGTGTCTCATTCTTAACCCTTCTTTCATATTTTCACTATTTTGAATATATTCATTTTGTTGTGTTCATCTGTTCATATAAGTATTTTTACTTTTTATTATAAAATTTGTACTGGTTTTTGTTTGAATTAACAAATATAGGTTAAGTTATTTTATTAGTTATGTAAGTTGTGTAATTTAGAATTTTTAATTATCTAGTTTATTTGTTTCCCTGTATTGGATCTTCCATTGGGCAATAAAGTTATTATTATTATTATTATTATTATTATTATTATTATTATTATTATTATTAATAATAGTATTACACACACATTAAATGCATATGCATTATTGCATGTTTATTTATTTCCCTGAAAATATAAAAGCTAAATAAATTTTTATATAAAATAATGGCAATAAATATTAAAATCAGCCATTTTTTTCAAGTTTTTTGTGAAATTTTTATGGCTTTTGCACGCGTGTGGCACTAGAAATATTTCAAATATATTCAGATGCCAAAACGAATGAAATGTAAATGTTGCTGCTTTCGTAGTTTTTAATACAGTTAATTTATGGTGTACTGTAAAGAAATCCGAGCAGTGAGAACTCATTGACGCTACCCCAATAAACCCCGAGTCAGTCGATGCAGTCGGCCAGAAGAATAAAGTAAAAAAATTCCGGTGCTAAATTAATCCAGATTTCTTAATTTCAAAGCTATTTTTTAGCAAAACTAGGTAACGCACAACTTTTGTTTTGGTGTCAATCGAAAGGTATTAAAGACGGCTTTTTATTTTTGGCCTTTTTAATATCTCTTCTACTTTAGCTGTAATGCCCAAATAAGTAAAAATAAGTGAAACAATCCGTGTTTTGTAATGTTTAATTAACGGTAGCTTCCAATATAATGCACACACATTGATAAACATGCAAAACTAAAAAAATAAATGTGCAAGGAATGTTCAGTCCAAATGAAGGCTCTGCAGCAACAAAGATGTATCTGTATTTTTTAAAGTTTTACAGGAGACAGTAAAATATAAATATATTTTTTTTTATTAACTTTAACTTTAATTTTTTTTACAATAGTCTAAAACAAAGAGAATCAATTATTTTTAGGTGCTAAAAACTTTTAAAAAGTTTGCCGATTAACTTTTATATTTATTTCAATAATGCAGATACCTCCTTATTGCCCCCTACGGTCCCAAAAAAACAAGCACAACATTTTTAATTTTTTTTTTATTCAAACCAAAGAAAATTGTTCACAAAACTTTACAAACATATTTTACACTTAAATATAAAATTAATCAGAAACATATAATTCGCTATCATAAGTGACATCAGTGTCTAGATCAACTGATATTTGACCATCTTGCTCCGACACCAGAGAGGTGTAATAAGCCATGTCCTCTCTGGGGACGTACCTGTCGGCAAGATGTATAACATTATTATATTTTGCCTTCTTAAGAGCTAGAGGATTAGTATATAATAGTTCTCTCTGTATTTTAGGGCACTCATTAGGTTTGGGTTTTGTGTTCATTCGAATATTGAAAGACCCTATACTGTGATATTTTAAACTTTTCTTTTTCTTTATTGATGATAGTCTTTTTGAAAAAAGTTCCAAGTGTGTCAACAAAATTAAAAATAATATTTTGTGTAACTGGAATCACAACAAAATTTTTAGGGCTACTATTTTTACAATGTTTAATATGAAGGTATAAAGATTCTTTCTATTTTACGAACGTGCTTTTCAACTATCCCAAAGCACCTATCGCAAGGTAGGAAACTGTGTCCAGGTTCTGGAAACCTGTGTACAATTTTCTCAAAGCGACCTGTTTTTACCAGAGTATACAAATATTGGACTAAAGTTTTATTTTTATTTTGAGCACCGCAATTATCTGAAAATAAGTACCAAGTGTTAACTTTTTTGTCTATTATATTTTCGAAATAGTGGTCCAAAAAGCTTATGGTCTCGTTAGGAGTTTTTTTACCAGTTACTTCATCGTACATATAAAAATGGGCCTTGCTGTTTTTTGATGAGTGTATACAAAAGTTGTACATCCATATTTGTCTTAAATAAAAAGCGTCTCCTGCAGGAACCTTTGGCAAAGGAGCAATCTGCTCGTGGTCGAAACAAAGAGTATCAACATGTGGATTATCTCGACATAACTGTGCTTTATCCTTTAGATCATCAAAGAAAAATTTTGCTTTCGCTTGGTGAACATTTTTTTCCGTTTCTAAGTTTTTAATGTCATCTTGTAAGAGATTATCTCTACCCTTTAATTGAGTATCGATTCTGTCACACACCTAGCATATGTCAGATCTAGGATATCCAAAACTTATGTTGAAGTTAGCTTTGAAAAAGCGAAAATAAAAGTCGTATGAAATTTTAGGTTTATGAGCACTTTTTTCTTCTGTAAACCAATATTTATATACATCCGGCTCGTATTTTTGTAAATAAAGCTCATGCATTTTTTTCAAATTAAGCTCAGGAGATAAGTAGTATTTTTTATATTTTTTGATCTACTATAATGAGACGTCCTGCATGGAAAGCTTTTACTATGATCGGAAATTTGCATAATAATTTCAGGTAAAATGCTGTTGGGTCTGTTGTGATGTTTACCCCTCATATCAGGAGGTGCAGTAGTTGCACTGTTAATAGTTATATGTGAAGAAAGCCGCTCGATCCTCTTAGTTGAAACTCCATGCATAGCACATAACCCTTTTTACAAACTCGTTGTTGGAAAGTGCCCAAGCGAACCTAATTAAAAATGTGGCACGTAAGTAATGTAGATATAAAATATAGTAAAATATTTCTTACCATGAATACGGAAGAACTCTTTTTACGATTGCCCGCACTTCTATTCAGATTGATTGGCTTTCGTGTAATTATCCCAGTGAGATAAATATCTTGCTGCATCTTATCACCCATTTCGTTAAAGTTTTTTTATTATTACTGCACGTTTTTCTTCTGGAACTTTTTCAAAGCACTTGAATTTACAATCGCAGCAATGTCCCGTTGCCCTCGCCGAAACATGTTTATTTCTTGAACTGGTATGTTCTTTTCCTTCTGCAAGTAGTCGTTTTCTTATGTTTCTCTTCCAGTTTTGTTCGTTTCTAAATTTTCTTTTTTTTACAACACAAACACTACTGTTGTCACTATTTCCGTTCTGAATTAGGGGTTATAGAAGGTGAAGTGAATAATTTAAAACCATTTAATACAATGATAGGTAACCAGAATGCTGAAGTACATTTTAATTTATTGTTCACAATGATAGATGGAAAAGTTATAAATGCACTAACTGGAACTCCCAGTTCTAATTGTTTTATTTGCAAATGTAAACCAACGGATATGTGCGACATTAACAAAGTAAAAAGTATGCCGATTTTAACAGAACACCTGAAATATGGAATTTCTTCGCTTCATGCTTGGATCAAGTGTTTAGAATGTATACTCCATATTTCATATAAGTTGGATTTAAAGAAAACAACAATCCACGGAGCATCTGCTGAGCAACGGAGCCGGATTGCTGAGAAAAAAAAATATGTCCAAAAATTATTAAGAAAAGAACTTGGCATCAATGTCGATATAGTAGTACCTGGGGGTGGAACATCAAACACTGGAAATGTTACGAGAACTTTTTTTAAAAATTCTGAAAAAGTGGCAACAATAACCGGTATAAATGCAGAATTAATTGGTAGATTCCACACGATTTTAATTACGCTAAGTAGTGGACATAAAATAAATGCGGGAGAATTTTATAAACATGCATTAGACACAGCAAAACTCTACGTTTTACACTAGGGGTGGTATCGAATGCCAGTTAGCGTACATAAAATATTAATTCATGGCAGTTTTTTTAATAACCAATTTTTATTGCCCATTGGTCAATTGTCAGAAGAGGCTCAGGAAGCCAACAATAAAATATATAAGTGACTAAGAGAGCAGCATACAAGAAAAAACTCACGAATAAACACAATTATGGATTTGTTCAACATGCTGTTGGTATATTCGGACCCGTTAATTTCGTCAATAAGAACAACCTCAAAAACAAAAAACGAAATTTGTCTTTACAAACATTAACACTTTTAAATCTCTGTGATAGTGAAACCAGTGAAACTTATGAGGATATGGAATATTTCACTATTTAGGTAAGAATGTATATGCTACTTTTTCGCAGTGTGAAAGTTTTATTTTTGCACTCCTTTAACAGATGTCAGAGATAATCAATTAGTAATTAAACAATGCCTCTAATTTTCCAAAATCTTGAATAACACCTTCGTAATGGCCAGCATTACATTCCTTTCGGAAGAAATAAAATTATAACTCTTTAACGGGGAGAGGTACGAATTTTATTTCTGCACACTGCGATAACAAACACCATAGAAAATGAATTAGTGATAGAACCATTCCTCTAATTTTAGAAAATATTTACTAATTAAGTGTTTATAATATTTTACCTACTCCTACTTTGTAATTGATGAATTACCGAACTGTTTTCACCAATCGTAAACGACCTATTACGAATATATAGAGCATATATAAATGTTAAAAGTTGTACATAAATGTGTAACATGTACTATTACCACTTATGTACCCCGCTATATTATATACTTATTAGCCAATTACAATTAACGTCCGCCGAGTCCCCTGCATTCGTCTGTTCGTCTTTAAAAATCAAAAGTGACAGTGACATTTAAACGTCAAATTACAACTTATTGGTTAAAAGAATAACCGACACAATAAACTCCACGCTATGCCTTATTAGTACTTCCACTGCAATGGTTTCTTAGTAGATTAACACTTCAGCGTGAGTACAACGATCCGCATCCTTAAAGTTGTTCAATCAATGTATTGGACAATATATTATTCGACGGAAAATTGTTCGAACGGTAATTCGTTTGTTTAGTTGGCAGTCGTCCTACATTGCCATAGCCGGCCATTTAATACAAATTTAAACGTCATCCTGACAAGATTCAGTTTCAATATGTCTTTAGTTTAAGCGAATAAATGTAAGGTCGAAGGTAAAGTATAGTACATAACGCGAGTTGTAACGCAATTACGCGCTCGTGAAATGACGTTACTCGCCGCTACGCGGCTCGTACGCAACATCTTTCACTTGCGCGCATTTGTGACATGACTTGCGGAAGAAAAAAAATCATAACTATCGAATGGGGACCGATATTTAAATATTTTTACACGCTCTTCTAGAGGAGACTGCAGTCGATTTTTTTAAGTTAACGCCATACCTAATTTTGGTTAATATTTATTTCGGCCTCTGTAAAGTTAAAATTTTATAATAAAAATTGCCCATCTTTCATTAATTATAACTACTATCTAAATTAAGATAATCAAGTAAAACACGTTTCATCGGAAAGAGTGAATTATTATGTTTATGATTGTGTCACAAAATAGTTACGATAAAATAAGTGGGGGCCAGCTGGGAAATAATTAAATATGATGCACATTATGGCGCGCTGAACAACTTTCAGAAAAGTTCGACTTTGAGGGTTTATTGTACCAACATGGGTGCACCTAAAAATCTTGGAATTCAGTTTTATCAGTTTTGAAGTATTCTTAACAAAATGCCATACTTAATTTTCTTTCAATATCAATTTGACTTTTGCCTACCCCCACCACCTCTGAACCTTCGCAGCTCCGATAAACACACTATGCGTAGCATGGGTCGTAAGTTTTTATGGATTTTTCTGAAAAAGAAAAAATCTGTTGGGAACTCTTTTCGTTGATGATCAAGAATTATTACTTACCGGGAGCTGGATTCCATTTCCCGGATTAAATGAACGACGGTACCGTCCAAATCAAGTGACAAGCAATTTGCAAGAAATTAATTACGGGAGCGGCATTGGAGGTTTTGGCGTTGGACCTGGCGTTCACATTTTTTAATGAATAATTATCGTAAGGAACAAGAAAATTTCGGCAATAAATCAAAATGCGCCAAATACAACCAGAGGATAAAGAAAAAGCGTATTAACAAGAAAATCGAATGTATAACTTTTTTTATTTCGGAAAATCATAGTATTAGTTGTAATAATGTAACGGTAAATCTAACAGAGTAGACGATCTTTCTCATAATCATTTAAAATTAAGGCAAATCTGTTTAATTTTTAATTTAATGAGAAAAAGGTATTATTTTCTCAGTCTTACAACATTTTAATAGTAAATCAGACTGAGTGGCGCCCATGAATAAACATTGAATCAAAATTATTTCAAACGTATAAAAAAAATACTGAACCACGCCTGTCTCTGATGAAAAGCCGCCGTTTGCCGTTCCCCCAAGAATCAAAGAAAACTAAAACAAATGACACCGCTCTATTCAGAATAAAAAGAGCTTTTCAAAGATATATCACTCGACCCACTTTCCCTATTTAAAATCGGGGGGTGAAGTGAGGGGTGGCTAGGGGGTTAAGTTATGAAGGTGTAAATTGCAACAAAAGTTGTACCCCTCCAAATAAAAATCGAAACGCCTCGGCGATTTTTTCAAAAATGCCGCGTAACTCAACAAAATCCCCTTGTTACCTCTGAGATGGAGCACCCTGTATGTGTTTATAAATGCACACTGATGATTTAAATATGAATCGAGGTGCAATCCCAACGAAATACACTTTTATCTGTAATGTAATAGGAGAAAAAATAAAGCGATTCAAATATGAATCAGTACGTACTGTAGGGTTAAATAATTCATCCCAAAAATGTACCACTTGTGTAGTTTTCTTCTTCTTTCATCTTCAGCTCGATGTGACGTTTTCGCAAAAAAAAATCTAATTGCTGAAGCTACTGTGTCACTAAGTACTTCAGTTACAGGTGCCACCTTCATTTTAGATATTTTCTTCTCAAACATATGCTTTTCGTGCAGTTTCGGCATCAGTCCTCCGCTATGGTTATACCTGCTGTATCTCCTTCCCAATTGCAGGTTGAATTTCTATTATTTCCTTTCTCCTATCTTAACAGATTGTTGCAAATGCATCGTAGAGTGGTATAATTACTTTCCCATTCACTGAAATGAACATAAATAGAACCATATATTATACACACCCTGTGTATTCCATTTGCCTGATTAAGATATATTTTCAATTGTTGCGCAGTCAATTATCATTTGTGAATGTTTTTTTTTATTCCTTAAGCGTTATTAACAAGAAAATACCAACCGTTTATACTGAAAACGTTTTCATTATTACTGGCAATAAAATTCCTTTTATTATTTTCTAGAAAATGTGATTCGTTTGATTATAGTGAAGCAGTTGCACTTTCATAAATTGAAATTCGTAATGACTCATTGTCAGTGGTAATAATAACCTGAACCGATATGTATGCGGTATTTATAATATTGTTCCATCTATTTTTAAATACTGGCAGTAACATAACTAAACCAAACATACCCTCCGTCGAATGCATCGGTACAAGAGTAGTGATGTTCCAATCGCACAAAACGAATTTGTTTCACATATCACTAATAAACAGCAACAAAGCAGATTTTCTATTAACGAAATTTCCAGGTTATGCTGATAAACTAAGCATGATTTATGACATCAAACATGATTTACGCAATAAGGATACGGTGAATTTGCTTATTCTTATAGAAAACTTAATTGATTTGCAAGGATATATAGAACGCCTCAATAGGGATATAAATCAAAAACCAAACGCTGTTTCGGTGATATTTTACTGCCTCAATCAACACCCTCATCCTGATAATTTGTTGGAGCGTAAATATTCAGCCATCGCCCGATATCCTATGATGAGACTTAGTTTATTATACAATTCTAAGTGTGAAACAATTATGGCTAATGCGATGGACAACACATTTTCTGCACAAAGGAGAAAAAGTTGGAGAAGGGGCATCATCGCTATACTTCCTTTTGGGATTGATAATTTAATTAAATTGTCATTGTTTGACACGATTACTCTAAACTCCACCGATGACATACATAGAAGTATATCTGAAGGAACGGCCGATATATCTTTTGCTAGCACATTTCCAAATACCTATGACGACGTCATTTACTCGAGACCCATGAAACGAAACGATGTAAAGCTACTCGTTCCTAAATCTAAGGAAAAACCTGTGCTTATCAAAATCGTCGAAACCCTGAATGTAAAGACTTGGATCCTGCTCATCTCGCTCATCATTGCTTTATCCTTCGGAATATCATATGCCAGAGGCTACGCCGTACCTTCACTTGCTTTTCATTTAATGACGACCCAATTAGGCAGCTACGTAGAAAAACTCCCTTGGATTTTTGTACCCTGGCAAGTACTCTCCCTGTACATCTCAACCTTCATCAGCATGGGCATTCTAAAGGCACTAATTTCCACAGCTTACTACCCTCAAATGAACGACCTAAATGATTTTTTACAATCTAATTTAACTGTTTTATCCCTAGACGAATTTAAACAGAAAGTTCCCGCAGGATTTAACGAAAGAATTATCATCACCAGGAGCGATGAAATATTTGGAAGAATTCTAGAAGGCAAAACGACGTACGCGTATGCATTGTTTGATTCACAAATTCAAGACTTGCTCAGAATAATGAAAACAAATGGTTCTTATATCCCTTTTCATGTCATTGATGAATCATTCATACATAGCTTTAGTGCTTACTATGTCGTAAGTCATTTTATCAAAAATCTTGCCGATAGAGAATTCTATCCTTTAACTTATGAAACCGTCCCCAATAATGCCCTTGGTTTAAGATTTGATGATGTCAGTGGAGGCGTGCTGACGTTTGCCTATTACAAAAGTATATTCGCCGCATTTCTGTCTGGATTGTGTGTAAATTTGTTTGTACTATTTTTAGAAATTATTTATGCAAAGCTAAAGGATGTTTAATATAAAATTAATTATTTTTATAGGTAACACAGTTCAATAGAAATATTTGTTTGTATTTATAATTCATGAATATGCAATCGCTGTGTTTGACGTATTGAATAAGTAACTTGTTTTGTTATAACACTGTTTAAAAGTAGATTATGTATCAAGGGAGAGAAATACGATATTTTGTGTGCAAATTTGTATCCCGAGAGTGAAAGCACGGCTGATACAACGCACCGAGGGAAAAATAGTACGACCCGTTTTTTTCTGGGTTAGATTTCAGAAACGAGCGTTTTACTCTTAAAATAATCCGTTTGTCAAAAAAATAGTATAAATGGGTCATTCCATATCATATTTCTCAAAAAAAAAATCTAAACTTTTAAACCAAGATGGATGACGTACAACTAGACAAGCAAAACAAATATCGTTTAAAGTGCTGCAATAACATCAGTAAAATAGTGGTGTGTGTTAAATGTGCTTCTGCATATCATCGAAGTTGTGTTGCCAAAAAGGGAGTTACGCTAAAGGATGGTGATCCAAAAATACTCTGCGGTGCTATTTTTTAATCGTTCGACACCGTATCACATGCGAGATATCGGCAAATGTCGATCACTTTTCACAAATCGGTATTATTGAACGCGTGACACCATGTCTCATGCGAGATATTTCGATCGACACTTCTCTACTGCCCTAAAGTAGTCGAGACAGTTATGTCGAATGGTTATCCTAACCTAAAACAAGGACAGTGGAGAGTTTAATAGTGCATTATAAAATTTATACACATGCAATAATATAACCATTTTTCATTTTTGTTAATAGTCAGTGGTTAGTTATCAGTAAGTTACGTAACACTCGTGCATTTTATTGTATATCACTGTTTGCAATGACGAATATACTTTTCATGAATGCAGTGTGTTATTGCAAAATTACTGTTATGGGAGAAGGAAAACGTTTTTCTTAATTAGCTGTTACTGATTATTAGTTGATAAACTCTGCTTGATATTGTAATGTCCTATCTATACTTAAAATAAACTTTAAAATCACAATTTTAAACCATTTAACCAAATAAAAGTTTATAAAATGTCATCAATATCTTGTTATTTACATATAATTGTGTATTTGAAATTGTTGAGTTCACTAACAACCACTATTCACAAGTAAATTCATTAGAAAATTTTCCATTTCGCAAATCCGGCTTCCTTTCCATAAAGGTATTAAACATGTCCTCTGTTCACTGGATATATAATTTTTTGGATTCTGCCATTGTTTGCCCACAACTCGAATCTTATTTTGCAAAGAAGCAGAGTTGATGATGTTTACCGTTTATACGTTCTAAATTCGCCAACCGAATGGTGTGGAGTGGTGATGTATTTTAAGTCCCCAAAAAGAGCCGTCTGTCTGGCATCGAAATGTACATTTTTTGCCCACAATTTCCCCAGATTAACTATAAAAGCGAACAGTCAAAAGGGCCTAATAAATCCTGGTAAACCTGCGTTGTATAGATGCAATATCCATAAAAACAGCGAGCATGGGAAGCCTTTCTTTCAAATGAAAAGACGCACCCCATCAGAAATTATATAAATTATGAACAAATACAAAAATTATTAATATTTAATTTTTATATAATATATTTTTATTTTCTAAAGTGCCCAACTTGATAAAAGTTTATATTGGCATCAAGAAGATATAAGGACAAAATAAAGGAGGTCAATTTTCAATCGGTGAGGACAGTAGAGCAGCTGGCGAAGACGGTTAAACAGGCGATGACGAGAAGGAATAGAGGAAAAGTGGGGCGTAGAGGTTTGTGGTTTGATGAAGGGTGTGGGGAAGCGAAAAGGGTGCTAAGAAGAGCGATACAGACTTGGAGGGAATGGAGGAGGGGAGACAAAGAAATGAAAGAGGCAAAAGTTAGGTTTAAAGAGGAATGCAAACAAAAGGACACGTGGCTGGGAGACGAGGTAAAAAGAGTAAGGGAGTTGAAGAGCGAAAAACAACTTTGGAGGTACTTGAAGGAAAGATATAAACATCGAGACATGGAAGGCACACTTTGAAGAGTTGCTAGGAACAAAGAGAATTCGAGGGAATCAAGTCGCAGAAAGAAGGGTTTTCGAGAGGGAGGGTGATTTTAGTATGGCAGAGTTAAAAACGGTGCTGCAGGAGATGAAGCATGGGAAAGCGGGGGGTCCCGATGGGATTCAGGCAGAAGCATGGAAGAGATGTACTCCGGAAGGGTAGGAGAATATGTTGGTGCTGCTGAACGAAATATGGAGAGAAGAAAGGCAGTTTCCAAAGGAGTGGAGGGAAGGAGTCATTGTGCCAATTCTCAAGGGAGGAGATGAGAGCGATTCGAAAAGCTATAGGGGGGTGCGTTGATGGATAGCCTCTATAAAGTAACCATTACGATGGTCAAGAATAGATTGGAGATAGAGGCGGAAGATCAAAGGTGGCTACCGGAAATGCAAGGGGGGTTTAGGTAAGAGCGATCCACGGTAGAGCAGATAGCTCCACTTAACTGGGTGATTGAGAGAGAGCTGAAAAAAGAGAGATTATGTTTGCTGTTTGTGGATCTGAAAGCGGAATATGATTCGGTGGATAGAACCTTAATGACTGAAAGTTTGAAAGGGAAGGGAGTGTCTGAGCAGGTTGTGGAGTGGATAAGGGAAGTATATAAGGAAACGTGGTGTGAGAGTGGGAGAGCATGTGTCGGGCCGTTTTCAGGTGGAGTGTGTGAGTGTCCATTAAGCCCACTGCTATTCAACCTATACGTCGCAGACATGGAGAGGGTGTTGGAAGTGGGGCAGGCAGGGGGAATAGTGGTGGGTTTAAAGAAGGTGAGGAGTCTGACGTATGCTGATGATGTGATAATGATGGCGAAAACAGTGGAGGAAATGAGAGAAATGAAGATGAGATTGGAAGGGTACTTTGGAAAAAGAAGATTGACTGTGAATGTGAGAAAGACGAAATGGATGATTTGTAAAAATGTAGGAATGAGACAATGAACAACAAAAATGGCGACAAAGATCGACTACAATTATATGTTTCTAAACAAAATATTACTCCGGACATTAAACCAACAAAAATTCGCAAACCCCTTATTTCGATGCCAATTACTCTGAATGAAATTCCAACAGTATCCGTAATAAACCAGAAGGACATGGATAAGGATATTAATGTAAACAAAGATAAATGGACTGAAGTTTTTCCACGTAAATTTAAACGCAAACACCAGAATACTATTCTAGGCACTGCGAATAAAAACGGGCGGATAAAAGGAGTTACTTTATACAATTTCCTGCATGTTTATAATCTAGATCCAGATACAACCGCAGATCAATTAATAAAATACCTGGAGGAAATAGGCTTTAAGGACATTAAATGCGAGTCAATCAAATCGAAATATCCGGAACGATGTTCATCTTTTAAAGTGGGAGTGCCAGCCAGTCAGTTACAGGACTTAAAAAAGCGGAATTATGGCCAGAATATGTTAAATGAATATTTTTTTATGGCACATAGAGAGGAGGCAATCAACAAAATAAATGTTCTTTCTTTAAATGCGCAATTAATTCGAAACAAAATAAATGAACCTGAATCACTCACTATTGACAAAAACCTCAGTATAGCAGCAATCAGTGAACACTGGTTATCTCGTGAAGAATGTGAAATTTCTAAAACTAATATCTTGTCAGCCAAGGCATTTTACTTGAGAATAGAAAGTAAACATGGGGGTACTATAATATGCACGAGGGATGATTTAATTGTAACAGAGTATAATGCCTTGACTGATAATATTAGCATAGACAAATCCTGTGAATTGTCCATGGTATTTGTTCCTTTATTAAAATTATATTTTATATGTATTTACAGGTCACCTAGTGACAATTTTAATGTGTTTTTGAATAAGCTTGTGTCTCTTTTAGATATCGTCAATTATCGAAGCTGTGGTGTAGTAATTGGAGGAGATTTTAATATTTAATTTAATGTGGAAGATTCCCGAGAAAATGAACTATAGAGCTATTCAGCAGAGATGGCGGTCGGGGTGTCTTGTCCGTCTGAATCAAGTAGTGTCCGTTGCAATTTTCCACCATACGCGTGCGCAAAAACGCCAAATATAAAACCGGAAATATCACAAATTAAAAAAAAAAATATAAGTTCATACCACATAAAATTACTTGATTTATTGCGGACATAATTGGCAACACGTTTTATAAAGGGATTCATATTCTTCGGCCAATTTTGAACAGGAATAAATAACCGGATTAGTTGACCTAATTGTTCTTTAATAATGATATAATACTATGACCGAGAAGTAATGAAAATCTTAACAAACAACCATTGGGGCTTGTTAATGTATTTAGTACATTAGGCCGAAAGGGACGCAAATTAATCTTCGCAATGGATTATAAATTCAGAAAACCCGAGTAAATCTGGGAATTCCCTTATTAAAAATTTGCCTGTTTCCCTTGCATACAGGGTGTTTCAGAGCTCTGGGAACGGTCAATCACGTGCTTATTTGTCAAAATTTCGAAAAATGTTTTATACAAAAGTTGTGTATAATAGTGAGCTGCACGCCCTACAAATATTTAAATTTATACAGGGTGTCTCGTAACAAAGATACAGACCAAACTTATGTTTTTTTTTAATGGAACACCCTGTATTTTTTGTCATTTTTGAATTATATGGAGCAAATAAAGGTGAGCTGCTTCAATACTCCCTATACCTATTGTTTGCCGTTTTCGAAATATTTGAAGATTTGTTGAAATGCATGGTCCGGGTGAAATTTTATTTTTGCCCCAGTGATTGACGTTGAACGATTAAAATCATTTCTATTATTTGGTTGAAGGTTCGAACTATAGAGCCAACCGATTTCATACAAAAAATTATAAAGGGTGGTTAGAAAAAATGCGGTAGAAAACCCCAACTTATAAAGTTAAATAACTTCGTTTTTTCAAATGGCATACCCTGTATTTAGTAACGTATTCTCGAGTAGAATCCAATTATCTTTCAGATTATAACAATTATTCATGATATGATAATCGCCGAATACAAGAAAACTATTGAGATTAGGAACAGGGAACCCTTATACAATCTGAAAGATAATTGGATTCTACTTAAGAATACGTTCCTAAATACAGGGTGTGCCATTTGAAAAAACGACGTTATTTAACTTTATAAGTTCCGTTTTTCTACCGCATTTTTTTTATCACCCTGAATAATTTTTTGTATAAAATCATGGTTGACTCTATAGTTCGAACCTTCAACCAAATAATAGAAATGATTTTAATTGTTCAACGTCAATCACTGGGGCAAAAATAAAATTTCACCCGGACCATGCATTTCAACAAATCTTCAAATATGTCGAAAACGGCAAATAATAGGTATAGGGAGTATTGAAGTAACTTATAAATATTGGATAACTATTTTTTTTTCAAATGGAACACCCTATATATCTTGCCACCAATGCATGGAACTTTTAATAAGCTTTCCAATGATGTACAATTTGTATAATGAAATATTAAGGATTCTTGAGATTTATCCATAAAAACATTTTTCGCGGATTGATATGAAATGTAAGATTTGTCAGACTGTTTTTAGGCCGTGAAATATCACTTTTGCGGACTAGGCTTTAAAAATGCTTATTTATGCCTAGGCTGTAAAAGTAATGAGCCAATCAGGTGAGACTACGTCATGTTATTTCGCCAATCAGATGAGACACCGCATCGACCAGTAGAAGCCGCCCGGAAATTTGTTTGACATTACAATGTATTTTTCGCTTAATTGAAAGTTGCCTTCGAATTTACCATACCAAAAAGGCCAAAAACAGGTTCCCCGAAGTTTTAATAACACCGCGTGTGATTTCCCCGACCTCCATGCGAGTCCCTAACTTATCCGCGCACAAAAATCGAGTCGCCGAACGATGGCGAAATTTGTTTGCCCTGGCCGGCTCCTAGTGGCCCAACATTTGACGTTTAAACGTCCTATACCGCCGCACTTATTTCCTGGCACAGTAGAACGAGAGACTTTCCTTCAGATGTTGCCTGTGAAAGAAGCCCAATAACAGCTTCTGCAAAGTATTAACAACCCCGCGTAAGTTTTCTCCGAGCACCGTGTGTTTACCTAACTTTCCCTCGTAAATGAACCCGAGCAGCAATCGGAAAAATGATCGAAAAGGATTTTGAGGTTACGTATTATGTAAGTTTTATTTCAATTTAATCATTGAACAATAATAATATGAACATAATGACTTTAATATGTTTAATCGCAAAGAAATGTGTGTGATACCAAGAAAGTGCATTTTATTGAAAAGTTCCTGAATTCCTAAATCAAAATGTATCACAAAGTAATGACTTCCACCATCAACCATATCAGCAAAGAAATGTATTAAAGAGTTTTACTCGAAATAATTATACGGTCCGTCCGATTTAAACATTCATTGCGAGATCATGATCATTATGATTATAAATGATTACACCACACACACCGTCAAAATGCGGACACCACAATATCTATTATAAATGTCAATTTTTGTTTTACTTGGGTACCTACGAAATTTTTACAAAGCTACCTGCGATATGTTGATAGAATTAAATATATTGAACATTATCGCATTGCAAGTTATTACTAATCTCTCCCAAACAATCCGCGAAAAAATTATGTGTTTAACTCGGCAATAAAGCAGATTTCCTGCATTTTAGCGTTTTTCTCAATTTTGTTGTTAATTAATTGCACTATACTTTATTTTCCACGTCCTCTAGCAGAAAAAACGGGTAAATATAGAATTATTCAAATGACCTACATAGATTGAAAATATTCCGCTCTACAACTCTTAAAAGAAGCAATTTTTGCATAGTTTTCGCTAAAATGCAAAAACCATTAAAAAACGCAAAAATTGATACATACATTTTCAATTTGTATTTTTAGGGAAAACTATGCATTTTTGGCAAAAATTGCTTCAATTAAGAGTTGTAGAGCGGAAAATTTTCAATCGATATGAGCCATTTCAATTTCCTTATAATTTCCCGTTTTCCCGCTAGAGGGCGCGGAAAATAAAGTAGTGCAATTTATTATTAAAAAATTTGAAAATAAAAAGCTAAAATGCATATACGATCACGATTTTTCGCGCTCTGGCGGGCAATGCACGCATTACCTTAAAAGTTGAAAGACCTATGTCGATCGAAAAATTTTCGCTCTACAACTTTGGTCTCTTATAATTTTTCCTGAAAATGCATAGTTTTGGCTGAAAATCCAAAAATCAGCAGAAGGTGGCAAACGAAATATGTTTTTATTGATAATTATTAAGAATCCTTAATATTTTGTTATACAAACTGTATATCATTGGAAAGCTTATTAAAAATGCCATAGATTGGTGGCAACTTAAATAGGGTGTTCCATTTGAAAAAAATAGTTATCCAATATTTTGCGTATGTTGACACCCTGTATAGCACTATGAATAAAAAATAACCAAAGCCGATGTGTATTATTCTTTATGATGTGGGAAATGTTCTAGTGCAGCTATTCTCAACCGCTGGTCCGGCGGACCATCAGTGGTCCGCGGAGAAATTTTACTGGTCCGCGAACATTTCTCCTATAGCTAAAAAAAATTACTTAATTTAATTCTACGTACTGTATGATTAGTTAAGCACAGAAGATAAATTCCCAAACTGCTTACAGGTGAAATTCGCATCGTTGATAGTAATGTTTTTGCAGCGTCCACATTTTCTTACCAATCGCTGCTGATTTACGTTCTGCGTAATCAGACGCACTCAGGATATCGTTCATATAAAGAAAGAAACAAATGCTTGTTCGTGACAAAATACATGTAAATAATGACAGAATAGATCGAGGATTAGTACGAGTCGGTCGAAGTTTTATTTTTCACCGGTCAATATTCTGAAAGCTCATTTTGGTACTTTGATTCCGCGTACATCAAATTCCAAGTCTTACGTTCGCCTTCGTTAGCACCTGCCAGTACGCGCAAACTATTCGTCAAGTTCACGGTCGCTTTATCATTGTAAATTGTGCTGTGATCTGGGCTCTGAGGTGTGTTTAATTTATATGGAACATTATAATAATTATACGTGTGTTTAACTGGATTGAACTAATTTAAAAGTAAGTTGATTGCTTTTTTTATACTTATACTTACATAAAACGCTAATTTAAAATGTTTTTAACCTTAGTAATATGAACCGCAAACAAGGCACGCTGTTTAGTTTTTTGAATACCAGTTCAACTTCTCAAAGAAATGACCACGAAACAGGACATTCTCCAGCAAAAAAGAAGAAACCAATTATCAGACACTACAATCCTGAATATTTAAAATATGGTTTTATTCTTTGGCCCAAATCTACGGAAGAAGATGTACGTCCGATGTGTATCATTTGTCACGAAGTTCTAGCAAATGATGCTATGAAACCATAAAAAATGTTACGACATATGAAGGCTATACATTCTGAGCTGGAAAATAAACCGCGTGAATATTTTGAGCGTAGGAAACAAGAATTAGAATTACAAACAAAAACATTAGTAGAGGGAATTAGCCGCCACCATATGACCCGCACGACCCGCACCCGCATACAAAATGGCCGCCCAATCACCAAAATGGCCGCCTCATCACCAAAATGGCCGCCTCAAAATGGCCGCCTAATCACCAAAATGGCCGCCTAATCACCAAAATGGCCGCCCGCTGCCCCCGCCATCTAGTGGCGAAAAACTCAACTACACGATTACAGATTCCATTTCCCACGAGCGCCATCTAGTGGCGAAAAACTCAACTACACGATTACAGATTCCATTTCCCACGAGCGCCATCTAGTGGCGAAAAACTCAACTACACGACTACAGATTTCATGGGCGCCATCTAGTGGCGAAAAACTCAACTACACGATTTCATTTTTCACAGACGAAACCTGGTGGCGAAAAGCTCAACTACGCGATTACAGTTTTTTTTTTGTGAGTATAAGGTTGTGAAATAAAAATAAACAAACATAAAATGTAGATGTGTGTACATGGTTACAACAATTCTGGAAATAATTTATTTTAAACAACATGAAGCGCTGGAAATAATTCACAAGTGTCACCTGATGATGAAAGCTGAACTATGTAAATCAAAACAAAATATATCAAACACTGGATAAATATTTATGTAAATATAAAAACAATATTTATTTTTACATTTTTCATATTTATTCGTTCAATAGTCAAACATAAAATGTAGGTGTGTGTGCAAGGTTGAAATAATTTATTTTAAACAAAATAGAAATTTTTACAAGTGTCAGAAATAATTTATTTTACATTTACAAGTTCCGATACATTTATTAAGTATTATTTCGATTTTTTATTTTCACCTTCACATTTCGCATATTTAATTTTTCAATGATATAGCACGCATGTAGCATCGTTACATCGTGGCTATCGTCGGCAAGCTCCATTACTGCTGAAATGTGGTGATCATCATCATCCGCGTAAAAATCCTTTAAAGTAAAATATATTATTTAGCAACAATATATTAATAATGTACATGAATTATCGACAATAATTAATAAATATATTTACTCACTCTAATTGCAGCTTCCACATCACCGGCCTTACTAGACATCACGTATTTTTTAATATAAATTAATAAATTATATTTTTTAAATAAAATATATATATATATATATATATATATATAAATATAATTTATAAAGCAAGTGCAGTTTGTAAGAGTAAACTGTGAACTGTATGTTGACATAATTCTACATTAGTATTTATTGTATTATTTTGGAAAGTCACGTTAGCTTAATTGGGGAAAATTACTCGAAATATTTGAGTCAGTAACGATTGTCGTTATACCACATTCCTAAATAATCACTTTATCATAATAAATATATTACGGATGATTAACATTTTCGAAAACCAATTTACAATGGAAAATTACCACAACAATGATGACGTCAGAGCACATTACATTACCATTTCAATAAATATATAATTAAAATTTGTTGGAAGTAAAAGCAGCATTAATGGAAAACGTCAGTTGCTCGAAACTTAAGCATAAGTTGCCCCGCTCGTGTTACCTACAGTTAGTTCCGCAGTTATTATTATTATTAATTATCAGCATATATGATTTACATGTCAAGGTAAGTGCAATATTATTTTCAATAATCTACATTATTTTAATATTTTATTTCTAATAATCTTATACATTATCCTAATTTTATGTATTATTACTGGTGTTTGAAGTGCAACAATTATTTTTCGAAAGTAGATTGCAGGGACAGCGACAAAAGCTAGTTTAAAATGTTCAATGCAAAATATGTGGTGGCCAATGATGGAATATTCGCTACAATTAAAACGAAAAGTGAATAATTCCAGGTTATAGTTCTGTTGTTTATAAATTATGGGTGCTTATTAAATATGATAATAAATTCAAAAAACGAAATATAGCCTGAATATATAAATATTCAACCTGTTCGTAACTCTGCAAGCAAAATTAAGTCTTACTAAGACTATAAACAAATAACTTATTGAAACAACTACTTCCCTGGCTGATGCCACGCCGGATATTGAATGATACAAAAGAAATTTGCATGTTATTACTAGTACTACTAGTGAAATAACATTGGTTTAAGATCCCTTATTTCTACCCACAGGACTAACTTGAAAAATGAAACTAAATTGAATTTGAAAACTTTATAAATATGATAATGTTTATCAAATTAAATATCATAATGTTTGTTATACGAAAGAGGTAGCGCTTGGATCTTGGCAGTATCCTACATCTAATGGCCAAGAGCATCACCACTGCTGTCCTCCATTCTATAGTTGAATACCAAGACCGCGTGCCACAGTATCTGCACTCTACTCAACCGCAAATTACTAGCCCAAGAACAAATAATTCATTCGAACTGTAATATTAATTATCAAATTTAGACTTGTGTGGGTATGATTTACACTTAATGATTCATGATAATGTAGATATAGACATTATTCCATAAAATAGGAAAAAATATTTCTTTGTCGAAATCAAGTAAAGTCGACGAGTACATCAATAATAATAATAATGTATAATTCTCGCAATACTAAATTACGACTCTTGAACAATTTAAATTGATTGCTATCTCAATGGGAAGTTAATAAACAAAAAATCTAAGTTGCGATTAATTAGTTTCGAAATTTTACAAATCAGATGAATTTAAATGGTTTTTGAGAAAGTGTTTTTTTTTCTCTATGTATATATGGATTCGATTAGACGACTCCAAGAAATGAAATTTCCAGCTAAAACAATTGTTGTTCGACCCCCCGCAAACACCGACATTTCCGTCACTGACTAACAGCATGTTTAAAATATGTGCTCAATTCAATTGTAAAAATTTAAATTATTATTCAAAATCTTCCTTTTGTAAGGCACATACTTTGCTAACGGAACATTTCAAAACCAAAACTATTTACTCTTCCTCAATTTAATTTAAGTTTTAGGTTCCGTGAATCATCATATTTTGTTTTTGCCTATCCATAATAATAACAATTTCTTCAATTTGTTGTAATAAAATTTTTATATTATTAATTTACATAGCTATTTTCTTTCGTTGGCAATTATTTTTTTTATTGTTTTCTTCTTCTTGAATTTTATATATTGCTCACTGAACGCCATATTTTTAGTTATAAATGTAGCGCTAATATTTTATGTTTCCCTACAATTGGAATTATTTTTAACCGATATTTTGTGAAGTATTCCGCTTAGTGTGTGCTAAAATATATTCATAACTGTCATATTTGGATGCAATATAAGGATTTTAAGTGGGTTCGCGAGAACGAAATCTCTATTTCAAATGTTGCTAATATACCCGACGACTCGTCAATGGGAAATATATCATGGATGTTGACTTGGAATGTCTTAAAGGCATACATTGTAAGCATAATGCGTTTACATATTTAGGTCGGAAAACATGGTACCACCCAGGTGAAAATTCAAAAAAATTCATAAATATTTAAAAAAAATATCAATAAGAAAATACAAAACGAAAACGTCCTCCATTATAGAAATTTGTCGCTTTGTTGAAAATAAACAAAATTCACAGAGTAATTGGTTCTAAACAATCTGAATTTCTTTACAAAAAAAATACTGATTTAAATACAACCATACATTAGAGTGCTTAAGTTCCATTTGTTATTTACGCGGATGTTGAGGGCATTTTAAAACCTCTAGAGTGAAACATCATTCAAAAACATAACACATATACACCCGCCATACAGTGGGACGGATGAGTATTCTAGCGCGACAAACGTAAAAAAAAAATGATACTCGCAAAAGACGAAATAAATGTTGAAAATCTCTTTCTACAACACTTCTTCAATCATTATGACATTTAAGTCACCTGTCGCAGATACTCTTGCTGTGAAAAGCGACAATGACTATACTCATCTTGCCTGAATACTTAAGCGTTGGTATGCCGTGCATATTCAAATGCAGAAAACAGTAAGTAAAAGTTCATATAAACAATTGCGATTTTTTTTTGTGCAATAAGTACATGATAACAATTGTCCTTTAAGTGATAAGAATTTTTTTGTCATTATAATTTTTTATTTCATCGTTAATTTTATTCTAAATTTGGATATTTTTTTGTGATGTACAAAACAAATCCAGGATTTTGTCGAAAAACGGCTTTCATGTCATCTTTCTCGAAACATTTTCACATAATTCTCAGCATGTTCGAACTGCGGTAACTTGCAATAACTTGAGATATATCACAAAATAAACGATTAAATCCAAAAATTATAACGACAAATAAAAAACAGCTAAAAAAATAATTATCACTTAAAAGACAATCGTTATCATGTACTTATTGCACAAAAAAAAAATCTCAATTGTTTATATGCGCATTTACTAACTGTTTTCTTCATTTGAATATGTACGTAGAAAGAAATTTCCAACATTTATTTCGTCTTTTGCAGGTATCATTTTTACTTTCTCCGTTACGAAGTACGAGAAAGTATTGTGATCGTGATTTTTTTTTCAAAAATTTTTTTTACGGAAATATCCGTTTTGGGGTCCCTAGATGCCATTTCAATAATTTCTGGAAAAAAAATGTTTGTGTCTGTGTGTGTGTGTGTGTGTGTGTGTGTGTGTGTGTGTGTGTGTGTGTGTGTGTGTGTGTGTGTGTGTCTGTCTGTGTGTGTGTGTGTGTGTCTGTCTTTGTGCGCTGTATCTCAAAAACTAATGGAGCAATTGATATGAAACTTTCAACATACGTCTTATTTGATAATCTGAAGAACTGAAATGCTTTTGGTAAAATTTCGTACACCGGAAGTGGGTGTTTACCTTAACTGTTTTTTTGTTTTTTGTCAATATTTTCTTAAATATGAAAAATATCACAAAAACATTTAAACAAACATTGAAGACAACAAAGATATGAACATCTTTTGCTTGAAAATATTTTTCATAAAATCATTGCTATTCGAGAAAAAAAATTATTAATTTTTTTTAACTTTTGGTTTATAATTATGAAACGATGATAGTTACAGCAAATTTGTGTGAATAATAATTGTAGAGAATAGCAAAATGAACAACTTCTAAAGAATAAGTTTTTTTCGAAATCTCGTTAGTTTTTGAGTAAACCGAGTTTTTGAATTTGAAGTATATTTTTTCCGTTTCATAATTTTGACGTTTTAAACGTCAGTTTCATCCAAGTTTACGCAACGCTCGATGTACATTTAAAATATGATTTCAATTGAAAATGAACCATGAAAACGTAAATATAAATGATACCATCAAGTCGGAGAAAGTAACATGATGGCCACATCACCATTTTTTTTTTACTTGTGTCGCGCTAGAATAGTCATCCGTCCCACTGTGCGCCATACAGTTTCGTGTATAAAGTTAAATGCTCTTATGTTGAGTCACTGAATAAATTTGAAATTTACACCGATGAAAACTGTGTTAAAGTGTTTGTGGATCGAATCACTGTCGACGCCTACAGAATTTACGACAATCGTTTGAGACATATAATACCCATGAACAAATTATCCATCGACACTAGAATTGTTATATACACAGTGGGCCAAGAAAACGGTACAAATTATAAATATTCATATTTTCAGTAATAATAAACGCATTAAATATTGCTTTAAAAATCAAAATATTTACACTTTATGGATTGCAAAAATGATTATTTACATTTTTTGGAAAGTTTTATTATATAGGATAATATAATAAAATCACTTTAATGAAGGCTCTGCAAAAATTGAGGTTTATAATGCACCGCCTTGTCGCATGTGTATGTATCAAAATTGAGAGGCCATGATTTGTTGTTTTCTAATGAATCTGTCACAAAGATACAAATACAAATACCCACAAAAGGGTTGGTCGGTTACAAGTATTCTGTGATTAATAAGTACACTCAGATTTCACTGTAACCATAATAATAATAATAATAATAATAGGCCTTTATTTTTATAACCTGTACATACAAATACAAATAAACCAAAATTCAAAAATTATAGATAAGTAATACAGGAATTTACAGGTTATGAAAACCACAAGGTGCCAGTTCAGGATTCGAAATTAGAAATTTCCCTGTTCTTACACTGGGGCCTCGATTATATAAATAATCAATTCTTATAAATAAAATCATTTTATAATCTAATTTAATAATGAAAATATTTAAAATTAAACATAATTTTCTTTACTACCCTTCTAGCAAGAATGAATAATATTTGTTTTTAAAAAACTTTAATGTTTAGACTTTTAAACTGATGAGGAACTGAATTATAAATTGCGGCAATATTGTAAGAGAAAGACTTTTTCATCACAAACAATTAAGAGGAACACCCCGTACAGTACGAATTCCTGAAAGGATAGAAGTTCAGTCAAGAAGATGCTCCGGACACATGTTTAAGTACTATTTCTTTAGAGAAAAAATACTTCGTCTTATCTATAAAAATTAGGCTTCTCAGTGTTGTATTAATTACTAAAAAAATATTAATACCTCACGAAGATATACAAGTAAAAAACTTCTTGTACCGTCTTTTTTTTTGCCCTTGGTGTATATTACCGAATTTTATTCCTTTTTTTCATAACTTGAACGAGTATGATACACACTTTATTTTATTAAAGAACTCAAATGTGATAGTGAAGACATTGATATTATTCCGCAAATTATGAAAAAATATATATCTTTCACGAAATCGGTTAAAGTCGATTAGTACATTAATAAAAAAAAGGTATGAAACATACCCGCAATTTTAAATTACAGTTCTTGGACAGCTTTAAATTTATGGCTAGTTCAATAGACAAATTAGCAAAAAATTTGCACAGCCTTGTCAAGGCTATTTATAACATATAACCCTAGGAACAGGGAGACAGCTATTTAGAGGCAAGTGTCGCACAGGTGTCGCACACCTGTCGCACAAGTGTCGCACACTTAATGCAGTTAGTAGCACAAGTGTCGCACAGCCGGCTGTGCGACACTTGCCTCTAAATAGCTGTCTCCCTGTTCCTAGGGTTATATGTTATAAATAGCCTTGACAAGGCTGTGCGACACTTGTGTGACTAACTGCATAAAGTGTGCGACACTTGTGTGACTAACTGCATTAAGTGTGCGACACCTGTGCGACACCTGTGCGACACTTGCCTTTTAATAGCTGTCTCTTGTTCCTAGGGTTATATGTTATAAATAGTCGTGCTTTCCAATTCAGAAACATTTGAACCAGCGGCGGCTCGTGGATGTTCGGCGGTGAGGCAGCGGAAGAAAATTTGACCGAAAAAGCAACGGAATATTTGTTTCCTCTATTAGAATAAGTAGTGCAGCACGAGCGGCATCTTTGTTTTTGCCTCACCTACGGAAATCCACGAGCCGCCGCTGATTTGAACATATAAGTACGAAGTAATAATAACGACATCATGGGAATTGAGTTCCACAATAAAAACTCTGAGGGAAATGGTTATAGAAATAAAGTTATTACGAAAAATCGCTATCAAATTGAAGCCGAAACTCATAAACAATTTGAAGCTGAACCTCATTTACAAATTATCAATGAGTATGATAAACAACAGCAGTATAAGTCGTCTCATATAGCAAGCAATACAAAACGGAACATTAATGATGAGTCTGACAAACGTCGTTATAAATTAAAACAACCTCATATTAAAACACTAAAAGTTGTACCTGATAAAAAACAGAAAATTAGCATTCATTATATTACAAGACCTTAAATAAATAAAGATGAACACGAGCTGATTGCGTCTACAAAAAGAAGAAGATGTGTGGAATGTTATAAGCACACGGGTTTGAAGCATGCAAGACATAAGGCTAGAAATCTCACTAACAATGTGCGATTGTGCTGTTTACAATGCGGTAAGCATTATTGTAGATCGTGTTTTGAAGCCACACATTCAAAGATGTGCAGTTTAAGCAATAATCTGATAAATCAAGATATTGATAAAATTACTCCTAATAAACCACAACAATCAATTGGCTTGGAGGAATTAACAGATAATTATTCAAAATTTATCAAATGATGAGGAGGATGTTAGTCATGAAGAAGAAAATAAATTAGGTCGAGTAAGAAAAAATTAAATGAAACAAAGCAGCTAGTTTAAAAAAACTTGTATTAAAATATAAATTGAAAGTCGATTTTGTTTCATGAAATGACATAATTCATACACGTAATAGTAGACTATTAACAAGATAAAATCTGTAATATATTAATTTAATAAATATATAACAAAAATCTGAAATTATTTTCCTTTAAGAATTTACTTATTTTCCAACGCTATAATTTGGTATTAATTAGCACATAAAGTCAGGATTAATCATGTTTCGCTCTTATCAACGTCCGGCGTGTTAACAAAATTTCTGGGTTTAGCGGAAATAAATTCCAATTGAGATTTATGAATTACTGGTAATTTACTTATTAATTATCATAAATTTTTAGGGAAGGGCTAACTCGAGACCGATTTTAACCCGCTCGGAGCGCCCTTGTTTATAGATAATTTGATTGCCTCCCAACGAGTCATCAATTTGACATCAGCTCGTTTATCCACATTGTCCATTGTTTTGTCGAAAACAAAATTGTTCATCAATAAAAAAAAAAAACGTTTTTTAGCTGCTTGGCACATGGTTGTATTTAAATCTTTCTTTTTTTTTCATTTAGACCCGTGTGTCAACACATTTTCGACCAAAAACGATAAATCATTGTGTGTATTACAATGCAAGCTCCTATAAGGGTATAAGGGTATTCCAAATCAAGTTCCGAAATTTAGTCTATTGGAATCGTTCAATTGAATTGGTATGGGAAAACGTCCTTCCTCACTAATAATTTAAATTCGTCATCTGACTTCAAACAATTTTAAAATTTCAACTAATTGATCCCGACTTATATTTTTTGCTAATTTGTCTATTGAACTAGCCATAAATTTAAAGCTGTCCAAGAACTGTAATTTAAAATTGCGGGTATGTTTCATAACTTTTTTTTATTAATGTACTAATCGACTTTAACCGATTTCGTGAAAGATATATATTTTTTCATAATTTGCAGAATAATATCAATGTCTTCACTATCACATTTGAGTTCTTTAATAAAATAAAGTGTGAATCATACTCGTTCAAGTTATGAAAAAAAGGAATAAAATTCGGTAATATACACCAAGGGCAAAAAAAAAGACGGTACAAGAAGTTTTTTACTTGTATATCTTCGTGAGGTATTAATATTTTTTTAATAATTAATACAACACTGAGAAGCCTAATTTTTATAGATAAGACGAAGTATTTTTTCTCTAAAGAAATAGTACTTAAACATGTGTCCGGAGCATCTTCTTGACTGAACTTCTATCCTTTCAGGAATTCGTACTGTACGGGGTGTTCCTCTTAATTGTTTGTGATGAAAAAGTCTTTCTCTTACAATATTGCCGCAATTTATAATTCAGTTCCTCATCAGTTTAAAAGTCTAAACATTAAAGTTTTTTAAAAATAAATATTATTCATTCTTGCTAGAAGGGTAGTAAAGAAAATTATGTTTAATTTTAAATATTTTCATTATTAAATTAGATTATAAAATGATTTTATTTATAAGAATTGATTATTTATATAATCGAGGCCCCAGTGTAAGAACAGGGAAATTTCTAATTTCGAATCCTGAACTGGCACCTTGTGGTTTTCATAACCTGTAAATTCCTGTATTACTTATCTATAATTTTTGAATTTTGGTTTATTTGTATTTGTATGTACAGGTTATAAAAATAAAGGCCTATTATTATTATTATTATTATTATGGTTACAGTGAAATCTGAGTGTACTTATTAATCACAGAATACTTGTAACCGACCAACCCTTTTGTGGGTATTTGTATTTGTATCTTTGTGACAGATTCATTAGAAAACAACAAAGCATGGCCTCCTAATTTTGATACATACACATGCGACGCGGCGGTGCATTATAAACCTCCATTTTTGCAGAGCCTTCATTAACGTGATTTTATTATATTATCCTATATAATAAAACTTTCCAAAAAATGTAAATAATCATTTTTGCAATCCATAAAGTGTAAATATTTTGATTTTTAAAGCAATATTTAATGCGTTTATTATTACTGAAAATATGAATATTTATAATTTGTACCGTTTTCTTGGCCCACTGTGTATAGCATATTCGGTGGAATGTGGCGGCCGAGGTCGTAAAACGGTCGGTCCGCCCTGAGGATCGACGCACCCTCAAAGAAAAGGTATTGGTGGTTCGTCTAATTGCATCCCATACATTTATTACTGTCCTTCGCTCCGATTGGTATACGCACTTTTACACCAGTACTTCTCAACAAATATTGGTATGAGATAAAAAATATTACGTCCCCTACTTACCGAACTCCGACCCTCTTTTACGACCACAGCCGTCAGATTCCGGAGAACGGACTATATATAACAATTCTAGTGTCGATGGATAATTTGTTCATGGGTATTATATGTCTCAAACGATTGTCGTAAATTCTGTAGGCGTCGACAGTGATTCGATCCACAAACACTTTAACACAGTTTTCATCGGTGTAAATTTCAAATTTATTCAGTGACTCAACATAAGAGCATTTAACTTTATACACGAAACTGTATGGCGCACAGTGGGACGGATGACTATTCTAGCGCGACACAAGTAAAAAAAGAAAATGATACCTGCAAAAGACGAAATAAATGTTGGAAATTTCTTTCTACGTACATATTCAAATGAAGAAAACAGTTAGTAAATGCGCATATAAACAATTGAGATTTTTTTTTGTGCAATAAGTACATGATAACGATTGTCTTTTAAGTGATAATTATTTTTTTAGCTGTTTTTTATTTGTCGTTATAATTTTTGGATTTAATCGTTTATTTTGTGATATATCTCAAGTTATTGCAAGTTACCGCAGTTCGAACATGCTGAGAATTATGTGAAAATGTCTCGAGAAAGATGACATGAAAGCCGTTTTTCGACAAAATCCTGGATTTGTTTTGTACATCACAAAAAAATATCCAAATTTAGAATAAAATTAACGATGAAATAAAAAATTATAATGACAAAAAAATACTTATCACTTAAAGGACAATTGTTATCATGTACTTATTGCACAAAAAAAAATCGCAATTGTTTATATGAACTTTTACTTACTGTTTTCTGCATTTGAATATGCACGGCATACCAACGCTTAAGTATTCAGGCAAGATGAGTATAGTCATTGTCGCTTTTCACAGCAAGAGTATCTGCGACAGGTGACTTAAATGTCATAATGATTGAAGAAGTGTTGTAGAAAGAGATTTTCAACATTTATTTCGTCTTTTGCGAGTATCATTTTTTTTTTACGTTTGTCGCGCTAGAATACTCATCCGTCCCACTGTATGGCGGGTGTATATGTGTTATGTTTTTGAATGATGTTTCACTCTAGAGGTTTTAAAATGCCCTCAACATCCGCGTAAATAACAAATGGAACTTAAGCACTCTAATGTATGGTTGTATTTAAATCAGTATTTTTTTTGTAAAGAAATTCAGATTGTTTAGAACCAATTACTCTGTGAATTTTGTTTATTTTCAACAAAGCGACAAATTTCTATAATGGAGGACGTTTTCGTTTTGTATTTTCTTATTGATATTTTTTTTAAATATTTATGAATTTTTTTGAATTTTCACCTGGGTGGTACCATGTTTTCCGACCTAAATATGTAAACGCATTATGCTTACAATGTATGCCTTTAAGACATTCCAAGTCAACATCCATGATATATTTCCCATTGACGAGTCGTCGGGTATATTAGCAACATTTGAAATAGAGATTTCGTTCTCGCGAACCCACTTAAAATCCTTATATTGCATCCAAATATGACAGTTATGAATATATTTTAGCACACACTAAGCGGAATACTTCACAAAATATCGGTTAAAAATAATTCCAATTGTAGGGAAACATAAAATATTAGCGCTACATTTATAACTAAAAATATGGCGTTCAGTGAGCAATATATAAAATTCAAGAAGAAGAAAACAATAAAAAAAATATTTGCCAACGAAAGAAAATAGCTATGTAAATTAATAATATAAAAATTTTATTACAAAAAATTGAAGAAATTGTTATTATTATGGATAGGCAAAAACAAAATATGATGATTGACCGAACCTAAAACTTAAATTAAATTGAGGAAGAGTAAATAGTTTTGGTTTTGAAATGTTCCGTTAGCAAAGTATGTGCCTTACAAAAGGAAGATTTTGAATAATAATTTAAATTTTTACAATTGAATTGAGCACATATTTTAAACATGCTGTTAGTCAGTGACGGAACTGTCGGTGTTTGCGGGGGGTCAAACAACAATTGTTTTAGTTGGAAATTTCATTTCTTGGAGTCGTCTAATCGAATCCATATATACATAGAGAAAAAAAAACACTTTCTCAAAAACCATTTAAATTCATCTGATTTGTAAAATTTCGAAACTAATTAATCGCAACTTAGATTTTTTGTTTATTAACTTCCCATTGAGATAGCAATCAATTTAAATTGTTCAAGAGTCGTAATTTAGTATTGCGGGAATTATACATTATTATTATTATTGATGTACTCGTCGACTTTTCGACTTTTTTTCGTTTTAATTGTAGTGAATATTCCATCATTGGCCACCACATATTTTGCATTGAACATTTTAAACTAGCTTTTGTCGCTGTCCCTGCAATCTACTTTCGAAAAATAATTGTTGCACTTCAAACACCAGTAATAATACATAAAATTAGGATAATGTATAAGATTATTAGAAATAAAATATTAAAATAATGTAGATTATTGAAAATAATATTGCACTTACCTTGACATGTAAATCATATATGCTGATAATTAATAATAATAATAACTGCGGAACTAACTGTAGGTAACACGAGCGGGGCAACTTATGTTTAAGTTTCGAGCAACTGACGTTTTCCATTAATGCTGCTTTTACTTCCAACAAATTTTAATTATATATTTATTGAAATGGTAATGTAATGTGCTCTGACGTCATCATTGTTGTGGTAATTTTCCATTGTAAATTGGTTTTCGAAAATGTTAATCATCAGTAATATATTTATTATGATAAAGTGATTATTTAGGAATGTGGTATAACGACAATCGTTACTGACTCAAATATTTCGAGTAATTTTCCCCAATTAAGCTAACGTGACTTTCCAAAATAATACAATAAATACTAATGTAGAATTATGTCAACATACAGTTCACAGTTTACTCTTACAAACTGCACTTGCTTTATAAATTATATTTATATATATACAGGGTGTTTCAAAATTCATGCACCAAAAATTTTCTGCGTACTCCTTGTAGATAAAAAGAAAAAAAACCCTTATGACAAATCTCGATTTTCCACAAAATAACATGGATTAAATCCCTTTGCAGAAATATTAAAGAGACGCCAATGCTCCCATTCATGAATAGTTTCGTTCGCGCGTAGAAAGGCGAGAACACCGCCGTACACGTTCGCGCTCGCCTGGTCTCGGGTCTTCGTCTCGAGCTTGTACTGCCGGCATTAGATAAACAAACGGTGTGGATTTTAGTGTTTATGCAGCACGCAAATTAGGTCAATGTACCATCGAGTTATTTAGAAGTAAAAGTCGTGTCAGTCAGTACAAATTTTCGTGATTATCAAACGGTATTAACGCCATAATTACCAACTCAGTTTACAAGCAGAAACTAACTGAATTCTTTTTCGGTTTTTCACCGTCTTCAATTGATGGGGGTGAATTTGTAGAGGGCATTGATTGGTCAAACTGTGCAGCCCCATCGTCGCCCTTGGAATTTTTAAAACCGATTTGTATCTTCGAGGAAACACACATGTTTTTACGGACTTTCTAAAAATGTGTTATTCCAAATAGGGTCTTGGCCTTGGCTAACAAAGGAATATCATTTTACAGCACCTACCCCCCGTGATTTTAAGTAATAGGACTGCAAGGGATACAATTGTACAGCAATAAAAATGCACAAGTGTAGGAAGCCACCAGGAACAATAAAAAAAATGCATAATAAATAAGATGAACTTGAAATTTGTGCGTCGGTTTTATTAAGCCTCACCGTACTGTTTATGTTAAGATCAAATTTCAACAGCCCGCTCGAAATTAGGTCACCATTCATTCATGCGTCCACACTTAAAATCGGCACCGTGTGTTTTTATACAAACGAACGAAAGTATTCATTGATAGATGAACAGTGGCGTCTCTTAAATATTTCTGCGAGGGGGTTTAATCCATGTTATTTTGTGGAAAATCGAGATTTGTCATAAGGGTTTTTTTTCTTTTTATCTACGAGGAGTACGCAGAAAATTTTTAGTGCATGAATTTTGAAACACCCTGTATATATATATACCGGGTGACCCAGGGATCTGTAAAAGTCCCATAACTTATTTGCTATATGAGATATCGACTTCTAGTTTTCTTGAACTGGTACCCACATTTATTCTACATATTTTAAAAATATGTATGTTTTTGTACAGGGTGTCCCAATATACATAACAGAGCAAAGTTATGTTTTTTTAAATGGAACACCCTATATTTTATACTTCATTTTCAACCCTCTTGAGAAGCTGATAAAAATACCATCAGATAGTATGGGTCTATTATGGACGGTTGGTTAGTTATGGGCAAATTTGTGGCAAAAACAAGGACACATTGAAAAAATTGCAGAAGCACTCCTAGCAAAGCTAGCGTCATTTTTTATACACTAAAGAATTGTCCACATCATGAAGAATAATACAAATCGGCTTTGGTTCTTTTTTGTTCATGCTGCTATACAGGGTGTCAACATACGCAAAATATTGGATAACTATTTTTTTTCAAATGGAACACCCTATATATCTTGCCACCAATGCATGGAATTTTTATTAAGCTTTCCAATGATATACAGTTTGTATAACAAAATATTAAGGATTCTTGAGATTTATCCATAAAAAACATTTTTCTTTTGTCATCTCCTGCTTATTCTTGGATTTTCAGCCAAAACTATGCATTTTCTGAAAAAATAATGAGAGACCAAAGTTGTAGAGCGGAAAATTTTCGATCGATATAGGTCTTTCGACTTTTCCAATAATGCGTGCATTGCCCGCCAGAGTGCGCAAAATTGTGACCGTACATGCATTTTAGCGTTTCTCTCAATTTTTTTGTTAATTAATTGCACTATATTTTATTTTCCACGTCCTCTAGCAGAAGAATGGGTAATTATAGAATTATTCAAATGACCTACATCGATTGAAAATATTCCGCTCTACAACTCTTAAAAGAAGCAATTTTTGCCCAAAATGCATACTTTTCGCTAAAAATACAAAAAACCATTGAAAAACGCAAAAATTGATACATTGATTTTCAATTTGCATTTTTAGGGAAAACTATGCATTTTTGGCAAAAATTTCCTTTGTTAAGAGTTGTAGAGCGGAACATTTTCAATCGATATGGGCCATTTTAATTTCGCTATAATTTTCCGTTTTTCCGCTAGTGGGTGCGAAAAATAAAGTATAGTGCAATTTATTAATAAAAAATTTGAAAAGAAAACGCTAAAATGCTTATACGGACTCCATTTTGCGCGCTCTTGCGGGCAATGCACGCATTATCTTAAAAGTTGAAAGACCTATATCGATCGGAAATTTTTCGCTCTACAACTTTGGTCTCTTATAATTTTTCCTGAAAATGCATAGTTTTGGCTGAAAATCCAAAAATCAGCAGAAGGTGACAAAAGAAATATGTTTTTATTGATAAATCTCAAGAATCCTTAATATTTTGTTATACAAACTGTATATCATTGGAAAGCTTATTAAAAATGCCATAGATTGATGTCAACTTATATAGGGTGTTCCATTTGAAAAAAAATAGTTATCCAATATTTTGCGTATGTTGACACCCTGTATAGCCCTATGAATAAAAGAGAACCAAAACCGATGTGTATTATTCTCTATGATGTGGGAAATTTTCTAGTGTATAAATAATGTTGCTCTCTTTGCTAGGAACGCTTCTGCAATGTTTTCAATGTGTACATGTTTTTGCCATAAATTTGCCCATAACTAACCAACTGTCCATAATAGACCCATTCTATCTTATACTATTTTTATCAGCTTCTCAAGAGGGTTGAAAATAAAGTATAAAATATAGGGTGTTCCATTTAAAAAAACATAACTTTGTTCTGTTATGTATATTGGGACACCCTGTACAAAAACATACATATTTTTAAAATACGTAGAATAAGTGTGGGTACCAGTTCAAGAAAACTAGAAGTCGATATCTCAAATAACAAATAAGTTATGTGGCTTTTACAGATCCCTGGGTCACCCGGTATATATATATATATATAAAACGGCAAGAAGTAACGGACGCTGCTATGTAGTGAAGTGTGAGGTGTAACGGGAGAAAGGTCCGGAATCTCGATATAGTCCGCAGGGAGCAATAAACCAGATGTAGTGTGTGCTCAGTCACTATATTTCGCTATAAGTAGCCAACGTTTCGCGTAAAACATTTACGCATCATCAGGGCCTAAAATTAAATGTTACAATAAATTTTAGTGAGGAGTGAAATGATCAAAATTGAGAAAAATTTTACAAAGTAAAAGCTGAAGGCAATGAACAAGAAAACAAAAGAGGTTAAACTTACTAGTAAACGATTAAAATAATGATGTCCTGCGGTGCGTGAGGCGACCGCGTGGTGAAGAGGTTAAGAAGATCGTCATGGTGATCGTGTGTAGACGAGGCGTTAAAATTTAAAAATACAAAAGCACATCGCAAATAACATGTGCGCGTAACTTAATAGGGGCGCAACAAACCACTTAAATCAGAAAATACACAGTGGATGAACAGATTAAAAGCACAGTCGGTCGGTGTAAAATTGACGGTGCAAAATGGCGTTCAACAAGTACAACACTGTTGTGGTTCGATCCGGTGGAATTTCGCGGTGGGAAAAGGAGATGGGCGGGGCAACGTCTATCGAGGCCGGAGATGTTGGTGGGAAATAGTGTACGAAAAAGCGCGGCAAAGACTGTTTTCCTTTCCCCATCCAAACCGTCGAGCGAAACCGACAACGGTCAAGATGGGAGAAGGAGAACAACCCCTGACTCGAGTACCAAAAAAGTAATGTAGTCGCAATAGTACAACGGTACACAGGCCCTGACCCAGTGCGAAACTGAAAACCGTCACATTATGTCGATGTGCTATCCGGGAAAGAAAAGAAGAAACAAATTTAAAAAAGGGAGAAAAATTTTAGAGAAAATAGAAAATATAAAAATCGGGCGCTATGGGATGTACGGGAATGAAAATGAATGAGCAAGGGGAGGAAACCATTATAAGTACTGAAGGCACAATAATGGGGGAAACAACAAACTGAACGTATCAAAAAAAATTAAATTATATTAAATGTAAGAGAATGGGGTGAAAATTGAACAATACTAAATGATCTCTCACAGGAGCGTCAAACACACAAGAGAAAGGGGGAAAAAAAAAACAAAAAAAAACAAACAAACAACAAGACAGTGTAAGGGAGGAAAGGACTGAGATATGGTGGAAAGGGGCTAATGGGACGGGGAGGCTAGGGACAGAAGGTTACTGTAAATTATGCTAAGGCCCTCGATGTCCTTCTTGAAATTCATTGGTTTTCCTTGTGCTTGTATGTAACACATTTCAAGGAAGTTCCTTTTGAAGGAATTCTGTTCTGTGCACAGAATTTTGGCATTTTTATAGTCTGGTATGTGATCAGTGTCATTACAATGAACACTGAGACCAGTGGATCGTGGTTTATGCCTGACGTCGCTCTTGTGAAGGGCCAAGCGTTTACTTAGTTTTTGGCCAGTTTGGCCAGTGTAAACGAGGTCACAGTGTTGGCATTTAATAGCATAAACAACGTCGTGTTTGTAACCAACTTTCTTAGATACCTTGGTATGTAGATCATCAGACAACACTATTAAATTAGACTGGTACATTAAACCGACCAGTTCTGGCAGGTACATTCCCTTCGACTCTTATCATCCGCGTAAATACAAGTACAACACAGTTGTGGCACTTAAGTCCAGAATTGTGCGGATCACCCATCCCTCTTTCCATGCCCCTAACATCAGCAAATTATTCCAGATCCTGAAAAACAACCTTTATCCGCCGGAGCTGTTGAAGAGATTGTTGTTTCGCACACCTAGTCGTGCCGTTGAAGCGCGTGTAGTCAATATTCCGTCCAACGATGTGACAGGCTCAGACCGAATTGCTTATCGTAAGCTGCCCTATGTTGATGGGTTATCCCAACAACTTACCTACATTTTCCGTTCAGTTGCCCCGAACTTGATGATCGCCCACAGCAATGTCAACACCCTTAAACTCCTCTTTTTCTCCCGTCTCAAAGATCCTATTCCCGTTGGTTACAAACACGACGTTGTTTATGCTATTAAATGCCAACACTGTGACCTCGTTTACACTGGCCAAACTGGCCAAAAACTAAGTAAACGCTTGGCCCTTCACAAGAGCGACGTCAGGCATAAACCACGATCCACTGATCTCAGTGTTCGTTGTAATGACACTGATCACATACCAGACTATAAAAATGCCAAAATTCTGTGCACAGAACAGAATTCCTTCAAAAGGAACTTCCTTGAAATGTGTTACATACAAGCACAAGGAAAACCAATGAATTTCAAGAAGGACATCGAGGGCCTTAGCATAATTTACAGTAACCTTCTGTCCCTAGCCTCCCCGTCCCATTAGCCCCTTTCCACCATATCTCAGTCCTTTCCTCCCTTACACTGTCTTGTTGTTTGTTTGTTTTTTTTTGTTTTTTTTTTCCCCCTTTCTCTTGTGTGTTTGACGCTCCTGTGAGAGATCATTTAGTATTGTTCAATTTTCACCCCATTCTCTTACATTTAATATAATTTAATTTTTTTTGATACGTTCAGTTTGTTGTTTCCCCCATTATTGTGCCTTCAGTACTTATAATGGTTTCCTCCCCTTGCTCATTTTCATTCCCGTACATCCCATAGCGCCCGATTTTTATATTTTCTATTTTCTCTAAAAATTTTCTCCCTTTTTTAAATTTGTTTCTTCTTTTCTTTCCCGGATAGCACATCGACATAATGTGACGGTTTTCAGTTTCGCACTGGGTCAGGGCCTGTGTACCGTTGTACTATTGCGACTACATTACTTTTTTGGTACTCGAGTCAGGGGTTGTTCTCCTTCTCCCATCTTGACCGTTGTCGGTTTCGCTCGACGGTTTGGATGGGGAAAGGAAAACAGTCTTTGCCGCGCTTTTTCGTACACTATTTCCCACCAACATCTCCGGCCTCGATAGACGTTGCCCCGCCCATCTCCTTTTCCCACCGCGAAATTCCACCGGATCGAACCACAACAGTGTTGTACTTGTTGAACGCCATTTTGCACCGTCAATTTTACACCGACCGACTGTGCTTTTAATCTGTTCATCCACTGTGTATTTTCTGATTTAAGTGGTTTGTTGCGCCCCTATTAAGTTACGCGCACATGTTATTTGCGATGTGCTTTTGTATTTTTAAATTTTAACGCCTCGTCTACACACGATCACCATGACGATCTTCTTAACCTCTTCACCACGCGGTCGCCTCACGCACCGCAGGACATCATTATTTTAATCGTTTACTAGTAAGTTTAACCTCTTTTGTTTTCTTGTTCATTGCCTTCAGCTTTTACTTTGTAAAATTTTTCTCAATTTTGATCATTTCACTCCTCACTAAAATTTATTGTAACATTTAATTTTAGGCCCTGATGATGCGTAAATGTTTTACGCGAAACGTTGGCTACTTATAGCGAAATATAGTGACTGAGCACACACTACATCTGGTTTATTGCTCCCTGCGGACTATATCGAAATTCTAGACCTTTCTCCCGTTACACCTCACACTTCACTATATATATATATATATATATATATATATATATATATATATATATATATATTTTATTTAAAAAATATAATTTATTAATTTATATTAAAAAATACGTGATGTCTAGTAAGGCCGGTGATGTGGAAGCTGCAATTAGAGTGAGTAAATATATTTATTAATTATTGTCGATAATTCATGTACATTATTAATATATTGTTGCTAAATAATATATTTTACTTTAAAGGATTTTTACGCGGATGATGATGATCACCACATTTCAGCAGTAATGGAGCTTGCCGACGATAGCCACGATGTAACGATGCTACATGCGTGCTATATCATTGAAAAATTAAATATGCGAAATGTGAAGATGAAAATAAAAAATCGAAATAATACTTAATAAATGTATCGGAACTTGTAAATGTAAAATAAATTATTTCTGACACTTGTAAAAATTTCTATTTTGTTTAAAATAAATTATTTCAACCTTGCACACACACCTACATTTTATGTTTGACTATTGAACGAATAAATATGAAAAATGTAAAAATAAATATTGTTTTTCTATTTACATAAATATTTATCCAGTGTTTGATATATTTTGTTTTGATTTACATAGTTCAGCTTTCATCATCAGGTGACACTTGTGAATTATTTCCAGCGCTTCATGTTGTTTAAAATAAATTATTTCCAGAATTGTTGTAACCATGTACACACATCTACATTTTATGTTTGTTTATTTTTATTTCACAACCTTATACTCACAAAAAAAAACTGTAATCGCGTAGTTGAGCTTTTCGCCACCAGGTTTCGTCCGTGAAAAATGAAATCGTGTAGTTGAGTTTTTCGCCACTAGATGGCGCCCATGAAATCTGTAATCGTGTAGTTGAGTTTTTCGCCACTAGATGGCGCTCGTGGGAAATGGAATCTGTAATCGTGTAGTTGAGTTTTTCGCCACTAGATGGCGGGGGCGGCGGGCGGCCATTTTGGTGATTAGGCGGCCATTTTGGTGATTAGGCGGCCATTTTGAGGCGGCCATTTTGGTGATTAGGCGGCCATTTTGTATGCGGGTGCGGGTCGTGCGGGTCATATGGTGGCGGCTAATTCCCTCTACTAACATTTAAACAAAATTTTATTCAGAACAAGTCATTACTAAAATGCTCGTACTTAGTTGCCCTTAGAATTGCTAAAACCAAAAAATCATTTACCACTGGTCAAAATTTAATAAAACCAGTTTTAAATTTGGAATATCAGTTAATACAAAAAATAAAGGAATCCACTCTTTATGCAATTCAAATTGACGAATCATGCGATGTCTCCAAAAAAGCCATATTAATTTGCTATGTTAGATATATTGATTTTATTTTGGAGGAAATAAAAGAAGAATTCTTGTGTTGTATAGAATTGGTTTCATATACAACAAGTAATGAGATTTTTAACGCACTTAATTCTTATATTATTACACATTCTTTAGAATGGAAAAATTGCGTAGGTGTATGCACCGATGGAGCGGCTAGTATGGTTGGCAGACATACTGGTGTGACTAAAAGAATACAGCAAGCAGTTAATTCTGATTTATTAATGACTCACTGCATAATTCACAGACAACACTTAGCTGCGAAAAGTTTATCACCCGAGTTAAATGAGGTTTTAGCGGAATCTATAAAAATTATTAATTTTATTAAAAAAAGCGATTTAAACTGTGTAATGGTTCGAACCCCGGTGTTATACAAATTTGCAATTTGTATTATTTTTACGTTGTGTTGTGTTGTGTAGTAACCCTTAATTATTTAACAAGTTCGTTACGGATGTTAATATGTATCATCTTTACTATGCTTTCTTTCTGGTTTTTATTCACTTACTTATAACGGTCTTGCTTCTCGTGCCTGGACTCGATCAATTACTTTTAGGATTGCTTAAGGACAAACAGGAATAAAGAATAACAACAAATAAAACAAGAGGGTTGAGTTTAACGAATGATCAGTTTATTATCTTTTGGTTCATTTTGAAATGTGCAACGAAATTGTTTATTATTTATTTGACAATCATTAACATAAACGATTATTTACCATTTACATATTTTAATGCCGTGACCATAAAACGCATGTTTGTTTATTTTTACTGCATTTGTTATAACTCAAAAAAAACATTATTTTTGATCGCCCAGTAACAATGTTCTATTTTCAGATTAATAGGTAACTACCCCCCCCCTCCCTCTCCCTCCCACTCCCTTTCCCCCCTTTTGCGTACGCAGATTAATTGGTTATGAATACATTTAAATAATAGAACATTGTTACGACGGGTATATTGCGGGCCGTACTCGGTGAAGAGCCGGGGTGCATTTGATCGTTTTTGTTGCTATAAAGTAGTTGGTTTCTTTGTTCTATTGTTCCATTTGTAACGGGCCGTACACACAAGGAGCCGGGGTGTTACAAATGTTCGTTGCTATTATTCCATTTGTAACGGGCCGTACACACAAGGAGCCGGGGTGTTACAAATGTTCGTTACTATTATTCCATTTGTAACGGGCCGTACACACAAGGAGCCGGGGTGTTACAAATGTTCGTTGCTATTATTCCATTTGTAACGGGCCGTACACACAAGGAGCCGGGGTGTTACAAATGTTCGTTACTATTATTCCATTTGTAACGGGCCGTACACACAAGGAGCCGGGGTGTTACAAATGTTCGTTGCTATTATTCCATTTGTAACGGGCCGTACACACAAGGAGCCGGGGTGTTACAAATGTTTGTTACTATTATTCCATTTGTAACGGGCCGTACACACAAGGAGCCGGGGTGTTACAAATGTTCGTTGCTATTATTCCATTTGTAACGGGCCGTACACACAAGGAGCCGGGGTGTTACAAATGTTTGTTACTATTATTCCATTTGTAACGGGCCGTACACACAAGGAGCCGGGGTGTTACAAATGTTCGTTGCTATTATTCCATTTGTAACGGGCCGTACACACAAGGAGCCGGGGTGTTACAAATGTTCGTTACTATTATTCCATTTGTAACGGGCCGTACACACAAGGAGCCGGGGTGTTACAAATGTTCGTTGCTATTATTCCATTTGTAACGGGCCGTACACACAAGGAGCCGGGGTGTTACAAATGTTCGTTGCTATTATTCCATTTGTAACGGGCCGTACACACAAGGAGCCGGGGTGTTACAAATGTTCGTTACTATTATTCCATTTGTAACGGGCCGTACACACAAGGAGCCGGGGTGTTACAAATGTTCGTTGCTATTATTCCATTTGTAACGGGCCGTACACACAAGGAGCCGGGGTGTTACAAATGTTCGTTACTATTATTCCATTTGTAACGGGCCGTACACACAAGGAGCCGGGGTGTTACAAATGTTCGTTGCTATTATTCCATTTGTAACGGGCCGTACACACAAGGAGCCGGGGTGTTACAAATGTTTGTTACTATTATTCCATTTGTAACGGGCCGTACACACAAGGAGCCGGGGTGTTACAAATGTTCGTTGCTATTATTCCATTTGTAACGGGCCGTACACACAAGGAGCCGGGGTGTTACAAATGTTTGTTACTATTATTCCATTTGTAACGGGCCGTACACACAAGGAGCCGGGGTGTTACAAATGTTCGTTGCTATTATTCCATTTGTAACGGGCCGTACACACAAGGAGCCGGGGTGTTACAAATGTTTGTTACTATTATTCCATTTGTAACGGGCCGTACACACAAGGAGCTGGGGTGTTACAAATGTTCGTTGCTATTATTCCATTTGTAACGGGCCGTACACACAAGGAGCCGGGGTGTTACAAATGTTCGTTGCCATTAAGTGGTGGACATTGTTGTCTCTTTTGCTTACTTTATAGTATCATTTGAAACGGGCCGTACACACAAGGAGCTGGAGTGTTTCAAATGTTCGTTGCCATTAGGTGGTGGACATTATTGTCTCTTTTGTATATTCTATATTGCCATTTGTAACGTGCCGTACACGCAAGAAGCCGGGGTGTTACAAATGTGTCTATTCTATTCAGATGTATTTATTGTCGTTACTTTATTTGTGGTAATTTGTTGAACACCATACGGTGTGATTGTTGCTATTAATGTGCCATTTGTAACGTGCCGTACACTCAAGGAGCCGGGGTGTTACAAATGTAGACATTCTACTGAGATGTAATTATTGTCGTTGTTTTTATTTGTGGTAATTTGTTGAACACTATACGGTGTCAATGGTAATGGTCAGTACCAATAATCAAGAAAGACTAGTGGCGGTCATCTGACCACGTTTGCTGTCATCTGAGCCCTTTTATAAGGATTTGATATAGATAAGCATCTCATTATTGTATTGCATTTTTCTTCTCGGCGTGATTCAATATTTCTTTGGTTGATTTGAATTGTTGCAATCGTCAGCATTATAATTTCTTCCGATCTCGCGCTCCCGCTGTCTCAATTTTTGATTACTCATTATCCAACTGTAGACTAAACAAAAACCTAATTTGACCTCGCGCGGATCTGTGTGTGCGTCCGCGGGGGCCCTCCACATTCCTTCTTCAAATGGCACGTGCCCTTATCTCGTCTAGACACCAGATGGACCCTTAATTATTCCGAAAAGTGCGACGTGAGATTTGTTCTATTTCGCGTAAAATTTCCGTTATTAATACAAAAAAAAAATATTATGTATGACCCCCCTTGATTCATTACAACTGCAGGTTATTCGCAATATTTTGTCAGGAGGTTGGTGCAGAATACGAACAATTATTACTTCACACTGAAGTTCGATGGCTCTCTCGGGATAAAATTTTAACCAGACTTTACGAATTACGAATGGAAGTAGAAATATTTCTAAGGGAAAAAAATAATCCTTTAAGTATGCATTTGGCTGATATAGAATGGGTTGCAAAACTAGCATATTTAAGTGATATGTTCTCATATATAAACGATTTAAATTTAAGTTTACAAGGAACTTCGATAAATGCGTTTCATTTATTTAATAAAATTGACGGATTTAAGAAAAAGATTAACTTCTGGGTGGCTAAAGTAAATGACAATAGCATTGATATTTTTAATAATTATTTTGATTTTGTTAATATGCAACAAGATTTAAACCTAACGAAATTAAATACAATCATTGGGCAACACTTACAATCTTTAAATATTATTCATGTTGTAGTGTATTAAGGTGTGGTATTTGTATATATGAGATATTAGTACTTCCTTAATTTTTCTTTATTTATGTCGCGACCGGTTTCGGTTTGTTAGACCTTCATCAGGCGAAATTGTCTTTAGGGGTTGTGCATATTATATGTGCCCATATATAATACTCGGTAATTGTAATGTTTGGTGTTGATTTGTTTATATTTATATTTTATTCTTTATCTTGGGTGGTGTTGTTATTGTGTTTGTTTGTGTTTGTCGTGTGATTTAAATCAGACTACATACACACATACACAAACCAAAATTATAAATCACACCCACACGACAAACACAAACAAACACAAAAAAAACACCACCCAACATAAAGAATAAAATATAAATATAAACAAATCAACACCAAACATTACAATTACCGAATATTATATATGGGCACATATAATATGCACAACCCCTAAAGACAATTTCGCCTGATGAAGGTCAAACAAACCGAAACCGGTCGCGACATAAATAAAGAAAAATTAAGGAAGTACTAATATCTCATATATACAAACTTTAAATATTAGTTTCGAAAAATATTTCCCATCTGAAAAAACCACGTGTGAAAGAAACGTGTGGATAACAAACCCTTTTATAACATATGACAATAGTAAGTTAAATTTAAGTGACAAAGAATATGAATCCCTTCTTGAAATTAATGCAGATATTATGTTAAAAGCTAGTTTTTCAACCATGTCCATAGAAAAATTTTGAATCAAAGTAAAAAACGAATATCCATCTCTATACCAGAAAGCAATGAAAATGTTAATCCCTTTCGCAACTACATATTTATGTGAATCGGGATTTTCATCAATGACAATAATAAAAAATAAATTTAGAAATCGACTTTCGGTTATTTCACCGCTTCGGCTGAGCTTGTCTAATTTGGAACCAAAAATTGACACATTGATTGAAGAAGAGCAGCAGCAATCTTCTCATTAACATTATGTTCAATAAATTGTGCTTGTCATTATTGTTATAAATTCCGCTAGTTTTTGTTCTATTTTTCCTAAAGATTTATCTATTTTTTTATAATTTTTCTGAACACTTTGTTCCTATTGGTTTAATTATTGGTAATCGTAAGAATGAAATTTATTGTTGTGTTCCAATAACCATGACTTTGTGATTTTTTTGCAATGTTCTGAATTTTTTATAATTATATTTCTATAATTTAAACATTACTGTAAGCAAATGATAATAAAAAGGTTACAATTAACTTACGTAGCAGTTCTTTATATATATACCTTGTAAAAATTTGTTCGTAAAATAACACTGGTCCGCAATTTTTTTTAACAAATTCTACTGGTCCGCGGGCCAAAAAAGGTTGAGAAACCCTGTTCTAGTGTATAAAAATGATGCTATCTTTGCTAGGAACGCTTCTGCAATGTTTTCAATGTGTACATGTTTTTGCCACAAATTTGCTCATAACTGACTATTTTTATCAGCTTCTCAAAAGGGTTGAAAATACAAATTGTATATATCTATATATATATATATATATATATAATTGAAGTGGATTTAATATGCGGGTTGGAACGGCAAGAGGGCGATTTAAATAATACTCCTAGTATTTCTGTGTCCAATATTTCGCTGTCCTCGACAGCTTCATCAGGGATCAACTACAATTTATTTTATAATAGACAAAATTGTTTGTATAATAAACATAACCTAGAGGCCATGTGGATGGTACTTACAAATTGGCGGAGTTGGTGAATAAATTGACTTAAATAACATTACAACTTATGTCGACGCACTTATTAATTGTATATAAACATGATTAGATTCAAGCAGAAATGGATGTTGTTAGATTTTAAATGGAAATTGACATGGTGAATGTAAAACAAAACTAAGACGTGACCGCCATTTTGAAGCAGAGTGTAAAAACTGATTGTCGGCGCACAGAAAGTATGTAGGCAGAAGGCCAAATGAGAGTGTAAATCAATTTTTGGCACTCCTATGGGGTCTCCCCTCAGTCCGATCATTGCTAATATAGTGATGGATCACCTTTTAGACCAAGTCATCCCTCGTTTACCATTTGAGTTCCCCTTCATTAAGAAGTATGTGGACGATATAATTTTAATATTTTAACAGCATTACAACCATCCACTTACATTAGTGAATTTTAACAATAGTAACAAATTTTAAAGTGTTTATGTTCCTGTTTTGTGTACTTACATCGATGCCCAGTTGTCGGATGTATAATTTAAACATCACCGACAAAATTAGAATACACTAACCTCGAATTGCTGTAAGTAAAATTTTAAAATGTATTCTGTTTATTTAAATTTTATCGTTAATTTTACCTGTACTGACGTCATAATGTTGTAGCGCCCTGAAGAAGGGAGAATAGTCTCCCGAAATATTGGAAGTATGGAATAAAGAGTATTCAGTGTTGATAATTGCTTTCCGACCGCAACACCCAATAAACTCCTATATATATATATATATATATATATATATATTGAAAAGAAGTAACGGACGTTTACTTGTAATGAGGAGAAGTAACGGGAGGTTATGTCCATACAGGGAGAACACTAGTTGATGGGTGGTTCACTCAAGCCTTTATTTCCATGTAAAGCTAATATTTCGCTAAAACTGTTGTTAGCATCTTCAGAGCTACAATATGATGACAAAAAAATAAAAACAATGGGATCTGATTTATAAAAAGTGAGTTACATACCTCGGAAAAGGGGCTACCCTATTGTAAAGTTACGCAAAAATATAATTTGAAGTTGAAGTTCAAGACAAAAATCCAACGGTGTGAACATTATTGTTGTTAAAATTTTAAAAAACTTATTCTAAATAACAGTTGTCAGAGTATATTAAAAGAACGTCGATTGCCGGATACGTCGGTGCAATAAAAACAGATTAAAACACAAACTGTGATCAAGAAACACAAAACATATTAAAAACGTGACGAGCGTGTAGGTAAACGTGGTATATGGCGACCGGATATATGGAACAGCTGATCGTATGTTGATGTAGGGACGGACGAAATGGAAAAAGGATGTGCATAAAGTTGCCTACCTCACTGCGAGCCCCCGAGAAGAGAGCAAGCAACAGGGCAAGTGTGTACAGAAAGACCGAACAGGAGGAATTGAAAACTCGAAAATAAAAAAGGCGGGCGTAACGGATTGAACGGGGAAAAGAACTAAAAAATGGGGGATGTAAAAATTGAATGAAATGAAATAAATAGAACACGATCACTGCGCCCTCCAGGGGCCATACAAGGTAAAGAGATGGGATGAAAGTGAAAATGAAGAGGGTTACTGTCTGACCGGGCGGGTGAGGGATTGGTTTAGGAGGTAGGTGTAGATGGAGCTGAGGTTGTTGATATCCTGTTTTGAATTAATCGCGCGGGGTCTATTATTTATGTGGCACATTTCCAAGAAACATCTTTGGAAATAGTTGTTATCGCTTTCCAGAATAGTTGGTTCATTAAATTTGAAGCAATGCCCAGTGGTGTGTGCATGTCTGCTTAACGCACATGCTTGGGGCTTGCATTTAATATCGCTCCTATGAAGTCTAATTCTAGCTTCGAGCTTTTGCGACGTTTGACCAACGTATTCTGCATCGCAGTGATTGCAGTTAAATAAATAGACAATTCCGCTTTTTTGATTAACAGGGGTGGGATCTTTGGGATTGGTATATGGCGAGCGTTAAAAACCTCCTTCCCAATCCCAAAGATCCCACCCCTGTTAATCAAAAAAGCGGAATTGTCTATTTATTTAACTGCAATCACTGCGATGCAGAATACGTTGGTCAAACGTCGCAAAAGCTCGAAGCTAGAATTAGACTTCATAGGAGCGATATTAAATGCAAGCCCCAAGCATGTGCGTTAAGCAGACATGCACACACCACTGGGCATTGCTTCAAATTTAATGAACCAACTATTCTGGAAAGCGATAACAACTATTTCCAAAGATGTTTCTTGGAAATGTGCCACATAAATAATAGACCCCGCGCGATTAATTCAAAACAGGATATCAACAACCTCAGCTCCATCTACACCTACCTCCTAAACCAATCCCTCACCCGCCCGGTCAGACAGTAACCCTCTTCATTTTCACTTTCATCCCATCTCTTTACCTTGTATGGCCCCTGGAGGGCGCAGTGATCGTGTTCTATTTATTTCATTTCATTCAATTTTTACATCCCCCATTTTTTAGTTCTTTTCCCCGTTCAATCCGTTACGCCCGCCTTTTTTATTTTCGAGTTTTCAATTCCTCCTGTTCGGTCTTTCTGTACACACTTGCCCTGTTGCTTGCTCTCTTCTCGGGGGCTCGCAGTGAGGTAGGCAACTTTATGCACATCCTTTTTCCATTTCGTCCGTCCCTACATCAACATACGATCAGCTGTTCCATATATCCGGTCGCCATATACCACGTTTACCTACACGCTCGTCACGTTTTTAATATGTTTTGTGTTTCTTGATCACAGTTTGTGTTTTAATCTGTTTTTATTGCACCGACGTATCCGGCAATCGACGTTCTTTTAATATACTCTGACAACTGTTATTTAGAATAAGTTTTTTAAAATTTTAACAACAATAATGTTCACACCGTTGGATTTTTGTCTTGAACTTCAACTTCAAATTATATTTTTGCGTAACTTTACAATAGGGTAGCCCCTTTTCCGAGGTATGTAACTCACTTTTTATAAATCAGATCCCATTGTTTTTATTTTTTTGTCATCATATTGTAGCTCTGAAGATGCTAACAACAGTTTTAGCGAAATATTAGCTTTACATGGAAATAAAGGCTTGAGTGAACCACCCATCAACTAGTGTTCTCCCTGTATGGACATAACCTCCCGTTACTTCTCCTCATTATATATATATATATATATATATATATATATATATATATATATATATATATATATATATATATATATATATATATATCTATACCGGGTGACCCAGGGATCTGTAAAAGCCCTGTAACTTGTTTGCTATTTGAGATATCGACTTCTAGTTTTCTTGAAATGGTACCCACACTTATTCTACATATTTTAAAAATATGTATGTTTTTGTACAGGGTGTCCCAATATACATAACGGAACAAAGTTATGTTTTTTTAAATGGAAGACCCTATATTTTATACTTTATTTTCAACCCTCTTCAGAAGCTGATAAAAATAGTATAAGATAGTATGGGTCTATTATGGCCGATTGGTTAGTTATGGGCAAATTTGTGGCAAAAACATGTACACATTAAAAACATTGCAGAAGCGTTCCTACCAAAGATAGCATCATTATTTATACACTAAAAAATTTCCCACATCATAAAGAATAATACACATCGGCCTTGGTTATCTTTTAATCATAGTGATATACAGGGTGTCAACATAGGCAAAACAATGGATAACTATTTTTTTCAAATGGAACACCCTATATAAGTTGCCACCAATCTATGGCATTTTTAATAACCTTTCCAATGATATACAGTTTGTATAACAAAATATTAAGGATTCTTGAGATTTATCAATAAAAACATATTTCTTTTGCCACCTTCCGCTGATTTTTGGATTTTCAGACAAAACTATACATTTTCATGAAAAATTATAAGAGACCAAAGTTGTAGAGCGAACAATTTCCGATGGATGTGGTTCTTTCAACTTTTAAGATAATGCCTGCATTACCCGCCAGAGCGCGCAAAATCGTGACCGTATATGCATTTTAGCGTTTTCTTTTCAATTTTTTTATTAATAAATTGCACTATACTTTATTTTCCGCACCCTCTAGCGGAAAAACGGGAATGTATAGGGAAATTAAAATGGCCCATATCGATTGAAAATGTTCCGCTCTACAACTCTTAATAGATGCAATTTTTGCCAAAAATGCATAGTTTTCCCTAAAATGCAAATTGAAAATGTATGTATCAATTTTTGTGTTTTTCAATGGTTTTTTGTATTTTTAGCGAAAACGATGCATTTTGGGCAAAAATTGCTTCTTTTAAGAGTTGTAGAGCGGGATTTTTTCAATCGATGCAGGTCATTTGAATAATTCTATAATTACCCAGTTTTCTGCTAGAGGACGTGGAAAATAAAGTATAGTACAATTAATTAACAAAAAATTTGAGAAAAACGCTAAAATGCATATACGGTCACGATTTTGGGCACTCTGGCGGGCAATGCACGCATTATTGGAAAAGTCGAAAGACCTATGTCGATCGAAAATTTTCCGCTCTACAACTTTGGTCTCCTATTATTTTTTCAGAAAATGCATAGTTTTGGCTGAAAATCCAAAAATGAGCAGGAGGTGTCAAAAGAAAAATGTTTTTATGGATAAATCTCAAGAATACTTAATATTTCATTATACAAATTGTACATCATTGGAAAGCTTATTAAAAATTCCATGCACTGGTGGCAAGATATATAGGGTGTTCCATTTGAAAAAAAATAGTTATTCAATATTTTGCGTATGTTGACACCCTGTATAGCAGTATCAACAAAAAAGAACCAAAGCCGATTTGTATTATTCTTCATGATGTGGGAAATTCTTCAGTGTATAAAAAATGACGATAGCTTTGCTAGGAGCACTTCTGCAATTTTTGCAATGTGTCCTTGTTTTTGCCACAAATTTGCCCATAACTAACCAATCGTCCATAATAGACCTATACTATCTTATACTATTTTTATTAGCTTATTAAGAGGGTTGAAAATAAAGTATAATATATAGGGTGTTCCATTTAAAAAAACATAACTTTGGTCTGTTATGTATATTGGGACACCCTGTACAAAAACATACATATTTTTAAAATATGTAGAATAAGTGTGGGTACCAGTTCAAGAAAACTAAAAGTCGATATCTCAAATAGCAAATACGTTATGGGGCTTTTACAGAACCCTGGGTCACCCGGTATATATATATATATATAGTGAAGTGTGAGGTGTAACGGGAGAAAGGTCCAGAATTTCGATATAGTCCGCAGGGAGCAATAAACCAGATGTAGTGTGTGCTCAGTCACTATATTTCGCTATAAGTAGCCAACGTTTCGCGTAAAACATTTACGCATCATCAGGGCCTAAAATTAAATGTTACAATAAATTTTAGTGAGGAGTGAAATGATCAAAATTGAGAAAAATTTTACAAAGTAAAAGCTGAAGGCAGTGAACAAGAAAACACAAGAGGTTAAACTTACTAGTAAACGATTAAAATAATGATGTCCTGCGGTGCGTGAGGCGACCGCGTGGTGAAGAGGTTAAGAAGATCGTCATGATGATCGTGTGTAGACGAGGCGTTAAAATTTAAAAATACAAAAGCACATCGCAAATAACATGTGCGCGTAACTTAATAGGGGCGCAACAAACCACTTAAATCAGAAAATACACAGTGGATGAACAGATTAAAAGCACAGTCGGTCGGTGTAAAATTGACGATTTTGCGCTCTCTGGTGGGCAATGCACGCATTATTGGAAAAGTCAAAAGACCTATATCGATCGAAAATTTTCCGCTCTACAACTTAGATCTCTTATTATTTTTTTAGAAAATGCATAGTTTTGGCTGAAAATCCAAAAATTAGCAGGAGGTGACAAAAGAAAAATGTTTTTTATCGATAAATCTTAAGAATCCTTAATATTTCATTATACAAATTCTACATCATTGGAAAGCTTATTAAAAATTCCATGCATAGGTGGCAAGATATATAGGGTGTTCTATTTGAAAAAAAATAGTTATCCATTATTTTGCATATGTTGACACCCTGTATAGCAGTATGAACAAAAAAGAACCAAAGCCGATTTGTACCATTCTTTATGATGTGGAAAATTCTTTAGTGTATAAAAAATGACGCTAGCTTTGTCAGGAGCGCTTCTGCAATTTTTTCAATGTGTACATGTTTTTGCCATAAATTTGGCCATAACTAACCAATCGTCCATAATAGACCCATACTATCTTATACTATTTTTATCAGCTTCTCAAGAGGGTTGAAAATAAAGTATAAAATATAGGGTGTTCCATTTAAAAAAAACATAACTTTGTCCTGTTATGTATATTGGGACACCCTGTACAAAAATATACATATTTTTTAAATATGCAGAATAAGTGTGGGTACCAGTTCAAGAAAACGAGAAGTCGATATCTCAAATAGCAAATAAGTTATGGGGCTTTTACAGATCCCTGTATATATATATATATATATATATATATATATATATACCGGGTGACCCAGGGATCTGTAAAAGCCCCATAACTTATTTGCTATTTGAGATATCGACTTCTAGTTTTCTTGAACTGGTACCCACACTTATTCTACATATTTTAAAAATATGTATGTTTTTGTACAGGGTGTCCCAATATACATAACAGAACAAAAATATGTTTTTTTAAATGGAACACCCTATATTTTATACGTTATTTTCAACCCTCTTGATAAGCTGATAAAAATAGTATAAGATAGTATGGGTCTATTATGGACGGTTGGTTAGTTATGGGCAAATTTGTGGCAAAAACATGTACACATTGAAAACATTGCAGAAGCGTTCCTAGCAAAGATAGCATCATTATTTATACATTAGAAAATTTCCCACATCATAAAGAATAATACACGTCGGCTTTGGTTCTCTTTTATTCATAGTGCTATACAGGGTGTCAACATACGCATTACAATGGAAAACTATTTTTTTTCAAATGGAACACCCTATATAAGTTGCCACCAATCTATGGCATTTTTAATAAGCTTTCCAATGATATACAGTTTGTATAACAAAATATTAAGGATTCATGAGATTTATCAATAAAAACATATTGGTTTTGTCACCTTCTGCTGATTTGTGGATTTTCAGCCAAAACTATGCATTTTCAGGAAAAATTATAAGAAACCAAAGTTGTAGAGCGAAAAATTTCCGATCGCCATAGCTCTTTCAACTTTTAAGATAATGCGTGCATTGCCCGCCAGAGCGCGCAAAATCGTGACGGTATATGCATTTTAGCGTTTTCTTTTTAAATTTTTTATTAATAAATTGCACTATACTTTATTTGCCGCACCCTCTAGCGGAAAAACGGGAAATTATAGGGAAATTAAAATGGCCCATATCGATTGAAAATGTTCCGCTCTACAACTCTTAATAGAGGCAATTTTTGCCAAAAATGCATAGTTTTCCCTAAAAATGCAAATTGAAAATGTATGTATCAATTTTAGTGTTTTTCAATGGTTTTTTGCATTTTCAGCGAAAACTATGCATTTTGGGCGAAAATTGCTTCTTTTAAGAGTTGTAGAGCGGAATATTTTCAATCGATGTAGGTCATTTAAATAATTCTATAATTACCCGTATTTCTGCTAGAGGACGTGGAAAATAAAGTATAGTGCAATTAATTAACAAAAAAAATGAGAAAAACGCTAAAATGCATATACGGTCACGATTTTGCGCACTCTGGCGGGCAATGCGATCGAAAATTTTTGGCTCTACAACTTTAGTCTCTTATTATTTTTTCAGAAAATGCATAGTTTTGGCTGAAAATCCAAAAATGAGCAGGAGGTGACAAAAGAAAAATGTTTTTATGGATAAATCTCAAGAATCCTTAATATTTCATTATACAAATTGTACATCATTGGAAAGCTTATTAAAAATTCCATGCATTGGTGGCAAGATATATAGGGTGTTCCATTTGAAAAAAAATAGTTATCCATTATTTTGCGTATGTTGACACCCTGTATAGCAGTATGAACAAAAAAGAACCAAAGCCGATTTGTATTATTCTTCATGATGTGGAAAATTCTTTAGTGTATAAAAAATGACGCTAGCATTGCTAGGAGCGCTTCTGCAACTTTTTCAATGTGTCCTTGTTTTTGCCACAAATTTGCCCATAACCAACCAACCGTCCATAATAGACCCATACTATCTTATACTATTTTTATCAGCTTCTCAAGAGGGTTGAAAATAAAGTATAAAATATAGGGTGTTCCATTTAAAAAAACATAACTTTGTTCTGTTATGTATATTGGGACACCCTGTACAAAAACATACATATTTTTAAAATATGTAGAATAAGTGTGGGTACCAGTTCAAGAAAACTAGAAGTCGATATCTCAAATAGCAAATAAGTTATGGGGCTTTTACAGATCCCTGGGTCACCCGGTATATATATATATATATAGTAACAAATTTTTTCGAAGAAAAGTCCTCGTATCAGGGAATCCGACCAAAAAGGGTGTTAATAAGTCATCTATTTATCATATACCGAGCTTTGGCAAATCTTTATTTTCTTCATCAGGGTGACGCTACAATTAATAAAAGTATAATTAGCGTAAAAAAAAGTGAAAGGTTATGTGCAAACATGTGCTGAAGGCTGAAAAGTGATTACTTACATGTAAGATTAAAAATAAACTACCGCATTTAATGAACTAAACGTGGCCATGAACGATGAACAAGTTACACATTAAAAACTTTCCACGGGACGTAGACGATAAACACGGGCAAACATCGTCGGCCATCTTATTGAACAATGACTGCATGGTAGATGGGATAGGTTAAATTGCAGTTGTATTACCAACGTACATCTGAAAAAGTGGTGGGGAGACCGGTGGTACCAATCGTATTTACTGTCCGCTGATGGCGGGTAAATTCAAATATTCGGTGGGTGACCTATATTGGTATTGAGCGCAGAGAAGCTGCCAATTTAACCTATTTACAATAGTCGATTATGATATTAATAATGACGTGAATCATTATAATATCATAATTAAATGTAGTGGTTAATGATTAATAGATGAGTTAAAGTATAAGTGTTATAAGTGGTGTGTGTTAATTAAGTGATCGCGATTCTGCTTGTTGCGAGGTTTAATATAAAAAGGGGGTCAGACAACCCGACAATAATAAATTATAATATTGGAGACTGAGTGGCTCCCATGAATAAATATTTAATCAAAATTATTTGAAACGTGTAAAAAAAAATACTGAACCATGCCTGTCTCTGATGAAAAGCCGCCGTTTGCATTGTATCCCACGAATTTGAAAAATATCTCACTGACGTGGTAACAGCCGTTCCCCCAAGAATCAAATAAAACCAAAACAAATGACACCGTTGTATTCAGAATAAAAAGAGCTTTTCAAAGATATATCACTCGACCCACTTTCCCTATTTAAAATCGGGGGGTGAAGTGAGGGGTGGCTAGGGGGTTAAGGTTATGAAGGTGTAAATTGCAACAAAAGTTGTCCCCCTCCAAATAAAAATCAAAGTGTCTCGGCGATTTTTTCAAAAATGCCGCGTAACTCAACAAAATATCTTGTTACCTCTGAGATGGAGCACCCTGTATGTGTTTATACACACACACTGATGATTTAAATATGAATCGACGTGCAATACCAAGGAAATACACTTTTATGTGTAATGTAATAGGAGAAAAAATAAAGCGATTCAAATATGAATCAGTACGTACTGTAAGGTTAAATAATTCATCCCAAAAATTTATCACTTGTGCAGTTTTCTTCTTCTTTCATCTTCAGCTCGATGTGACGTTTTCGCAAAAAAATCCAATTGCTGAAGCTACTGTGTTACTAAGTACTTCAGTTACAGCTGCCACCTTCATTTTAGATATTTTCTACTCAAACATATGCTTTTCGTGCAGTTTCGGCATCAGTCCTCCGTTATGGTTATACTTGCTGTATCTCCTTCCCCTTTGCAGGTTGAACTTCTATTATTTCCTTTCTCCTGTCTTAACAGATTGTTGCAAATGCATCGCAGTGGTCTAATTACTTTCCCATCCACTGAAATGAACATATATATGAACCATATATTTGATATTTCAAATCACGTGTAGCTATTCCTTTAATTTATACACACGCTGTGTATTCATTTGCCTGATTAAGATATATTTTCAATTGTTGCGCAGTCAATTATCATTTGTGAATGTTTTTTTTATTCCTTAAGCGTTATTAACAAGAAAATACCAACCGTTTATACTGAAAACGTTTTCATTATTACTGGCAATAAAATTCCTTTTATTATTTTCTAGAAAATGTGATTCGTTTGTTTATAGTGAATCAGTTGCACTTTCATAAATAGAAATTCGCAATGACTCATTGTCAGTGGTAATAATAACCTGAACCGATATGTATCCGGTGTTTATAATATTGTTCCATATATTTTTAAATACTGGCAGTAACATAACTAAACCAAACATATCCTCCGTCGAATGCATCGATATAAGATTACCGATGTACCAACCGCACGAAACTAATTTGTTTCACATATCACTAATTAACAGCAACAAAGCAGATTTTTTATTTACGAAATTTCCAGGTTATGCTGATAAACTAAGCATGATTTATGACATCAAACATGATTTACGCAATAAGGATAGGGTGAATTTGCTTATTCTTGTAGAAAACTTAATTGATTTGCAAGGATATATCGAACGCCTCAATAGGGATATAAATCAAAAACCAAACGCTGTTTCGGTGACATTTTACTGCCTCAATCAACACCCTCATCCTGATAATTTGTTGGAGCGTAAATATCCAGGCATCGCCCGATTTCCTATGATGAGACTTATTTTATTATACAATTCTATGTGTAAAGTAATTAACGCTAATGCGGTGGACAACACATTTTCTGTACTACAAAGGAGAGGAGGTTGGAAAAAGGGCAGCATCGCTATACTTCCTTTTGGGATTGATAATTCATTATTCAATAATAAATGGTTAACTTTTGAAAAGATTACTCTAAACTCCACCGAAGACATACATAGAAGTATATCTGAAGGAACGGCCGATATATCTTTTGTTAGCACATTTCCAAATACCTATGACGACGTCATTTACTCGAGACCTATGAAACGAAACGATGTAAAGCTACTTGTTCCTAAATCTAAGGAAAAACCTGTGCTTATCAAAATCGTCGAAACCCTGAATGTAAAGACTTGGATCCTGCTCATCTCGCTCATCATTGCTTTATCCTTCGGAATATCATATACCAGAGGCTACGCCGTACCTTCACTTGCTTTTCATTTAATAACGACCCGATCAGGCAGCTACGTAGAAAAACTCCCTTGGATTTTTGTACCCTGGCAAGTACTCTCCCTGTACATCTCAACCTTCATCAGCATGGGCATTCTAAAGGCACTAATTTCCACAGATTATTACCCTCAAATGAACGACCTAAATGATTTTTTACAATCTAATTTAACTGTTTTATCCCTAGACGAATTTAAACAGAAAGTTCCCACAGGATTTAACGAAAGAATTATCATCACCAGGAGCGATGAAATATTTGGAAAAATTCTAGAAGGCAACACGACGTACGCGTATGCATTATTTGATTCACAAATTCAAGACTTGTTCAGAATAATGAAAACAAATGGTTCTTATAACCCTTTTCATGTCATTGACGAATCTTTCATATATAGCTTTAGTGCTTACTATGTTGTAAGTTATTTTATGAAAAATCTTGCCGATAGAAATTTTTATCCTTTCACTTATGAAACCGTCCCCAATAATGCCCTTGGTTTAAGATTTGATGATGTCAGTGGGGGCGTGCTGACCTTTGCACATTACGAAAGTATATTCGCCGCATTTCTGTCTGGACTGTGTGTAAATTTGTTTGTACTATTTTTAGAAATTATTTATGCAAAGCTAAAGGATGTTTAATATAAAATTAATTATTTTTATAGGTAACACAGTTCAATAGAAACATTTGTTTGTATTTATATTTTATGAATATGCAATCGCTGTGTTTGACGTATTGAATAAGTAACTTGTTTTGTTATAACACGGTTTAAAAGTAGATTATGTATCAAGGGAGAGAAACGCGATATTTTGTGTGCAAATTTGTATCCCGAGAGTGAAAGCACGGCTGATACAACGCACCGAGAGAAAAATAGTACGACCCGTTTTTTCTGGGTTCGATTTTAGAATCGAACGTTTTACTCTTAAAATAATCCGTTTGTGAAAAAAAAACAAGGACAGTGGAGAGTTTATTAGTGCATTATAAAATTTATACACATGCAATAATATGACAATTTTTCATTTTTGTTAATAGTCAGGGGTTAGTTATCAGTAACTTACGTAACACTCGTGCATTTTATTGTATATCACTATTTGCAATGACGAATATACTTTTCATGAATGCAGTGTGTTATTGCTAAATTACTGTTATGGAAGAAGGAAAACGTTTTTCTTAATTAGCTGTTACTGATTATTAGTTAATAAACTCTGCTTGACATTGTAATGTCCTATCTATCCTTAAAATAAACTTTAAAATCACAATCTTAAACCATTTAACCAAATAAATTTTCAGACGATATGGAGCCTTTAAAAAGCCAAAGAGAGTGGATCGACAAAATTCGTGGACTTGCAGAGTTAGACGTTCTAGTTAGTGTTTACAATAATCAACAGTAATATAACGAGTGCCTATGATTTTGCCGGCAATTATTAGCGGCAGGATCACGATTTCCTAGAAGAATCAAGCAAGAGTGATCCAGACGCTAATAATTGCCTAGGAAAAATCAGTCACGAGTTAGATTCGAGAAGACAATTGGCCGAACAGAAAGTTCACACTTCATAATTTTAAAAGTTAAATTTAGTTACACCAAGTGTCAGACGTGTATTAATCTGCGCCACAATAATTGTAGTAAAAATGAACTTACCAAGATTTTGAGAAATGCCTATGAATACTATTACTGATGAAAGCACCAACACTTCACCCGAAACCACAAACAGATCGAATTCAGGAACAAACTGCTTAAAAGTCGGGCAATAGCTGACGTTTAGATGTTATAGAACATGTACTAACGCGTTGCTAGGCAATACCAACATGAGAGATTATCTGATTAGATACCACCCAGGGTTAATTACCATGCATAACATGGACCGTGGTCTGTTACGCATCGTAATTAGAATTTTATTGGATCATGTAATCAATGTTATTTGATTTCATTGGTTAGTAAGTAAATGAGGGCAATTGTCACAATAACATCTAAATCGCAAGTGAATTAATACTTGCGATACTTATTTATTCTATTCTACATTGAGTTGTAACATACGTACTTATTTATTGGGTCCTTATTATTCATATTTGACATAACCTTACAACAAATGACATTTGTCACTTTTTCCAAGGCACGCTAATTATAATTTTAAAAAAATATAATTTTAAATGGAAGATTCATCTTAATTTTTTTTTGGCCAAAATATTGAACGAAAAACAACATATTGGGCAATATTGGATTCAGAAAAATAATGTCTAATGTAATAAAATTAAACCATTATAGGCAGCCATTTAAAAAAATTAGGTTGACTATTATTTGGCAATGAAGTTATTATTGAAAAAAAATCAATTTTAATGCCAGTTGTTAGTATTTAAACAGCTATTGTCTTTAGTTTCTAGTTCATTCATATCGGTCAATAAATAACAGAGTTATGGCGTGGGACGTTTTTTATCGAACACTCGGTATATGATATATATTATTAATTATACGGCAATCACCATACATAATAAACAGTTGCTTTTATTATCAAAGAAAAAACCATATGAATTACCCGAAATCCTAGTACATTATTCCTGTTTTCTACCTATGCAAAGTTACCCATCTGGGAAGGCACACCCTCATAAATAAATCAGGGACAACCGTAAAATTTTGAATGAGTTGTTGTGGGTAGCATACAGTATGGTGCAATCTTTATCCGTGCCGAAGTGTAGTAGATTTCGGATGCTCGCGAGAGGAGCACTCGGCAGAAAGACTATTTACTGTTTACCACAAAACAAGTGTTCGGCCCTTGAGGGGGCTCCTTTGAGGAGCCGAATGTTGACACGAAGAATAAGTCGCCCTGCTGGTCGCCTGGAAATCGACCCCGGCACGGCCATAAATCTAAATTTCTATTCACTACGGCTCTGAATAGTTTCCATAATCGATGGTAGTAAACAAACCACCGCAAACAGCACCTTTCTTGAATAAATTGCAGATTTTTTGAAGGGTTCCTATTTCAAGTGTTGACGCAGCACACAAATTAGGTCAATGTACCATCGAGTTATTTAAATTTAAATGTCACTATGTCAGTCAGTACAAATTTTCGCGAATTTCTGAGAATGACTACCGTCAAACAGCCACGCGCAGAAAGTTTATTAATGTCACAATGAACTTTAATTACCGAAAAGATACGTTCCTATTCTAACTGAAAAGTGATTGATGGACTGTTTCTTTGTTTGTTTGGAGGAGAAAAAAAATGGCTGGTAGGGTACATGGGGCAAGCAGTTCACTTTCAAATATTCGGGACTCCACTTACCTGTTACAGGAGTTGCTCGAATAAACGGCCGCCTTGTTCAGTGCACAATTGTAGTCTTCGTATCAACGACTGTTGCGTTCTATCTAATGCCCCAACTTCGTTTCTGATACGTTCTGCAGCATTTTGAATGCGCTCTCGAAGAACTTCAACCGTTTCCACGTCGCTGTCGTATACAAGACTTTTCATGTAACCCCACACATAAAAATCCATTGGATTGAGATCCGGAGATCGTGGTGGCTAGGCCACTGGGCCCCCACCCCCCATCCAACGATGGGACGTCATTTCAGCTTTTCTCCGAAGGGGGCAAAATTATATATAACTTATCACACACAAACACGCGCGCAGAGAGAGAGAGAGAGAGAGCCTCGAGCGCGGACGGGATGAGAGAGACCAGAAATTTGATAAAAATCTATACACACTCTAGTTCTGTATTAGTTTACATATGTAATTTATTTATTTAATTTATTAACTGGTTATGCCGTTTTAAGAATACAGATTTGTAATTAAACAATTTGTTAAAACAAAGGATATCGTCTTTGTTTGAGTCGACCAAAATCATCAATAACTGCATCGATGTTTATAATTTCTGCATCTTCTTGGAGGCATGCAATTACTAGCAGATCACCAAGTCTTTGATCTCCACATCTATTTCTTAGATAAGTTTTTAGGCGTTTCGTGCAGCTAAAAAAACGTTCATTTTCAACTGATGTGACTGGCAATGTTAGGACAAGGTGAATTGAAGACTTGTTATGAAAACCGTGCTAAGTGCCTAACCTATAACTTTGAGATAAATGATTTTTTTCGCAAGTGATGTGCATTTGTGGACCCAATAGTCTGCAAAATTTTGTACAATTAGTGACGCCATATATTATTTCTGCCTGACACATATTTGGTTAATGTACTTCGAATTGTATAAAAAAATTATTATGTTGACATTTGGAAAAACGTGTTAAGTGCCAATAATGTTTCATGAAAAATGAGTTATGTTCCAAAATAGTTTTAGAGGCGCTATGTGCCACAGCTACGAGTACTATATACTACTTTTATTGAAAAATACTTAAGTACAGGGTTACTACAAAAGAAATAGACACTTTCAATGTTTTATTAATCCAAAACCAACAACGTTAATATGAATTCGTTTAAACTATTTTATACAGTGATTCTTAAATTTTACTTTAGGAACTCATAGGTGCTCAATATGGGCTCCTCCTGTCACACGGCACACATCAAGGCGATAGTCTAGTTCATTCCAAACCCGCTGTAACATATCTGCATTGACACTTTCCACAGCTCTCGTGATGCGTTGTTTTAACTCATCTAAATCATTAGGAAGCGGAGGGATGTAAACTAGGCCTTTCACAAATCCCCATAGAAAAAAAATCGCACGGTGTAAGATCGGGGCTCCTTGGTGGCCATCGTACAAGAACGCGATTGTCGGCTGTTGCACGGCCTATCCAGCGCTGTGAAAGTGTTTCGTCCAAATAATTTCTAACGACATGGTGCCAGTGAGGAGGTGTTCCATCTTGTTGGAAGATAAAGTCCCCCCCCCCGTCCTCATGCAGTTGAGGCATCAACCAATTGATCAACATCTGATGATATGTAGCTCCCGTTACTGTGTTTTCTTCAAAAAAGAAAGGGGCATACATCTTTGTGCGAGATACAGCACAGAACACATTCACTTTTGGAGAATCGCGCAAATGCTCCACCAACACTCTCGGAGGTTCAGTCCCCCATATTCGGACGTTGTGTTTATTCACCTTGCCACTTATGTGGAACGTTGACTCATCACTGAAAATTATCCGCTCACAAAACTCATTTTCTTCATTACGTTGCAGCATTTCATTGCAAAAATCTTTACGTTTAAGCTTGTCATCTTCACGTAGATGCTGTACCAACTGCAATCTGTAAGGCAGTGCTTTCCAAACTTTTTGTACCTGCGCCCCCCTCTTTGGAAAAAAAATTTGTTGTGCCCCCTTAATTTTTCTAACAATCCAATTTCATAAACACTCATCTGATATTGTAATTTATTTAATGGGCTACAAAATAATATACAATATTATGAATAAAAATACATAAAAAAATATTTATCTATTTTAAGAAATAATAATATAATGTAATAAAAACAAATCTTACTAAAGTACAAAAAATAGAATTCAACATTAATACATTATAAAAATTTAATGTGAAGGGTGAGCTTGTTTTTCAGAACAAATTTTGTCAAACCGTGGTATCATTGAAGATATCGCGGTTCTCAGTTCCTTTTCAATCTGTAAGCAAGATCGATACTTTGTCTTTAAGACAGCTACTGCAGAAAACCCAGTTTCACATAAGTAATATGTTACAAAGGGCAATAAAATTTCTAAAGCTTTATTTGTTAAAGTAGGAAACTCGTCCTTTACTCGTAACCAAAACGTGACAAAATTATTTTCGTGTTGAAACATCTGCTTTAATGTGCTGTCACCAGATAAGTCAATTATCATTTCCTGCTCTGCTGTCGTAAGGCCAAAATCACCATATGTTTCAATCACAAACGGGTTTCTAATCCATTCGTATTTGGACATGTCAAGATCTTTAAAGTAAAACGAGAATTGCTCCCTTAAACTGGTCAAGTGTTTATTAATAAGAACTTTACTTTCTTCTATTTCATCTGCAAGACAGGTAATTTTTAAAGTGGGAAACATGTCAAAGTTATTATTTTTCAAACGTATTATCCACAGTTCCAATTTTCTCATAAATGCAGTAACCTTGTCTTTCTGGGCAAAAGCATGAATTTGAGGCCCGTGCATTGATTTATTTAAAGTACTGAGTCTTTGAAAAATATCCACTAAATACCCAAGTTTTACTAGGAATTTCGTGTCATAAAACAAGTTTGCTTCATCTCTATTATTATCAGTAAGGAATATGGCGATCTCTTCTTTTAGCTCAAACGCCCTTTGAAGTACTTTGGAATGAGAAAGCCAACGTGCCTCACAATTATATAGAAGTGATGTATATTCTGAACCCATGTCATTACACAATTTTGCGAAAAGCCTTCCTCTTAACGGGCTATTTTTGATAAAATTTACAACTCTTATAATAACTTCAAATACTGTTAGTAAATCTTCACCCATATCTCTTGAAACAAGTGATTGTCTATGAACCATGCAATGCGTCCAAATTGCCCGAGGAGCCACCTTTCGAACTAGTGCCTGTAGACCAGCGTTTTTTCCTGCCATAGATGGAGCTCCATCTACGCATAGTCCAACACAGTTCTCCCACAGAATGTTATTTTCATTGAATAATTTATCAATCATATTAAAAACTTCACTTGCTGTAATATTGCCTTCAATAGGTTTACAGAATAACATGTCTTCTCTAACATCAGTTTCCACAACATATCTTACATATATAATCAAGTGTGCATCCTTAAGAACATCTGTAGCCTCATCTACTTGCAACGCGAAAGAAGATAGTTTTACTTTTTCTATTAATTAATCGCAAAGATCTTCAGATATATCGGATATTCGTCTTCCCACCGTATTATCTGCAAGTGGAATGATTTTAAGTTGATCAGCATATGATTCACCTAGCATCGTAGCTACCATGTCAATAGCTGCAGGTAGCACTAAAGTTTCTCCTATTACATGGGGTTTTTTGCATTTAGCAATTCTATAAGAAACCTTATAAGACGCAAGCAATGCTTTTTGTGTAACAGACATGGTCTTTGAAAACATTTCTTTTTGTTTATTTAAATTCTCCAATTTTCTTTGGAAAAATTCTATTGTCTTGCCAACGTGATCTGCATGTACGTTTTCGAGATGCCGTTTTAATTGATTTGGTTTCATGCTGTCTGAGGCCAAAGTATTCAGACACAGCAAACACATTGGTCGTTCTTGGCCATTAATGACTTTACATGTAAATCCAAATGATAAGTACATTGGATCATATTTTCTACATTTAGGTTTACTATTTTGCGAAGATGTTCCGCTATTTTCGTTACCTTTTCTTTTGCCGTCTGCTTCTGCTTCATTCAATTTTCATTTCAACCCAGTTACGTATTTATCCATCTAAAAGGGTTATTATTTTAAATCAAATAAAAATACTTTATAACAGTTTTGAAATTTACCTCAATATTAATTTAGAAGTGTACCAAAGCGAAGATATATATATATACAGTGTGTCCACGGATGGAGTTGACGAAAGGAAAAAAAACTTTATTATTAATTTTACGGAAAAAAGTCATTCTTTATAAAAAATTCTGCTTGCCGAAAAACATTGTTTGTCATAAAAAAAAATGAGATCAGATGTCCAGGGTGTTAATAATTAAGAAAACAAGAAAATGCTTCAAGTGATAAGAACCATTATTTTTTATTTTATACAAAATGTTTATTAAACAAAGTTGTTTATAAGCTAAAATTTAGCATAAATACAAATTTTCAAATAAAAATTATAATTTTTACTATTTACAATAATTCGTGATTTTATGCCATTTGGAGAATTTAACAAAAAATCAAGATACCCGATTCCTTAAACGTCAATGTTACGTCTGACAGTATTCAGAAATGTTAACTAAAGAAGAGCGTGTTTATTTAGTACAGTGCTACGGAATTGGAAATGTATCTTATCAATACGCAATTGATCTTTTCCACGAAAAATTTCCAAATACGGCTGTGTCTAAGGAAACACTACTAATAAAAAAAATCACTGAAACTCAGTAATGAATGTGAAGAAAAAGGAAGAAAAATTGCGATGAAGATGACACATCTACATTATTAGCATTAGGGTCAGTTGTAGATAACACTAAATTATCTTTAAGGAAGCGTGCAAGAATGCCGGATGTAAGCAAAGGTACATTACAAGTTATTTTTAAGGAAATGAAAATTCGAAATCGAAAAGAGAAGGTTTCCCAGATTAATTTGTTTCACCGACAAATCTACATTTTGCACCAACGGGCATGTATCTACTCAAAATAGTCGGCACTGGGCTTTCGAGAATCCTAATTACGTCATCAATAGAAGAAGTCAACGTTACAAAAAAGTTAACGTATGGTGTGGAATTATCTTTGATACCATATTGGACCATATTTTATGGTTTATTTAAACCAGCATTTTATTGTTTTTTTTTTATTTATTAACACCCTGTACATCTGATTTCAATTTTTTTGATTACAAACAATTTTTTTCGACAAGCAGAATTTTTTATAAAGAATGACGTAAAATGAATAATAAAGTTTTTTTTCCTTTCGTCAACTCCATCCGTGGACACACTGTATATATATATATATATATATATATATATATATATATATATATACAGATTGGTGTCCGTTAATGTGAACATAGGGAAACAAATGCTTACGCGCTTTGCATGTACCGACAACTTGATTATGCATTATTTTTAAAATTTTGTCCGGTGAGTTAACAATTAAGGAGGCCGCTATGGTTTTAAACTAGACGCCTTCTTGGGTTTTATTCGAACTAATACATACAATTTTATAACTTTTAGCGCAAATTAGTGGTTCAAAGTTAAACAAACAACATAAATTTAATTCACAACAAATAACTAATAACAAATTTCCTTAATTCTAATTATTTACAATAAATATTCAAATAAATTTCCTTGTTCTGCTAAACAATAACCCAGACGATTATAAAATCCAGTTCTTACGCTGTGAAGCATTTCAGGAGATATTGTAGTAAAAGCATCTTCAATTTTTTCTTGTAATTCGTTTAGGGTAGCTGCTCTATTTTCCTCAAAACCGTAAATTTTTGATTTAATGTAACCCCATACACAAAAATCTAGGGGTGTCAAATCTGGCGAACGTGGAGGCCATTTGATTGTGCCATTTGTGGCTATAATTCGATTCGGAAAAGTACCTTGTAAATATTCTCGAACTACTAAAGTATTATGAGCCGGACAACCATCGTGTTGATACCAAATCGTGTCTAGTCTAATTCCCGGTATTTGGCGTAAACTCGGTATTATTTGATTACGAAGGAGATTCAGATATTTTTCACCGTTTAAATTTCCTTGGATAAAATACGGGCCAATAACGTGATTGCCTAATATGCCACTCCATGTGTTCAATTTTTGTGGATATTGCGTGCGATAGTTGTAATGTAGGCGAGGATTATTTCTTGACCAACAACGAGCGACTGAGGGATTGTGTTGACCATTGATAGGGAACGTGGATTCATCAGTAAATAATATGTTATTTAAAAAGTTTTCATCATGATTCGACCTCTCAATCATCTCTTCACAAAATTCCATGCGTTTAATTTGGTCGTACGGATAAATTGTTTGATTTTTTTGTAATTTATAAGATCTATACCCATGTTTTTTCAAACATTTTAACACTGTAGAATGGTGCAGATTAACATTGCGAGCAATATTTCTAGATGAAATATGTGGATTTTCTTCAACAGCAGCGCAAATTTTTAATTCAAGCAATTCTTGCTCATTATTAGGAAGAAGTCTTCTTTTATGGCATACCCGACCCAAACATCCACGTTTTTCTAAATTTTTAATAATTCGATGTATAATGCCAACAGAGGGAATGGGGCGATTTTCGAATGCTACATTGAACATATCTCGAATTGTACGTATTGACATGCCCCCATAAAACCATTTTACGATTTGTACTTTTTCAGTTACCTTATATTTATCCATCTAGCCAAAACTTTTTCTTTCAAATGCAAATATTATACAGCAATGACAGCAACTGACAGAACACAATTTTCAAAATAATGCATAATCAAGGTGTCGATGCATGCAAAGCGCGTAAGCATTTGTCTCTCTATGTTCACATTAACGGACACCAATCTGTATATATATACTAGCTGACCCGACAGACGTTGTCTTGTCTTAACTATGAATATTGAATTCGAATTGTTATAATTCATAAAAAGAAAATATTCAAAAACATAGTGTTTATTATTGTAATGCTCTATGATACACAACATTCGCTGCGCCGTCGTCCGTGCATAGTCCTTTAAAATCAAGTAAGGTAACTGGTGACGAACGACGGCTCCGCTGTGCTGCGCTGTCGTCCGTGCATGGTCCATATATATTTATATATATTAAGGCAGATAACTGGTGAATGACGACGTCCGTGTGTGGCCCATTAAAATTAAGCAAATAAACTGGTGCGTAGACCTTAAAAATTAAGCAAGGGTGACGAACGACGGCTCCGCTACACTGCGCCGTCGACCGCGAATGGTCCATATATATTAAGGCAGATAACTGGTGACAGACGACGGCGCAGCGCAGCGGAGCCCTTAAAAATTAAGCAAGGGAACTGGTGACGAACGACGGCTCCGCTGTGAAGCGCCGTCGTCAATATGTAGCTTATTACTGGTGTCGCTCATTAAAATTAAGCAAATAAACAGGTGACGAACGACGGCTCCGCTGCGCTGCGCCGTCGTCCGTGCGTAACCCTTAAAAATTAAGAAAGGTAACTGGTGACGAACGACGGCTCCGCTGCGCTGCGCCGTCGTCCGTGTGTGGCCCATTGAAATTAAGCAAATAAAGTGGTGATGATAATGGCCGAAAACGGTTTAGGCTCTAATTTTTGAAATTCACGATCGCTTTAACGTGCAATTATTGCTTCAAAAATTGATAAATTTTGTAATAATCGACGGATTTGAACTAAATAACAAAATTATTAAAGCTTAAGAATGTAAGTAGTGTATTGTTAATAATAAAAACATCTATCGCCAGTTGAAATATTTTTTTTCGAATTTTTGAAATTCATGATCGCTTTAACGTGCAATTATTGCTTCAAAAATTCATAACTTTTTTAATAATCAACGGATTTGAATAAATAACAAAATCATTAAAGTTAAAGAATGTAAGAAGTGTATTGTTACTAATAAAAACATGTATCGCCAGTTGAAATTTTTTTTTAGAATTTTTAAAATTCATGATCGCTTTAACGTGCAATTATTGCTTCAAAAATTCATAACTTTTTTAATAATCAACGGATTTGAACTAAATAACAAAATCATTAAAGTTAAAGAATGTAAGAAGTGTATTGTTACTAATAAAAACATGTATCGGCAGTTGAAATATTTTTTTTAGAATTTTTAAAATTCATGATCGCTTTAACGTGCAATTATTGCTTCAAAAATTCATAACTTTTTTAATAATCAACGGATTTGAACTAAATAACAAAATCATTAAAGTTAAAGAATGTAAGAAATGTATTGTTACTAATAAAAACATGTATCGCGAGTTGAAATATTTTTTTAGAATTTTTGAAATTCATAATCGCTTTAACGTGCAATTATTGCTTCAAAAATTCATAACTTTTTTAATAATCAACGGATTTGAACTAAATAACAAAATTATTAAAGCTAAAGAATGTAAGAAGTGTATTGTTACTAATAAAAACATGTATCGCCAGTTGAAATATATTTTTTTTAATTTTTAATATTCATGATCACTTTAACGTGCAATTATTGCTTCAAAAATTCATTACTTTTTTAATAATCAACGGATTTGAACTAAATAACAAAATTATTAAAGCTAAAGAATGTAAGAAGTGTATTGTTACTAATAAAAACATGTATCGGCAGTTGAAATATTTTTTTTAGAATTTTTAAAATTCATGATCGCTTTAACGTGCAATTATTGCTTCAAAAATTCATAACTTTTTAATAATCAACGGATTTGAACTAAATAACAAAATTATTAAAGCTAAAGAATGTAAGAAGTGTATTGTTACTAATAAAAACATGTATCGGCAGTTGAAATATTTTTTTTAGAATTTTTAAAATTCATGATCGCTTTAACGTGCAATTATTGCTTCAAAAATTCATAACTTTTTTAATAATCAACGGATTTGAACTAAATAACAAAATTATTAAAGCTAAACAATGTAAGAAGTGTATTGTTACTAATAAAAACATGTATCGCCAGTTGAAATATATTTTTTTTAATTTTTGAAATTCATGATTGCTCTAACATGCAATTATTGCTTCAAAAATTCATAATTTTTTTTAATAATCAACGAATTTTAACTAAATGACAAAATTATTAAAAAAATTCTCAACCGCGCACAGAATCATCCGCAGAATATTTTAATTCATAACACCACCGCGAGCGACATTCCAACCACCAAGAGATGGCGCGCGTATTATAAATCAATCGTTATCACCAATTTATGTATTTAAAGCCGACTTAATTGTTCATCGGACGCAAGTGTTGCAATTGAGCTCAGTGCAGCATTTGCCGTTAATATTTTGTTTATATTCTTTTTTATAATTTCAGCTACTTATTTATTTACATTTATCGATATGAATCTACAGGGTAAGCCCATTAAAACCCATTAATAACCGTCGGCGCAAACAATGGAAAAGGAATAACTGATCGAGCGGTCGATCGCTGAGAGTAAAAAATTATTAAAGTACTAAAATCGCTATAAAAAAATAGGGGTTGGTGGTAGAAGGTTAAAAATTTAGGGTTATATGTATTTTTTAATGCCGAATCATAAAAAAATAAAAATAAAACATTTTGTCCAAAAAATAAAAATAAAAAATTTGCGGTGGACCACCCTTATCATTTAGGGGTAATAAAAATAGTTTACGTCCTATTCTCAGACCTGCTCAATATACACACAAAATTTCATAAGAATCGGTCAAGCCGTTTCGAAGGAGTTTTGTTACAAACACTGTGACACGAAAATTTTATACAGGGTCTTCATTTCAAAAGGAGCCACCCTGAATAACTTTGGATCTGAAGTAGTTACGGTTTCAAGAAAAAATACGTCAATTTTGTTTTCGAGGGGGAACTTAAAAAACACTGTTTTTATAATTTTATCTTTCACCCCCTCACCCCAGCCACCCTATCTTTATAATTTCAAATGGCACCCCCTATTGTGCGATACCTCATTTTAAAGGGCATAGAAAATGCTATCCAGCAAAGCAGAAATAATTGAAATCGGTTCATTTGTTTTAGAGAGAGAGGGTATTCATTTCAAAATAAACCACCTTGAATAACCCTGGTTAAGTAATCACGGTTACAGGAAAAAATATGTCAATTATGTTTTTGAGGTGGAACTTAAAAACACTGTTTTTATAATTTTATCTTTCACCCCCTCACCCCTAGCCACCCCATCTTTATAATTTGGCATCCCCTTTTGTGAGACACCTAATTTTAAAGGGCATACAAAATACTGTCCAGCATATAAATTTTAATTTAAATTAGTTCATTTGTTTCAGAGATATTCATATCAAAATATGCCACACCAAAGATTGTGGCTGGGGGTGAAAGAAAAAATTATAGAAACAGTGTTTTTCAAGTTCCACCCTCTAAAATAAAATTGACGTATTTTTGCTTAAAACCGTAACTACTTCAGATCCAAAGTTATTCAGGGTGGCTTGTTTTGAAACAAAGACCCTCTCTTTCTAAAACAAATGAACTGATTACAAATATTTTTTATTTGCTGGATGGATAATATTTTGTATTGCCTTTAAAATGAGGTATCGCACAATAAGGAGTGTCACTTGAAATTTTAAAGTCGGGATGGTTGGGGGTGAGGAGGTGAAAGATAGAATTCTAAGAACAGTGTTTTTTTAAGTTCCCCCTCGAAAACAAAATTGACGTATTTTTTTTGAAACCGTAACTACTTCACAAGGGTTATTCAGGGTGACGTATTTTGAATTGAATACCCTCTCTAAAACAAATGAACCGATTCTAATTATTTTTGCATTTCTGGATAGTATTTTTTAAGCTCTTTAAAATAAGGTATCGCACAATGGGGGATGCTATTTGAAATTATAAAGATGAAGTGGCTGGGGGTGAGTATTTTGAAACAAAGACCCTCTCTCTCTAAAACAAATGAACGGATATCAATTATTTTTGCTTTGCTGGATAGTATTTTTTATGCCCTTTAAAATGAGGTATTGCACAATAGGGGGTGCCATTTGAAATTATAAAGATGGGGTGGCTGGGGGTGAGGGGGTAAAAGATAAAATTATAAAAACAGTGTTTTCAAGTTCCACCTCAAAAACAAAATTGACATATTTTTTCCTGTAACCGTGACTACTTTAGAACCAGGGTTATTCAAGGTGGTTTATTTTGAAATGAATACCCTCTCTCTCTAAAACAAATGAACCGATTTCAATTATTTTTGCTTTGCTGGATAGCATTTTTTATGCCCTTTAAAATGAGGTATCGCACAATAGGAGGTGCTATTTGAAATTATAAAGATAGGGTGGCTGGGGGTGAGGGGGTGAAAGATAAAATTCTAAAAACAGTGTTTTTTAAGTTCCCCCTCGAAAACAAAATTGGCGTATTTTTTCTTAAAACCGTAACTACTTCAGATCTAAAGTTATTCAGGGTGGCTCCTTTTGAAATGAAGACCCTGTATATTAGATATATATCAACGTGGTTATCGCAGGCTCTACTAACGAACTAATTCTGTTTATAGACAATCTGCGTGGAAACGGGCGAGTTTAACCAACGTTTCTTAACAAAATGCCGCGTGTCTGCTCTCGTCTGGGCGCACGCATCCAGGTGTAGTCGCGTCGGCCGAGTCGGCCGCAGTCGCGCGCAATTGATGATAGTTCCACACCAGATGTAATGAGCGCTAGCGTCGTCAAATTAACGACGGCCTTGGCTCATAAGCCTTGTCGGGGCCTGCTGCCTGCTTCTGTTTACTGAAGTTTGGCGGGAGTAACCCCGAGAATACCCGGGATGATCCGAGTGCTTGTCTAGTGTTTCCTCGCGCTCGGCTCCAAACGGGAAAGCAAGATGTTTTCGTTCCAGCAAGAGTATAGATGGATTTTTTAGCATTTATACCCGAGAAATTCGCGGCGAGGATTGTGGATTACGTATAACCGTTTTTCTGATTAATTTTTTTGACACCTATTCGACTTTTTTGGTTTGTATTCGAAAATGATATTTTGGAATCAGCTGCGTGCCCCCCCCCCCCCCCCCCCCCTGCAACAGTCTCGCGCCCCACAGTTTGGAACACACTGCTGTAAGGCGTTAGTTTTAGTCGTTTACGTAAAATTTTCCACACAGTTGGTTGCGGAATTTGTAGTTCCAAACTTGCACGTGTTGTTGACTTTTGTGGACTTCGTTGGTAAACAGCATGAACACGTTCAACTGTTTCTTCTGACACACGAGGTCTTCCCGGAATTTTGCCTTTACATAAACACCCTGTCGTTTCAAATTTATTGTACCAATCGTAGATCGATTGTCTAGTAGGTGGTGATTTTCCAAAATGTGTTCGAAAATGTCGTTGGACAACAGTTACGGAGTTCATTTTGGCAAATTCAAGCACGCAATATGCTTTCTCAGTTGAGTTTGCAGCCATCGTAACTATTATGCTTGCGCAGTACTACCAACTGTACTATCGAAACTTCTACAGTTCCTCAATCGGACAGCGTAAAATGCATGTCAATATCACAAACAACTTTTGTTTTATATAATGCCAAAGGTGTCTATTTCTTTTATAGTAACCCGGTATATATACATGTTATAACATAATAGCATAATAACTAATAACATAATACTAATAAATACCAAAATTTAGCAGCGTAGGCTAATAAGTTTCTATAGAATTCTCGATTCTCCTCCTTGATGAATGGGATTATTGCTTGAATGTTTTCTTTCTTTTCGGCCTTGATACGAGTTGCACAGTGAAGCTGTTGAACTTGAAATTTGTGCGTCGGTTTTATTTATCAACCCGCACCGGACTGTTTATGTTTAGATAAAATTATTTCAACTGCGCGCTCGAAATTAGGTCACCATTCATTCATGCGTCAAGACTTGAAATCTACACCGTTTGTTTTTATACAAGCGAACGAAAGTATTCATTGATAGGGAACAGTGGCGTCTCTTTAACATTTCTACGAAGGGGGTTAAATCTATTTTATTTTGTCGAAAATTGACATGTGTCATAAGGAATTTTTAGGATGAATTTCGAAACACTCAGTATTCTCATTCATATTTCCAACGAGAACATGATCAATTGTTACATAATTATTGTCACCACTAGTGAGATGTGGAAATCATGTGGAAATACTGTGGCGAACCGCGTCCGGGCGCGCGAAAGACGCTCGCCACCAGAGCGGCTCACCACCATCGGCACTCGCTACGCACGATCCCCCACCAAAGGAAAAGGGCCGCCCGCAACCTGAACAGAGGGCGCGCCCTACGCTCGCATGACGGTTGTGGCCGCACGACCCACTTAAATAGGGTATGTGCTCCCTCATCTCGTCACTTCGATCAGCGCACTGCAATACAGTCGGTAAGATAGTCTAACAAAACGAGCTCACCAAGGCACGTATCTAAACACACGAGCTCACCAAGGCACGTGAATCAAAGCAAGCTCACCAAGGCACGCTACGACAAGCTCCCCACGGCATCCGATGCTACGCCTTCCGGTCCGGCAGCATCAGACCAGGATCACTTCACGCCGGAGTCGACGCCACGTCAGTAGAAGAGTACGACGCTACTGTGTGGACCACCCGAGGCTATTATCACCAATCCCATCGACACCACGGAGGCGAGGCCCAGAGCGAACCCGAGGACCAGCAAGTACGCACGCCATCCCGAGGCCCGTGTCACCGCTGCCACCATCGCCGACGAGGACCCCCACGTATAGGACACCACGACGATTGAACTTGATCGAGGTCCTGTACACCGAAGTGAACCCGACGACCGTGGACCCACAGGACCCGCGCCGATTTTCAGTCCGCGGCAGCGCCCGCGGAATCCGCATCGCGATACCGACACCGCGCTAAACCTTAATTATCCGTACCTGTATATATTCGTATTCTGTAAATAAACTGTTACGACCACATCGAATTCTCTTGGATCCAACGAGCTACGCAACTCAACCCCAATATGGGTGACCCCGACGTGATCCAAGAGAACCACGAGTGCAGTGAACTAGTGATAGTGCAAAATGCCGGACAACCACGAAGTAAATCAAGTGCAAGTGCGATTCCCGCCATTTAGGGCCGACGATCCGGACTTATGGTTCGCTCAGGTAGAGAGCCAGTTCCAGATCGCAGGCATCGTCACCGACGAGACGATATACGGACACATAGCAGGCAACCTAGAAGCACGATATGCCAAGGAAATCCGAGACGTACTAGCGAACTCGCCAACCACCGGTAAATACGACAAACTCAAAGCCGAGCTGATCCGCAGGCTGTCTGTAAGCCAGGAACAACGAACAAAGCAACTGCTGGAACGTAAAGAATTAGGAGACAGAACACCATCTCGATTCCTACGTCACTTACAATACCTAGCAGGCACCACCGTACCAGAAGAGCTTCTCCGATCGCTGTGGTTGGGACGACTCCCAAACCACATGCAGGCCATACTCGCGACATTAACTAAGGCAACACTGGAAGAAGTGATAGAAAGGGCAGACGCCATGGCGAACACAGCAGTCCAAACGGCAAACGAGGCCACGCACACGTATGATGACACGCTGAAGAACCTCGTAGCGGAGATCGGACAACTGAAGACGCAGCTTCAACAGCAACAAAAGAAGCAGAACTTCATACGACCACAAATACGCGACCAGTCACAAAGTAGGAGCGAGAGCCAAGGCAGAACCCGTGCGAAGATCCGCGAATATGAGACGTGCTGGTTCCACTACAAGTTTGGCAACGAAGCGCGAAACTGCCGACCCACGTGCAAACATTGGAAGCAGGGAAACGACCAAGGAAGTCAGTAGCGGCGACTGACCACACGCCTAACACCTCCCGCCGTCTATACGTCACCGATCGACAAACGCGAGTCCAGTTCTTGATCGACACAGGAGCAGATGTCTACGTTTTCGTAAAGCGAACTGGCAACGCTGCCGCGTACAAACTGTACGCAGCGAATGGAACTGTGATAAACACGTACGGCACAGTAAACTTGAACTTGGATCTAAATTTAAGGAGGAATTTCCCATGGCGGTTTGTGATTGCGGATGTACAAAAGGCGATAATAGGGGCCGATTTCCTAGCCCACTACGAGCCACTACCCGACATCCGACACTGAAAACTCAGGGACGCCAAAACTAGCATTGCCACACCCGGCCAATGACGACAAGCGACGAGGCAACGGTGAGCACGATCAACAACAGTAAAAATACCACCAAATCCTGAGCGAATTCCCTGAGATCTGCAAACCAGCCGGGTTACCAGCAACCACACGACATGGAACAGTGCACCATATCGAAACAACGCCAGGCCAAACAGTATCCAGCAGACCACGCCGACTCGCACCCGATAAGCTACGAATAGCGAAAAGCGAATTCAAAACAATGTGTGAAATGGGGATAGCGAGACCATCGAAAAGCCCATGGTCCTCGCCACTTGACCTAGTGTCGAAAAAAACGCAGAATGGAGACCGTGCGGCGATTGCCGAGCACTGAACGCAAGAACGATCCCGGATTAGTATCCCGTTCCGCATATCAAAGATTATACCCAACAACTACACGGCAGCTCACAATTCTCTACGATCGATTTAGTCAGAGCCTACCATCAAATACCCGTAGCAGAGGACGACATTCCAAAAACAGCAATCACCACGCCATTCGGACTATTCGAATTCCCATTTATGACGTTTGGTCTACGCAACGCAGCTCAGACATTTCAACGGTTCATAATAATAATAATAATAATACTTTATTCGTGCTAGAAATTATTGAAAATTTTTACACAAGTCAATATTTAAAGTGAAATAAAATAGTTGATAAAATGTTTACAGTTCGTTTACAATACATATAAATAATTACAATATATACTATACACGTTACAAGAGTAAAATTCGTAAATACACTAATATGTTTTAAAATACTTAAATAAACAATGTATATAACAGTCAAATAATTTTGTTTTATGTCTAGATAAAAGCCGTCTAGCACAACTCATTGTTCAAAAATTCATTATACGAGTAAAAGGCTTCTTGCACGAGAAATTCTTTTAGTCGTATTTTAAATAAAGGAAGAGGCAATTCTTTAAGAACTGATGGTAAGTGATTGTAGAACATCGGTCCATAGTAATTAGTTCCTGTTCTTGTCCTACTAATTCTGTGAAATTTGATCTTTAGGTTACTTTTGGTCCTAGTGTTATGGCTGTGGCCATTTTCATGTCTTTCATACGTGTTTAAGTTAGATCTCGCATGCAGTACACAGTAAAAGATATATAGACATGGAAATGTTAACAAACTGTGTACCCTGTACATGTCGCGAACGTTATCCCTATACTTGAGACCTGTAATAACTCGTAGAACCTTACGCTGCAATTTGAATATTTTATTACTGTGGGGAGAATGGCCCCATATTAAGATACCATATATTATTAAAGATCCAAAGAGACTATGATAGCAAGACCATGTTACATTCTCAGTTGCCAGTCCCACCATATTCCTAATTATGAAAATGCATTTTGCTAATTTATTAGAGAGTTCAGTGACATGGTGTTCCCATAACAGGTTTGGTTGGATTACAATGCCGAGCAATTTAATATCTGTAGGGTTAATTATGTTTTGGTTGCTTTTTAGTGTGAAATACATTTTATCTGTTTTGTCTTTATTTAGTGTGAGTAGGTTAGAAGCAAACCAAATATCAGCTTTCGACTGTGATTCCCCCATTTTTTCATTTAGAGTGACCAAACTTGAATGACTATTGATTAATGTTGTGTCATCTGCGAACAGTACACTCTTCGTGTCAGGAATAGCATTAGGCAAGTCGTTAACATATAGCAGAAATAAAACTGGTCCCAGAACGGATCCTTGGGGGACATCGAAACTTACATCTGCCATACTAGAAAATGTATTATTAGCATATACCATCTGCTTCCGGTTTTCCAAGTAACTTCTAAAAAGATATATACTGCTCGCAGAAAAGTTGTAAAGTTTTAGTTTCTTTATCAATAGCTCAGGGGAAACGCAGTCAAATGCTTTGGATAGGTCACATAATTGTGCTCCAATCCAGTTTCCTTTTTCTAAGCCCGTTGACACCTCCTCAATGAATTCACTGATAGCTTTGGTAGTACTTCTGTTTGTTCGAAACCCAAACAGTCTAGCGGTTAGAAGATTATTGTTTTCTAAGAAAGTAACTAATTGTCGCTTTATGAGTATTTCAAATATTTTTGAAATTAGCGGTATAATAGAAATGGGTCTGTGACTACCCAAATCGCTTATCTCGCCTTTGTTTTTAAATACTGGGATAACTTTAGATATTTTCAAACAATTTGGATAGATGTTAAGTCGAATGCATTCATTGAATAAGTATGTCATTGGAATCAGAATGATGTTTATTACGTACTTTATTAATATAGAGTTTAGATCATAAATATCCCTACTAGATTTAGACTGTATTGAATCGACTGCGTTTCTGACTTCATTAGAGCTAACTTCTTTTATTATGAAGCGATTCTCAATGTGTGGTAAATTTTGTACATAGTTGTGGACGTAGTCTATTGGATCGTCTTGTATATTAGGTAACTCGCTAATAAGTTGTGGGGCGATATTGGTGAAATAGTGATTGAACAAATTCGGTTCGATTGAGTTGATGTTATAATTTTTGGTTTTGGTTAAACATGGATTTTCTTGTTTAATTATTTTCCATGCTGCTTTAGGAGAGAAATTATTTTCACGTAAGTGTTTATCGTTTGCATTTTTTTTGGAATTTTTTATTTCCTGCTTGTAGGCTGACCTTTTACATTGAATCAGATGTTTGAGGTTAGTACTAGGGTATCTGTTATAAAATTCAACTAAAAAGTTTATATCGTTTCGCAATTTATTTAGATTGTTGTTGAAACAATGTATTTTTGCATTTACTTTAACAGGAATTGTCTTGGCCGGAAAGGCTTGTCTGGCACATCCTGCAATTATATTAATAAATTGGTTCAATTTATAATTTATACTTTCATCTAAGCAATGAATAAAGTCAAAATTTGTTTCTTGTAATGCTCGATGAAAATTAAATTGGCCCGAAAGAGTTAAAGGTCTACAGTGAATTTTTTCAATTTTGTTTTTGATTTGTTTTTTTATTTCTAAGGAAATTTATAGTGACATGTGGTCTGATAGGAGTATTTCAGACACATTGGATACGTAATTGCAACGTTTTTTAATAATTATGTTATCAATGCAACGATTATTTCTAGTGCTTGTTTGTATTGTTGGAATTAAATTAAATGTTTCTAAAAATAGCTTAAATTGCTCAGTCTTTCCCTGATTTGAGTCAAAGTCTATGTTGAAATCACCAGTGATTATGATTTCGTGGTCTTTAAGGTTTGCTTTACAAAGTAAACTATTTAGACTTTCTAAGAATATAGCGAAATCTCCCGTAGGTGGTCTGTATAACGAAATAATTAGACAGTTGTAGTTGGTCAGAAACACAGCGGATAGTTCACAGTGCATCTCTACGGAGAGTTTGACCAAATCAGGGCGTGGTATAAATATGTTAGTATTGTGTACATAGATTATACTACCTCCATGGCTTTTACTGGCCCTAGTAAAATGAGATCTCAGCGTAAAATTCATCATGGTAATGCACTCGGCCTCCCCTGGATGGAGCCAGTGTTCACTGAAAGGAAGTACATTAAAGTTTTTGTTCTGAATATATGCTGTTATGATAGACGTCTTGTATCTAAGCGACTGGACATTGGAATAGAAAACATTTAAATTATTACTCCTATTTGTTACTGATTGTTTTTTTTTCGCTAGCTCTAAGAGTTGTGGGCTTTTGCTTGGGATGGGATTCGGATTGTTGTCCACGAAAAAAATTGTAGGCCGAAACTGCTATTCCACTTGGCCATAATGCGGGGTTGTACACGTCGTCGTTAATATTGGTAGGGAATCCGACCTTGAACGCCTGATATGTCGAGTTGTCCCTACTGTTCATTTTTGTACACACGATGTCATCTTGATTTGACTTTATTCTTAGATAGTTGATGAGTTCCTCTTCGGTGGTATCCATGGAAAATCTCGTTGCGTGAATCCAAACTTGGAGTTGTTGCTTCCAATAATTGGTAATTTCTTTCTATTATTTATCTCATTAATTTTTAAATCATTGTTGGCTTTATTTAAAGCTGTAATATCGATGTGTGTCGACGCATCTGTATTTTCACTTAGGTTGATTGATGCTGTTGTTATTACATTTCGTTTCTTAATTTGTTTATTTTTAGTTTTGTTATTATTGTTGGTTAAACTGACGGTTGACAGGGAATCGCCGGCGATTTGTTTTACCGGCTCGTCTTCGACAGGTTTCATTTCTTTATTCATAGATGGCACAGGAATGAGACTCAAATTTGATGATGAAGAAACTTGTTTTAGAACGATTATGTGTTCTTCAAGTGTGTGAATAGTAACATTTTGGCATTTTATTACTATATCTTTTTCAGCAAGCAACTTTTTTAAATATGTGATTTCAAGTTTACTCGCCTGGTCGCGATATTCACGATCGCCGTGGTCCACGGCATCGTGGAATTCGTGTTCCTTATCATCCACGTCCGGTGTCTTATCGACGATTTCGCAGCACAAAAATGATTCCTCGCTGATTTTGCGCATCCATCGTCGGAGGTTATTATTAACGCAGCCTTTATGGGCACTATTTACACAATTGGTGCACTTTGTAATTGCGTTTTCGTCGACTATTTGTCGCCTGCATATAACACATGACTTCTCACTCCGCGCCATCTTAACATAGGACTGAATACTGCGAGACCTGGAATTTTGCTACGTGAATATCGACGACATTCTGGTGTCCTCCAAATTAGAGGACGAACACGAGAAGCACTTACGACAACTGTTCCAACGACTACGAAACAATGGAATAGTAATCAACCCAGCCAAGTGTGAATTCGGAGCATCCAGGATAGCTTTTCTAGGATACATGATATCCGGAGAAGGAACCACACCGACAAGGTAGTGACCATCCAGAACCTGCAGCTACCCGAAACAGCGAAGAGACTAAGACAAATGCTCGGAATGATTAACTACTATAGAAGGTACATTCCCAACGCTGCTAGCATACAAGCCCCGCTAAATGACCTCCTGAATGGCAAGAAGAAAGGCAACCAACCTGTCGAGTGGACAAATGACGCACGAGCCGCGTTCGCGCGATACAAACAGCAAATCACAGAGGCAGCACTGTTGGCGCATTCAGAGCCCAACGCACCCCTAGCAGTCACGACCGACGCTTCAGACTACGCCCTAAGAGGCGTCATACAGCAAATGCAACAGGGAGAGTGGAAACCACCAGCTTTCAAGTCACGGAAGTTATCACCAGCTGAACAGAAGTACGGAGCGTACGACCGAGAGCTTCTTGCAATATACGCCACCATAAGGCAATATCAGCACCTCCTGGAGGGACAAACATTCACGATATTCACAGATCACAAACCGATCACGTTTGCTTTCGCACAGAAGCCCGAGAAGTGCTCGCCGAGACAATTCCGATATCTCGACTACATCGGCCAATTTTCCACCGATATCCAACATATCAAGGGGAAAGAGAACATCGTAGCAGACACACTCAGTAGGATTGATTGAGCGCATCGATGCAGGGATAGATTTTGCAGCCCTAGGAGCCGACCAGCGGTCCGACCTAGAACTGCAACGAATCCTGAGCGACACGAAATCCAGCCTACAGCTAAAAAAACTCTTCCTACCCGAATATAACTGCGAAATTTTCTGCAACACGACAACCGACACAGCCCGACCCTACATCACACGCGACTACAGATAGGCAGCATTCAACAGCCAACATCAACTGTCATACCCTGTTGCCAACGCAACCACGAAACTGGTCACACAGAAATTCGTATGGTCCGGCGTACGAAAAGATTGCAAACGTTCGAGCGGGCAATGTACAGCCTGCCAACGATCGAATTGTTTCAATGTTTCAGATGACTTCTTCTTCTTCGGTGTAGATGAAGAAAAACAAGAATAATTGAAATCCTCCTCTGTACTACGATTAATACTGAAAATTGCGTGGGAGTGTTTTCCCATGATTTACCACCTTGAACGATAGCGAAATTCATACCCTGAAGGATAGTCATTGCAGCTACCCAAACAAGTTTTCCAATATATCTTGTTGCAACCGTCTAGTTAAAATATAAATAACATGTTCCCCAAAGTTCTCTTTTAAAAATTGTAGAGTACCCGAAGGGAAGCATTACTAATGACAATACCTTTTTGAAAAGACCTCATTGACTTTCTGCATCCAATTTTTGCATTCTGCATACAGTTGTAGTTACTTCTAATATTGTGTTTTGATGTGTAATGTCGACACCGAAACCATTAACACCTGGATGTTCATCAATTTTGAATTGTGAATTATGAACATCAAACCACTCATTCACTGCCGACACAAAATTACCAAACAGCTTGCGATGATGTATGTGACTATAACTGAGCCAAGTACGACGTGCATCTAATGTGCGCTGGGTAATTCTGTGTGCCACTTTAAGATCGCCAGCACTGCCGCTATCAATGATCTGTTGAAAAATTGTTGTAGTAAATGGTTCACTGCACGTTGGCAACAAAAGACCGTCATCGACGAACTAATTGCGAAGTAATTTTAATAGATGTGGAACATCAGCAAATACAAATATTTGTTCTTCTTTCACAACAGGGTGTTCGAAGAAATGATTCTCAGGAGTTATATTCAGTTCTCCCCATACTCCTTTATTGCCCATATCTCACGTAACTCCTACAACATTATATCCAGCATTGTGAAGATGTATTACTGACTCAATTCATATCTTCTTTGTCATGGGTTGGTCAAATTTGTAATAAATGGGTTGCTTCCATTTCCTAAAAAGTCCTTGAACCATAATTACCTGAACTTTTGTGCAAGGACCACCTAACTTTTGTAGTTTTAAATCAAAACAAACCTCAGGAGATACAGCCATTTCGTCAAATGTGATTCATTTCGAAGTGGTCTAATCGCTTTAATTCTTGCTTCCCATCGAGTTTCACTAACTTGTTTCAATGTTAAAGATTTTACATTTTTCTTTAAAACTTGCCATCTAAATGGTGATCCACTGAAAAAGTTGTATATTGCAGATACATTACTGAAAAAATCCACTGTTGAAAACGAAACTTTAGCTGCATCATTAATGGCCAAATTTAATGTATGCGCGTTGCATGGCATAAACAGAGCTTGTGGATAATTGTCCAAAATTCGTTTTTGCAATCTTTTATGTTTTCCGGACATATTAGACCCATTATCGTATCCCTGGCCCCTCATATCGTTAATATTTAATTCAAGATAGTTTAACTTTTGAATTAAGAAGTCGTAAAAAGATTCTCCAGTACATTTTTCAGCTTTATAAAAGCCAATGAAATTTTCTCTTACTTCAACTTCATAATTTTTAATATGTACATACCTAATAATCATTGTAATTTGCTCGACATGTCCAGTGTCCGGCGTACAGTCCAAAATGACTGAAAAATATTTTGCCTCTTTTATTGATGTTAATATATATTTTTGAATTTGGGTTGCAAGGATAGTGATTATTTCATTTTGAAAGCGATTTCCCAGGTAATGTGGCATGTGGTTCTTTAAAGCGATTGGTTCTTGTACGCGTTTTATGTGGTCTGCCATTATATCATCATTTCAATTGCTTTCAGAAAATTTCCATTATTTTTTTCGTACAATTTGCTGGAAGAACCTCTAAAAGCTAAACACTGTCCTGCTAGAAATTGTACCACAGATATCATGCGCCTGACAATTTGACACCATCGTTTTTTCTCGGCGTCATAATACCGTTGCATATTCTTATCAATTGTAGTTTTTCTTTTTAAATTTAATTCCAATTATTTCCAACAGGTGCAATTTTCGATGTGCAGCGATGTTTTTTCGTGACGAGATAAGTTGTCAGAGTGTTGCCAATCGTTGAAGCCTTCATTAAGTAATTTTATTTCTTGTTTGCCAAATAATTTACAACAGAAGCAAAATGTGGCATCATTTTTTAGAGAATAGATTAACCACTCACGATTAAATTTTTCACCATTTGGCAGTTTTCTATAGAAATAAACCTTTGAAAATGATCTTCCAAATTCATTTAGTGGATATGTAGATTGTATATTTTGAATAGGGCCTTTTTCAATTAAAATATCCAGCATTTTATTGGTAAGTGTTAAAGGCCAGCAAGCTGGATCATTTAGTTCTATACACATAGCAAAATATTCTTCATCAATTTCAGTGATATCGTCGATATTTGTAACTGCAATATCTCCTATTTCATCATTACTACTAATATTGTCATTATCATTTGTATTTTCGGCAGATAATTCATTTTCATTGGAAAAAAATTCACTGCTTGGATTTGCTTGGCTACTGCAAGCATTTTGCATTTCTGGAGGTTTTTCCAAATATTTGGTTAGTGAACCAAAGATTTTTTTAGCAACATGTTGTTTTTCTTCTCGCTTTCTTTTATACTGTGCTCCAGACAATCTTTTCGTTTTTCTTCCAGTCATTCTTAGGCCTTTTACTAAAATGTTTAAAAATATCAATAAGGATTTATATTGAAATTAATTTATTATAAAATTAAATTCATTACCTTTTTCAACCTTTTGTAACAAAGCGTTGGGTGAGGCGGTGAGGGAATCTACCCAAGCGCTTTCCGAGTTCGAATAGGGTTTTATTGCCACGCAGCTGAGACGCTTGCCGTGCTATAGACAGACAGTTAAATCACATATTATAACACACACACACACACACACACACACACACACACACACACACACACACACACACACACACACACACACACACACACACACGCACACACACACGCGCTCCCAACTTACCTACAGCCAGGTAGAGCAACTGAACACACGTGAAAGATGAATTTGCACTTTGCACTTGATTCTGATATGGCCTATGCCGAGCGCATGTGAGCGCATGCTGGCGCGTAGAACCCGTAGAACTCAGTAAGGTTAAAATCAGTTAGAATAAAGAGAGATGTACTCTGTTCATCGTGGGTTAAAAAGAGTGTTCATCTCTCTTTATTCTTACATCACGGAGTTCTATGCGGCCACTGCGCCAGCATGCGCTCGCCAATAAGCGCACAGAATAATATTCTGTGATAGGCGCAGCTAAAAAAAAAATAGTACGCCATAGAGCGCAATGATAATGATTACAATTGACGAATTGACAACAACACTCAACTATTTGACAATTTACTTCGATTATATATGACTATGACTATATATTAACATTGTTATTTTGCTTTTTAATTTTTTTTTGTTTTTCTGGTCGTCAGGCCGCCTTTTAATTTGGCCGCCTGCGTGCGGCGCACGTAATGAACGCCGGTCAGGCACGGCCCTGAACGAATTAGTGATTTGAGAGCAATGGAAGCAAGTAGAAGTGCATTCATGGACGAGGACGCGGCCGCCAATTTACGTTTTAGGTAAGTAAAACTTTATTTATTTTTAATATACTACAAAAATAGTATTTATGATTAAAGAATGTGTGATTACCATTTTTAAATTAAAAATGTGCCCATAATTACATTATTTTCTGAGAAATGTAGGCATAAATGCAAGCGTTATCATATGAACACGCTAGGCGCATGCAATAGCAAACATTATCAGCTTTATATTTTTGCATGTATTCTCTTTTTTAGTAATTTGACACTGCAAGATGTCGTCGATTTATTAGAAAACGATGATATCGATGGCGGGGAAGGGATTTTTATTCAGCCACCGGATGCAACTGAAAATTCAGATGCAGATTCTGCAGATGTATGTATTTATTAACGGTAGGCCATGTGCAATTAAACAAGTACAGTAAAATAGATTCTTACAAACTAAAAATAAACGTCAGAATAAATAAAATACTAAGACACTTAAGACGAATTTAAAACAATATACACATACTTAAAAAAACATAATTTAAATGCAATTTAAAATAATAGAAAGAAATCACGAGTATACACATACTTAAAAAGAAAACAAAACGTAAATACAGTTTAAATACAGTTTAAAATATTATAAATAAGTCATGAATTGTTGATAATCTGAGCGGGCGTCAGTTACAAAGTGGAGCCGAAATTATACGTCGTGGTAATCAAGCACTTAAAATGTCCCATGTGGGAAGAAAAGAAAATGTTCAGCCGCCGAATTTAAAAAACAAAAAAAAAGAACCATTAATGTGGGATTCAGCCAACCTAAAAGAACAAGTATGTACTTTCCCAAAACCTGATTATTCAGCCTATCGCAGTATGACACCCGTTCAACTTTTTGAACAAATTATTGACGATAAGATCATAGAACATATTATCAGTGAATCATCAAAATATGCCATCTACAAAAACTGTAAAGATCCAAAAATTACGCCTGAGGAATTAATAGTTATTTAACCAACAAGTGTGTTAATGATAGCGATTAATGATCGAGACATTGTTGAGATCATTAATCGCCAATTAACACACGAATTGGTTACAAGATTTTTCCTTTGATCGTAACTTAGATCAATATTAGAAATTAGATTAGAGAAAATCCAAACAAAACGAACAAATAAACTTGCTATTAAGCCCTTTGCAGCAATATCGGCAAAACATGCAAATGGCGCAGATTCCGAATGATATCTTACCTGTCTATTTTTTTTTGAACTAGACGCGTGTATATATGACTTTAGTATATATGACTTTAGTTACAATGTTTTGTGTATCACTGAGCAGTGGCTCAATAAAATTGAAATTGATGCACTTTCAATTGAAAACTATAATATAGCAACTAATTTCTGCAGACAACAGCATATCCATGGCGGAGTATTGATTGCGTTAAAAAATGATTTACTTTATAGAGTGTTACCATTCTGTGACTTCTCAATTGAAATTTACTGCGAATTATGTGCTGTACATTTGTTAGATTTTGATTGTATTATTGTTAGTATATATAGGAGCCTTTTAGGGGATCTTACAATATTCCTGGATATGGTTTATAAGGTACTCGAGCAAATTAAAAACTTTTATAAAACCATTTTAATTTGTGGCGATTTTAATGTTAATTTTATTGATGACAGTGACAGGACTAGATTGCACAAGCTTGAAGATTGTTTTAACTCTTTCAATCTATTTTCCACTGTTAAATTTCCAACGAGACTATCGACATGTATAGATAATATTTTTACCAATGCTCCAACTGATTGTCTTAGTGTTAAACGAATATCAATTCCATTTTTAGATCATGATGCGGTTAATTTGTTGTTACAATCCCAAAAAAAAGATTCTAATGACATAAAAATTGTTCGGCCAATAACTAAGTATGGCAAATTCACATTATACCACCTACTCTCTTCAGTGGACTGGAATACTTTAAATAACAAAAGTGTAAATGGGCAGTGGAATATGTTTCTAGATATTGTGACTCAGAATTTTGAGGAGGCTTTTCCCAGAAGGGTCATGAGTAAACAAAGTAATACATACGATATTAAATGGTTTACTAGTGAAATTAGACAAATGCGAGATAATCTACAATTTATTAATGAACTTAATGAATTGTATAAAACGGAGGAGTTACATATAATCAAGAAGAACGCGAGGAAAGATTACAAAAAAGCCATATCTCACGCGAAAACATCTGCTAATGATATTTATATTAGTGAAGCTGAAAATTCTACCAGGGCTATATGGAATGTTATTAAGAACAAAACTCGGTCGGTTCCAAAGATCAGTAATGATATAACTGCGGATCAGTTTGCTCATCATTTCGCGAACGTTGCTACTGAGGTTCTTGATAAGATTCCAGATAGTGTTGATGATCCAATATTATCTGCCTGTGTCGGTATCGAAAATAATGTTCCATTGTTTAAATTTAGACCTGTATCTGAAGCCGAAGTCAGAGATGTTATAAATGGTATTAAAAACAAGAAATGTTCCGACATTTATAGTTTGTCAATGGAAGCAATAATTTCAATAAAAGACACAATCATTGAGCCACTAACCAAATTAATTAATAATATCATATTATCCAATACGTATCCAGATGCATTAAAGTTAGCCAAAGTAATCCAAATATATAAAAAAGGGGATCAGAGTGAACTGGGTAATTATAGGCCAATTTCACTCTTGCCCCTATTTTCAAAAATAATTGAAAAACTGCTATTTAATCAAATCATGCATCATTTTGAAACAAATAACTTATTTTCTTCAGCACAGCATGGTTTTAGACAAGGTAAATCGACAGTAACAGCAACTAGTAAATTAATTTCTGAGATTGTGGATTCATTAGAAGATGGTAACTTTGCATTGGCAACATTTGTAGATTTAACAAAGGCCTTTGATTGTGTCTCACACGTAATCTTACTTCGTAAATTATATATGTATAATTTTGACCCAAGCAGCTGTGGTCTTCTCCTGTCATTTTTAACCAATAGAAAACAGGTTGTTGAACACAATAACAAAATTTCTGCTAGCCTAGTTGTAAAGCATGGGGTGCCTCAAGGATCTATTTTGGGGCCGTTATTGTTTTTGATTTTTATCAATGACCTACCCAATTGCACCAGTCTTGATTCGACTGTATTATTTGCTGATGACACCACATTAATAGCTAAACATGACACTTTAAATGAAACATTAGTGCTAAAGGATGTAGGCATCAATAAAATGAATACATGGCTACAAAGTAATAAATTATGCTTAAATGAAGAAAAGACAGTGTCTGTTTTATTTACTTTAAAAGAACATGATTTGACAATAAACAACAATTCTGTCAAATATCTCGGATTTCATATTGATCAAAAATTGGTTTGGGATTTTCACGGAAATTCAATAGCAACTAAACTAAACAAATCAATTTACTTATTAAGACATCTGTTCATTACAACCGCTCTCAAAACTGTACGATCTGCTTATTTTTCTTTATTTAATAGCCACATTTCCTATGGAATACTAAAGTGGGGTCATTCAGCTATACGCCACCGTTTATTTGGTTTACAACGCAGGGCAATTAGAGTAATTACTGGTCTGCAATATAGAGAAGACTGCAAACATATGTTTGTAGATCTAAAAATACTCACACTTCCGTCTCTGTATATGTTAGAGTGTGCGTTATATGTTAAAAATAATATAGATGATTATGAAAATCAAGAGTCTAGGCATCATCATAATACGAGATGTAAAGGCGACTTATGTACCAGGGCATTGCGACTTACAAAGTCAAGAAATGGTATTAATTACTATGGTATACAATTTTATAATAAATTACCAGAAAACATAAGACAGATGACTGTCAAAGAATTTAAGATTACATTAAGAATATTTTTATCAAAAATGCATTCTACACTTGGGAAGAATTTTTTCATTTTAAGTTTTAGGAGTGCATGTGCTATCTTTTCTTTTTTGTGACGTATGTAAACCTCTAGGTATAAACATTAATAAAGAATTATTATTATTATTATTATTGTTACTCCTCGCACCAGGAAATAAATTCTAAATTATACGTAAGTTTTTTCGTAAAAATGTGTACTCTTTTCCGGAAGCAAATTTAATGTTGCATTATTTGCAATGGCTAGTACTTTTGGTGTTAATTTAAACTCGACACTATCCATAGTAGCAGACATTCACTCGATACACGCGTTTTATAAATTTGACGTTTCACACTTTGACATTATTGTATAACAAAATCGAAGGCGGTTCACCGCTAATTTGTTTCTAGCGCAAATAATTGATATACTTTTGCATTTACATGTGAAACAAATTATAGATCGTTTTCTCGCTGTTATCAGTTACATTTACAGTAATTAACCACTCATGAATTAGCTATTTAATGCTTAACTAGAAATCGTTATTTTTTTTTTGGAAATATGATTGATAGGAATTCGAGTTAGGGAATCGAGGATGATAGGGAATTGGTTTAGCCAGTTAGGGCATTCAACTACAGCCGATTTATGGTATTTAATAATTCATTTAAGTGAAATGAGGACAAAGACTAAATATATCCAGGGACCCGAACGGCCATTTTTCGTGTTAAAAAAGTTAAAACAGTGACCGCCCGGACGGGACTCGAACCCGCACCAGCGGGGTCTAGAGGCCGGACCTCTAACCACTAGACCACCGCGGCACTAGAAATCGTTCATTAATGAAAAATCGTTTATTAATGAAAAATCGTTCATTAATAGAGGTCATTAATAAACGATTTTTGATACATTTGGGTACATTAAAGTTAGACGTTAACCAACGAGCAACGGAAAAAGTATTTATAGCAATATTATATCTGTCTGGATACAATACTGTTCCAAACAAACGATCTTATTGGGAAACATCCGAAGATACACGTAACGAACTAATCGCTAGTGCAATGCGACGTAACCGATTTTTGGAAATATCTAGATTCATACATTCTGCTGATAGTACAAAATTAGACTCGTCTGATAAGATGTGGAAATTACGTCCTATGATGGAACTCCTGCGTAAGCGTTTCATTTATATGTTCAGACCAGAGGAACACCTCGATTTTGACGAATCCATGATACCCGTGGCAAACCAATTCGCTTCGGATATAAAGTATGGTCACTAAACACTCCTTGTGGATATTTAGTAGATTTCGATGTCTACCAAGGAAAAAACTCGAACAGAGTGAACGCATTTGAAGTTCAATTTGGAAAAGTGGCTGCACCGTTAGTGAAAATGTTAGATTGCATGTGTTATTCCTGTTCTCAAACAAGGCAAGGAATCAGAACTTGATAATTTCACACCTACATCGCTATTGCCAATACTCTCTAAGGTACTGGAAAAAATTATATTTAATCAAGTAATAAGTTTTTGTGAAAGGGAGAATATACTGCATGCTGCTCAGTTCGGCTTTCGCAAGGGACTATCGACCAACGACGCAGTCAGTGCCTTGATAGAAGAAATTCTAGATGGATTTCACTCTAGATTATATACAATGGCATCTTTTTATGATCTAAGCAAGGCATTCGACTGTGTGCCCAATGATGTACTCTTGCGGGAACTGTACTACTATAACTTCCATCCGACAACATGTAAACTTGTTAGTTCATACCTACTTAAGAGACAACAGCGGGTGCTATTTAATCAGTCTTTATCTGCGGAGGCTAATATTACCCAAGGTGTTCCTCAGGGGTCAATTCTAGGACCCCTGTTATTCCTTTTATATATAAGTGATCTTCCTTTGCAAATGGATAGAAGTGGAGTTGTATTATATGCAGATGTCACCACCTGTATTAACAAATCAGGAGATATTAAGTCCGTTATCGCAAACAGTAATGCTAACAATACCATATTATTAGACTGGTTTACGACTAATAAACTAACTGTTAATACAACAAAAACTGTTAAGGTTATCTTTACGTTGAAGAATACGGACCATTCTTTATGTACCTCCACCAAATTTTTAGGGTTAAATTTGGACTCCAAACTTGATTGGCATTCCCATGGTGACTACATATCTGTTAAACTGTGTCCAACCATATACTTATTGAGAAGCCTTACAAACTCTCTACCTCCACATGCAACAAAGTCAGCATATTTCTCATTATTTCATAGTGTAATCACCAATGGTATTATCACATGGGGACATTCGACCATAACTGACCGCCTATTTAGTCTCCAGAGGCGAGCGATTCGGGTAATCTCGAGTTTAAAATATAGGGATGATTGTAAGCAAACTTTTGTTGATCTGGGTATTCTTACTTTACCGTGCATTTTTGTCATGGAATGCCTTAAATTTGTTCGAAAACACATCAAATCCTACAGAACTAGTGCTGAAATACATAGTTATGAGACGCGTAATAACCATCTTATTTGCCCATTATTTCATCGTATCTCTAGGTGTAGAAATGGCATCAACTATTACGGGCCTAGACTGTACAATGAACTTTCTGATGAAATTAAATGTTGCGCGGACAATATCTTTAATAAACGAATTAAAAAATATTTAATGCAAAAAGCATTCTACAGCATTGAGGAATGTTTATCCAATAGATTTCGTGATTTTAATTTAGTGAATGTATAACTATTATATTGTGTAATTTATGTACCTTTTTATAGTTTAAATTATTTTTATTTATTTATTTATTAATATCTTTTATTATTTTAATGCTTATCCAGTAGATTTTGTGATTTTAATTTGTGATTTTAATTTATGATTTTAATTTGTGATTTTAATTTGTGATTTTAATTTTAATTTGTGTTTTTAATTCAGTGAATGTGTAAAGATTTTAATGTGTGATTTATGTATTACGTTATAGTTCCAGTTTTTTTTTCTTTATCGTATATTATTATTTTATTACCTTATTTTAATGAAATCTACATTAAATGACCTGTGTAAACTGTTCGGAATATGCACCAATAAATCATTATTATTATTATTATTATTAGATAGACTGCCAGAGGAAAAAAGACATTTCCCATATAGATTATATTTTGATAATTTATTTACAAGTATTAGTTTACTCAAATATTTAAGAGAACGAGGTTATGGCGGGACAGGCAGAGTCAGGGAAAACAGATTACCGAAAGACCTTCCCCCTTCAGCACCATTGAAGAAGAAATCTAAAGGCTACTTTGAGCAACAGAGGTGCAAGGAACATAACATTACTATTATAATAATAATAATATATTTATTAGTGCTGAATAGACATAGTCCTTACACAGGTCAGAATAAGTAGGTACATGAAAACATAAAATATAATTAATATTAGTACATTATTAAAATTAACCATAACCAAATTATTTGGTACTATAATCATATTAAATTAAAAAAATTAAATGTAAGCAGACACCATTAAACATGTTAAAATATAAATTCATTGGACGAAAATAATATTAAAATTAACCGAAATTAAAACGGAAAGAGCGTATTAAGACCAATCACAGAAAGGAAGCATGATTATTAAAAGATAAAATAGATGTTGTCTATAAAAACTTAACCAAAGATTATTAAAATAGACAATTCCCAATAATATTGTGATTAAAAAATGTACAAATTAATGTTTAATAAAATAACTGAAACAAAACAGTACAAATATACATAAATAATAAAATATTTAGATCAAATACATAAATAAATAGTAAATGGATAAACGTATAAATTAATAGAATCAGTAAAATTAATAAGATTTAAAAAAAATGTATAAAATCATTAAAATTAATAAAATCAATAAATAAGTAAAACATTTATAAATAAAAGCATAAAAAGTAAGTTAAAGGATAATTAGTAAATAACTAGATACAAATAAAAAAATTTATTATATAATAAATATAGATAAAATTTCAACTTGTGTATTTATTCCGGCACTGTTGACATCAGGTATTCCTGAATAGAATAAAATGCATTAGTTAGTAAAAATGCCTTAATTTTTATTTTAAATTTATTCAGTGGCAGATTTTGTACACAAGTTGGCAACACATTAAAACATTTCACAGAGAAGTATCTTGTACCAACTTTACTTTTTGAGAGACGGAAGTTCTAATGTCATTATGTCTTCGCGTTTCGTAAGCATGGGAAGTTTCGTTTTTACTGTAAGTACTGATATTTTTTTGATATATAGTAGACACTCCAGAATATATAAACTTGGGAGAGTTAAAATTTTAAGATCAGAAAAAGCAGTACGGCAGTCATCTCTGTAAGTTATTCCTGCAATCATTCGCACTGCTCTTCGCTGAATTCTGAACATGTCGTTCAGAATGGGTGAATACCATTACAGATGACAGTGAATGAAGGCATAATATGCAGATAATACAACATCCTTGGATACAGCTCTAGATAAGCTACGTATTAAATAGATGTTCCGTGAGAGTTTGGATTCCAATTGTTTACCCTGCACGCACCAAGTGAGCTGGGGGTCCAGGTGCAATCCCAAAAATTTAACTGATAAGCAGGGCATTGACATCCGTTTCATTGTGAATAACATATTCACAGTTTTCTGTGAGTTTAATTTTAATTTATTACTATTGAACCAATCACATGTTACCTTAAAGTCTTTCTCCAGAAATTGTTTAGCTACATCCAAAGATGGCGCCCTCGATGTAATTGTTGTATCATCGGCATACAATATTGATGTGGAGTGCTGCATATTACTTGGTAAATCGTTGATATATATATATATATATATATATATATATATATATATATATATATATATATATAAAAAACAACAGAGGCCCAAGAATCGACCCCTATGGCACGACTATATTTATGATTTGTTTTTCTGACATAAAATCGTTAACACAAACCATCTGGGTTCTATTCGAAAGGTATGACACAATCATTTTACAACTCATGGGACAAATGTTGTAGTAGTATAACTTACGTAGTAAAATCTCATGATTGACTGAATCGAATGCTTTACTGAGGTCAATGAACTTGCATGCTACAATTTCAGCTGCCTCAAATGCTTTCAAAATATTTTCAAGGAGACCTCCAACAGCCCTTATGGTTCCGGCCCCTTCCTGAATCCGAACTGATCAGGTGTAAACATTTTATTTTTTTCCAAGAAGTTTGTTATTTGCTCGCTTAAAATGAATTCGAGAATTTTGGAAAGGACAGGTAGGATACAAATAGGGCGGTAATTATTTGGATCCAACCTATCTCCATTTTTAAATATTGGGATACATTTAGCAATTTTAAGTGAGTCCGGGAATATACCATTTCTTATGCAACCATTAATAAGGTTTGTTATTGGACTTATTAATGTATTCAAAACCAAGCATATTATAAACAAATTAGAAACAACTTTACTTGTTGTAGAAAGCATTAGATAAATACAAGAAAACGAAATGTAGCCTGAATATATGAATATTCAACCTGTTCGTTAATCTGCAAGCAAAAAATAAGTAAAGTTGTTTCTAATTTGTTTATTATTTAATCGTGTATTCGGTTCCAACGAAAACAAGATAATTTATTTCTTCACATCTGTACTTTCACTAATCACCTCAAAATCAGGTATAAAACCCGTTCAAACCTTCCATAATCTCCTCAGTCGTTTACGACGTCTTCACGTTCACGATCACCTTCACGTAAGTGTATTTTATTATTTAACATTCAATTTAAATGCGAAGCTGCACTGATGAGAGATAAATCTCGAAACGCGTCTGCAGATGGCCAATTACTTAATTTTCATATATTTTTTAATTCAGTGGTATTTTTAGTTATTATCAAATTTGTTTCATCTAGTAACACTAGATAAGTTTAGCACTGTGTGTCCTTATCAAAATGTTTTCTGGTTTTTTCATTTTAATAATAACATTGACAGTTTAAAGTTTCACATTTCATTTTAGAATAATTTAATCTTGTATGAAGAAATAAACGATCTTAAACCAATGTTATTATCTAGTAGTGCTAGTAATAACATGCAAATTTCTTTTGCATCATTCAATATCCGGCGTGGCACTAGCCAGGGAAGTAGTTGTTTCAATAAGTTATTTGTTTATAGTCTTAGTAAGACTTAATTTTTTGCTTGCAGATTAACGAACAGGTTGAATATTCATATATTCAGGCTACATTTCGTTTTCTTGTATTTAAAGCCGCGTTTTCATGATGCCAATCGAAGAGACAATTGTCGGGGCCAGATGTCTTGGGCCAGTTGCGTGAATGTCTGAGGCCAGTCCAATTGAATGAGAACGTGTTCACACGGTGAAACTATTGCCACGGCAGTTGGTGACGAAAAATGGTGGAGTGCTCATTGTCTGTTGTGTAGCAGTCTCGACTGACTAAGGCAAACCGGCCCAAAACGAGAGATCTACTGCCCTACAACGTTCACACGGCGCCAATTGTCTAGACAACTGTCTTGATAGAGTGGTGGGGGCGTCACTGCGCCCAGCCAATTGTCCTCTGTCTACTCCTGGAGACAATCGAATTTCAGGACAACTGGCAGGGCAGTTGGCACGCCAATTGGCAAGAGGTGTTTACACGTAGCCAATAATTTTATGCCAGTAAATTGTCCTCTGACAATTGTCTCCCCAATTGGCATCGTGTAAACGCGGCATAACCAAGCAGATTATATGGATATTAAGCCCATATACATCTTTACTGCTAGCTTTCTTCAATTTAGATATTACATCACGTACTTTGGCACAAGATACCTCTGTAAAACTAAAATAGGATTGTTCATTGTGGCAATCATGCATAAAATGAATGGGATCGTATTTACTTTTTGGTAATGAATTCGTTACAGTCGTAATTACCGACGCAAAATAATCATTAAAATCATTAGCACTTATATCCGATGATTCATTGCAATCAGATTTTGTGCACCTCTTCGAATTAATTACATTCCACATTGCCTTCATTTGATTTTGTGATGTTTTAATAAACCGGTCATATGCCAGCGTTTGTGCTTTTTTAATAGCTAGTTTGTACTCTTTATTGAATCTTTTGTAGTTTGTACGTAATTCAATATTACTATGATCTTTATTAAGCATTTCCCGTAAAAAATGTAGCCTACATCGCATACTACGTAATTTTGGACTAAACCACTGAACAGTATTTTCATTGGATTTGAGATTTTTTTCAGGAAATGCTTGTAGATAACTATCAACAATACGATTTATTAAAACATCCCACCCATAGTTTACATTCACTTCACTATGCATGATGTCCACCCAATTAAAATTGTTAACTAAATTATAAAAAACTATTTTACCTCTTTCGGTGATTGGTCTTATTAGTCTGTTGACAGACGTGGTGGTTATTGAATTATTTAATTCAACTTCCAATCCAAGATGATCGGATACTCCCAAATTTACCGCTGATGGATGACCTATCATATCTTTGTTATTAGAAAAAATGTTGTCAATACACGCCCCAAGCCTTGTAGCTTGCGTTGACAATTTCCATAAACCATAGCTTATAAAAATGTTACAAATTTGGGCCGCTCTTCTATCATCCGTATTAAAATTGACATTAAAGTCACCACAGACATAAATGGTATTGCAGGAAATATTCAGCCGCTCCAGCATTGATGTTATGACATCAAGAAATATATCAAAACCACCAGTTGGAGGCCTATATACAGATACAATAACAGTTTTTGACACATCAATGAGAATTCCTGATAGTTCACAAATTGATTCAACTGATATTAGATCAAGAAATGCCAGAGGAGTATATTAGACACCCTGTTTTATCATAACACGAGAGCCGCCGTTTTTTGAATATTTCCTACACGGCCGTGCCTGGGTATATGGCCGCCTGCTTGCTAGTATGCATGGCCGCCCTTTGAGATAACATCAAAATCAAAGAAAAAAATCAAATTTTCATTCTTAATGTTTATTATTATACTTATATATCTAATGTACATGTACATATTACCATTGAATATAAAACATTAATATGTTTTGGCACATCTATAAATCTATGATATTACAATAAAAAAATTACTCTACGCGATTTTTTAGAGGCAAATTCTTCAATCGCCCCTTCAATATTTAAGGAATCAGCAATTTCACTTTCAATTGCAATAATTGATATATTACTGAGACGTTCTTGAGTCATTGAAGTTCTCAGGTGGTTTTTGATTATTTTTAATTTTGAAAAACTTCGCTCTCCAGATGCAACAGATACTGGAACTGTCAGTAAAAGTTTTAAACTTGTGGCGACATTTGGAAAAGAAGTCTCCAAGTTGTATTTGTATAAAAACTTTATGAGTTCTTCGGGCTGCTTTCTGTCTTTAATGAAAATGTTTAGAGAAATTAACTCTTGATATAATTCTACGCCACTGATATCACAAGATTCACCATCTTTAAATTTATTATGGATATCGAAACAACTTTTTTTTTATTTCCTCATGTTCCATATCAATAAATTTGTATAGAAATCCAAAACATTGTTCGAAATTTGACAAAGTTTCAAAACGGGTGGTAAGAGATGAAATAGCTGTATCTAGTATTACATAGAAAAAATTAATTTGAAAATGTTCTTTTGGAGTAAATTGAATATCTTCATCTCCTTCATAGCTAAATTGTTTTCGGTGATATCGGCGACGTACACTAATTTCAGCAGGAAAATCCGGTTCTGTTTCAAGTGCTTTACAGAGTTCAATAGAAATCTGCAAATAATTTTCAAAACTTTCGTCATCTCTAATGCTTTTCAAAAATTTCAAAACTTCCTTAATTGATTCAGCACACGAACTGATATTACAAGAAACTTTCTGCATCATTTTGCTAATAAAATCTACCTTTTCCAAGATTTCGTACCATATTATTATTGAAGAAATAAATTTATAAGATTTAAGTTTCATTGCCAAACATTCAGCTTCATGTCGAACTGTTGGCATTGAAGATTCCTCAGCTATTTCTATAAGGCTGTCATAAATTTCACCTAATTCATTTCGAAGTGGTCTAATCGCTTTAATTCTTGCTTCCCATCGAGTTTCACTAACTTGTTTCAATGTTAAAGATTTTACATTTTTCTTTAAAACTTGCCATCTAAATGGTGATCCACTGAAAAAGTTGTATATTGCAGATACATTACTGAAAAAATCCACCGTTGAAAACGAAACTTTAGCTGCATCATTAATGGCCAAATTTAATGTATGCGCGTTGCATGGCATAAACAGAGCTCGTGGATAATTGTCCAAAATTCGTTTTTGCAATCCTTTATGTTTTCCGGACATATTAGACCCATTATCGTATCCCTGGCCCCTCATATCGTTAATATTTAATTCAAGATAGTTTAACTTTTGAATTAAGAAGTCGTAAAAAGATTCTCCAGTACATTTTTCAGCTTGATAAAAGCCAATTAAATTTTCTCTTACTTCAACTTCATAATTTTTAATATGTATATACCTAATAATCATTGTAATTTGCTCGACATGTCCAGTGTCCGGCGTACAGTCCAAAATGACTGAAAAATATTTTGCCTCTTTTATTGATGTTAATATATATTTTTGAATTTGGGTTGCAAGGATAGTGATTATTTCATTTTGAAAGCGATTTCACAGGTAATGTGGCATGTGGTTCTTTAAAGCGATTGGTTCTTGTACGCGTTTTATGTGGTCTGCCATTATATCATCAAATTTTCCTTTCATTTCAATTGCTTTCAGAAGTGGCGGTTTCAAAGGGGGGGTAATCGGACAATTACCCCCCTAAGAATTTTTCGCGTAACAATTTTTATTGTTAAAAATTACCGATATTCCATATTCCAAACAAATAATATAACCGGTAAATTTTTCCAACGCTTTAAAACATTGGAAAAGGATAGGGAGATTTCATGGAACAGGTGTATGCAGTGGCGGCTGGTGGAACATTTGGATGGTAGATACTTAACATATAATATAATAATGCACAGTGGGTCAAAAAGAAAACGGTACAAATAGTTTTGTACTGTTATATCTTCGTGAGCTATTAGTATTTTAAAATAATTAATAGAACAGTGAAAAGCCCAATTTTTACAGATAAGATGAAGTACTTTTGCTCTAAAAAAATAATACTTTAACTTGTGCCAGGAGCAGTGGCTGCTCTAGGAAAATTTTGACGGTAGAGCCACTTAGCACACACAATATATCTTACCGTCTCATTTTTTAGGAAAGAAAAATCGATCAGAAGAAGCACTAAAAAAAAACGAAAAATAGCCCGCACGGGGCTGTTTCTCTGTACGGCAGAGTTCAATTTGAAAATCGCATCCGCGAAAGCCACTATAAAATACTTTAAGAATTTAAAACTTATTTTTGGTTAAAAAACGAAAAATGATTTTTTATCTTATCTACAACGTGTCCACGTAAGTATGCAACATATGGGAAACTTTTTTATTATTAATTTCTTAGAAAATTTTATTCTTTATAAAAGTTGGTGCTTGATCTTAAACATACAAAAAAGAGAAAACAAATGACATTCGACGCTATACAGGGTGAGGGACCGCATTCGACACGGTCGTTTTATGGACCACCATGCAGTTTCGTGTTATTCTTTTTAAATTGATGGATGTGGGATCGTTGTATGCACAATTTAAAATTATTACCAGCTATACAGGGCGTCCCATTAAAAAGATACACATCGAAGTTATGTTTTTTTTAATGGAACACCCTGTATTTTTTGTCATTTTTGAATTCTAGGGAACAAATAAAGGTGAGTTACTTCAATATTCTCCATACCTATCGTTTACCGTTTTCGAAATATTTAAATATTTGTTGAAATGAAGGGTACAGGTGAAATTTTATATTTGCCCCAGTGATTGACGTTAAACCATTACAACCTTCAACCAAACAATAGAAATGATTGTAATGGTTTAACGTCAAACACTGGGGCAAAAATAAAATTTCACCTATACCCTTTATTTCAACAAATATTTAAATATTTCGAAAACGGTAAACGATAGGTATAGAGAATATTGAAATAACTCACCTTTATTTGGTTCCTAGAATTCAAAAATGACAAAAAAATCAGGGTGTTCCATTTAAAAAAAAAACATAACTCTGATGTGTATCTTTTTAATGGGACACCCTGTATAACTGGTAATAATTTAAAATTGTGCATACAACGATCCCACATCTATTCATTTGAAAATAATAACAAGAAGTTGTATGGCTTTCCATAAAACGACCGTGTCGTATGCGGTGCCCCACCCTGTATAGCGTCGAATGTCTTTTGTTTGGTCTTTTTTGTATGTTTAGGATCAAGCACCAACTTTTATAAAGAATAAAATTTTCTGAGAAATTAATAATAAAAAAGTTTTCCATATGTTGCATACTTACGTGGACACGTTGTATATCTCTTTAATGACTACCGAAAGGAAAAAAAATAAAAATTAGAAGATTTAAAACGTTGAGTTGTAGTAAGTTATTTTTAAGTTATTTTATTTATTTTATTTTTGGGTAATGGTTTGTTAGTTGACTAAGTTACTCTTTATTTTGACGTGACTCGCATTGTAAATACAATGCAAAAGACCAACTCTTATCTTACCTTAAAGAATTTGCAAAATCTTTCCTTTCGTTTAAGAATTATCCTCAAAAAACTACAAATTTATAAAAATCTATTCGGCGAGTACAACACTTTGCTGAAAGAATTTTCCAAATTTGGTAATCCGTTCACAAGTTATCTTAAATAAATGATTTTTTTGGTCCTGTACATTTATTCGATGAGTAGAAATACTTTTCAGGAGGAATTTTTAAAATCGACCATTTTGTTCAAGAGCTATCTTCTCAAAACCACAGAACTATTGAGCAATCATTTTTTTTATATACACATACTTTGTTGAAAGATTTTTCAATATATGTTTATCCGTTCAAGAGTTGTCCTTAAAGACCAGAAAACAATTATATGACAAATTTAATTTTTTGGTCTTAACTGCATCTATTTGACTTTGCTGGAAGAATTTCCCAAATTCGATCATCCGTTCAAGAGTTATCCTCAAAAACCAGAAATCAATTGAAGGAAACATTTAATTTTTTGGTCTTATCTGCATCCATTCGACGAGTACAACTTGGCTGGAAGAATTTGCCAAATTTGGTCATACGTTGAAGAGTTATCCTGTGAAACCCGAAAAACAATTGAACAAATTTAATTTTTTGGTTCTTTTTTTAAATTTTATTCAAATTTAGATATAGTACATGACAAATTATAACAAAGTACATCACAACAAAATCAAATTCTACAGTTAATTGAATACGTCACAGAAAATAAGAACAAAATCATTTGCAATTGATATAATCCTCTACTGAGTAATATTCTTTTTCCATCAGTCGAGATATTTTTTCTACATCTTCCGGATAAATATAAGACTTTGCCGAAAGAATTTTACAAATCTCGTCCTCGGTTCAAAATTTAAAATGTTGAAAATTAAAAAAATTCAATTTTTGCATTTTGTGTTAATGTCAAGAGAAAATTACGTAACCCGTAATAAAATTACATAAAATTTGCCATATTTTGAAGTTTAAATCATCACAATTGAACAATGCGTGCGGCAGTAGTGCAATTTAAAAAAAAATCAAAATCTTGGAAATTTAAAAACTGCAATTTTGCATTTCGTGTTAATTTCACGAGAAAATATTGTAATCCGTTTTAAAATAACAGTAAATTCACCATATTTTGACGTATAAATAATTAAAATCGGACTACGCATTTGGCAGGTGTAAAATTCCAAAAATTAAAATCGCGTTTTTTAAAATTCTGAAAATTTAAAAAATTGCAATTTTTTACATTTTGCGTTAATTTCGCGAGAAAATATATGAATCCATTTTAAAATAACACTAAATTCGACATATTTTGAAATTTAAATAATTATAATCGGACAACGCGTTCGGCAGGTGTGCAATTTCAAAAATCGAAATTTCGATTTTAAAAGGTGAGATTTTTGCATTTTGTGTTAATTTCACGAAAATGTTTTGTAATCTGTTTTAACATTACACTAAATTCGCCACATTTTGACGTGTTTAAATCATCAAAATCGGACGACGCATTCGGCAGGTGTGCAATTTCAAATATCAAAATCGCGACAAAAATTACAAATTTAACGATGGCTACTTTTAACTGTTAAAAATAATAATTTTGAGCTACAAAAAATGACCTCTAAAACTACAATCTTGAAATGCCAAAATTGATCATTTTCAATAACGAAAAACTTATATTTTCAAGTGCTAAACATGGCAATTCCCAACTGTCAAAAATGAAAAATTTTCAACTGCAATCAATTACCGTTTCAACTGTCAAAAACTGTAATTTTTATCTGCTTACAATGACCATCTGCTTACTGGTAGAAATGACAATTTTTTGGCTACTTACAACTGCCAAAAATAATTTGAGCTATCAAAAATGATAATTTTCAACCCCCAAAAATTACAATCTTGAAATGCCAAAATTGATCATTTTCAACAACCAAAAACTTATATTATCAACTGCTAAAAATGGCAATTTTCAACTGCCAGAAACCACAATTTCCAACTGTCAAAAATGACACTTTTCTGAAAGAATTTTTAATATCTGCCATTTTGTTCAAGAGTTATGCTTTTAAAACCGCAAAAAAATGAACGACGAATTTAAAGTTTTATCTTATCTGCATCAATTCAGTGAGCACAATACTTTGCCGGAAGAATTTTCAAAATCAGAATATCCGTTACACGAGTTATCCTCAAAAAAAGAACGACGGGTAACACTTTGCTGGATGAATTTTTAAAATGTGGCCATCCTTTCAAACAATTGAACGACGAATTTATTTTTTGTTTTTATGTGCATCTATTCGATGAGTGAACAACACATTGCACCAAGAATTTTCAAAATCTGGTGATGCTTTCAAGATTTTTTTTTGCATATAACATTTTTTTTGTGAGACTTCCAGAAACGAAGATATGCTAAATAACTTTAGTCGTAAATAGTGCTTAGATCGACTGGAAACGCCTAAAAAACGAGGAAAAAATAGTTTTTAGCCACTGGGTGTATGAGAGCGGAAGCGCCAGTTTATTTATCTTTTTTTTATTACCCCCCCCCCCCCCTAGATAGTTGGTTGGAAACGCCCTTGCATAGAGCGCAATAATAATGATTACAATTGACGAATTGACAACAACACTCAACTATCTGACAATTTACTTCGATTATATATGACTATGACTATATATTAACATTGTTATTTTGCTTTTTAATTTTTTTTTGTTTTTCTGGTCGTCAGGCCGCCTTTTAATTTGGCCGCCTGCGTGCGGCGCACGTAATGACCGCCGGTCAGGTGCGGCCCTGATTTCCTACAGTAGCAAGATACTAGATACTTGTCAAGTGGGTTGATAATTTGGTAGTTACAGTTGCCTCATCTTGCTATGGAGTTCAACCGTTAAGACAAGCACAGAGGTTCAACAGAAAGGAGAAGGAAATTACTATTCCACAACCAGCAATCATAAAAAATTACAACAAATTTATGGGTGGAACGGATCGTATAGACGAAAACGTATCATATTACACAAAAGGTATTCATGGAAGAAATGGTACTCATCCATATTTACGTGGATGATGGATGTTGTCATCAATAACTGTTGGCTAGTAATGGAAAAAACAGGTGCCAATATTACACAGCTTCAAGTCAGGCGAGCTATAGTAACAACATACTTGCAAAATTTTAAAAAAATGCCGATTGGTGCCGGACGTCCATCAACCTCTAAATTCACATCCATTGCAGCAAAAATCTCAAATGACGTGCGTTTAGATAACATAGGTCATCTAGTGGGACCTTGCAACCGACGGAGATGTGCGGGGTTGAACTGTACACGTACAGTTCGTACTATGTGCGTTAAGTGTGACATTGGGCTGTGCATAAATTGTTTTGTTACATTCCATTCAGATAATGTATTTACAAGTATTTTTATATTGTATGTATATAATTACAAGTTATAACCGCTCACAAAAACCACCCTACACCATACGGGAGAGGAAATGGACGGTGACCCACCCCTTTCGCCGGGGGTTAATAAGATGAAAGGCAGAGATAAATCGAATTCGGAGGGGGACACAAGTAACGACGGTAGTTTCGACTTCGCCTACGGAACACCACGCGCTGATCGCGGATCAGGGGCAGGGAGCAGGGGGGAGGAGGAGGAGGAAACGGGTAGCGGTCGTGAAGGTTCCAGGGGTGACACCATGGGGTATTCACCACCGGGATTGGAGGACACGGATGAGGAAAGAGCCTTTGATGGCGGGTGCAGCCGCATCTGGGGAACTGGGGGTTTCAGATATTCGGACTCGGTAGAGTATCTAGGGACCCTCGCTGGAGAAATGCTCAACCAGTCGGGTAAGAGGCAGTATGGGGCTAAGCGGCAAGCGAGCGAATCGCCGGAAGATCGGCCTGCCCTCACGAGGAAAAGAGAGGAGGGAGCCCCGGTAGAAAGCCACCAGGATCCAGGAAGCAGCGACATCATGGAAGAACTGAGGCAATCGTTACGGGACCTGGGCAGACTAGTGATGGAGCTCGACGGAAGATCCGGGATTAGGTTAGAGGTGGCCAGAATATAGCGGCTGGTTAGGCGGATGGAAATAAGAAATGGTGTGCAGGAGTCAACCGAGGGCCCTGGGGAAAAGGCGGAGGTCGGCACCCAAACGGAACCGCATGGGCACGAGCCAGCAAGGGGCATCGCGACAGAGGGCACACCGCGGCGGGATAACACAGATGCAGGGGACAAGACCGAGATAGTTGTCACCCCTATAGGCATACGCGCAGCTAGACGGCTAGTTGATATGAGGATGCAGCTAGCCGAGGTGTGCTCAAATGCATGCGAGTTCATGGTACAATTGGAGAAAACGGCGGGAACGATGTCAGAGTGGGTGGAGGAGGTCAGACAGGAGGAGGGTAGAGCCGGTACCGGGATGGCGGTAGGCGGAATGGACTCGCCACTGGAGGACACTGTCAGCCAAAACAAGGGGAGGCACAATCTGCAAGTAGCAGGAGAGAAGCTGCAGGCCAATAAGAATACGAGATCTAACGAAGCACAGGTAAATGGGAGCGAGCAACGGGAACAAGAATGGAGCCAAGTGGTAGCGAGAGCCGGCCCATCGGGCAGGGACAGGGAAACTAGGGGCAGAAAACCAGAGGGCAAGCGGGCAGCAAACAAGGGGGGCGAAGGCCCGGAGGCGAGGGAGGGTCCAAAGAGCAGAAGTAGGCCTACAAGAATAATGGTGAATACCAACGATGGGACGTACATGGAGTCATTACGGGCCGTCAAGAGGGGATTGACGCAGGGGGGAAGGCAAACCAGGTCGCAGCGGCAAAACGCAGCCTGGCAGGAAACCTGGTCCTGGAGTTAAGAGGGGGAGCAAATAGCACCGAAATACTGGGGGCTTTAGTGGACATAGTAGGAGAGGGGAATGCTAAAGTCACCAGCGGAAACACGGCAGTCGCAGAGGTGAAGGGGTTGGAGGAGGATACAACGGAGGAAGAAGTGAAAGAGGCGGCAGCTAGGGCGGCAAAGGTCCCGATGGAGCAGATGGAAGTAATCAGAAACAATGGGCTGAACTTAAGGATCGCGCTAGTGGAGAGTAAGGTAGAGGCAATTGCTCGATTACTGGAGAGAAGGAAAATATCAATAGGGTGGACCCGATGCACGGTCCAAGATAGACTAGTAAAGCCGTTGATATGTTTCCGGTGCAGGCATTACGGGCACCTGGCGGCAGCCTGTAAGGGAATGGACCACAAGAGCAGCTGCAGGAGGTGTGGTAAGGAAGGCCACCAGGAGAAGGGGTGCCAGGAAGCACCGAGCTGCGCCCAGTGCAAAGATATGGGCAGGGACGCAAACCACTTTGTGGGAAGCAGGGCATGTGAGGCCTACAGAGAGGCGGCAAGACGGATGGAATCCCGCGGGGGCGAGGGACCAGCGCTCACAAAGGGCAGAGGGAGCTCCGAGGGAGAGGAAGGGGAGGGGGAAGAAGGCGGAAGAGAGGTGGCGGGAAGACAAGTGGCTCGGGGTCCAGCAATAGGAGGACAGCGAGGCGGACCACGGTGACGCATAAAAGGAGATGGAGTCAAAACCGGGAGGCGGGGACAGAAGATAAGTAGGAAAGGCAAGTGGCAGGGAGACAAAGAAGGGAGCGGAGGAAAAGGGGTCTGTAACAATGGGGTTCTGGAACATTGCGGGAATTAAGACGAAGATAAAGGAGGGCAGGTGGAAGAGAGACTTGGAGGAGTGGTTGGTAGGGAAGGACATAGTGGAGCTGGTAGAGACATGGGTGGGGAAGGAAGAGTGGGGAGAAGTGAAAGGGTGGCTACCGGGAGACTTTATCTGGGAGAAGAAAGATGCGACAAAGTGCGCTACTAAAGGAAGAGCGAGGGGCGGAATGATAGTGGGATGGAGGAAAGAAATGGGGACGGACGTAAAGGGACACATCCGGGACGAAGTGGCATGGATAAACTACCGACAAGGAAAGCAGAGGATGAATGTGGGGTGGGTTTATGTAAACAAGATTTGGAACATAATAAGGAAAGAGATAGAGGACAGAACGAGAGGGGGGGACAATGGGTTCTGGGAGGAGACTTTAACGCAAGAATGGGGGAATTGGGAGGAGGTATTAATGAAGAGGGATTGGTGATAGAAAGAAAATCCAGAGACAAATGGGTGAATGGGGAGGGTAAGAGAATGGAGGAGTGGGTGATGGAGGAGGGGTGGGAGATTATGAATGGATGTACGGAGGGGGACTGGGAAGGGAAGAAAACATACTGTGGACCGAGGGGATCGTCGGTGATAGATTATGTGGCGATAAAGGGGATGGCAAGAAGGGATGTAGGAAAGATGGAGGTGGAGGAGGTGATGGGCTCGGATCATCTGCCGCTGAAAGTAGTGATATGGATGGAGAAGGAGAAAAGGGCTGAAGGGGATCAAGAAATGGGAAAACTGGAGTGTGGGGCAAAGGCAATAGAAGAAATGAGAAAGAGGATGAGGAAGATTCGGTGGGAAGATGTTAAATCAATGGAGGAGATGGAGGAGTTGATTGTGGGGTGTGGAATAAAAGCCAAAGGAGGTAAAGGAGGAGGGAGCACATGGTTCGATGAAGAATGCAGGCAGGCAAAAAGTGAAGTAAGGAAGGCTGTAGGGGAGTGTATTAGAGAAGGAGGAGAGCAGAAGAAGGTAGTAGCGTTAAAAAGGAAATATAAGGAGATGTGCGAGAGGAAAAAACTGCAGGCGGTTGAAAGAGCAAGTGAGGAGTTGAGGAAGTGCAGGAATGAGGCAGAAATATGGAAAGTAGTGAGGAGAAGTGAAAGAATGAGGCGGGCAGGGATTACACTGAAGGAATGGACAAAGAAATGCAGAGAAACAAGCGGACAACCGGAGGAAGTGGGGAGAGGAGGACAAAGAGATACGGCGGAAGAGTTTTCGGAGGTGGAGGTGGAAAGAGCTTTCGAGGGAGTGAAAGGTGGAAAAGCTGCAGGGATGGATGGGCTGAAGGCGGAGATGTGGAGGGAGATAGGAGAAGGGGGAAAGAAGAAATTTAGAGAGGAACTGAACCAAATTTGGAGGGGAAGAAGGAGCATACCGGAGTCCGTGAGAGTGGGTGCGATGTGCCCGATACACAACGGAGGGGACGAGAAGGATCCCGAGAATTATAGGGGGATAACGGTGATGGGAACTGGGTACAAGATTGCGATGATGGTGGTGAAAAATCGTTTGGAAAAAGAGGTGGAGGATAAGGGTCTGATGCCGGAGACGCAGGGGGGATTTAGGAAGGGTAGGGGAACAAGAGAGCAGATCGTTACCCTGGCAAGAATGACTGAGAGTGTGACAGAAGAGAAAGGTAGTATATATGCGGTATTTTTGGATCTGAAGGCGGCGTACGACACAGTGCCGAGGGAGAAGCTGCTAGAGTGAATGAGGAGAAAAGGTGTGAGTGAGAGTATGGTTGAATGGGTAAGAGAAATGTACAAGGAGACGGGTGGCAGCAAGAATGGGAGTGAATGTGTCAGAGAGGTTTAGATCATGGGTAGGACTGAGACAGGGATGCCCGTTGAGCCCTATGTTGTTTAACCTATATCTAAGTGAATTGGAGGAAGTTCTGAGGAAAGGGCAGTCGGGAGGAGTAGTGATTGGGAAGAACAAGGTGTGGATGCTGGCCTATGCGGACGATATGGTGTTGATGGCGAAAGATTGGGAAGGGATGAAAGACATGTTGAATAGAACGGAAAGGTATATGGAGAAGAGGGGGCTGAGTGTGAACGTGGGGAAGACAAAATGGATGAGATTTAGGAATAAGGGTAGAGAGGGGAGCGTGAAAGAGTTGGAATGGAAGGGAGAGGTGATTGAGAGGGTGAAAAGATTTAGATACTTGGGAAAAGGGAAGATAGGAGAAATAAGTAGTGGAAGTCAAGGATGTATATTTTTGAGGATGTAATTTTGTTGTGGATGCCAATAAAGGTTTTTTTTTCCCAAGTTATTAAATTTTATTTTAATAAAGTTTATTACCGCTCGTAAATTAATAATATTGTATCCCTGAAACGCCTAGCGTGATCATGTGATCACGCATGATATTTCAACTAGTTAAAATAATTTTTTTATTAATTCGCTTAAATAAAGTTATTTGCAATGTTTAAGTTCTATTTATGAGGTTTTTTTAACAATTAACTAAAAATTTATAATTCGGGCGCGAATGGGTTTAGTGGTTATAACTTTTTACTTAAGTGTTTGTTTTTAATCCCGTTTAATGGAAGGTGATCCTGAAGGTACGTGGAACATTTATATATTGAATAATTTAATTCAATTGACGACAATGCGTATTAAAATCAGTGTTACATATAAGCGTTCAATGTCAATCCGTAGGAAAATTTGCCAGTGATAAATGATCAATATAATTTGGCGTTGGTAAGTCTCCGCGCTGTGTCTAGTCTTAAATTGTAGGAAATGCAATCGTTATTTGGAATCTGAAAGATTCCTTTGCCTAAACTTGCCTATTCGACTGGGGTTTAATGTTAAAAGCCCCCGCGCACTGCCGTTCAAGTAAATGGGAGGTCGGTTTGGTTCAAATAGTGATGTTCTACTTGGATTCCACGTTGAAGAATATTCAAAATAATATATAGGGTATAATAAATGAACGTTTCTATATATTTTTTTATTAATTTTAAACACATTCTCAATAGTTTTATATTATTTTTTTTTCAATTTAATTTCATATTAACCTGAATTGAAGAATTCACTATATTTTTACCATAACTAATTATTGTAAAAAATATTATATAACCGTTATATAATTCTAAACAAATATTTACAGCTCAAGTTTCGATGTATACTGTCACTTGTTAATGACCGTAAGCCGTCTAATCTAATTTGTTTAGATGTATATAACTGCTTTATCGCGTTTGCACTGATTGATGATAGTTTCGTAAGCGTCACATTTGATTTACAATCAGTGCACGCTCCTTATCTGCTTTTTTTGCTGCATTTGCTTCGTCTCTTTTTTGAATATGAGACTGATAGTTTTCTTTTAAATCAGCTGATTTTGTCTTCATATAGTTCGCACATGTCAAACACTGATCCTTTTTAGGCTTAAAGAAGGACAAGTTCAAATTATTACCAAATACGGGGAGGTAAGTTATTTGGGATGTATATTCCTTATCAGCGTTCTTACAATCTTTAACATACAAGGCGTACATTTTTGCGATAGATAAATTAGGATCTAAATACTCTCGTTTCGTTGATGCTCTACAATAATTAGAGGCCATTGTAGGAAAACTTTTTATGTGAGCATTGATTGAATCTATGATTTCTGATTTGGTTTTATTCACAGGCACTTTTTTACCACGCTTGTCACTACTATCAAATATTCCGGTCGCATTTGCCCTAGAAAAGGCCTTTTCTACTGCTCCATGGCTTATACACAAAGTACGTAAAAAAATATCTTGCAAACTTTTTTGCCCTCCTTCACAAAATAATAGTACCTGCTGCTAGTTTTTTGTGCACCTGCTCCAGATCGAATTCTTCTACAGGCAGGTTCTTTGCTTGCAACAAAAGAGAGAATAAAATCTAGTTTCCAGAATTCGGAGCATAATTGGTTTCTCAGTTGATCATCAAAATTAAGTGAACATTTGAATTTGTAAGAGTTACAAGTAATAAATTTAGGTTTTTTTTGCTGGCCTAACTACACAGGCCTGCGTTTTTTTTTTAAATTTGTTTATGTTTTATTAACTGATTTTGCATGAAAAAGTGATGCTAATTCCAAAGATAATTTCAGTTTCTCTCCATCACGTAAGGTTTTTCGGCTATAAAGGAATGAAGATACTCAGTAAATTATAGCACAATTTTTGGGAAATTTTTGATTTATTTAGATTCTCAACAAATTTTAACAAATATATTAACAATAAAGATAGAAATGAAACAAGTTTAACATAAAATAAACACTACTTTTTACTGTCCTTATGGAATCTCTGTCTTTTGCACTCAAAACTTCGTTTAGTTGTTTTTCACTTAGGCGTCGCATTAGTAATATCCCTTTTCAACATCCAACAATAGTCTATCATTTTTGCGTCCCATCTACCCTGGTATCTCCTTTCCATTTCCTTAATATCTTGGTGAAATCTTTCACCCTGTTCTTCACGTACTACTCCAAGATTTTCAGGAAAGTAGTCAAGATGTGAATTGAGAAAATGAACTTTTAAACTCATGTTACAACCAAGCTGCTTAAATTTTTCAAGCATGTTGTTTACGATATCTTTATAATTTGGGTCTTTGTAATTTCCCAAAAACTTATTGATAACATCTTTCAAGCCTATCCATGCTTCTTTTTCAACCGCTTTCATGGTTAATTCAAATCTGGCATCTTTCATCAGCTTTCTTATTTGAGGCCCTACAAAAACTCCTTCTTTCAGTTTTGCTTCTGAGAGCCCTGGAAATTTGTCTCACAGGTACTTGAAACAATCTCCTGCTTTGTCTAACGGTTTCACGAATTGTTTCATCAAACCCAATTCAATGTGAAGTGGAGGTAATAAGACTTTTAGAAGATCTACCAAGCTTTCATGCATGACATTCGTAACACCTGGAGTTAACTGCTTTCTTGGAGCCCAGTCCTTCACATCCCACTTATTTTTGGCTCTACTATCCCATTCACACAGAAAGCATGGAAACTTCGGATATTCCAACTGTTGTCCCAACAACAGACATATTATTTTCAAATCACCACAGAGTAACCAACTATGATCTTCGTATTTAGTTTCATTTAAAAGTAGTTCAAGTTTCTCATAACTTTCCTTTAACTGAATGGAATGACCAACAGGAATTGATGCATATTCATTGCCATTATGTAGTAAGTCCGCTTTCAAACTCCTTTTACAAGAGTCAATGAAAAGTCTCCATTGGTTTGGATCATAAGTAGGAGCACTCAGATGACAAACTAAGTCAGCAACATTATGACAGTAAACAGCGATCCTTCTTGGGAAAAGTATTGCATAAATCCTGACTGCCGATCCCGGTACCAATAAAATCAAGTTACTGGTGAAAGTAAATTTTTATCACGAAGCCTCGATCCTAGAATTTCAGAAAGGTCTTTTGGAAGGCCCAAATCCCTATCATTAAGTTCCGATTGTGTAAACAACTGTGGCTCATTTGATGTGGTTGGTTGGAAACAATCCATTTCTTCCTCTGTTGTGGTGTCAGATGCACAACTGCTTGAGATGTTTTTGAGCGTGCTAGGTGAAATAGGAACTGGTACGTCCGGACCGTGGGGAACTGGTCTTATAGCAAACGGAAGATTCGGATACAGGATATCTTTTTGATTTTTGGTGTTATTACACATTGCAGGAACAAAAGTAGCAGTCGTTTCCATTGTCCTTGGGTCCTCGCCAAATCATGGGTACACCAAAACGTAAGGATTTCAGCTTCCCTTTATCCCATAGTCTTAGTTGTTCAACACAGGAATTACACACAATATCCGGAGCCCACGATTTGTCTTGGTCACCATGTTTTATTTTGAAGTATGTAAAATACACTGATTTAACGAATTCTGTTATGTTTTTTCTTTGTTTTGTTACAACTAATTTTCCACAGATGTAACAAAAGCAGTTTGGTTTATTTTTACAACCTCTAGATGACATTGTGAAGGATATAGCACAGAACAGAGCAAAGTAAGATAAACAGTGTTACCCGTACGGTAGCTTCCGTAGTACTGCCCTGCTTATTAGGTTATAAACGGGGTACAGAACAATAATCGGGGAATCCCTGCTTTATATACTGGAATAGGAATCCCCCGGCTATATGCTGACAGGGGATTCTTCAAATGTAAACAGTTTTAAATATAATTATAACCCATACAGCACAGAGATATTGTAGAAACGTTGCATAAATATTGCATTGTAAGATTGCAATATTTATGCAATATTGCAAATAGTTGCTGCAATATGGATGCAAGGTTGCTGCATGATTAAAATGTCCGCCTTCTGCAATGTTGTATTGTAAAATTGCTGTAATATTGCATTGTAAGATTGCTGCAATATAGCATTGTAAGGTAAAAACAGGGTGTATAAAAAATGCTTGATACTTCAGAGGATCGCCCCCGATACTTCGAGTGTCAGGGCGATCAGATCTGAAGCATCAATAATAATTGTATCCCAATGACGATTGGTGCCAGTCACCTATCAAACTAAAAACCCGGATCAACGTTGCTTGACTTTTGCAATCGTCGGTTCGGCACTATAATCGGATGCGCCAATCACCATTTTAAATAATGTTATTTTGGCAAATAACTCAAAAATACTTCAGGTATTTATTTAATGGGTATATGACCTCAGTACACGCCCAATTAAGTGACACCTTTTTATGTAATAATATAATAGAACTGTTTCTGTTATTCTTCCAATCATTTCTTGAGGACATCATTAGATGTGATTTGGGCAGTTGCATATGTTATAGTTTAGGTAATTGAAACACGTTTAAATAATGCATTCTCTCTATTATTAATTACATACACCTAATTACACATTAAATAAACTAAAAATAAAATTAATAATGTCACCAATCAATTCATCATTAATCTCCTTTATCAATTCCAGGTGTGGTCTGGGAGGTAACTAATTTGACTACTCTGCTAAAATGAGTAATGTTTATGAGTGAGCAACATTTACCTTACAATATTACTCTTCTTCCATTGCTTGTAGAAGTAACTGTTAAAATAAAATATTTACCTTTCTTTCTCTGTTCTTAAAGTTGCCTGAGCTAACCATTTAGATATAGATTCTGCAATCTCAGTGTCTGTGGTCTGTCCAAAACTTGGATTTAAACGGACTGCTTCTGTAAAATAAGATTCTTACTACACATTTTGATAATATATTCTTCCAAATTTCATAATTGTCATTTCATCTTGGGGTTATGTGCTAAATTACAGATCAGGTATAATAAAATACTATGTTATCTCTTCATATCACAAGGGCACATAACATTTCTCTGCAGTCTGTTAGAAAAATGTCTTGTAATGATTAAAAGAAATTTGTACACTCAGCATCCTGCATATCTGTTCAACAAGAAACTTACGCATAATAATCTTTGCAAGATGTAAAGTTTTAAAAGGTTCCTTTCCTCTTTTGCCAGCCCAACTAAATTTTTTAGCAAGCGAGTTGGCCATAATTTTTTTTATTATCTGGTTCACCATTATGTGCATGGTATTTCCTCCCACCTGTTTTAATGTATTAATCTAAAAAAAAAACATTAATTTGTTAATAAAATAAATGATATATTTAATAAAAAATTACTTACAATTGAACGTTTAAACACTCTCTCTCTTTCAGTTGCTCTTCAAATATATTTAATTCCTGGATTGACTCCAAAGGAAGTTTTGCCTCTTCTACTCCAAAATTCATTATTTGTGAATTTTTTTATCTAATAGATTCACTGAACTTTCAAGTCGATCCATCCGGTACAATAGTAGATTTAATTTGGACAATATTTGTTTCTTGAACTCTGAAGCAATATAGTAATAATAGAAAGTATGTCTTACTACTATTACTTACAGGATACAGAAAATGACTTTTCCATTTGAAAATATAAAATAAGTTTTCTTTTTAATTTGTAATTTATTTACCTTGGTTACAAAAATCTTGTTTATTGCCCTCACTAAGTTTCCTTGTCCAGGGAAATAATGCATCAAGGCCCACCATCTCTCTCTGAGTCCTGGTAAAAAAAATTGTTGTATGATGATGTTATGTTTACAGGTGTTATTATCCAGCTGAGATTAATTCCGTATGTCTTTTTTAAACCTCAAACAATGTTAGGATAACTGACAATTTTTCTCTGAGTAAATTGCAAAAGATTAGTTTCATCAACTTTAAGACTTGTTTGAGTGAAGGTTAAAGAAGCTTTAAAATACAACAATGTTGTGTCAATTTTGTACTTACTTTATTGTAAGTTCCTATTTGTGGGAATGGAGGAAGTGTTTTATTAACTTCTGCAATGTCTTTGTTTTTCTTTGATATAAATATATCCTCTTCGTCTGATGATGATGATACTATTTTCCTCGGTTTTTTACGCCTCCTTTTCTTATTCGTATGGTCTCTTTCTTCTCCAGATAATACATCGGTATCGACATTGGACGTTTCTTGAGCCAGAAACAATTTTTCCATGCTCTTCTCATAGGTACCTAAATGATTCAATAATTTAAAATAATATGTATCATATGAGAGTGTAATTTACTTACTCGCACTTCCAAATATTCTATTAATGGGTAACTCTTCCCAGTCACTTCTTTCATTAGGAATTTCTTCCCTCATTACTGCTTTATTTACTCTTAATTGGGTTTTAAAATGTCCTGGCCAGATACTAGCATCTTTCTCAGCATTCAGCCATAATGCCGGTACTACTTGTAGTCCATCCACAAATTCCACAACCACAAACTTATAGCCGTCCATCTTAACTTTATTGATATCTTGGATACTAAATATTAAATTGTACAATTATGATATTAAAAGGTGATTTTAAACTATTTAAAACTATTAACTATTAACCAGTAAGCTGTATTTGAGGAGTACCTACTCGACATAACACAAAATATTGCCAATTCTTTATGACGAGTGTACTAGTCACACAGGTAACTGGTTAATAAATTAGAGGAAGTATTGCGAATTTATAACAATTCCCATAAGGAATTTTCCATGCTTTACATTGCAACTCTGCAACTGACCAGGAATATATATTGTTATTATTTATTGCCATTACTTTAATACCAAGCTCTTCGGATTTACAAGGTATTTCATACAAATTTTCCAATTGCTTAGCTTTTCTGCCAATTAAAAAAATATCACTACTGTTAGTTTCAATAATATTATTAATCAAAACACATAAACCGCTTTTAAGAATGAAACAATTGTCACTTTCTCTTATACAATTGATTTGAAAACGTTTAGTTGACAATTGAAGATATTGTGAGCAAACATCGTTAATATCAGCAGTTAATGGACCATTATAGTGTACATTTTTACAAGAATATAGATCACTATTAAGAACACATTTTGTTTCAGAAATATTGTTATCAATTTCAGTATATCTTCTAATTAATTGTTGTAGTGGTTTATCATTCTTTCTTAATAATCTCTTGATAGATGTCATAAAATTTTCGAAACGAAATGCACTAAAATTGTCTAGAGGTCCAAAAATTCTGAAGAGAGAATAAATGATCTGTTCTTAAATGGAATGTAGATGTAGTACTCGTGGGGAAACAAATTCTGTTGTGTATATATTTCCCTTTAATTGTACATTTGGTACAACCATGAAACCCTGTGTGACCTTTTGTACACAAAACAAATGATTTGATTATGGCATCCCATATTAAACCAAATAATTTTATATTAATTGTATTGTCGCCTTGACGGAAACCATTATTTGTAAAATAAATCAAATCATCCACTAAGTTTTTAAGAAAAACATTTGGATCTTGAGGTTTTTCATATCCAAAATAAGCTCCAACAAGATATACTGTACTATTTAATGCATTGGAGCATAAAATTGGCCATAATGTAGCACGTGACGATTTTGCTAATGGAAGACCGTCAATATTTATAAGTAAAGCAATTGATTCAATTTCACCACATTGCAATATCATTGTTTGTATAATTTTTTCTAAACCTACATGAAAATATTCTCCTTCACAAAGTTTCATTACATTTGTTTGTCGTGGGGTACGTAATATTGTTCGTAGTTGAGATGGACAGTTATATGTTGTATATTTTTGTAAGACTTTTAACAATGCATTACAAGCATTATGAGGAATATTGTATAATAAGGCCCAAGTACCAATGGCATTTTCAAACTGCTCTCTGCTACTTGTAATGCCAATTTCATCTGAATTAAATGAATCTTTTAAATTAGAAGTACAACATACTAGTTAGTACGACATGGGAAAAATGCAGTATACCAATAAAAAACGTTGTTTAATTATTTTAACTTTATTTATGAAAATTCATTTACAAATACAACTACATTTACTTGATAGTCAATGAATCGTAAAATGCATGGTAATCTACTGGGCTTAATTTTTTTAATTCCTGTAAATGATCAAATTTTGAACCTTCGATTGGGCAAGGCCCTGAGTAAAGGTTTTCTCGTACCGGCAATTGTTCAACGTGTTTTGTTCGTGCAGGTAACGGCTTCCAGTCATCATCAAAATCTATTTTGAACATGATGATGCCTTCTGGTGTGTATTGGTATGCCACGTCATTGACACAAAGGTCTCCCACTTTGCTCGCTGGCTGAATACTTTTACAAAATATTGCATCGAATTTAAAAAAGTCCGTGTACTGACAATAGACCGTTTCATATGGCCCGGGTTTCGGCCTAGCAGATTGTATAATCGGCAGATAATCCGCAGGCACGTACACCTCTCTTCTCTTACCGAGCTTGAATGAATTGAGTCCACCTCCATCTGGGTATGACCCACTGTCAAGTACTTTTGTTCAATTAGCACATTATTTTTTATACTCAATTCCAGAATTGCATTTGCTAATTTGATATTTCTGTTTTGGTAACCACACCCATCGCTCCAAATGATGAGTTTCTTTGGTTTTTTATTATGTATTTCTTTCTGCAAATAGTTGGTGGTTAACGAAGCAAACACGTCGCTTTCTAGGCCTCCACTTGCCTCATGCCATACATAACATACAACATCTTTATTAGATAAATTATAGCAGGTGAGATTATGCACCTTCAATTTCGTTTTATAATAGTTAGCAGATGCGTTTAATCTAGGAGACAGAAGGACAGCTTGGAAATCTACTGTATACGTTTGTAAATCTGGAGAAGTTAGTGGGCCATATTCTGTTTTTATAACTTTACGCCGTGAAAATTTATCACATCGTTTTCGATCGAACGGCAAATTGGTATTCCGTTTCTAACGTGATAAAGTAAGTGTGACAAAACTGTAAAATCGAAGCAAGTGAACTAATAACGGCATGCTTTCGCCATTTTTCAAATTTGCGCGGGAAAATCAGTACCGAGTGCATTTGAAGCGAACTGTAATTAAGTTAATTTTGAAGAATTATGGAATTGAAAACTACTAATCACCATCTAATATTGGTGTGTTGATTCGAAACACTTACAAATTTGTTGTTTTTAAAACAAATATTCTAAATTCACATTTCGGCGTCTCAAATGGATTGCTAAATTCCGTAAATGTCGTTAAAATTGTAGCAAATAATAATTTTCAGCTGCTGCTTCTTGTTCCCGCAGCAATAATAAAGCGAAATGAAGACCATATTCACAATTTTATGGTTAACACACACTTATCACCTGCTCCCACAGAGCATTAAGGATAAAGAGGGACAGTTTAATGTTAACTTTTGGAAACGCCATCAGCGCTGTCTGCGAGTCATCTGGCCAAACCATAGGTTTTCATATATAACCTAGATACCTAACTCAATTCGCAAAAGTGAAGCCTTGGCAGCCATTTGCAGGGAAGGTGAAAAGTGTAAACAATCTGTTTTATTTACGTGTGACAATTGAAAAGTGCTTTATACAATTCATAATTGTAGTTGTAATCATATATAAACGATATTGTGATATAAGGTATATAAATAAAATGTTATTATTTAAATAATAAATAAATGCAAATTTCTTTTGTATCATTCAATATCCGGCGTGGCATCAGCCAGGGAAGTAGTTGTTTCAATAAGTTATTTGTTTATAGTCTTAGTAAGACTTAATTTTGCTTGCAGAGTTACGAACAGGTTGAATATTTATATATTCAGGCTATATTTCGTTTTTTTGAATTTATTTAATACTCTCTGCAATAAGTAAGGTTGTTTCTATTTTATTTATTATTTAAATCGAGTATTCGGTTTTCCAACTGAAAACAAGATCATTTATTTCTTCACATCTGTACTTTCACTAATCACCTAAATTCAGGTATAAAATCAGTCCAACCCTTCTATAATCTCCTCATTTGTTTACGACTCCTTCACGGTCACGGTCACCTTCACGTAAGTGTATTTTATTCTTTAACATTCAATTTAAATGCGAAGCTGCACTGATGAGAGATAAATCTCGAAACGCGTCTGCAGATGGCTATTTACTTAATTTTTACATACTTTTGGGTTCAGTTTTATAATTTAAAGTTTTCAAATTCAATTTAGTTTCATTTTTCAAGTTAGTCCTGTGGGTAGAAATAAGGTATCTTAAACCAATGTTATTTCACTAGTAGTACTAGTAATAACATGCAAATTTCTTTTGTATCATTCAATATCCGGCGTGGCATCAGCCAGGGAAGTAGTTGTTTCAATAAGTTATTTGTTTATAGTCTTAGTAAGACTTAATTTTGCTTGCAGAGTTACGAACAGGTTGAATATTTATATATTCAGGCTATATTTCGTTTTTTTGAATTTATTTAATACTCTCTGCAATAAGTAAGGTTGTTTCTATTTTATTTACATTCAATGGAATTAACCCATTCATCTCTGCGATTAGGACACTTCGGATATGTAAAGAAAGCTTTATTTTTAATATTTGAATCGCGGGTATAAACGTTACTGCAATAAGGTGCCTTAAGAGTACTTAATTTACCCATTGCACACTCTTTTAGCTTTAAGAATATTAATTTAAATTTGAATTATAAATACCTGGCCAAATAACAATTCAACTCGTGATGTTAATGAGGTTATGTATAAAAAGGCCGGAAATTTGATGGGAAATAGATGTTGTCAAATCTCATTTGTGAAATTATGAATTATTCATTATTTTCCTTTAAAATTTATTAAATAGACTTAAACAAACAATTAACACTAGTGGACTTTGAATATTACCAGATATTTGGATGTTCTTAAATACAAAATTAATTACAAAGATTTGTACATAGACTTGGCAGCGTTGCATTGCGTTAGTTGGGCCAGATGACTGTGAGATGGCGTGGATGTCGCGTTTCCAATTCTCCCTATTCAATTAACCCCCCCTGCCTGCTCCGAACTCGATGATAAAACTGAACCTTACTTTTCGACTGACGTCATTCGAAACTCGATCGGTGATAGAAACAGAATCGGAAACTTGCGTGAAGTGAAAAGTTTTCGATGACAATCGAAAACTTTTCGAAAGTGATAAAAACAGAATAGGGCCCAGTGATAATTTTTTATCTTTTTCCTTCTCTAACCTTGCCTTATTCTTCTTCAGAATGTGGTCCTGAAAAATGTCTTCATCAAGATTTTCATTTTTATGCATAGTGCAATCATTGCACTGGTCTTTCTTCAATGTTTAATGTTTTCATCACTTTCAGAAAAAGCTTCCAAGAAGCAGGTTTTTTGTTTTCTTCAAGGCATTTCTCGAAGTAATGCCTGTGCATCTCTCTAATAAAGTATGTTCATTAAAAAAAAACCTCAAGTGTGCCATGATTTTTTAATTTAAAAAATTTAAGTTGGTTATATATTGAGGTTATGTTACTTCTCAAAATTAAACAAACTGTAGTCAATTCATAGATACGTTAAATTTTTCACTATAATAGTATATTGTTCATCGAGCATATAATGATGGCTATTAATCACGAGAACGGTGTTTGCGGAACGAGCCGAAGGCGAGTGGAGCAAATGGTTTGAGTGATTAATAGCCATTATATGCGAGTTGTACACTTTACTTTGTTCACAACGGAACGAGCCGAAGGCGAGTGGAGCAAATGGTTTGAGTGATTAATAGCCATTATATGCGAGTTGTACACTTTACTTTGTTCACGACTTAAAATCAATATTAAAATCAAAATCAAAATAAAAAAAAAACAAAAAGAAAATCAAAATCAAAATTAAAATCGAAATTAAAGTTGTAATTACAATTTCAATTGAAAAAAAAATTAAAATCAGTATTAAACAGAGGAAACAAAATATTATCATAAATCGCGTTCTGTAAATTAAAGCGCGAATTAGAGACGAGAAAAATGCGTGTTTAATGAAATTGAGTGTTAAATGTACCCCATTAATGTTGCCCATAGAATTAAATAATACGCACATTATAACATTTTCGTGAACAAAATTAAATTAAATGTTGTATGTGCCTTCTTTCTTCTTGAACACAAGGTTTACCTGAACTCTTCGTCGCACACCCTCCATTACGCTCCGCAACAACACTGGATGATTGTTAATTTCTATAAATTTATCTCAAATTCTTTGCCGCATATCTTCTAAATCGTGTACTGGTTGTGCATAAATACAATTTTTCAGGTATGGCCACAAGAAAAAATCGCATGGTGTTAAATCGAATGGGAATCCGTGCATTTCGACTTATTATTCGGTCCTCAAAAAATTCCTCCAAAATGGCCAAATTATCCACTGTGCAATGAGGAGTTGCTCCGTCTTGATGAAAATATCCACTTTGCAGTTCATCATTTAATTCATTTATAAAAAGCAATCAAATTTCTGTACGATAACGGTTTGCAGTTATCGTACCTAAAATGAATGCACGGTTATTGAATTTTTATTATTTATAATAAAAATAGGATTTCACCTTCAAAGAATATCGGTCCAACTAATCTTCTCCCACTAATCGCTGCCCAAACGCCAACTTTCTCTGGATGTACTGGTTTTTCTCGATATATACGAGGATTTTCATCCAACCAAAGTTTCATAGTTTGGGAATTAATGTACCAATCCTTGAAAAACCAAGCTTCATCGGAAAAAAAAGTAATTTGTAAAACATCCTCGTTTACATTTTGTAAAAACCACTGACAAAATTCCAGTCGTCTGGGGTAATCAACAGGTAATAACTCTTGCACCGATGTAATGTGATAAGGGTATACTTGCAAATCTTTTCGTAGAAGCTTGTGGCATGTTCCTACCGATATATTCATTTGCTGTGACAAATGACGCAGAGAAGTCATAGGTTCATCTTCCAAAATTTCTTAGGCTGTTTTAATAGCATCTTGAGTTCGTTGAACTGGTCTACCACTTCCTGGTTTATGGAGAATACTACCCGTTTCACGAAATAATACAACAGATCGTGATAAGGTATTTTTAAATTCATCATAAATAATGGGCACGTTAGGAAATTGTTCCTGAAACTCTGCTAAAGGTGCGTTGAATGAATACACCTAATTTCCGTCCACTTTATTTTCGGAAATAACTTTCAATTAGAAACGTTTTTGCTGGTTGCTGTAAACCATTGTGAGCACGGAATAATTGTGACTTCTAGAAAGATCTGACGTTTATATGTCGATTCCCAACAAGTGTCCAGTGTGCCAACTGAAATTTTTAAAACGAAAAAGTCATGGCACACTTGAGATTTTTTGAACATACGATACTGTTCCACACAAGTTCAATGCAAAGTTTATTGGAAGACGAGTGACAGTAGTGGCTTTCTACCTTTGGCAGTTGTTGACAAAAAAATTCAACATTTTTCGTTATAGTAGTTGCAGCTTCGGTTTCCATGACTTCATTTTCCGCTGTTTCGTTTTCAGTGGTTTCTATCACCCAGGAACGCAGTGCTTTTTCAATTGCTTAAAAACATTTTTTTGCAAACATGTTTGTTCACTTGTCTTGACATGTAGGTAAAACTTAAACCCTATTTTTTTCCTCGAGCTGTCAGCAATAGTTTGTTTTCTTCTTTGCTTTGGACGCGTTTGGAATACGCATCCTGCAACAAAAACCTTTTTTGCTTCTCAAGCAGATAGCTTCCAAAAATCTGTCGCTTACTTCCTACTATTGCAGTTTCAACCCCTGCTTCTGTTACATTGTCTTCGGCAGCTGGTATTTCGGGTAAGGGTTTACTTTAGGGTAAATCGGGAAAAATCGGGAAGTGGGCTGTTTTTTTATTTCTTCTTAATTCTTTGTAGACGTAGTTTTTTGAGCCGAGTGCAAAAATGTATATCTTAACTTTGAGAAACATAAGGGGAAGAAGTTGTGCCCCCTTAAAGTTTCTCTCGTATCGGACGTACAACTCGCTCAAAACCTGCTTTTCTGGGTAGATTTTGGTAAACCAACAACCACAATCAATTTATAATGATGTAAACTTACGATTTGAGTAGTAAAAATGCGAATTTTATATCTTTTTCTTTACATTAATATTTCATTTTAAGGTTATGTGCAGTTCATTGAACCGCCGAAACTGACGGACATGCAAACTGAACACTCTATTTAGTTATCTGTGATTATTAGGGTTGCCAACTGGTCACATCATAATCGGAAAACCAATCTAATTCTCACGGAAAATATGTGAATACATAAAGTACGATATAAATAAAAATAATTATATTTCTGAAATTAACTATATTAACAATAAAACAAATGTGTATGTTAAGAGGTTAAACAGTTAACATTTACATTTAAATTACCATGTCCTTAATTTCTAGTTGATTTTCACACAGTCCCAATAAGTTCACTTATTTTTTTGAAACCTCTTGTATTTACGTTCTAGTAATTGCTACTGTTATTTCCATTTGTGTGCTATAGTGCTATTAGGGTGTTTAAAAAGTGAAAGTATGTGCTAACATGACAAAGAATCCCGCTTCCTATGCATTCATGACAGCTTCGCCATCACCTAATCTACTGCGGGTAAAACTACTACCCGGTCTCAAGGGGGAGGACCTTGACGCAACCAGGCAACCGAGCCAGCGTAACTGCTTCCTATGCATTCATGACGGCTTCGCCTTCACCTTATCCGCTGCAGGTAAAACTACTGGCCGGTCTAAGGGGGCACCTTAACCTCACCCTAATCTAAGCATAAGCAAGCAAGCCGGCTGTGGTCGATGGCTTCGCTTCGCTCCGCCATCGACCACAGCAAGCCACCGAAACTGCGTCCTATGCATTCATGACGGCTTCGCCTTCACTTTATCCGTTGCAGGTTAAACTACTGGCCGGTCTAAGGGGGCACCTTAACCTCACCTTAATCTAAGCATAAGCAAGCAAGCCGGCTGTGGTCGATGGCTTCGCTTCGCTCCGCCATCGACCACAGCAAGCCACCGTAACTGCTTCCTATGCATTCATGACGGCTTCGCCTTCACCTTATCCGCTGCAGGTAAAACTACTGGCCGGTCTAAGGGGGCACCTTAACCTCACCCTAATCTAAGCATAAGCAAGCAAGCCGGCTGTGGTCGATGGCTTCGCTTCGCTCCGCCATCGACCACAGCAAGCCACCGTAATTGCTTCCTATGCATTCATGACGGCTTCGCCTTCACCTAATCCATTGCAGGTAAAACTACTGGCCGGTCTAAGGGGGGACCTTAAACTCACCCTAATCTTAGCATAAGCAAGCGAGGCGGCTGTGGTCGATGGCTTCGCTTCGCTCCGCCATCGACCACAGCAAGCCACCGTAACTGCTTCCTATGCATTCGTGACGGATTCGCCTTCACCTTATCCGCTGCAGGTAAAACTACTGGCCGGTCTAAGGGGGCACCTTAACCTCACCCTAATCTAAGCATAAGCAAGCAAGCCGGCTGTGGTCGATGGCTTCGCTTCGCTCCGCCATCGACCACAGCAAGCCACCGAAACTGCTTCCTATGCATTCATGACGGCTTCGCCTTCACCTAATCCGTTGCAGATAAAACTACTGGCCGGTCCAAGGGGGGACCTTAACCTCACCCTAATCTAAGCATGAGCAAGCGAGGCGGCTGTGGTCGATGGCTTCACTTCGCTTCGCTCCGCCATCGACCACAGTAAGCCACCGTAACTGCTTCCTATGCATTCATGACGGCTTCGCCTTCACCTTATACGCTGCAGGTAAAACTACTGGCCGGTCTAAGGGGGCACCTTAACCTCACCCTAATCTAAGCATAAGCAAGCAAGCCGGCTGTGGTCGATGGCGGAGCGAAGCGAAACTGCGTCCTATGCATTCATGACGGCTTCGCCTTCACTTTATCCGTTGCAGGTTAAACTACTGGCCGGTCTAAGGGGGCATCTTAACCTCACCCTAATCTAAGCATAAACAAGCGAGCCAGCGTAACTACTTCCTATATTCGCTTCGCTCCGCCATCAACCACAGTGAGCCACCGTAACTACTTCCTATGCATTCATGACAGCTTCGCCTTCACCTAATCCGCTGCGGGTAAAACTACCAGTCGGTCTAAAGCGGAGGGGCTTAACCTCACCCTAACTTAAGCATAAGCGACCGGTCTCGCTCTGCTCCGCCATTGACCACATGGAGCCCGTATAACTACTTCCTATGTATTAATGACGGGGCTTCACCATCACCTAATCTACTGCGTGTAAAACTACTATCTGGTCTAAAGGGGGGCAAATGTAACCTCACCCTAACCTAAGCATAAGCACCTACCATTTACAACCATTAACTGGTAGGTAATGATGAATTAAACTTATCGCCCAGGTTTGTTCACTATTTTATTCACAACCGTACGTTTTTTGTTAAAGCATTAAAGTCAAATCAAATTAAATAAACGTTAGTTCATGAAATGCGAGCTGTTTGTTTTAAAACCAACTTATAGCAACCATGCAAATACATATTACGGATAGCTATACTGAATATTTTTACTAATTACTAATATATAACTATAAAATCAAATATTGTATGCACCATGGGAGATATTCTTGTTCTTCACCCTGGGTTGACTTACAAACCCCGGGCCAGAGGACCTCCATATCTCCCTTAATGCATAAATATCTATTACATTGCCATTTAATCATTGACTAAAGTCCCTAATTTTTACCAGATGAATTTGTGTCGTTAGGATCCAGGTTAAAGATACATGCGTGTGTTTATGTTTGGTAGGGGCACCTTTTCCCAAAAAAAATAGAAACACCCACAAAAGTGGGGCACAAATAAAGAAATTGTAAATAGATTTACAACAGAACAATTTAAAATTCGTGTCAATTGTTAATGCACATAAGTAATCTAGGGTTAACGCAATGATAGTTCACAGAAAACTTTATAGAGTGTTTATTTCGACACGCCACTCCTTCAGTTGCGGTGGGACGATGAACTAATGAAAATACGCATTTTTAACATGACCTTAAAATGTGAATTTTCATGAAGAATAGGATATAAAAATCGCACTTTCACCACTTAAATCGTAAGTTAAAATCATTATTAGTCGATTGTAGTTGTTAGTTTACAAGTTATTTTACACAGAAACTCGTAGTTTGTGCGAGTTGTCCGTCGAAAATGGAAACTTTAAGGGGGCATAACTTTTCCCCCTTACGTTTCCGCGGGTTAAAACGTACATTTCTGAACTCGGCTCAAAAAACTATGTCTTCAAAACAAATTTCAGCCCCCGGGTCGATTTACCCTAAAGTAAACACCAGCCGTATTTCGTCCTCTGCTTCTGTTACAGTGTCTTCGGCTGCTGGTATTATGTCCTCGTCTTCTGTTCCTATGTCCTCGGCTTGTGTTTTTTCAGGATCTAAAGGCTCGTATAACTCTCCTGATCCAGAACTGTTATGGTCACCAATCTCCGCTGGAATAATTTCTCTCCCGTCATCTTCTTCGGTTAAATCTCTTTCTGCTTGAGCCCTAGCGAGCTGAAGCAAGAGATGGCTTCTGCCTCTTCCAAACATTATAACCTCAGCTATAACTGCAAAAAACATTATGCATACTTAATGCAATAAGATGTATGTCATTCAAAATAACAGTAAGTTACTACCGCAAAGGGTTGTATGTCAAGACAATTGTGCAATCTAGGGGCGTAATAATATTGGAAAGGCAACTAAAAAGAAAAGTCTTCTGAAATTTGCCTTATTTAATATTGTTGTGAAGGTTTTAAGCAAAAAAAAACTGTATAAATACAATGTTTGTAATTTAAAGTTAGGTTAGGTTGTTGGTTCGAGCGCAGGGAATTGCCAGTAAATATCTTTCAATAACTAAAAATGATATATTTATAGTTTAAACGAATAGTAAATTATATAATGGTTACTTACGTTTAATTATATCACACTCTTAATAACTTTTATATAGAAAAATCACTCATGCAACGCACATAAACAAATTTTCTTCCACATAAGACTTATTGCAGGCACCAAAACAATCACGATGGTCATTCGCCATACTGCAATTGCGCACAAATACTCACTTCTGGTTGGTTTATCGACGTGGGACAAATTGCAACTTGTAGCTATGGTTATTTTGGTCCCAATGATGCAAAAAGCCCTATATCACATTTTTGGTCACATACAACCTATTGCAGTTACCACGACGATATGCCTATACAGGGTGTTGACTTGGCGGACGCAACATAGGAAATCGCATGTTAATTTTGAAGTGTTCAAATATTGGCTCCCCTGTTCATTTTAGAGACAAAATGTATTTAACTTTTTTGTAGAGGGTAAAATTCTGAATGTATTAATGTTCACATTTAACACGTTATGTTTCTCTAAGTTAGTAGTTATGTTTCAGTAAGTTATTATTAAATTCAGAATTTTTCCCTCTACAAAAAAGTTAAATACATTTTGTCTCTAAAATAAATAGGGGAGCCAATATTTGAACACTTCAAAATTAACATGCGATTTCCTGTGTTGCGTCCACCAAGTCAACACCCGGTATGTATGTATTTTATTTTGTTATTCAGAAGTAGTAAGTTGTGTTGTAAATTATTTTTTAATTTGAAAATAAAGCATGTTTAGTGACAATCTGGAATTCATGGAGAATTAAGAAAATGGATATTTTCCATCATTTATTCGATAATCTGAACATTTCGATAATCCGCATCAACCTGGGCATTTATTACTTCTGATTAAAGAGGTCATACTGTATATCACAAATATTTTTTACTTTGGGTTGTGAAAAAGACGATTGCAACATTCACTCCATCACTCTCACATTTTCTGGATTTTTTATTTGGTTGGATTGTTTGTTCGCTTACATTGTTTGTTTTGGAATTTGACATCACTATTCCTAAAACAAAAAAAAGTTTAAATTTATACATCATTTATTAAAGTATATATTAAATTTATATATAATTTATTAAAAATTACCACTATTTTCGGTTACAGGTTCGTCGCTTTTTCAAAATCCTCATCAATTCCATCTGCATTAACACGTTGACTGTTATTTAATTGTGATAAAATGTCCTGCAACAGTTTTTAAAATATTTTTTTAAATTTTTGTTTTAGTTTCCCAAGACTGCTGAAGAGTGGAAGAAAATTTCCGACGGGTTTGAGAGCACTTGGAATTTTCCTCATTGCATAGGGGCAACCAATGGATGGTAAGCACATGACTATGCAGTGTCCAATGAACAGTGGTTCAGAGTTCAATAATTATAAAAACAACTTCAGCATTGTTTTAATGGCCCTGGTAGATGCCGAATATAATTTCTTATTTGCCGACTGTGGCTCACAAGGTCGACTTAGTGACGGTGCAGTTTACCAACATCTACACTCTTTCATAAAGTTGAGCAAAACCAACTTCACTGCCCTCCAGCTGAGCCATTAGAAGACAGAGAAAAGCCAGGACCAAATAATCGTTGGTGACGATGATTTTGGTTTACACCCAAGAATCATGAAACCATTCCGTGGTCAACAGGAGAAAGGAAGCAAGTCGAGAATATTTAATTATTGTTTATCTCAAGCTCGTCCGTGGCTGAGAATGCTTTTGGTATATTAGCATCAGTATTTCGTGTGCTTCGCAAGCCAATGCTACTTGAACCATGCAAGGCGAGAATAGTTGTCATGACTTGCGTTGTTTTGCACAACTTCTTAAGAAGAAGTAAAACATCAAGTTCATTGTACACATTATTATAAAGAAAATGGAAAGTTAGTACCAGGTTTTTGGCGTGAGGACACAGGGGATGTCTCCTATAAGAAACATTCAAAGAAAACCTAAGCATGAAGTCCGAAGAAATCCGAAATGAATTCGCTGACTATTTTGTAAGCAATGGAAGAGTTGATTGGCAGGATGCATATCCATAACAGTTTATTATTATTATTTTTTACTTTGTTTTAATGTAGTATCAACTTGAATTAAAATTCGATTAATTAAAACACTTGGTTTTGTTTCACTGCTTTTATTTGTCTCTCCGACTAGTTTCGACCTTAGGTCATTCTCAAAGGAGATATGTACAAAATTAACAGGGACTGGTATTTATACAGGAATTATTACATTTAAAATCAGGTAATAAGGGCCGTCGAAATGGGGGAGTTCCAGATCGCTTCGATGTTATTAAGCGTGGTTTTTCCACGTTTTATTGCCTTGTTAATTTCGAAGCCCTCTCGCAGATTCAAATCCCGTCCCTTATTACCTGAATACAAAATTCGGAAATTGTTGTCACTAAAAAAATGGTTACATTCAATACAATGCTGTGACAGACCTGTAGAAATTTTATTATTTCATATTGACTTCTTGTGTTCATTTATTCTGATTTTGAAATTTCTACCTGTCTGTCCTATATACACACACACTCACAATCCCCGCACTTGATCTCATATATACCGCACTTTTCTAGTTTATTTACTTTTGATTTGTTGTTCACTAGAAGCTTGTGTAAATTGATTGGATTGGGCATTATAATATACCCCTTAAGATTATTCTTAATATTTTGTGATAGGTTGTTTTATTTTAATTTGTGCATAAAAATATTTTTGTAGCTGTTTAAGTTTTTTATTTTTTACGAATTTGTTTATTATTTCTGTACTGTAACCATTATTAAATGCTATTGTTTATTTATTGTTTTTAGTTCTTCGTTAAAATTATTTTTAGTGAGAGGAATATGTATTAGTCTATGGATTAGAGGGTGGAAAGTGCTGTATTTAATTTGGTAATGGGTGTTAGAAGAATTTGGAATAATGGTATCTGTGAAGCTGTCTTTTCTATAAATTTTAAATTCTAATTTATTGTTTATTTTCGTTATAGTTAGATCAAGAAAGTTTAAACTGTTATTGATTTCTATTTCTGTGGTAAATTGAATATTTTTAGATTGTATTAATAAATTGTTGTGTTGTTCCAGTCCAGATGCAAAAAATATCATCAACGTATCTTGCCCAATAAAATATATTTGAAGTTACAGGCTGTTTGAATAAATATTGTTCGAAATTGGCCACAAAAATTTCTGTTAGAAAGGGGGACAAGGGCGAACCCATTGGTAAACGTCAGTTTGACTATAAATTTTATTATTAAATTCGAAATAGTTTTGGTCTATGCATGTGTTAACTAATTTTTTCATTTCTATATTATGTGTGTCAGGATCGTCAGTGTTATTACTAAGTTATCTGTAATTGTTTTTAATTGGTTTGTTGGGATTGACGTGAAAATGCTTTTAATGTCGAACGATATTAATTTTGCATTCACAGGAATTTTTGATAATTTCAATATGTTTACTAATTCTATTGAATTTTTAATTGAGTATTTTGAATGGGAGTTAATGAATTGTGGTAATTTTCTATTTAAGTATTTACATAAATTGTATGATGGGGCATATAAGTACGAAACTACAGGACTCATAGGTATGTTATCTTTGTGTAGTTTTGGAAAACCATATAAAACCGAGGCTCTAGGATTCAATTTTGTTAATTTAAAAATATCTGTTCTTGGGATCAAGTTTTTGCATTGTTTTAATGTTGTTTTAATCTCTTGCTGAAATTTATTAGTAGGATTATTTTTTATGCATAAAAAGTTGTTAGAATTTAATAGTTCCTCCACTTTTTCAACATATTCTTTTTTATTTAATAAGGTTACAGTATTCCCTTTATCCGCTTTAGTGATTATTAATTTTTTGTCGGCTAATTTCTTTTTTAAATTGGATATTATTTTGGCTTTTGGATTATACGATTTTTTTATAATTTTATGATTAGTTATTATTTTTGCAATTTTGTTTTTTGGTAACAATCTATCATTATCAGATTTCATGTTGTTACAAAGTATTTCAGCACTAATGCCGACTGACTCTAATACCGAATTATTATTGATGTGTGGACTATATTACAATCCTTTTTCTGATATATTTGTTTCATTTGATGTTAATATGACATACTGATATAATACTTAAATTTTTGAGGCTAGGGTAGAATTTAATATTACAATGCTCACCCTTATTGTCTTCAGTTTGTGTCGATAATTTTGTGTTTTTTGCTTTCCGTAATTTCTTCAATTTCCCTTCTTGTTTGATGTATTGTTGGTGTCCGATGAAGTTGGCTCTTTCTCTTAGGTTTCCGTCGATGGTATCAAAATATGCTGGGTGAAGGTGCATGGCGAGTCGTGTGTGTAGTAATTTTAAAATGTGTGATGTGGCATCCCTCTTACTCTATCATTTTTTCATTTCCAGATGGATCCAAAACTTGTAACTGTGGTGAATTACCTTAACTGCTTCGTTGGATTGGACATTTATGTGGATCTTCATAAATTTTGGGATTAACTGTTCTCGGCGGCACATGACGTTGAACCAAATGTTATTGTTTAATTTGGCGAATTTGATGAGGTTTCTTTCGTACATAATGGTGAGATCTGCTGTACTAGCACTTACTACATGATTAATTAATTTCTCACTTAACCCGTGGTGAAACATAATTATATAATTTGATTAATTAAAACACTTGGTTTTGTTTCACTGCTTTTATTTGTGTCTCCGACTAGTTCCTGTATAAATACCAGTCCCTGTTAATTTTGTACATATCTCCTTGAGACTGACCTAAGATCGAAATTAGTCGGAGAGACAAATAAAAGCAGTGAGACAAAATCAAGTGTTTTAATTAATCAAATTATATAATTATGTTTCACCACGGGTTAAGTGAGAAATTAATTAATCATGAATTAAAATTTGATATTTTTTATGAATTTCATTATGCTTTAAATTTTATTTACTTTATAGATAAAACAATATTTTTACTGTGCAAGTAAATATTTTTGATCGTCTACGAATTTATCCATCATAGGAGTGTCATTATTGCTAATATTATTGTCATTAATGTTTTATTAAAACCTGTAAAACAAATCATTTGCTTACCTCAGAATTTAATGTTTCTTTTGAATCGTCCTTATCCATCAGAAATGCAGCCATCTTATCAAAGGCGAACCAAGTTGGTGTAAACACTTCGTCCACCCCAGCTCCACTACTTATACTCCTTCTAACATTTTGTAAACAAGTCCTAAAGGACACCATAAAGGAGTCTTTCTTTTAACCGAAAACGTGTTGTCCGGTTGATTTTCTATGTGTTTCCACGCATCTCGTTCCTTATTTTGTGCTGAGGATGTGATGTCCTCCATATGTTTGGTTCTTCCCTGTATTCGTCTAAAAATTGAATTACCAATTAATTTGTACATCCGAAAGAAAAGGAATAAAATCTTGTTAATAAAATAAATTATTTATATTACTTTAATAATAAATATAAATTTAATTACATAATAAATAAAATAAAAAGTTATAATTATATTTATTTTTATCTTAACTTTTCAAATGAACTGCTATAGGAAGGTACTAAAGACGGGTGAAGCTGTTAATTTAGAATCACGTTGCTTCTTGTGTTGCTACTTTTTAATAACAGTGATTTTAAACTGTGACTGTGATCACGGTTTGTAAACATCATAACAAATAATCACAGTTACACGCTATGCTAGTTTAAATTTAGTATTATATTAATTGAATACCAAAGATACTTTTAAATATAGTAATTCATAATAACACGTGTTTATTTATAAATGAAAAACATAAATATATTTCAGACGATTTATTCAACAAAAAATGAACATAACATCTAAATCTATAATAAGGAACCAAGTAATAAAAATGGTGATGTGGCCATCATGTTACTTTCTCCGACTTGATGGTATCATAGTCATTTATATTTACGTTTTCTTTGTTTATTTTCAATTGAAATCATATTTCAAATGTACATCGAGCGTAGCGTAAACTCGGATGAAACTGACGTTTAAAACGTCAAAATTATGAAAGATGGAAAAATTATACTTCAAATTTAAAAACTTAGTTTACTCAAAAACTAAAGGGATTTCGAAAAAAACTTATTCTTTATAAGTTGTTCATTTTAGCATTCTCTACAATTATTATTCACATAAATTTGCTGTAACTATTATCGTTTTATAATTATAAACCAAAAATTAAAAAAATAATAATAAATTTTTTTTCTCGAATAAAAATGATTTTATGAAAAATGTTTTCAAGCAAGAGATGTTCATTTCTTTGAATAACAAAAAACGGTTAAGGTAAACGCCCACTTCCGGTGTGCGAAATTTTACCAAAAGTTTTTCAGTTCTTCAGATTATAAAATAAGACATATGTTAAAAGTTTCCTATTAATTGCTCTATTAGTTTTTGAGATACAGCGCCCACACACACACACACACACACACACACACACACACACACACACACACACACACACACACACACACACACACACACACACACACACACACACACACACACACACACACACACACACACACACACACACACACACACACACACACACACACACACACACACACACACACACACACACACACACACACACACACACACACACACACACACACACACACACACACACACACACACACACACACACACACACACACACACACACACACACACACACACACACACACACACACACACACACACACACACACACACACACACACACACACACACACACACACACACACACACACACACACACACACACACACACACACACACACACACACACACACACACACACACACACACACACACACACACACACACACACACACACACACACACACACACACACACACACACACACACACACACACACACACACACACACACACACACACACACACACACACACACACACACACACACACACACACACACACACACACACACACACACACACACACACACACACACACACACACACACACACACACACACACACACACACACACACACACACACACACACACACACACACACACACACACACACACACACACACACACACACACACACACACACACACACACACACACACACACACACACACACACACACACACACACACACACACACACACACACACACACACACACACACACACACACACACACACACACACACACACACACACACACACACACACACACACACACACACACACACACACACACACACACACACACACACACACACACACACACACACACACACACACACACACACACACACACACACACACACACACACACACACACACACACACACACACACACACACACACACACACACACACACACACACACACACACACACACACACACACACACACACACACACACACACACACACACACACACACACACACACACACACACACACACACACACACACACACACACACACACACACACACACACACACACACACACACACACACACACACACACACACACACACACACACACACACACACACACACACACACACACACACACACACACACACACACACACACACACACACACACACACACACACACACACACACACACACACACACACACACACACACACACACACACACACACACACACACACACACACACACACACACACACACACACACACACACACACACACACACACACACACACACACACACACACACACACACACACACACACACACAAAAATTTTTGGAAAAAAAATCACGAACCCAATACTTTCTCGTACTTCGTAACGGAGAAAGTAAAAATATTCAACCATTTAATTATAATTTGAATTTAAAAATATTAACATTTGTGTCATCTGTTACGACAAACGATTCCTCCGTTCCGTAATGATTAAGCCTGTCATTTAAAATAAATATTCACATGATAATAATAATAATGGAACAGACGTCGCTAATGTGCATAGTTTTTGTCCACCACTTTAGAGGAGAATTGCCACGTGGGATTAAACTGTCCTCTAAATAGCGTTGTACCTTTGTTATAGAGGTACAACGCTATTTAGAATTAAGCGCAGTTTGAACTGTTTGAGAATTTGCTAAAATTTGATCAAATTCAGTCCGTACTGATAATTCATCACTGTGGAATGAATCTTGATCTTGGGTGAGCAAATCTCTTTGTGGTACTTCTTCATGAGACATATTTTCACTTGTAAACTCGATTATTTTTTGTTTAGTTTCTTCTACTGCATGGGATGGAGAAATTGCGATGTGTTTAAATCTAGGGTCCAAAAAAGTTGTTTGTAATAATATCTCACTTTTTTCAACATTTACCAATCGCTTTTTAATACCATTATTAATTATTTGAATTACATTTTGTGTGGGCTCTTCAAATGTTTTGTCACTTAATTTTAAATAAACTTGTGATAAACCTCTCACTAGTGGGATAATTAATGAAGTTGTGCAACATTTCTCCACATCAACATTTTCGAGAGGCTTTAAAACTAAACCCAATTGTTTTATTATTGTCCATTCTCGAGTACTCAATATGGGTAAAGTTATATCAATCAATGCAATCGTTGATTTAATCGTCTTTTCTAATACCACAAATCTTTCTAACATATGATATGTGGAATTCCATCTAGTAAAAACATCCTGAATCAGTTTTAATGGAGTATTATTACCTAAATTTTTCTGGTATTTTATCATTTTTTTATTAGAATTATAACTTCTGTGGAAGTGACCTACTATTTCTTTAACTTTTTCTAATATTGCAATATCTAAATCTAATTAATGATTCTTTGACTATTAAATTTAATGTGTGAGTGAAACAACCAATTCACTCCCACTTTAAATGATTTACAATTGCATTTTTGATATTCGCAGCATTGTCGGATACTATTAATACAATTTTATTACTGCTAATAGCCCAGTCGTTAATAACGATCTGTTGAAGCTCGTTAGCTAAATTTTCAGATGTATTGATTAGCTGTCGCAGGGCAACATTCCAATAAAATTGATTTTATTCTAAAATGATCATCGATGTAATGAGCTGTAACACCTATATAACTAATATTATTAATTAAGGTCCAACAGTCAGTTGTAATGCAAAAGTTTTTGCCATTTTTACTAATTGTTTTTGTTTCATGTAAGCATTTTTCATACAATGCAGGTATAAGCGTTCCTGAAATTGATTTTCTATTAGGTATCTCATGATTTGGGTTAAGTGCTTCTACAAATTCCTTAAAACCCTTATCTTCGACTATACTAAAGGGCTGAAAATCATGAATAAATAATTTTAACAAACAGTTGTCAATTTCTGATTTTATAGAAACAGGTTTATTTTTTGAAAAATATTTGTCTAGATTTCCAAATATGGGTCTCACCTCTCGTGGATGTTTTGTTTTGTCACAAATTATGACTTTAGATATGGAAGGTTTTTCATTAAATGGCAATTATCCTGAAAAATGTTTTCTCCCCTGAGATGTTGATGGTTGCGTCGATGTTGTTAGCTGTTTTGATGTTGACATTTGTGATGTTGGTAGTTGTGGTGATGGGGATTTTGGTCGATCCTCCTCATCTCTCTCAATTTCCACAATTATCTTATTGTATATCTAGGGAAAAATATAAACTAATGTACAAAATTGATCTGATGAAAAAATTGTAATAATAGCAATCTAACATGTTTCCACATTTCCCAATCGCTTTTTAAGGCCATTAATAATAATTTGAATTTTCTAATTCAGGTTACATTGAGCAGTCATCTTTTATTTTTCATTTGGCACAAATATGCTTTGGGTAATTTCTTCATAATACTACATTTTGTCATTTGAATTTTATTGTTTTTTCTCTCAATTTTGGGACACCGTGTACATTTGAATTTAATCTCAAAAAATGCGCGCAAAAAAAAAATTATACACGTGTCCGCGCATTTTTCTGAAAGAAAATGCCCTGAATTTTAATCGAATTGATTCCTTACTTTATGTACACAGTGTATAGAAAAGCCTGTCACTGATTCACCTTTGATGAATATCGCACTGATTCACATACTGATTACAGCGCCGCATCTCATTTTTTCAATCACACCTACAGTATGGCATAACTGTGAGGGGTCATTCAAGTATGAGACACCGTTTATTTAAACTGCAGAGACGAGCTGTCAGAATAATTTCTGGCATTGGCTTTTGTGATGATTGCAAATCGAAGTTTATTGAACTTGGTTTACTAACGGTGCCATGCCTATACATTTTAGAGTGCTTGATGTTTATTAAGAGAAATGCCAATAGTTACATAAAACATAGTGGTATACATGATTACAGCACTAGACATATGGATAACATTCGTCCACTTAATCTCAGAATTAGTAGATCTCAGACAGGCATAAATTATTACGCAATCCATTGGTACAACATTCTGCCACATGAGTTTCATAACTATCTGTGAAACAGTTTAAAATTAAGATAAAAAGTATATTATTAACATATGGCTTCTATAGTTGGGATGAGTTCCTGTCCTTTGATTTTAACTCGTGATGTGTAATATTCTTAATTCTTAATTTTTATCATTTTTAAATTAATTTTAATTTGTTCCAGATATACTTACATTATTTTTTTATGTATCTTATTACCAGCTTTATTCTGTGAACTGTATTGTGTAACCTCTCAAATTATTGGATGTGCCTATTTACCTACTGATTGTTATTTAATTACTGGTAATGGTTACAATTTTAATATGTTTTATAGTTTAAATTTTATTTTACAATATTTTAGTATTTCAATAATTTTGTTTAGTCATGTATGATATAACATTAATAATTTTTTATTTCTACGTTTGTTTTTATGTACTCATCTTTATATTCATCAGACTTGTGTAACACTAATGTGAAAAGCACCAATGAAATTATTATTATTATCGGATTTTAGAGAAATCATTAGCTGACATGAGACATGAGGTGCAAACTTCTTAAGGGTTTGTTGCGTTAGCCGACTGTTGTTCGATTCCGCGCCGGGGCAAGGATTTTTCTTTCTTTAAAATCTCAATTGATTAATTAATAATCATTTATTAGTAGAGATAAGTTGTCGTAATTTATTAATTTTTATTTGGTATACCATGGTATTTTTATACTGAATATTTGTCATTTTTATTAAATAATTATTTGAAATTTAAATATAACACCCTGGATAAATGGGAGAATAAAGTATAATAATAAATATAAAATCTCCTCATATTGCCTTCTTACAATTATGTTTTAAATAACAGTCACAGCTCGAGTAGCACATTGTGATTTTAAGGAGCAATCACGTTATAAGAAGCAGTGATTTTAAGTAGCAGCGATTTTAAGTAGCAGTGATTTTAAGGAGCAGTGATTTTAAGTAGCTGTGATTTTAAGTATCAGTGATTTTAAGTAGCAGATGAATGTTTGTATTTGACCTAGGGCGAGCAACCCATCTACACTAGTTGATGTTTGCCAAATAAGTGCTCGGTGTTTGGCAAACATAGCATGTCTGTAGTCGGCTTTATATTGCTAATTAGGTGCCGACAATCAAGACCTATGCTACAGTGTATAATATATAGTAGTCTTTCTCTTAGGATGGTTACAGAAACATTATTCGCATATACTTACATTTTTAATCGACCAATAAAACGGAATTGCAATTTTAAAATTGAATTTGCTATTTGAGGTTGACAGGTTTATGAACCGAGGGCCTGAGGTTTGACCTCAACCGAGGGTAAAGAACATGAATATCTCCTGTGGTGCGTACAATATTTTATGTTTTAGTTATACAGTGCGTTTTTTTATAGATGCACCATAGGGATTTACGTGTTAAAATTTGTATGCCTGTTAATGGTTTTCCTATTGCAAATTTCAGTATCATTTTTGGTACACTTTAAGTTTGCATTGTCTTTCACAACTTCTAATAGTTTTTATAAAAAAAATCGTAAATTTTAAAGAAATTTAAGAAAATATTTTTCGATTTTTTGGTGCTTAATTATTATTTGTTTTATTAATAGGCGCGTTTGTTAGCAATCAATCAACAATAAATAACTTACAAAAGTAGTAAATACGTATTAGAATATGAAATACAACTTAACAAAAAAATGCTCTGGAAAATATTTAAATTTATACTAATAATATAATAAATATTTAAATGGTTTACCGTAACAAGCTAAACAGTAACCTAGTCTATCTTGAAAATGTCAGTTATTCCATTAGAGGCATCGATTATTCGATCTGTTAGTTCTTGCAAATCTCTTGGCCTGTTTCTAATGTTATCAAACACTTTTGTTGCGATAAAACAAGTTCAGCGGACTCAAATCACAACTTCTTGCTGGCCATTTAAAAGGTCTGAAACGACCAATCCAATTATTTGGAAATTGGTTGTTGAAATATTGTCATGTTGTCATGTTGCCAGATTATTCTGCCGTTTACTGGAATTTGTTGAACAGCTAGGAGGATGCGTTCGTTCAGTAAATGTAAATATTTTATACTAGTTAACGATCCCTCGATAATAAATGGCCCAATAATATAGGGGGGTGCGAAATGTCTAAGCAATTCTAACTATGGCAGTTGTTTGTTCTCAATCGACAACAAACATGCCTACTGATAAAAATAAAATAATATTTAAAAACAAAACTAGTCAAATATTTTCTTGAATTTCTTTAAAATTTACAATTTTTTTATTATAAAAACTATTAGAAGTTGTTAAAGACAATGCAAACTTCCAGCATACCAAAAATGATACTGAAATTCGCTATAGGAAAACCATTAACAGGCATACAAATTTTAACATGTAAATCCCTATGGTGCATCTATAAAAAAACGCACTGTATATTAGTAATAAGTAAATAGTATATTATGCAACGACCACATTCGTACGAATTACAACACTCGCTCGCAAGCTCGCTCGAGTTGTAAACTTCGTACTCATGCATTAATAAGTGTCATAATGTGGGAGTTGCATACATTACTTTTTCTACGGCCATATAGATTTTTATTTATTTTTTCTGTTTTTGTGGTAAATCGTAAAAAAATGCAAGAGAATAGATTTTTATGAAAATTTATAAACTAGTTTATTAAATAGATAAGCAATTAACAAGGATTGGCAATAGTAACATAAATAGTCAATTAAATAGAATTTTTCTTTTCAGAATTAACAAAATTAATACTAGTAATTTCTGTGCAATTGTAGAAATTGTTTTATATTGCCAATCCGTCAATAATTTATATGCTTTTTCATGGTACTTCCTGGATTTTGTTGGAAGTAAATTATCGCAGGCTTCTTTTGCCTTTTCCGGTATATCAGGTGGTGTTAACTGAATCTCACTGTCGCTGTGACTCACTCATTTTATAATCCCTAGTAGCACAATATATGTGTCAATATGTTTTACATTTTTATGTTTCGGAAATATTAAAAGGCCAAAGTAAATATTCATTTAATATGTCTATGGAAATATTGAAATGAAATTATTTTATAAACATGTTGTATATATTTCAATCCATATATTTAGTAAGTAACATTTTATAAATATATCCAAAGAAATATATGGATGACAGAAAAAGGCAACACTGTACTGTCTCTGTCAATTCTGCCACCGATTGAACTGTTTGACATGTAGACGACTGTGCTAGTGGCTATTTCGTTATATATTCCTGTCTATTCTCTCAACCAGTATATAATTTATTTGCAAACTCCAAAGTGTGATATTTGGCCGTTAGTAGAGTCTTACCAAGCACTCGAGACGTGTTGCGCGTGACCATCTTAAATTCGTTTACTTGCTCTCGCGTTCTCTGAATATTTTCTTACTCTGCGCAAACTTCACCTCCACACATCTCGAGTACTCGGTAATACTGTACATGCGTTTGGGATTCGCACCACAACCACATATATCATGATATTTCTCCAACATTATTTTACAAATATTGCAATAATATATACATAGTAATATTTCTTTAATATTTTACAGAAATATTGCTAAAACATATAAAAATCTGTCATAATCAATTCACAGAAATATGTGTTTTTTTTTTAAGAAATATTTTGTGCTACTAGGGATTATACAGGAAATTATTTTGACTGGTTACGAGTATTATGTCAAAGTGACAACTGATCGACCAATGCTGACACGATGCTATTTAATTTTCGCAATTAATTGTAGCTCGTTGCATTATGAAAATTTGAATCATTATGATGGTCATAATGATTCAAATTTCTGAATCGTTATGAATTAATTATAACATGGCCGTAGAATAAATATTCAGTATATCGATCTGCAATATGTATTTGCATGGTTGCTATGAGTTTGTTTTAAAACAAACCGCTCGCATTTCATGAACTGATGTTTATTTAATTTGATTTGACATTAATCCTATATAAAAAATGTATGGTAGTGTACATACTGTTTGTCAGGTAAACAGGGGTGGACCTCATATCTCCCAGGAGAGTTATGAGTACGTTTTGACACTGAGTACATGAATGACACTGCGCCTTAAACCCTAAATTCATTCATTCATGCCTTATATCCATGACGACAAAAGTAAATATTGTGCCACTAAAAAATAATAGATATTTATGCATTAAGGAAGATATGGAATGTTTTTCTCCCGAGGTTGACAAGGTTACAAACCGAGGGTAAAGAACATAATGTCTCCCGTGGTGCATACAATATTTTATTTTTTAATTAAATTTTAGTAATTTGTAAAAATATTCAGTATATCGATCTGCAATATGTATTTGCATGGTTGCTATGAGTTTGTTTTAAATCAAAGCGCCCGCATTTCATGAACTGGCGTTTATTTAGTTTGATTTGATTTGACATTAATGCTTTAACATCAAACGTACGGTTGTAAATAAAATAGTGAACAAACCTGGGAGAAAAGTTTATTTCCTGCTTCGCTATAAAGTTGGTCGTGAGCAGAAGTAAGATTGTCTATCTTCAACCATCATCTAAGCGGAGAATTTGGAAATTGTATATACTATTTGTCAGGTAAACACGAGCAGACCTCATAACTCCCTCGGGAGTTATGAATACCTTTTCATGCTTTGTATCCATGACAATAATAGTAAATATCATACTACTAAAAAATAAAAATTATTTAAGGTGCGAAAGCTAAATCCGATAGTAGTAGTACTACGATCAGAATTTGCGGTTTATAAAGTAAACCCATGAGATGTAACAACATAATGTTAGTACCATTTATCATTGTTATAGATCCAGCTACAAAAACTGCATAAAGGAACATTTTTATCACGTAATTTCACAACACACAATAAAAACAATAGCAGAAGTTGCAGAATTAATCTCCTGTTTCTAGGTTAGGGTGTTCCCTTGAAATTTTTATTTTGCATATATTTTCTATTAATTCTTAACAAAATTTTTATGAAATCATGATATCTGGTAAACGTTTGACTTGCTACGGGTCCTCGCTAGTTACAATACAATAATTGATATTTTTTTTCTGTGGCGTGAATAGTCGTTGCCGTACATGTGTATAGGAACAGGTACATCGTATAACTCACGTTCTATGAAATTATAATTAACACAATATTATTAATGCATATATTGAAATTATGTAAAACAATATAAACATTCAAGTTGAATATATCGCATGTATTAATTCTGCAAATTACGGTTTTTTCGATATGGCAACGTCGAATCGCATTCTTATATTTATTAATAACTTATTCCTCTTTTACAATTATGGTTTCTTGATAGATCTAGTTCATTGGTAGTTTTTTATAGTTGTACGAACAAATGTAGTCAACATATGAATTGTGTCGTATAAACTAAACGTGACAACAACGTAAATTTCGCCATCTTGTGACACAGACTAACCATGCCCAACTGTCTGCGTTTGTGCTGCATTTTTGTGTTAATAACTGAACTGTGTTGAGGTGCTCCCTTACTTACTTTTGCCACTTGGTGTTGGGTTGGTGGATTTCGCTTTAAACTTGGTTTTCCAATAATTTAAAGTACACACCACTCGACAAATAATTATTTATGTAGCACCGGAAACTCAATCAAAAACCATCGGTTGCCAAAATTGAGTCAAATTTATATAACTTTTATATAACTTTCAAGTTGACACAGTTTGTAGTGAGTACGCTTTGCATTTGAACACCAAATGCTGAAAGTTGACACTGCAACAACAAATATAACTTCCGAGTTATAATATTTATATCTATTTGACAATCAAAGCACTTTATGTGTTTGTAATGTGAAATAATTGTTTGTTTATCTTTCTTGTTCTTTCTGGGCTATGACTGGTCTAAACGCCAAGACCAATTCTATTTTTGTTTAATGAGTGTATATATTCACTTTTTATTGTTAACAAAACGGATTCACAATAATAGCTATTATTACAACTAGGGAAATATGAATAGTATATTTCCCGAGGTTGGCTAGTTACATCCCGAGGGCAGAGCCCGAGGGAAGTATGGACAACCAAGGGAAATGTATTCACATTTCCGGTGTTGTAATCAATAGTTTTTTTCTGATTGAAAGAATATTGTTCCGTAAATGGGAAAATATTGGATTGTAAATTTTTGAATTTATCGGATTGGTAACGTTGCTAAGGGCCTTGTTTGTAAATATCATAGTTGACTGGTTTGATTTTTGCGTTGTTTCGTAAATTGGTGAAATGTCAAACTATGTGTTAATTGAAGCGACGAAAGACTGTGAATGTTTGGTTCTGGTAAAATCCAAAGCTGTAAAATCCATAAAGGATACCTTCCTAAGAAATCGGAGGTGTTTTCCCGAGAGCAATTAAAACAATTCTTGCGAGAAGCTCCTGATGACATGTTTTTGATGTTTATATTTTCCTAGGAAAATATGAGCACTTCATATTTCCCTAGGGAAATATAAGTGTGTTATGACTAAGGCAATATTACTCGATATTGTTTCAATCGGATAAAAATAATTTTAAACTATCATGATGATGAAAATATCGTTTTAGAATACACTCTCTGTATTTCTATAATACGACCTAGAACCAATTCTTGATAACCATCAATATTTTAATTTATTTCATCTACAACCAATGCTTGAAACAAAATGCTTTGCAAGTATCAATAACTGTGGTACAAGTTTGCTCGCCAGTCGTCTTTTATAAAACGTGATCATTCTCACCGTTCGGTGTTGTTTCTGTGACAGTTTTAAGATGGATCAAAATACAGAGTCTATTAATTGTTAGTCGTAGATAGTGCAAGTAGTATAGGTAGCGGGGTTCTGTGACAGTCGATGACCTGTCCTTCCAAAGCACCAAAGATTTTGCTAAAGAAGAAGTTGACAATGACCAGAAGGTCTTGTGAAAGTTGTGCTTTGTAACAGTGGTACCAACTTTGCTGAAGAAGTATAATTAACAATAACCAGAAGGGCAAAGTTGTGCTTTGGTACAGTCAACAATGACCAGAAGGTAAATTCTTTGTCAGGAAGGTAAATTTTTTATCTGAAGAAGTCACCAATGACCAGAAGAAGTTAAACTAGGCCAAGACAATTCGAGACGTTGATTTCTTTGGGCGAGCTTTGATTTTACTTGGCCAGGTCAAGACATGTCGAGTCTTGACTTGATAACATCATTCAATACTTGGAATTCGTATGGTACAAGGTTGCACAATAATTAAAAAAATGATTATCAAATCCTAGCCATTTTACATACACTTGATTATTATTACGTTTTAAAACTTTTTCAACTAGATACACATCCGGATATTTTGCTATTTGCAACTGTTCTTTATAAAATACATTTATGTCCTCATCCTTTACATCCTTCAACAAATATGTAATAGGGTTTGATAATTTAATCTTCCTCATGATAAATATTTCTGTTGACCAATTGGGCATATATTTTTTGTCGAAAACTCCACGCACCTTGGAAATTCGAACATGATCTCCAACATTAAATTGTTTGTTATTGAAATCAACGATTTTGATGTGGTTAAATACAGTTTCCAATATTTTTTTCTGATTTTTTTTCTTTAACATCTATGGGCTTCATTCCAATGGTTCTGTTTTTTGTTATTATAAGAATTTACAATGCTTTGTAAAATATCAATCCATTTATAATTAATTAATCCTTTATTGGCATTATTACATTTAGTTTTGTCCACTCCCCTTGTCCGTATTGTTTTCTCCATGTTTCTCTCGTTGCCACGCAATCCGCCCTCCAATGTTCCCACCTTTCTTCTGCCCTTCCACAAAGTCTACACAATCTTTCTTCCTCATTCATCCAATACCGGTTCCCTCGCTCTCCACTACCACATCTGTACCTCGCCATCAGAATTTTCCATTTATAACTACCCCTTAAATGAAATTCTTTTCACATCATGCTTTTTAATGTCCTATTTACCCTTTCAACGATTGATGCTTTTTTCTCGCTGTATGTATTATAATAGTTTACGTTATATTTTTTCATTCGTGTATTAAAATGTTTATTAAAAAATTCTTTACCTAAATCAGTTTGTAAATTTATGGGTGTTTGTTGTTTGAAAACATTTTCTATAGATTGTGCAACTTCAATAGCGATTTATTTTTTAAAGGAAAAGCCCAAACTATTTTGAAAACAATTTATAATAATTAAAATGTATTTAAAATTTTAATTTTCTTTAGCATATGGAATCATTTTGACCAAATCTGCTTGGAATAAATCATTTAATGATTTTATTATAACTCTTCTTCGTGGAAAATTTATACGTGCAGGTTTATGAATTTCATTAACAACTTGTTTCTTGGCATTACACGCCAGTCTTGGTTTCATCATCCGATAATTTTAGATTCACGTAATTCATCAACGGTTGAATTTATTTCATTTACGTGATTGGCATTTCCGGCTGACTGTGATGCTAGTAGTTAACGTAATTTTTCAACTAATTCATTTGGATCGTCCCAATGTATACCATGTGTTCGATAAAAAACGCCCAATGCCATAACTCATTTATTGACCGATTTAAATGAACTAAAAAATAAAGTCAATGGCTGTTTAAATACTATAAAATGAAGGTAACTATATATTTTTTTAAAATCAACTTCATTGCCAAATGATAGTCAACTTTACATTTTTAAATGGCTGCATATACTTTTCTAATTTTATAATATTATAAATTGTTTTTCTGAATCCAATTATGTCCGTTATGTTGGCTGTAAGTTATTATTTATGCCAGAAAAAGATAATAATAAATCTTGTTCATATGATTTTTTTTGGTAATAAATTTAGTGTGCCTTGAAAAAAATTCGAATCAACAAATGTAATCATGAACAATAGCGAATTAACAGACATGTTACAAATTTATTTTCTATGTAATAGAAATCAAAGAGCTGCGGCACGAATTTATCTACGGTTTCCAGAGCGGCGAATACCAGAACCTAAATTTAGAATGTTAGAAGGAAATTTGAGACGATATGGGGTCTTTAAAAAGTCGAAGACAGTGGATCGACAATTTCGTGGACTTGCAGAGTTCAACGTTCTACTTAGTGTTTACAATAATCACAGAACGTCTAAATCGAATGAATTAATACTTGCACTACTTATTTATTCCATTCTACATTGAATTGTAACAAAGGTACTTATTTATTGGGTCCATATTATTCATGTTTGACATAACCTTATAACAAATGACATTTGTCACTTTTTTTCCAAGGCACGCTAATTATAATTTTTGAAAAATATAATTTGAAATGGAAGATTTATTTAAATTTTTTTGACGAAAATATTGAACGAAAAACAACATGTTGGGCATTATTGGATTCAGAAAAATAAAGTCGAATGATTGATTTTGATTTTGAAAAAATATATAATTACCGTCATTTTATAGTATTTAAACAGCCATTGACTTAATTTTTAGTTTATTCAAATCGGTCAATAAATAACAGAGTTATGGTGTTGGGCGTTTTTTATCGAACACACGGTATAATCGATTTTATTGTCTGTTACTTTCATCATTAACGCTGGTAATCCATCACCAGTACCAATATTATTCACAAGTGGGCCAATAATTTTCGTATATTTTTTTGATCTACTAACAGAGATTGGATTACGCGAACTATAATTACGTCTATAGGCATTTGTTTTTGTTAAACAAATTTGATAATTGGTCTCGTCATCAGTGGAATAATTTTTTGGGTCCTTTTTGAATAGAAGTTCATATAAAACTTTTGTTCCTTTATATTTGCGACCTTGTATAATTACACTTATCCCTCGATTTACACGGTAGATTGGTTCCTCGAAAAACCGTGTAAATCGAAAATCGTGTAAATCGAGACCAGCGTTTTACACGAAAAAATGTTAAAAGCAAAGAGGGTTCGTTTTTTTAAATGAAGTATTATTTTTTATATCTATTTTCAAATATTTATTAATAACATGTGTATGTACATACATATATAGAAAAGTCGTATAAATAAAATTAAGAAAGTACAAAAATACAAAAAGAAAATATGTCTTATGACTACATACATAAGTTAAATTAAGTGGTTCACTTTTAGAGTTTTTAAAAATTAAATTTTAATTTGAAATTACAATTTACAATATTAATTACACGAATAAAATATAAATTATGAATGTTACGTTACGAGTACAAAATTATGAATGTCATAATAATAAACGAAGCTATTTATACTATATAAAATTACAACATAAGCATAATACCATCTGCTATAAACTGCATCTTAAATAAATACTTTATACGTCTTAAATACTAATATAAATATAAGAACAATTAATACAATTATAAAATAACAATAAATGTCTTTGTATAACCTAAAGGTTACTCTTCCCCCCTCAGATTCGACACACCTGTGGAGAAGAATCATTGTTTTTAAGAATAACACGTGGTCTTTTGGGTTTAAAGTATCTACACATTAGGCCAATTATAAGTCCTTTTTAATTTAGCTTCTGTTTCATCAATAACTCGATGGTTAGTTTTACCTTCGGTAATTTTGAATTATTTCCATAACATCATTTTCATCTTCAACATCAGTCAGTAAGTTTGCACATTTACAGTCGGTTGCATAAAGCATTGTTAGAGGTAGTGCAGGATCTCATGGCTACTGGCCTGCGCGAACGCGCATTCGCCGTTAAACTCAAAATGATCAAAATCAAAATCATCAAACTCAAAATGATCAAAATCAAAATCATCAAACTCAAAATGATCAAAATCAAAATCAAAATTAAAAAAATGTTTTCAAAATATCAAATTCAAATTAACAAAACGAGAACAAATAATGAAAAAACTAATAACATTATGGTATCACATTAGGAAAAGTGAAAAGAATTAAAAAATGCGAATAACTTCGTAACGACTCGTCAGATATCGGATTGCTACATTGCAAATGAAAGAGCTCATCGCGTAGATTCAGAAAATGGCCACTTCCGGTCGACTGACAGCTGATTTCCGGTGCCCCAAAATGGCCCATGTTTGGTATCAAATGAACGGGCTCGGAGCGTAGATGTCGAATATCGCATTATTATCTCGAAAATCTAAAGTTTCATTTCGGGTTCTCCAAAATGGTCCATGTTTGGTATCAAATGAACGGGATCGGAGCGTAGATGCCGAATAATGTATTGTGCGTGATGTCAGAAATCTGATTCTGTAATCTGATTGGCTGAATGAACTAGTTATTTCATCATCATCGAATATAACGAGTAGTTATTATAAATTCATCTTTATTGATGTAATCAACTTGTAACGCGATGCATGATCTTAGAAGTGTGATTAATAATCGCAAGTTTTTACGTAAAAGTAAAAGTATTGTTTCGGTGAAAATTCTCAAATTAGAAAAGTCAATCGAAAAACTGCGGAGAGACCTTGAATTGCGAAAAATTATAAACAACGAGTTGGTGAGGCGATTTGAAACATTGACAATTTAAGTGAATAATATTTTTTCGTGTGTGCTAACTTGTGCAAAAAGTGCTCAAGGTTGCAATCGAAATCGGTAACTTGCGATAGCACATCGGAAGTCATGAGGAAAAAACCGTTAGCTGCTAACGGATGCGGGTTTGATAAGACTGATAAACTGAAACATGAGATCGGCAATAGAAAATTGAAGTAATTAGTGTAGTTGAAGCGAGTGTTCAGTGAGCATCATGACGTCTAGTTCGGTGGTGATTGCGGAGTTTCTAACAAGAAAAGAGTCAAATTTGGCTGAAGATGAAGGTAAGAAAATTGTAATGGATTGTTATTAAATTATTACCTTCAATTACGTTTCCAGAATATGAAGAAGGCTGCGATGGTGGTCGATGTCCAGTTTGTCTCACAAACGTTGTAAAGTATGTAATTAATTGCGGACATGTGTTTTGTTCAGTATGTGCAACAAAATTAACTGATTGTGCTGTGTGTCGAATGAAGAAATATTTTCTACAACGAGTGTTTTTACCTACATATAAACGACAAGAGGAGTTTAATTCATCAAAGAAAAGAAAATTAAATGAGGAAACAAAAGTTTTCACAACACTAACCCCTGTTAGGTATCTACCCAGACAACTATTCACAACAGAAGAAGAAGATTCATGGGATAGCTCATATTCACCACCACCTGCTATAACACCTCTGCGAAGTCCTACACCTGAGCCTCCAATTCTAAACAGTGATTCAGGATTTATTGATGAAGATTCAGTGGAGGCGATTTTTTCCACACAGGATATTATAGACAGGATGTACAATTAAAATGTGATGGTATGTTTTTACTTATAATGCGCAGAATCTAATCAAAACCAAGGATATAGTCAAGATTACTCTGAGAGAGTAATCATTCGAGTTGAAACTATCAACTAATCAAGATGTCTTTCCCTGCAGTTGAAAGTGCTACAATGGTCGATCAGCTAGAAAATGAAATCTACGCATTTGATAACAGCGTTAAGAAGGAGTCGACACTTTTGGGTCAATCAACTTATCCTCTCAATAAGTCGGGGTCAAAGAGCGTCTCCATCGGTATCAGCCCCGCGGTAGGATTCACACCAATCGTGAAAATCTGGGGAGCCCACTCCTGCATCTTCTTCAGAGAGGAGGAATGGAACCAGTTTTCTGCAATCAACATCTCAGAGATGCAGCCGCCCATCACCATCGGCGATCACAAGATCACCAAGAAGGAGTATCGCGACATAATGGCCGTGTGGATTGAACAACGCGGCTTAAGTGTTGTAATGTCGGAAGAAACACTTGGAAATTTATTCTATTTGAGAAAAGTTATTAATTACAAGTTGAATGTATTAAAAGCGTTGGAATTTAATATGTATTACAATATGATATTATCCTCTTGTTTAAAATTGGACGGTGATTTATATAACAATGTATCAACTTTAATTTCACCACATGTAAATTCGCAAAATGCTTATTTAATGTTGGAATGTATTCATATTCATTATAATAAAATGTGTCTCGATTTTGAAATTAAAAAAATATTTCAATAAAAAATATATTTTTAAATCTTATCTAATGTGTTTAATTACCCATCACACCTCTTAACATTAAGTTCAGTGAAATTATAAGTCTTTATGGCGTAATTTCATTTTATTTTTTTTAAATTCTAAGGATATCACTACTATTACTGATGTTTATAATGTATTTAAATCATTTTTTAAACAAGTTTACACGCAATTATTAGCTGAAAATTCGCTTTTATCTAATTTTGCACAACAAATTACAGTCAAATCCACATACAAAACACAAACGCCATCGGCTGAATTGAAAAGTTATTTGTGTCGACATTTTCCAAAAATATCAGATGATACTAGATTTACCATTTATTACTTTCTAGATGAATCCGATGTGAATAAAACAATTTACAGACCAATATTTGAACTAGAAACGATTCCAAAACAATTGCGTGTTAGAGTCATAAATTTATTCAAATTTTATTATAATGTGTATAAAACATATAATATTATACAATTTCATGTACAAAATAATAATAAACCTTACCATGTAAGAATTAATGACAAAAGTGTTAGATTAATTATGCTGTCGTCCTTTGTTGATGTATACAATGAATTATTTATACAAAATGCTTGCTAGTATAATTACAAACCCAATGTAATAATTTTAAATAGTAATATAGTATAAGTGTTTAAGTTGTTAAAATTTGTGTATGACTGTTATTGTATTTAAAATGCCTACCCATGAAATCGAAATTCGATGTAGAGCAATTAAATCTATGTTTGGTATATTTGATCATTATTTTGTTGTATTAGATAATTTAGAATATCATCTGGGAGTATACTCGAAAGGTCGAATATTGCCTAAAAATTCAACAAAAGGTTCACATTTGATTGCGATTCGTAAAGTTTGTGATTTATGCTACGATAAATTTAAAGTCAATTATCTGTTCAAAGAAGATACTCGACTCTTTCAATATTACCCGTTAATTAATTGCGAAACATTATCGACAGGTTTCAGCGTGCAAAGTTTAATTGTGACGATTAGTGTACTTTTTGTAAGCTTCACATTATGCTTACGCCGCGTATTGTTAGCGTTGGTAGTGGTATTAATCGGTTTAGTTATAATGTTGTGTTATAGTAAGTATATGTATAGTAATACGACGATTGCAACTTCTAATCATCTTGTAAATAAATAATTTTATGAATCTTCTTTATATTTTTTTTGTAAAAAAAATTCCAACTATACGTCGTATTAACCCGATAATGAATATTACACTCAACAAAGTTATATTTTTTTTACACCATTCAACAAAGTTATATTTATAACGAGGCAAGTTGATATCGATCGTTGGTATAATGAAATACGTGACGCAATTTGAATTGCAAATGTTGACTTTTTATTATACGATAAATATTTACTAAGATTTAAATTGAATTACTAGTTGCGATTTTCTCATTATATCGAAATATGTTCTGGCAACAAAATATACTGTTGTGATGCATCATCACTTGGTACGTATGCCGTTGCTGTTGATGATTTATTTATATGGAAATTAAATAAACCAGATTTAATTAATATATTGACTAATACAACAATAACTAAAACACACAGTACGAAAATTGCAAACCGTTTAATAGTTTTGAATAGATCATTATTGGTTAAATCATCTATAATATTTGCACCAGTACTCATGATAACATCTGTTATCGTATCTAAAATTTTGGGATTTGTAACACAAGTGAATGTTATATCATCGCCATTATAGTTATCCATTTTTTTAATATTAATATATTCTGTAGATTTTGGATCAACACTAGTTGAACACATTCGGCATGGTGGTATTATGCCGTTTTCGATATTTGTATTAACTATTCCACAATAACTAATTTCTGGTAATGAATCTTCAACGGCGTCAACAAATGAGTGCAATATCGGAAAATGATTGGAGATTAAATAGTTCATTTGATCGTAAAGAGTTTCTTCAGGTATAGCTAGCTGATCAGCTAATCTAGTTTTAAGATCATTTTTTGCAGTAGGTGACTCGATAATTGCCATAATACTTAATGTTACATTTTGGTATAAGTGAACATTTATTGAATTATCTAGTGGGTTGTTCGTGTCTGGATAAGCACACGATAGATTTTTAAGTTTGCGCCATTCTCGCTTACCACCAGGATGCAATAGAATAGCGTGACAACCTTTCCGCTCACGTGTCGCTTTAATTAACCAATCACTACCGACAATAAATCCTCCAATCGTAAGTGTAATATATGTTCCAGTCTTAAAACGTTTTAGTAAATTGTTTTCGATAGCTTCTAATTTACTTTTCGCTGTACTACTAAGACTTTCAATTTGATCCACTGTCACATCTAGCTCCGGGAGAATATTTTTAATTTTTTCCGTAGATTCTTTTAATTGTCTTAATACAAACTCTGGAGTATCCGAAACTAATTTTTCAAAAGCCTTTATATCACCACTAGTGACTGGTGTTGTTATTTTACTAATCTCTAACAATTTCAATAAATCGCCCTCTCTTATTATTTTGTGTAACACACCAACATGATCATCGGCAAATAGCAAGATAGAATCTTCAGTTTTAGTGACTTTAATACTACTAATCGCTTCATCAACAATAGGTATTCCACTATCGATAGTAGTCAAAAAATGCTGTGCATCTTCCGCCGACGTTGCTACGACATTCGATAAATCGTTCAACGACTTTAAAAATCCCATAAATTCAGCCATAACTAACGAAAACTACACATACACAATATAATTTTAATCATTTATTTCACATATGGTTCAAATAAAATATACACATTAAAATTACAATCAAAATCAATATTATAATTAAAAACATTATTATTTAAGTTATTATTATAACTATTTTAGAAACTAAATACACTACATCAGGCGCGCGTACATTATTTATGATGATGACGGTAATTTCGCTTCTAGTGTGGTGATATTATTGTTGCCATTTTGGATGCACGACGACGATGGTGATGATGATAATTCCATTTCTGGTGTGTTGATATTATCATTATTAGCGTTTTTCGTCACTTCATTAGTTGCTGCTGCTGTCGTATTTAAAATGATAGCACTTGTTGAATCGATTCGTGATTTTTTTAAAGTTTTCTGATACGATATACATAATTCGTCATACAGTTTGAACTCATTTGTATAGTCTGTATAATCTACAGAGTTGAACTTGTTCAAAAAATCATCACTCACCGCAGTTGGATTGTTTACAAAAAATAAATCAATAGGATATGTTCTAACCGTTAACGTACCATTGTTTGATTGAAATCCGATGAAATTAGACATGATCATCATATAATTTATAGCATCTACATCACTCGCATCATTTCGTGTCGAGGTATTAATTTTACGTTGACCCTTCATATTCCCACAATTGAACGCAGCTACCTCGCAACCTGTATTATCACGAATGTGCTCTAAAATATTGTACGTGTTGCGAATACCAAAAACTGTGAAGTTTTTAATTGGTTTTTTATCTAATACGCAAAAAACTGGAACGGTGAAGTTACCACGAACTCCAACGTATGTTATGTTACTGTTTTGATCTGCATTTTTTATTGGGCCCACATTAAATTTACAAAATAATGAACTAAATTCAATAGGGACACAATGTTGGAGTAATAATTTAACATTAAAACATAACTTCGTAGATTTGTAAAATTGAGTTTTCAAAAATGGATGTTCCGGCTTCGTGGTGTGTGCACGTTCTGTGGTGATTTGATGCGCTTCATCTAACGCTCGTTTACGACGTTTCAATAATAATGTCGGAAAAGGTTGCAATTGTGTTTGATTCGTTTTAGTTCTCCGAATAAATTCAGTTTCATCAATCATGATGTTAGTCATAATTCCAAAAATCAAGAAAATTTCTACATTTGGGTATTTTGTTAGAAAATCGGTGTATTTATTTTTATAACACGTAACCACATACATGAATAAACTGGTTCTTGCTTCCTCCGATCCGTTGGTGAAGAAGTCATGTTTCAAATATAACATATCCATGGTTTCGTCATCTAACAGATTCATATTAGCAAGAAAGTCATAGTCAGCACGAATTTCTGAAGTGATAGTATCCTTAGAATTATTCAAAGTTTTAGAATAATTACAAAAATGTGTCGTTTTTACATCTCCCATTTGTGTTGCGTTCTGTTGATCGATAAAGGCCTGCGAATTATATAGTGGAGAACCATTTTGCGTTCCTACTACTTGTTGTGACATTGCCAACTGTTGTTGGATTTGCTGATGCATTGGTGCTCGATCAGGTATTGATATATTATTTGTTGGTGCAATGTTGGCAACATACCTTCGGCAGATGATTTGTGGTTTTGTTGGTGATATAGTATCGGTAGCGAATTTTGAAAACTGAAGCTGTATATCGGCAGCAGTGGTAGGTATTGTTAATGTTATAGTTGTTGCAGTGGCGAGCAATGATGGTAGTGGCGTATATGTTTGACTTGATTAAATTCGCAATGATTACACACAATTACACTCGTTGATACAAAAACGAAATTAATGATAATCTCACGCCAACATACACGTACATAGTAAATTATCTTTTACGTGTGTTCGTATTTATTTAATATTTGAAGATGTAACTTTAGAATTTATCGGTGCTATGCTCAGTTTTACTCGAAATCCATCAAAAATTAAAATCAAATTAAATTAACAATATTATTAACTCCATCGATCTATATGTATATACCGGGTGTGGCACTTAAGACGCCTCGGACCATAGCTCCTTTACGATAAAAGCTATCGAAAAAAATCTAAGAACAAAGTGGTGCATAGTTACCGTCGCTATGTTTTAAAAATATTTCTAATCATCAGTGGCGTGCCGTACTCCAGTGGCGTACCAAACTTATGTTTTTTTAAATGGAATGCCCTATTTTTTATTGCATATTTGGAAAGTGCTCGACGAGTACTTATTTTTTTATCTAACATGTTATACCCTTCACTTTAGCGGTTTCGCTGTTATAACCCCTTCTTTCAAAATTGCGCCCCATTTTTGAGATTTTGTTGTAGAGAAACTAATTGACGCCGGCGCCTAAATTTTGAATTTAGGTACAGGTTAAGACCTCGTATACCTTCACATAATTTTTTTTCGGGTAATTTATGGAAAAAAAATAATTTTTGATTGATCTTCGTATGTTGTCATTTTTTCCGAAAATTTCAAATGGCACCCCCCTAAAAAAATTACGGCGTTGTACAGCCAAAACTCTAAATTTTTCATTGGTGTAAAAAAAATTACACATTGCATAACAAAATTTCGGAGAAAAAAGGAATTTCATCGCAAATGTCGGGAAACGTTTTCCGTTCCCAAGTGTGCCATGAGAAAACAAAAGATTGGTAATTGTCAAAGTACCAAAACAAATACACAAATACGGTCAACATAATAGTATGTACCTATTTATTCAACATGATATGAAAAATGCAGATTAAGAAAATTTAACAACTTAAACTAAATGTTCGAAATGACGACCTTCCTGCTGGAGGCATAACCGCAACTTCTGGTGATATACCGCAGTTCATTATTTTCGGTAATAACTGCCTTCTTTCTAACTCTCCTTGGCCGTTTCACACTTCCCGTAGTAGTAAATCTCTCCAACACTTTTTGAAACGCACGTTCATTTGGATGTGCCCTGTGCGGATATCTCGCAGCGTACACTCGTGATGCCAAGAAACAATTCTTGTTACATTCTCCAAGAATAAATATCATGTCAACCATTTCCTCTTGAGTTCGGAACATTTTTAGAACGTTTATCAAAAATGACTTATGGCTGCTACTGACGTCTAATAATTTACTTTGACAATTACCAATCTTTTGTTTTCTCATGGCACACTTGGGAACGGAAAACGTTTCCCGACATTTGCGACGAAATTCCTTTTTTCTCCGAAATTTTGTTATGCAATGTGTATTTTTTTTACACCAATGAAAAATTTAGAGTTTTGGCTGTACAACGCCGTAATTTTTTTAGGGGGGAGCCATTTGAAATTTTCGGAAAAAATGACAACATGCGAAGATCAATCAAAAATTATTTTTTTGCCATAAATTACCCGAAAAAAAATTATGTGAAGGTATACGACGTCTTAACCTGTACCTCAATTCAAAATTTAGGCGCCGGCGTCAATTAGTTTCTCTATAAAAAAATCTCAAAAATGGGGCGCAATTTTGAAAGAAGGGGTTATAACAGCGAAACCGCTAAAGTGAAGGGTATAACATGTTAGATAAAAAAATAAGTACTCGTCGAGCACTTTCCAAATATGCAATAAAAAATAGGGCATTCCATTTAAGAAAACATAAGTTTGGTACGCCACTGGAGTACGGCACGCCACTGATGATTAGAAATATTTTTAAAACATAGCGACGGTAACTATGCACCACTTTGTTCTTAGATTTTTTTCGATAGCTTTTATCGTAAAGGAGCTATGGTCCGAGGCGTCTTAAGTGCCACACCCGGTATACATTTTATTTAATTATTGAGGGGATTTAATGGTAATCAATTCACTTATTCGATTTAGTGAAACTTTTATAGTTTTACTTAACATATCTACAGTAGTTGAATCATAATTGGTCATTTGTTTTATCGTTTGAATACATAACAAATATACTGCATTTTGAGTTATTGTCGTTGGATTTTCGATTAAATTTATAATTTCAACACCCAAATATTCATTTATCGCATCCTCATCGTTAGGATTAGGACGAATAAATTTTGAATATAATAAACTGTGAGTTTTTGCAAATGGTTCATTTTTTAGAAGACTAATCAGTCTCACAAAATGTACATAGTATGATTCACACCACTGTATCGCTGGTTTTTCGTTTTGATATTGCACTTTTGGTTTATTGAATACAATTGGTAGACACGAATATAATTCGACAAAATTTACGTAATCGAAAGTACTATCGGAGTCATTATTGGATTGTCGTTCTATGTTTTTCGTGATACTTTGATGAAATAAATAAACACCTTCAATCACATAGCCATATACTATGGATTTAATGATTGGTAAAATGGTGTTTTTAATTTGCAAGTAATGTGTTTTACACACAGAACATGGTAGAATTTCATCAATATTATATAAAATTGTAGCAAAATCAAACAAATTATCTAGAGTTTGTTTGTGTATACCATCTTGTACAAATATTGAGATTGTATGTAAGAATGACCAATACAAATTACCCCACATTTTAATGTCGAATGCATATATATTAATATGCACAAGTTGCTGCTTTAAATTATAAATATTATTTAATTTTTCTATCAATTTTCGAATTAACTTGATATATGCATCATCAATGTTTAATAATTCGATATAACTTATAAATTCAGAAGTTATTTGTATGTAATTCTCGAAATGTGTTTTTATATCGAGCAGCTTGATACGATTCTGTATTTCCTTAATAATTATAATATGACTCATTTTGATTATGTTAGTTTATAAATGGTATCTATATCGGTATCTTTAATAAAATATAAAAACTTCCGAATCTTACTGCAAATTTGTGGCTGTTTATGTATATTACTAATATGAGCTACATTTAAATTATGTTTATGCAGCAATTGTATGACTTCAGTACACGTTAATGGTGTTGTTGATTGTAACGTTATTGGGTAAATTTGACCCTTATTAATAAATCCAACAATAATTGTGATACAATAATTTGATGTATCATGGTACAACACATCTAAATTGTATAATGCTTGTTGCGTAGCATGGCTCATATAACCGTAATGATCAAATTTACCTCTATAATATACAAACCAAGTACACACTCTATCTAAGACAAACCAATAGTCACCGTCGTAATTGAATGATTTTGTAAATAATTCCATTTTTGAATTTAATTTATTCGTAAACATAGTCCGACATTCGGTTATGAGTTTATTACAGATCGTGGCACTAATAAGTGCATACAATGATTCGATAATATGAATATTATAATATTTGATTAAGTCAATGAAGTGAATTGGTGTAATATCTTTGGATTGAATCAATTCTATGATTTTCAAGTATTTAAATAGTGTTATTGGTTTATTTTGTGTAAATTTTGAGATTTGATTTTTTATTCCAAACACGGCATCGATTGCTAAATCTTTTGGTAATTTAATAGTACTCGTGGTAGAATAATATAAAAAGCTTTCTATATATTTTAATTCATCGACAGATCTAAAATAATATGCTAACAAATAATATTGATTTCTTGAATAAAATATAGCAAAATTCAAAAGCACTAATGTAATACCTAGATCAGTAATGGATACGTTCTTTAAATATGACAAATTACATAAACTTCGATTGTTAGTATGTAATATTATTGATTTTTCAAATTCAAATGCAGCATTTGAATTTGCAGTAATTTCGACATGTCCATGATCATCATCGTATGTTATGAATTCGTGTAAATTATTTAAATGTAAATTCTGATTATACGATTCATCGCTGTCACCGTTACCACCATACGTGTTATTTGTATGTGCGTTGTTTAATTTATGTAATAAATACACAAATACTTGCTGGTCTATAGTTAACTCTGTCAGAATTTTGAGTATATCCGCTGTAACAAACAAAAGAGTTGGTGTAAAAAAAATACAAATCACTTAAATACATTTATTTTACAAATTTCATATATTAATATATTTATTTGTGACTAATATTTATTAACATAAAATCGTCATCTAAATTATTAGTACATGATAGTAATTTAGATGATGGTATAAACATTAGAGCGCAATCCTTTTGACATTCTGCGATTATAGTAGATGTTTGTGTGCTGGTTTGATATGCACAATCGACTTTACGTCTAATTGCCTCGTGAATTTGATTTAATGTATAGTGTTTCAAAAGAACATTCAAATCAAATATCGGAGCGTTTAAAAGATGCGCCATATATTTATAAACATGATATTGTGATATATGATAATTATAATTATCACTATTAGCCGTATCACCGCGACGTGTCGCAGAATAACATACAAAATCACAACACACTTTTTGACACCCTTAGCCTTTTTGATGCTAAGCTCGGGGGTTTCCACTGCATACATTTTTGCCCGCAACCCAACAAATTCAGAAATTATTTTTCCCCCGAGCTCATCTTTAAACAAACCCAACACAGCTTTGTTTTGTAGTGGGATGCCATACTGATTGTCTATGTCAAAATTACTAGTGTCAAATTTATCCAAGTCCTGTCTTATGTCATTGTATAAGTCATCCGTCCTCAAATTTAATATGAAACTGTCTGTATCCATGTAGCACAAATTCACACCATCCCCATACTTGGGTTTTAAATGGTCATAATAAAAATCGTACATTAATAATTTTGATAAATCTAAAACCGAAAACCCAATATAAATTGGTTTATTATAAACGGCTTTTAATCGATCAAGTTGTATCGCTTCTAAATTTTCTGCAAATATCGAACAACAATTAAAATTTAATTTTGCTATTAAACTTTCCGCGCCGCGACGTTTTCCAATATCCTCCCAATGATTCACCAATTTCACGTCTACCCGCTTATCCACGTTTTCCATCGTCTTGCCGAAAACAGAATTATTCATTAATTTGAAAAAATCTTTTTCGAAATCGTTAGCGGACAATTTCCTCATAGAGGTATTCAAATCAATATATTTTTTGAGCCAAGCTGATTGTCTGAACTCCAAAACACGTTGAATTTTTGTTAATTTCAAACCGTTTGCCAAAGCTTGTTTTAAATTATGGTAGTGAATAATATACCTGGACTTGTTATTTAAATTTGGAATTAATTTGGTGTTGTTAAATTTTGAGCCAGGAGGTGATATATTTTCCACAAGAAAAGGTAGATCATTGTGTAGATCGTGAAGGTTTTGAGGGTACTCAATATCTACTTCAAGGAAGTAACCTATTGGTGAGTCATCGGGGACATTATCAACATTAAAATTTTCAATTTGATCCGCGCTTAACCATTCAAAACCACCGTATGGTAAACATTCAGACATAGCCCATCCATACAAATTATTAGCGTCCCAGTACGTTAAAAATTTAGACGGTTTTGTCCTGTCATAGTCTGTCATGTATTTATTGTTCGCTCGGGCGTGGCGTAAAGAGCACTGACTTATACCACCACGTATGCCCTTGCGAACAAAGTGATGCATGTCGATGTCAGTTAAAAGTTCTAAGTTAATGTTGGTCAATTTCAGCATAGCATCCCACGACAACCCAGGAGCCGTGTAATAATGAGCCGGATCCAAATTGTAAGCTTTCAAACAAACATCGCGGAAATTTTCAAAAATATCAGCCAAAAGTAAAACGTCGGTTTTCAAATACAAATCTGAATATTCATGTAAATTTTTACAATTAAATTTAGCCCAAACGTTTTGTGCATATTCATACTCCTTAGTAGTAATATCGGTATTCGTAAGTGAATTAAAAAATAATTTTTTCGGTGGTAATTTTGTTTCCTCCAATTTCGACAGCGAATCCATATACTGATAAGGAAATACACCTTTCTTCGTTACCAGATCAAATTGATTGTCAATAGGAAAAAGTTTCCTAACATTAACCAATTGATCTGGTTTTAAATTTCTAGCTAATTTTTCAAGCGATGATGACATGAATCGAATTGAATCTAAAAATCTCAGTTTGAAATAAATATCGCGATCAACTCCTCTTTTATCAGTATATTTATCCACTTTAATTGATTTAGAAAATGAGATGTAATTCTCCTTATTTTGGGGAATTACATCAATCTTCTCATTGTCTAGACCAAATTCTTTAATAAACAAATGAGCGTCGTAGCCGGATAAATTGTGAAAAAATATTGGTAAGAATTTTGGAATTTTGTAGTTTAAATTACATTTGGAGTGAGCGGCTCCAACAAATTTTCCAGAAAGGTGACAATGGTCGGCTACTTTCTCACCTGCATCTAAATTTTTTTCACAAATATGACACTCGATAGCGGAATCAAATAAATGTTGCTCACCTGGACTTAATTTCGACATTGGAATAATCGGTTTTAAATAATTTTCGTAAATAGATTTCGCGTCTGCGGTTAATTTTTCCATAAAATTTTTTGGGCAGTCCAAACCCGTGTAAGTAACAAATTTATCTAAATTTTGATTAAACGAGCATTTAATATAATACGCGAAACTGTAAGGAGTGTGAACATGTGTTGAATTAGTGTACGATAAATTTGGATTCGGCTCACATGTTTCAATGGGTGTTAACAACGACTCAAAATCTGCATAAACGGTGAATGGCACCCGCATTTTCGAATTAAAACTGGTAAATTGTAGCAAATTTCCGGGCACCATATCACCGTTTCTATTTTTAATTAAATCCACAGTGGGCATGACTGTACAAACTTTATTACAGTCATGCTCACTGTGGGCTAAGAGTGCCACCTCGCTGGGGAAAAAGGTCAAGCAGCCATCGCATAAATGCATTTTATGTTCATGTGATGACACTTGTGCTGCTACTAGTCTGGATAAGTGTTTTATCCAGACATAGTGACCTTTTTCCCCATCCTCAATGTACAAAAGGTTAATATGTGTGTCGCATTTGGATTTTGAAAAATAAATCGGTCCTACCACATCATGACGATTATTCACGGCGTTAAACTCTAACCCGTAAACATTTATCGACATGTTATTCAATGACTCAAATTTGGGGATGTTATTAATTTTAAATGGAAACTCCATACCTGTCAAGTTCAACACCTCGCTATAATGGGGGTACGAAGTGATGCGATGGGGGTGGTCGCCATGGTCCGCAGGGTGAAGAGCCGCCGTGACTGCCCAGGCGAAGCAGGCCTCGTCGTTGTTTCTCACGTTGATGCAGGCCTGCTTCCTTTTGATGGTCGGGGGCAGTTCGACGTAGGAAGAACCACGGATGGGGGTGTATTTATTAATATTTACTTCCAGGTGAGACACCTTCAGCAGGTCCCACCCGCTGTCCCGCTCCTGCAAGCGCAACACTTTTTACTATTTTGAATTTGTATGAAATTTTTGACTTACCTGAAACTCTTCACTCTTTGTTTTGACCACGGCGCACAATTGTTTATATATCTCCTCCAAGTTGGTAGCAGGCATAACCACTTGGAACCGGGTGTTGAACGATTTTAATTCGGGCTGCACATCATCCCCTGGCTTGGTGTACAGCCCGAACAACTCGATGTTTATCTTGTTGTTACGGTGCTCCGTCCGAATTCCACCAACCAAACGGACAAACTTCTTCTCACAATTCTCCAAGAATGTTGGAATGTCCGTCTGGTCCGCCTGCGATGGAATCCGGTAGCTGGCGATGCGACTTTTGAAGGCGGACACGATTTTAACAACACCATCCTCGAGGGGCGCAGCATTGTTGTTGAGATGTCGCTGTGATCTCAAGTGCCCCACGAGGAACTGAGGTGTTGCAAATTCCTCATCACAACCGGCACACCTCGACTGTGATGAGGAAGGGCCCGCCCTCGCCATGGATGATGGAGTCGCCAGCTTGATCTTCTTAGCTGCTGCTGGAGCACCGTAACATTCATGGTTGCTGAATTCTGACCCGTTCAACACCCGGCCACACCCATCGCACAATACACCCGGGTGGTATTTCTTGAGGTGCTTCCTCAAGTTATCCACCCGGGTGAATGCTGCGGAGCATATCTTACACGTAAACATTCTGAAAGTGAATAATAATAATTTAATTACACATTTTTTTAATTAGTATAAATCACTTACCTATTTTTACAAAATTATGGGTTTACAAATACAGGTCGCTTCAGTGAGAGTTGAACTGAAACTGATGGAAATTTTTGCTCGCTCTCCAATATATTACTTATCAGAACATCCGCTGATATTGTTCCAGAATGTTCTAGAATATTCGATTCGTTAACGGTTGGAATTGCATCATAATTTTATCAAAACCACAGCGTTCGGTGTGTTATCGCAAGTTAGCGATTTCGATTGCAACCTTGAGCACTTTTACACACAAATTAGCACACATGAATAAAAAATTATTCGTTTTAGATTTTTAATTGTTTCAATCGTGTCGCCAACTCGAAACAATACTTTTACTTTTACGTAAAAACTTGCGATTATTAATCACACTTCTAAGATCATGCATCGCGTTACAAGTTGATTACATCAATAAAGATGAATTTATAATAACTACTCGTTATATTCGATGATGATGAAATAACTAGTTCATTCAGCCAATCAGATTACAGAATCAGATTTCTGACATCACGCACAATACATTATTCGGCATCTACGCTCCGATCCCGTTCATTTGATACCAAACACGGACCATTTTGGAGAACCCGAAATGAAACTTTGGATTTTCGAGATAATAATGCGATATTCGACATCTACGCTCCGAGCCCGTTCATTTGATACCAAACATGGGCCATTTTGGGGCACCGGAAATGAGCTGTCAGTCGACCGGAAGTGGCCATTTTCTGAATCTACGCGATGAGCTCTTTCATTTGCAATGTAGCAATCCGATATCCGACGAGTCGTTACGAAGTTATTCGCATTTTTTAATTCTTTTCACTTTTCCTAATGTGATACCATAATGTTATTAGTTTTTTCATTATTTGTTCTCGTTTTGTTAATTTGAATTTGATATTTTGAAAACATTTTTTTAATTTTGATTTTGATTTTGATCATTTTGAGTTTGATGATTTTGATTTTGATCATTTTGAGTTTAATTTTGATGATTTTGAATATTATATCAGGCACACCCTGTATATCGATTTTAAATTTAGCGCCATTTTTATTTGTTTGCACACTCTGTATATTATACCGATTGAGATTTCGACACATTGAACGCTTAGATTTTGAATATGCCGCGCGCCCGCCATTTTGGTGGGGGGTGTTTTATGACGTCTTATGGAGAAATTTACATGGGAGGGACTTCCTGGCCCCGTTCCGGCTAATATCCTCTACTCGAAGCTATTTATACTATATAAAATTACAACATAAGCATAATACCATCTGCTATAAACTGCATCTTAAATAAATACTTTATACGTCTTAAATACTAATATAAATATAAGAACAATTAATACAATTATAAAATAACAATAAATGTCTTTGTATAACCTAAAGGTTACTCTTCCCCCCTCAGATTCGACATACCTGTGGAGAAGAATCATTGTTTTTAAGAATAACACGTGGTCTTTTGGGTTTAAAGTATCTACACATTAGGCCAATTATAAGTCCTTTTTAATTTAGCTTCTGTTTCATCAATAACTCGATGGTTAGTTTTACCTTCGGTAATTTTGAATTATTTCCATAACATCATTTTCATCTTCAACATCAGTCAGTAAGTTTGCACATTTACAGTCGGTTGCATAAAGCATTGTTAGAGGTAGTGCAGGATCTCATGGCTACTGGCCTGCGCGAACGCGCATTCGCCGTTAGTCTAACCAAGCGCCAAATTTAAAATTATTTGAAGTATGCACTGGATTTATTACATTATATGTAACTGTTCAGCGTATTACTTTATTGCGAAATGTATGATTTGATGGAGGTTTAGTGGAAATGGCGTTTTAAGCTTTTTTTGTGATAAATTAGTAAAATAAATATAAAAAAAAACCTTTATTGGCATCTTACTTTCTACATTTTCTCTAAATACTATACTTCCCATAATAAATAATAATGCCATTACATTTACTCTCATAAAAATTAACAAGTTTTAAACCTTTATTATAAAATTCATATAAATAAAACAGTATTGGAAACAACAAATTATTTTTTAAATTAGTGGTTTGCATCCCAAATCGTCATACTCGATTCCATCATCGGTGTCCGATACATAATGAGAATCGTCGCTATCTTCTCCCAGTCTAATTATCAGTTCGCCTACATTATCCAAGAAATATTCTCGACTGTGATAGTCTTCTTCTACTTTGTTGACGTAGGAACAAATGTTTTGCCACTCCTGCACCGTAACATTCCTGAACTGTTCTTCGGCCAGCTTCCACACATCACATAGTTTAAATGTAACATTACATGCAGCTACACGATTTTTGACAAGGGCCCAAATTTTTTCGATTGGATTTAGTTCCGGGTGATAAGGAGGTAACCTCAGAACCATATGCCCATGTTCGCCAAGTAATTTATCAATTACATAAACTTTATTTACGGGTTTATGTAATTGAATTTTCGGATATAGTTGTATATTTGTTTCTTTTATTTCAAAAAATATGTTCCTTTCAGCTAACCATTGCTGCAGCTTTGCTTTATTCCAAGCTGTGGTCGGATTAGGTTCCACCGTCACATTGTGGTACGATGCGTTGTCAATTACCACAACAGAATTTGCTTGTAAATTAGGTAGTAATTTTTCTTTTAACCACTTCACATAGTTTTTGTGGTTCATATCGTCATGGTAATCCCCAGTTTTTAGTCCAGATTTGAAAATTAATAACCCATTAGGTACGAAACCTTTTGATCCTCCGGCATGAACTATTATGAGCCTTTGCCCCTTCGATACTGGCGACTTCAAGCAATTGTTTGATTCATCCGTCCATGCCTTTGGTGTTGTGTGCGATGAGTGTAAGTACGTTTCATCTGTATAAACAATATCTGTTCCCTCTTCCTTGTATCGCTTCAATTTACATAAAAAATCCATTCGTCTAATTCGAATATCTTCTTTCTCAATAAGAGCCTTTCGGTTATCTTCAGTTTTTTTCCACCGGAACCCCATTTTTCGCACCAGGGCTCGAAATGATGATGACTTCCCTTTAAATTGTATTCCCTCGTCCTTCGCCTGAAATACAGCTGACATCGTGGGTCTTCTTTTATGCATGTCGGCATATTGGTAAATAATTTTACGGATTACTTCTTCATCAAATTGGTCCACTTGTGAGGTAATCTTCGGTTTTACTATAGGTTTCCGAGGCGAGCAGAATTTGTAACCTAAAAAAATTCAATATGAAATTAATCAAGTATTAAAATATACGGCAGAAAGAAAAAATAATATTCTTATTGGAGTTTCAGAATATTTATTAGAACGTTTAAAAACACACTCGGTTCCAATCCAATCTGGATAGTAAAACATCACTTATCTATTTATGAAAATAATTTAAACTGCATACCTTCTGGTTTTCCTGCAGCTTGTTTACAAATGCGTTGGATTGTTCTAGAGCCAACACCACTAGTTGCTTCTGCTACAGTCGTGTATAGATTCTTAATCGTCAGGGGTGCTGACAATTCCTTCTGGGCTTTCATAAATTTAAACACATTATAAACTATTTCTCGCCCTTGGCTGTGTACAACTTTCTTGTTGTTACTCATCATAACTCGTTTAATGTTATAAACTTATAACAATAACGACAATGAACATGAATGTAACAAATAAAAACAACAATGAATACGAATAACAATAATAACAATAAAAGCAAATCGAAAAGGCAAAGAGCGAGCGAGTGTGGAGCGAGTACCGGTGCACAAGACAAACGTTGAGAGACGACGCGCCACGCCCTGCGACGCGTGCCCTTACAATTTCAGGATAGATAATATCAGCGCCCAGCTGATTTCGGACGCATTTTTTATTTTCTGCGCATCGCCATGAGATCCTGAACATGCTCTAACTGTGTGATCATTTAACATGCCGTCAGTTTGAAAGCGTGATCAAATTTTGAATGGGTTGTATAGAACATATTTATCATCATGTCAGCTGATTGTTAGTTAACTATGCGTCGTCAATTTATTCTCAGATTTTAGTTAAGTTGGTATTACGTGATTACATGTAGCAAACTTCATACACGAAAGTTTGTCATTGTCGTATGTCAGTTCAGTTATCGTTTCTGAATGATGGAACGCACAGCAAATTTTCCACTCGTTGATAAGGAAACTCTATTAAGTTTAGTAAATAAGTAAGTATATTTTTTAATAGAATTAGCATATTCTAATTAGTTTTTTCCATCTTTTATCCCATTTAAGACACAAGTCCATAATAGAATGCAAAGCATCAAATTAGAAATCTTTGCAATGCAAATTGGATGCATGGAAACAAATAGTTTTAGAATTCAATGCAAATAGTGAGACCAAGAGGAGTCTCAAGCAGATCAAAAATCTTTATTTTAATTCGAAAAGAAAAGTGAAGAAAGGGGTAGTCGAGGAACATGTAATTTGCTTTTATTGCACTGCTAAACTTTGATTTACTTATTAATGTCATCTGTAGAAACGAGAATATATGCGTGCAAAGAGTGCAGCTGCAAACGACAAGGTAAAATGCTTACGAAAGGTAGTGAATATAATTATTAATGATTATTACAAATATTTGTAGAAAGAGATTATAGAAACTGGTGGTGGGTCTTTCACACCACAACTGGATGAGGAAGGGGCTTAATTGTTAGCAATTATGGGCGGGCAGATTGGGCCCCTTCCAAATTCATTTGATGATGCTGCAGTGTATTTCTCAGATGGTAAAAGCTTTACATTTGCGAATATTTTAATTTTCTAATATATTATTTTTCACATGTCACAGAAAATGTACTTGAAAAACAACAACTGGAACCAGAATGTGAACCAGTACCAGTACCTTCACCTCCACAACCTCAATCACGAGCAAAGACTCCCAAAAAAATAAAATTGCCCTAAATTGTAAGAAACTTTATTTAAAAAAAAAATATGAAATAGCCTACTTCGAGCTGAAATAAAAAAAAATATTACATCAGTTGGATGTGAAAATAAGAAAAAAAAAAACAATTATTAAATTAAACATTTTGTTTTACTTTGTAGTACTTAAATAAAATAATGTAAAAACAGTATGTATTAGTGCTGCACGTACAGCTGTGTTATTATCATCATGTGAAAATAAGAAAAAAAAAAACAATTATTAAATTAAACATTTTGTTTTACTTTGTAGTACTTAAATAAAATAATGTAAAAACAGTATGTATTAGTGCTGCACGTACAGCTGTGTTATTATCATCTTGGGGGATGAGTACCGGTTCATCTAATTCAACACCTTCTTGAAGACCATTTGCGTTATCATGAAATTTAATGTATATGTTATACATAACAGCACATGCTACGATTACTGTTAAAGATGTTTGCAGCTGAATCTCCGGCCGTTTTGTAAGGCATGGAAATCGCCTTTTCCAAATCCCAAAGCAACGTTTGATAACATTTCTGGTTGCTATATGTGCAGCATTATAAGTTTGTTCGCTAATATTTTGAGGATTTAATAGTGGTGTTAATAAAAAAAAATGCAGTTGTCTCCAAGTAAGTAGTCGCTTCCATATTCTCCAGCTTCAAATTCAGCGCACAATGGTGAGTCATTGAAAATGGTGCTATTATGTACCAATCCAGGCCATCGAGCAATAATATGTCTTATTTTCAAGGAAGCATCACAAATTGCTTCAATATTTAGTAAAAAATAACCTTACTGGTTTCTAAATGTCTCTGCGTTTGCACCACCGGGGGACTTAATCGGTATATGTGTGCAATCCATTGCACCTGCAACTTTAGGAAATCCACGCATCCCTTGAAATTTTATTTTAACGCTGCGTTTTCCTGCATCTCTTGGCATATTAATGAAATGGGGGTTTAGTTGTGCAATGTATTGGGATACTTTCGGAATGATTCTGCACACTGTTGACTTATGTACTCTCGTCTCCTAAAAGCCTTTGAAATGCACCAGTTGCATAGAATCTTAGCGTCACTAATATTTGTAATTTTGCTGAAATAGACTGATTTCTATTTGTACAGGGCTCAAGGTCAGGCCCAATCAAATGTAATAGTTCCATGAAGGTATTCTTACCGATCCTGAAGCGATACTTGAAATCATCATCGTTGTATAAATTAAACGGATCTTTCCTACCTAAGAACCGTCTTGGACGTCTAATCTCTTCAATTTCTTCCAGACCATCATCAGAAAGGGATGATAAACTAGATATTGACATTTTTTTCAATTCCAACTAAATTAATGCAGCACAAATACTTTTAATAAACATAATAGTCGGTAATAACACATTTTTCAGTAAAACCAATGTTCAGAAACGATATACTGCACATTTAATCAAAGGCTGGTGTGTAATCACTTTTGACATATCGTTAACTATCTATTCAACAACACAATCACACTAACAACACTTTATGCAACACATATTAGAGTTAACGATGTAGTTAACAACGCGATCATGATTTTGACAGTACGATCAATTGATGATATGTCAAATGCACTTCAGAAACAGTTAACTACATGATCACCCATGATCACGTAGTTAACTATGTGATCAAATTTAACAATGCTTTATGCAACCGGGCTTTGGTCATTTTTATTTCAGAATTCTTAAAATATTTTTGAAGTACTTCACTGAATTTCTCATATATAAGATTTATAAAATAAAGAGAATAATTCACATTGGGAACTATATATTCTTTGATAAAATTTACTACTTCTTGATCAAAATTTGTTTTTGAATATTGAACATTAATACGCATTTTCTTTTGCTTAAATAAATTACTAATTTTAGGCTTGGAAGCTCCACCTCACAAATTATTAATGGATTATATCTAATATTAACTGGTTTCTCAGAAATAGGAATACTTACTATAGGATGTTCTAAACTAGAATGAATGGTTGCTCCATCATTTTCGACATCATTTAAATGTACAATTTCTGTGGGTTTACTACTAAGGATGAAGGATTATCTTCAATTTCCTCAAAGTTCTTTAAATAATCTTGTAAATTTGTTGAATACTCTTCGTTAATATTTAATTTAATCCTAGATAATGCATCGGCATTTTTATTTAATATGCCCTTTTTGTAAACAATATATTCCGAAAGTTTCAATCTCCATCTTACTAATTTTGAATTTGGTTCTTTAATTGACATTAACCATTGGAGGTGCCTATGGTCAGTGATTATTCGAAACGTACGTCCGAACAAATAAGGACGAAAATACTTAACCGCCCAATCTATAGCAAGTAGCTCTTTTTCAATAGTCGAGTAACGCGTTTCTGAATCATTTAATGTCCGACTAGCATATGCAATAGGTAAATCCGAACCTACTTTACCTTGAGACAATACAGCGCCTAGGCCCTAATTACTAGCGTCTGTGGTCAATAAGAAAGGTTTCGAAAAGTCTGGATATTGTAATAAAGGTTGATTTGTCAAAATATTTTTGAATAAGTTAAAACAATTTTGGTAATCAATATTATTAATGTTAATGATGGAGTTCTTTTTTAAACATTGAGTCATGGGTTTAGTTAGATCCGCAAAGTTTTTAATAAATTTTCTACAATAACCTAACAGTCCTAAAAATCCTTTAATCTGTTTTGTTGTTTTGGGAATAGGATAATTTTGAATTGCTATAATTTTGTCTGGATTTGGTCTAACACCTTCAGGTGTAACAACATGTCCTAAATATGCTACCCGAAGAGATTGTTAATAATTTGAATCGGCGACCTTACAATAGTCAGAATCGTTACCAACAATGGGATAATTTAAATTGTTGGGATGCCACAGAATTTTTTCAGCGGTTTCGACTGACAAAAAATTCTGTTTTGGAAACAGTAGCCTTGCTAGAAGAAGGACTTCTGTATCAGTCGAACAGGTATATAGTATACAGGGTGTCCTAAATAGAGTAGGATTGCATGGGTATCTTTCTTATTCTTAAAGCTAGAGATCTGGTTAAATGGGCAATGTTGTGAAGTTTTCTATGCTGATTCAGATTATGTTGACAAATTTTCAAAATTCCGAGCAGTTTAGAAAATATTTAAAAAAAACTGAAAATCGCGATTTTCAAAAAAATCAAATATCTCAATAATTATTAAAGATGCGAAAAAAAGTTTTAAATAAAAGTTACTTGGTTTAATTAGGCAAACATAGAAATCAAGTCATAATAAAATTCAAGATGGCGGTTTCCGAGATATTAATACCAACTTTCTTATTTCAAATGGCCGCCATATTTGATTTTTACACGCATAAATAGACTTTTTTTCTCTTTTCAACGATGTACAACAACCTACGTCAAAATAAAAAATAATGGAAATATTAATTGTTTAAATTTAAATTTTAATTTTTTAAATTATTTTTAAAGCAAATGTAACAAAACAAAAAGAGGTAATACAACTAAGTAGTAAAATAACAATAAATTATAAAAAATGCTCAAAATGTTGACCGTTATTGGCCAAACACAATTGACAGCGTTTTACAACACTGCCAGTTACTTTTCGCAATGTGTTGCGATTAATGCCGTTTATTGCCTCTGTCACTGCTTCGCGAAGTTCATCCACATTGTTATAATTGAAGTTACTTCCATAAACTTTGTTTTTTAAAGTGCCCCACAAATAAAAGTCAAGAGGCGTCAAGTCTGCAGATCTGGCTGGCCACTGTACAGGTGTATTAGTCGCTATTACTTTGTTATTAAAACGTCCATTTAGATAAGTAATAACATCTCTGGCATTGTGTGCTGGAGCGCCATCTTGCTGGTACCATATTTGCATATTTTGTGCCAAAGGTAAATCATCCAATAAATCTTCTAAGGTTGTTTGAAGAATTTAAAAATAACGTTGTGCAGTTAGAGTTCCATCAAAAATTATAGGACCAAGTAAACGATTTCCCATTATGCCACAAAAACACTAAAGCCGAACCGTAATTGGTTTCGCCGTGGAATAACTATGTATGGATTTTCTTGAGCCCAATAGTGCTTGTTATGACGATTAAATAATCCATAATTAGAAAAGTAAGGGTGAAACTTGTGCTTTTTTAAAATTGTTGATGCTCTAGTCTTAGATACGTTAACTTCATTTTCTATCTGCCGACATGAAATGTTCGGATTAGCTGCCACACAAGCCAATGTTAATTCCTCATCATCAACGATCATATTTCTATTTCTCTTAGGTTTTTTTTAAACTTCCATACAATTGCATATTTTCATCCAATCTTTTAAATACTAATTACAAAACATATCGTATTGTTCAGATATTGAATAATTCGCCATTTCAAGTAATTAATATTTATCGATATTACAACTTAGGACAATACACATGTATGAATGATTAATACAACTGATAAACTAATGTAAGATGACAGTTAGTCGTTATAACAAATTTTGTTTTATTTTTATTTATGCCTACTTGTTTTAAACTTACAACAATTAATATTTCCATTATTTTTTATTTTGACATAGGTTGTTGTACATCGTTGAAAAGAGAAAAAAAGTCTATTTATGCGTGTAAAAATCAAATATGGCGGCCATTTGAAATAAGAAAGTTGGTATTAATATCTCGGAAACCACCATCTTGAATTTTATTTTGACTTGATTTCTATGTTTGCCTAATTAAACCAAGTAACTTTTATTTAAAACTTTTTTCGCATCTTTAATAATTATTGAGATATTTGATTTTTTTGAAAATCGCGATTTTCATTTTTTTTTAAATATTTTCTAAACTGCTCGGAATTTTGAAAATTTCTCAACATAATCTGAATCAGCATAGAAAACTGCACAACATTGCCCATTTAACCAGATCTCTAGCTTTAAGAATAAGAAAGATACCTATGCAATCCTACTCTATTTAGGACACCCTGTATTGTAGAACAAGAGCCGATATGATCCCTGTATGACAACAATTTTTTTTTAGAAACAATCCAATACCACCTCTGCAACAACTGCTGTTGACCTTACGATTTTATGCCACTGGTGGTTTTTACGTGTCTGTAAGAGATTTTGGAAACATCCACTAAACAACAGCCGCAAAAATCATATATCGGGGTACTTTGGCACTGGCCAGTTTAAGGCCACGATTCATTTATATGCCTTTAACACATGAAGAAACAATCAGCGAACAAATGAAATTTATGCAAATTGCCCGATTCCCTCGAGTAATTGGTGCTGTAGATTGCACACATATTAAAATTCAAAGCCCAGGTATGACTATTACATACACAACATAATCGTAGGTCAAACATTTTACAGTTTACCACAACATATTCAATATAAAAACTTCGTGAATTTATATGAGAATGTATTACAATGGGTATAATTACAAAAGTTACAACCTTTTTAGGAGGACCGAATGCAGAAGTTTTCCGGAATAGGAAATTCAAGATCTTGTTGCTCGATGGCCAGGTTCTTCCCATGATGTAAATATCTTTGATAACACAGCCCCACAAAAAAAAAAATTCCGGATCTCTAGACCAGACATGTGTATCCTTATGTATTTTTGCCCGCCGAATCCGAATCCGAGGCCAGAAAAAGCCCTACACCCCAGGAATTGGCCCCAGAGGCCGAAAATGGCCGCTGAAAGGTGTGAAACGGGAATTCCGGCATGACGAATGCCCAGGGCAGGTTGAGATTGCATTCTCAAGGCAAAGTCGAATTAGTGACTAACGGAGGTTAGATCCGACAGGCATCGCGGCCCCTGAGGCCGGAAAATGGGCCCTTCGGGCCAAAAAATCGAGATTTTCACGTCGGGATCGCAGCACTCGGATTTTCTTGTAACTTCAAACTGCAGCAACGTAAAGAGGGTGGAACCTCTTCCAGGACGATTGGAATTCACGCCCAGGGTCCGGAAACCGCGCCCTCAGGGCCGGAAAATCAAGATTTCCACGTCGTCATCACGGCACTCAAGTTTCTATGGACTTTCAAACTCAGGAAACACTGACGATGTTGAACCAATTCGTGGCTCATTTGAATTTATGCCCGGGGCCCAGAAAATGGGCCTGAAGGGCCGGAAATCGAGAATCGAAAATTACTGAGAAAAATGTCAAAAATAAATTAATTAAAAATTTTTTGTAAAAAAACAAATTTTATAAAAAATAAATCCACTAAAAATAAATGCGATCAAAAATGAATTCAATAAAAATAAATTCACTAAAGAAAAGTTTGGTAAAAAATAAATTTACAAAAAAAATAAATTTAATAAAAACTGAATTTATGAAAAATAAATTCAATGATAAAAATTTGATAAATAACATAAAACAGATCTATTCCCTTTTTTTGTGGTACCTTATTGCTTTATCCTCAAAGGATCTTCTCACTGGCTGGCGATTATGGTGGTCTTGCGTGTCCCTTTTTAATGACCAACAGTAATCAGCCATCATATGGACATCCCACCTGCCTTGGTATCGTTTCTCCATCTTGGAGATATCTTGGTGGAATCTTTCCCCTTGCTCATCGCTACAATCGCCTAAATTTTCTGGGAAATAGTCTAGATGTGAGTGCAAAAAATGGAGCTTCAGACTCATTCTGCATCCCAAATCTTTGAAACTCTTCAAAAAAATTTCTACAAGTTACTCGTAATCCTCAGACTTCTTATTACCCAAAAAGTTTTCGATAAGACTCTTGAAGTCTAACCAAGCCTTTTTTTCCCGAGGATTCATCACTTTCACAAAATCAGCATCTTTCATGGCTGTGCGAATCTGTGGACCATCAAAGATTCCTGCCTTCAAATTTTCGGTCGAAATTTGAGGGAATTTCTCACAAAGGTACTGAAAACACTTGCCTTCCTTATTCAGGGCTTTGATAAATTGCTTCATCATGCCTAATTTGATATGAAGCGGTGGCAGCAAAATCTTGTGGCGATCCACTAAAGCCTTGAAGAGGATGTTATTTTTCCCGAGGACCCATTCTTCCCGTTGGGGCCAGTCCTTGACAATATAATGATGATCATCAGCTCGGCTATCCCATAAACACAGGAAACACGGTAATTTTGTGTAACCTGATTGCTAACCAAGAAGTATTGTGATCATTTTCAGATCTCCACAAATAGCCCAATTATGTTGATTGTAATTTAACTTGTCAAGCAAATATTTGAAGGTGTCATAGGATTCACGGTGTTTCACGGAATGTCCAACCGGAATTGAGGCATACACGTTCTTATTGTTCAGCAAAACCGCCTTCAAACTCCTCTTACTGGCATCGATGAACAATCTCCATTCATCATCTTTATAACAATTCACTTTCATTTCAGACATTAATCCCTCGATGTTAGAACAATATACCAGGGAATTCTCTTCCCTAAAAAACTTCAGGAAGTCTTTTTCTCTGGTCCGATACATTGTCACTTTTGTCTTGGGTGCTAGGAGTTTATCTTCTTTGAATCTCGATGCTAATAACTCTGCTCTATCCTTATCCAATCCAAGATCTCGCACCAAGTCGCTTAGACGGTCCTGAGTATACAGCCTAGGTTGTATTGTCGTTGGTTGTGCTTCATCATCACTTTCTTCGACAACCGGTTCAGGCTCTACTTCCTCACCAAGGTCCATACTTTCCACTTGACCAACCTGTGACTTGGCACGTGGCTTATTGGCAAACGTTGGAAAAGTCACACTGTCGACAGTGCCATAGATGGCATTACCCCTGTTTTTCTGATTTATACCCAATACCTTACAACGACAGAAATAACAGTTGGCATGGTTTGCTCGAGGTTTTCTCCATCTCATTGGTGTTTTCATTTGCATAACATATCCTTCTTTGTTTTTCCAATGATTCAGTGAGAGACAGCAAGAGTTACACAGCAAGCTTGGTATCCACCATTCTGGATTGTGAGGGATTTCCAGTTTGAAGAGCGTTTCATAGATATTTTTCATATTGGGGGTGAGTTTACGTTGAGTTGACTGGAAGACCAACTGTCCACACATAAAACAGAAATGTTCGGGATTATTTTTACATTTTTTTGGGATTGTGGTGCCAGAAGAACTAGGACCTGGTTGTGCAAGACCAACACTTTTGCTATTTTTTGTACCTGAAGATGACATATTTTTATTTTACCAACGCATCGTGCGGCAAGGAGCGTGCTGTACAGTTGGGAACGGGTATACCCTCGGATGGTTATCCTACCCCAGTTCCCTGAGGCCCAACCTACATTTAACCAGTTCCGGAATACACGGACGAACCGGCACCCACTCGGAGCGATGAGACCTCCGACAGTCTCATTCATGGCGCACTTCCTGATCAGGGCTCGAAAGGGTTGGCTTCTGGAAGCCTGCAATTCAAACTACATCGGCAGAGCAAGCTCACAGCAGCATGTGAGAGTACTGGTTGCAGGTATAACCAGTCACCCACAAGCACTTCCAGTAGTTGAATAACAGGTCCGATCATAACAATAACAACAAGACAAATAACAGAAACATATTAACAAAATATGGGGGGAAAAAAATTTTCCTCCTCGACACCAGAGCGGCCATTCTCTGAACTCCGGGCATGAATTTCAATGGGCCTCGGACTGTCCCACCATCGTTTGCGTTTCTGGTGTTTGAAACTCCATGGAAATTCGAGTACCGTGATTCAGACGTAGGGATCTCGATTTCCGGCCACCGAGCTCCAATTTTCCGGGCCCCGGGCATGACTTCCGATGGGCTTTGAACCGTTCCACCATCTTGGGTGTTTTTCAAGTTTAAAAGTCCGTAGAAACCCGAGCCCCGGGATGCCGGCATGGTATTTCGATTTTCTGGTCCTAAGGGTCCATTTTCTGGGCCGGGACATGAATTACAATGGGCCTCAAAATGTTGCTACATTGCCAGTGTTTCCTGAGTTTTAGAGTCCATAGAAATTTGAGTGCCGTGATGACGACGTGAAAATCTCGATTTTTCGGCCCCCAAGGGCCCATTTTCCGGCCTCAGGGGCCGCGATGCCTGTTGGATCTAACCTCCGTTAGCCACTAATTCGACTTTGCCTTGAGAATGCAATCTCAACCTGCCCTGAGCATCCGTCATGCCGGAATTCCCGTTTCACACCTTTCAGCGGCCATTTTCGGCCTCTGGGGCCAATTCCTGGGGTGTAGGGCTTTTTCTGATCTCGGATTCGGATTCGGCGGGCAAAAATACATAAGGATACACATGTCTGGTCTAGAGATCCGGAATTTTTTTTTTTTGTGGGGCTGTGTAATTCTAATGTAAAACAAAGACTGGAGGCGTTGGAAATGGTGTTTTATTGGGGGACAGTGCATACCCCTTAAGGAGATATATTATAACACCCATAACAAATCCTGAAAATGTTACAGAAAACCATTTCAACGAATCCAAAATTAGAAGCAGAGGTGTAGTTGAAAGAGCGTTTGGAATTTTGAAGCGGCGTTTTCCTTGCCTTTCAATTGGCATGAGGTGTAAAATACCAATGGTGCAGAATGTTATAGTAGCAACTGCTGTGTTACATAACATTGCAAGAAACGCAATTGAAGAGAACGAAGTGCTCTTACAAAATGAAGAATTTCAAGAGTTAGAAGACGTTGTTCATGGTGACAATAATAATTTTTTTCGTGCAGATTTTTTAAATTACTTTCAAAACTTGTAAGAAAGATTTTCATGTTTTTTGTGGTATGTAATTTTTAATAATATTGCAGGTAGTATGGATCTGTATCAGTGTACAGTAGTAGACAGTTTGCCATGTTTTGAAAGGTTCATTTTACATGTCAGTACCAGTTAGGTAAGAGCATACAATGAAGCTTTCGAAAGTGCTTAAAGCCGGCCGCACATTGAGCGCAGCACAGCCCAGCACAGCCTAGTCCAGGACAGCCGAGGATTTTGCGATACACATAATTAAACCAAATACCGCACATTGCGCATAGCAGAGACGTAGTACAGGCAGAGGAATTTTATTTTGCTCTGTCGGGCTGCGTACTCTGTAAGTTGAACACAGTTTTCCTATGCCTCTGTCAACCTGTTTGGCAGAGAATTTACGTGTAGTGTTTTATTTTTGTAATCAAAATGGAACTATTAATTGAATCTGTGCGCGAAAACAAAGTTTTGTATGATACAGAGGACAAAGACTACATGCGAGCGAAATATAAAAATGAAATATGGGACCAAATTGCTGTTGAATTAAACTATGCTAATGGTAAGTAACACATGCAAATATTAAGTTATTCAGTATAAAAAGATATTTAATATATTTTTATTATAAACTTTATACATAGGTACGAGTATATTTACTTAAAATGACGTTCTACGCTAAGTTTTTATGCTTCATGAATTATACTGTAAATATAAATTAGAGTAGGCTTTGAATTTTAAATTAGATTGGCACTTCTGATTGTTAATAATTTGATATACAATCGGGCACATAGTTTGCTATAACATTAAATTTATACCATCAATCAAATAGCATTCTGGCAAATCGCTCAAAAAAATTCCGCCTACTCTAGTTTATATTTTAAATGATCGCCTGGTATTAAATTAAAAATAACTAAAACATAAAACATAAAACGAAAAAACTTATTAATAATGTCCACGTTGCACTGATTTTTGTTGCCATGGTATTGATCCTACAGATGAATTGTAAAATTCCGTAAAGTGTTCTCTAATTAAATATGCTTCGTTTGAGGTTCGGGTTCTGTTTGGGGCTATTGGAAGTAATTGTGAATCAGAAATAATCTCTATATCACATTCTTCTTGATCTGCAGTGGAGTTTGTATGTCCGCGAAGAAAATTATGAAGAACACAAGTTGCTTTCACAATTTCATCTACAGTATCCAATTTGCATTCGAATGGCCGTCGATATACCCGAAATCTAGCAGAAAGTATACCAAATACACACTCCACGGTTTGTCGAGCTCGAGACAACCTGATTTGAAAATGTAATAAAAACGTTGTAGTTAGTTTACTTAAAACATATTTACCTATAGTTGAACACTTTATTCCTATAGTTATTAGTAACTTGTCGTTTTGGAAAAGGTCGCATTAAATTTTTGGCCAAAGGAAAAGCTTCATCTCCTACAAATACATATGGTGTTTCCGATTCTTGGCCCGGTAAAGACTTTGGTGGTGGTATTTGTAGTGTGCCATTGTTAAGTTTCTTCCCTAAATCGCAGTTAGAATCAGACTCTGATTCAGATTGTAAGAAGAGTTCGTTAGCAGCAAGCATACTAAATGAACGTACTATATGAAATAACCCGCATAACCAAAAACACCTGCATTCAATATGCGCTCACTAACAGAGGCAGAGTTTAGGAATAATTTTTCTCTGTTGCCCTTGGCTAGGCTGTGCTGGGCTGTGCTGCGCTCAATGTGCGGCCGGCTTAAGAGCGCAGACCGGTGGCCAAACTTCTTACGGCCGGGGTTTCGGTGCGGGACGGGAAGGAAGCGGCGGGGCTAAATGCGTATAGCGATCGACCAATGTGGTACGTTTATTACATTAGAGACAGTCAACTGTTTACATTTTGGGTGAACACAGTGCTCGTTGGTCGCTCATCGGGATGACTGACAATATGGCTGTGCATTGTTTGGTGTGAATATTTTTATAATAATCATTTTATGGTGTTTACTATTTATCGCCGCATTTTATATGATTAAATAAGAATAATAGTATTTAATAATAATTATGTCTGATTTGCACTCTACCGAATTTAATCGCTATTTGTACCGACACACAAAAGGAAACATCATTTATAATAGTTACTACATTATTCACCTCGAGATAAGTTTAATTACTATAATAAATAATAAATATGCCAATAGGCACTTAAAATGTACCACCCCTTGTATTCAACAGGGTGAAAATAGTTAACTAAGGTTAGCAAACAAATTTAATTTCAAATCTGCGAATATTAAAAATTCGTAGGTATTTCAATAAATATTACAAGAAATTATGTAAAAATAAACCCGTTTCAATTTGTAACAATTAGTTTTATTAACCTAATACAGTTCTAAGAAACTAAATAAATATTAAATTAATAATAAAACCATTTAACAGAAAACATTATTTTATAAATTAATTAATCAATCATATTTTCTTTTATTTTCTCTACTTCTCTTATGCTTTCTTTAATTTGTTTTTTGATTGTCAAACGTGCTTTATTTTCCAAATATTCTTCTTTCGCTAACAAAATGTGCTGTGGGTCTTTAATATATTGTTTAGTTCTATCGGGTTCTAAAATTTCTGGTAGAAGGCAGGTTTCATAAAATCTTTTCAATTTCTCTTCCATCTGCAAGTTCCAAAAGTCGTCATCTTTCATTACTTTTTCGCACTTCATTCCATATGGGGTCCAAACAACCATCCAGCAAAACTTTTTTTTTGTAATATGAAGCTGGCCCTGTATTTGATAATACCATTTGCATTTTTTATTAACAGTGTAATTCACTTCATTATTTTTCTTAGTTTTTTTCCAGAATAAAATTTTATTCTGATCTATTCCTTGCTCTGGAGTTAGATTTTTAGCGGAATATGGGCACTTCACCTCAATTATTCCATCAGGGTGTATAATTCCATCAGGAGATGCAGCTAAATATGGAATATTTTGATCTATAAATAGTCCGCATCTATTTACTTCGACCAAATATTTACTGGAAAAATTATTGATTGCCAATGGTTCGAAACGTTTTCCATAATTCACTGCAGTTACATTTTCTAATGTTGGAGCGTATAATATATTATAAACAATATTTCTACACGTAGTATGGGGCAACATTCTACAAACAATTCCATAAAAAGAAGCAGTTAATAATTTTTTTCTCGACTCAATCCATTCTCTGCAATTCGATTGCTCCCTCGTTCTTTTTTCTATGGCCTGTCTTTCTTCATCACTTTGGTACAGATCATTAATAAAAGCTGCTTTTGCCTGTTCCATCTCTTCGTTATTCATTTCAACCTTATCACAATTTAAACCATAATCTTTATCAACTTTACAGTTTAATTTTACTTTCACTGACTTTTTACGAATAATTGTTTTTTCCACATTTTCAAATTTTGTAGCATATTTTCCAAGTAATTCACCAAACGCATGACCATAAATTGCAGTAAAGGGCTGTTTCAAATTTCGAGCTAAAACTGCGTACTGACATCTTGCAAGATATGACCTTCGTTGGCTATAATTTATCCTTTTTCCAGCAATAAATTTTACAATTAATGAATGAAATTGTTCCACACTGTTGCTATCAATGTCATAAATTAAGCTGGAAGCGTGATGACTTAAATACCTTACAATATTCATGATTTAATCATAAAGTCCGCCAGCTATGAATTCACTAATCGAATTTTCTTCATCTGATGTCGTTTTGGTGCAAAAATAATTTCTATCCAGACAATTTTTGTGTTCGCCAAATATATGACTAGGGCTATTCAATATATCTAGCTTCAGATTATTAATTTTTTTATTAATATCTAAATCCTCATTTTTTCTAAATTCAATAGCTTTTGTGACTGCAGATCTTAGTTTCAAAATGTTTACTCCCAATTTTTTTCTAAGCATCGATGAAGCAACTTTTGTGTTTTTACATAATTCACGCAATTTTTTGCAAAAATTTCTCAGTAAATGGTTTCTGCATTCTATTTTTGTAATTTCGGTATTCTCATATGGTCGTGCCTCTAGTAAACGTTTAAAAACGCTACTATCACCATCAGCAATAAATCGATTGTATCTTATTCCATATAAAGCTTCACTCTTTAAAAAAGATTCTACGATTCCAGTAGATTCAATACTGCTAGCGCTTCCTGTATGATTTTTGAAACATTGATGTTTCTGTGGAACCGATTCTAAAACTTTATCATTTTCGCATTTTTTGCAATATCGATTCTTCACTTCCATCCATAAAACTTTCTTAGTTTTGAGACCAATTATGGTTGCAACTCCGGATAAAGCATTGTAATTTGTTTTGTAAGATCTTTTTGACCAAGTACCATCACATATAACAGTGACTAATGGGACCCCATCATTGTCAATATTTCCTTCCGAAATAGCAAGTTCCTTTTCTTCCATGGCTGCATCCTTCATTGCCTTCAAAGCTTCCACTTCTATGCTATCACACACTATATCATGGAACTTTTGATATGTTGTTTTGGACATTGTAGGAATATCTAGGGCGCTAGTAATCTCCTGCAAATGTCTATAACCTGACCCAATTTTCATAACTCCAGCTACCCCAGAAAAATTTATGTTGTCACCATTTCCTTCTATAGTTTGAATTTCAAACTTGCCATTGCACATTGAACATTTTAGGTAAATATTTGTCTGTAACCCATAACGCCGTTCGTTTTCAATTGACAAATTTCTTGTAGTACAAGCTGGATGATGATTATCGAGGCTTTGAATTTGCTCAAGAAAAAACTGGACATCTACAATCCTTCTGCCAAGCATCCGTTTTGGGCCAATTTCAGGAGTAGGATCAGTTTCAACATCAAAATATTCTTCTTCTTGTATTTGTGAGCTAAACAAAAAACTTATAATTAATTAATATAATATTGCAGCTATTAAGAAAAAGAATTGATTTTAAGATACATAAAGTATTCATCTTTACTGTTTTTCACAAATAGTATTAACGAAAAATTTTTAATTTTTAAATATTGTGCCAACAATCAGAAAACGTGCTGATTTTTTTTTTGATAATATCTCAAAAAGGAATTTTATTGAAAATTCTGCGGATTTTTATACATTTTTCTGTAAACTTATGTTTTCGAAATATTAAAAAAAAAACATTGTGTGTATAGCCATTTCCATTATTTTAGCACTTATCAAATATCTCAAAAACAATTGAGATTTCGGAAAAAATGGTAAGAATGAAATTTATGACAAATTTGTATTCCTGTGTTTTTCTCATAAAACTACTACTTTTTGAAATAATACTTCATCGATTCCATTTATTGCCCTTCTTTTAATAACAACATTTCAACCTTTTGTGAATTTTTGAATTTTGCGTATCACATTTTGGAGAACTTTTACTTTTTTCCTACCATTACATTTTTCAATGATATTTATATAACTATATTACGTTAAAAAATTTAAAAAAATTGAACACACATTACATGACGTATAATTTCCTTTTATTTTTTATAATAAAAACACTTATTTTAGTTTTGTATTTAAATAAAACATTAAGAAAAAAATTAATAATTTATTATATATTGGTTGAATGTCGTAGTACTGTCTACATTGCAAAAAAATAATGTACTTACGTAGAAGCATGCACAGTTGATATTCCTGTTATGTTTGCAAATTTATCTCTAATATGACCCTGCAAATCATTCATCGGTTGATGTGGATCATCCGATAAATCCATCGGTTCTGAAGTATCAGCAAGTTCAGCAACCAATTTTCTAAAAGGCAAGAGTTGATGATATAATTAAAAAATTTCAATACAATCGATTTAGCTTTCAATTTATGCCTATGAAGATATGTAAATTAAATTACCGTTTCTTGTGGGCTCGGACTGCTGCTAGCCTTCTATTCTTTCTTTTCGCGTTTAAATGTAAGCTTGATTTATTTCCTTTTCTGCTGTCCATTGCGAGATTTGCACAAAACACTAACAAAAATGATAATTATGGTAACGTTTGCGCGAGTTCGAGCCGGACTTGCGTGACCGTAGCTGAATTCACAGCGCAGCGGAAGTAAGATTGAGTCCGCGGATGCACCGCCACCCTTTTATATCGATGTCTTATTTCTCCAGAACGTTCAGGAATATATGACGAACTGTTCCCAAGTGCCCTCGGACCATAAACTATGCATTTCCCCCACCTCTGGAAATTGGGCGGATATATCTCGCTACAATCATCAACTAGGAACGCCCAGAACAATTGCATTAAAATTAAATCGATTATAGACAACCGTTTTTACATAAACAGGCATAAATAAGAATGCTATTTTTGACTTTGTTTATGAACATATCGAAAATTTATGAACACCATCATCTTATACATGATATACAATACTTATTAAGTAATTTGTTACAGAATTATAACGTTCAGTTTAATATAGCCACTTAATTGCATTTTCTGTAAATGTATTAATATATTTCATTAATTAATTAGTACTATCGGAAATTATAAGTTTACTACCATAATAGAAGAGAGTTTTAACTTTCATTTGAGATTTTAAAATCATATTTATTTTAGTTAGTTTCTTTGCAAAACGTATTATTAAATGCCGCTTATATGTAAGGCGGGTTGCCAAGCAGACTGCCCTCTTAACACTCTGCTTTTCGTATGACCAAAAATTGTCTTAAGTATGTATCGTCATAATTTTTCCCACGACTGCTGAAAGTTGATACATTGTCGCAATATCTTAGCAATGAAAGTTGTCACTCTTCAACAAGTAATGCTTGAAAATTACTCGTCGGAGTTACAGATATAGAATTAACAACTGTTGATGCATAGATATTGTGACAGTTAAGGAAAAATCTTGTTTTTTTTTTTATAATAGAAGCGTGTATAAAAATCGACTACATCAATAACTGTCTTCACTAATAAATACAAAATGTTCAAGTAATACTATAAGAAAAAATGTGTTTTCTTTTATGCAAATCCTAACCATTAACATACAAGAATTCCAATATTAATATAAACTTGTAAGGTTAAATAAAAGATTATTTACATTATTTAATATTTTTTATTTCATTTTTCTGCAATTCCAACAATTCCATTTGTTTTTCATGTTCTCTTGCTGAAAAAAGTAGACGTTGCTTATGCTCTTCTTCTAGTCTTACGTCGTTCTTCCGCAGCATTTCGATTTCGAGGTCGACTTTGGTGAGTTCCCTTTCCGCAATTTCTTTCTGGAGAGCAATCAGTTCGTCTCTGCTACTCGTCAGCTGGCGTAATGTCTCGATTGGCTTTGCCCTTTGTGCAGTCAGTAGTTTACGACTTCTCGGCGTCCTTAAATTATCCGGGGTCCAAGAATCCCACTTAAAAACTGAAACCGAAAAAACAACATAAATTATTTAATGTTTCAAAACTTAGTATTTGTGGTAATACAAACCGTATAATGAAAGTAAGTTACATCAAACCATTGAAAGTAATACAGGGTAAATGGGAATTATAAACCATTGCCAATAGTGATAGTGGATTTATATTTCATATTTACTAAATTTATTCAATCTCTCAGTGCGTTAATGTAGTTGCACATACATACCATTCGTAGCCTTCCCGGTGTTTGTTACATCTGTGAGGATTGGGCGAGGGTTGGATGTTGAGGTGGAGGGAATTTCCTCGGGAGTGTCGACTATCTCCACATCGCCCAACATATAATGTACATCCTCCGTTTGGAGGGGGTCCACCTGGCTAGGCCCCACCTGGTAGGGCTCTGCCTCTAGGATTTTCATGTCGAGTACTATAAATTAAACCAATATTATAACTGACAAAATAAATGCATAAATGTATACCTTCATCACAATAATTTATACTTGGAAGACCTTCGACACTTAAAGATATAAGTTGAAACAGCTTTTGCTCCCATGGTGTATACAACACCACTTCTGCGGCACCACCTCCAGTTTTAAACTGCTCCGATCGTTGCTTACAATTTTTTTGTTTAATACTTCGTTTTATGCCATCGTATTTGACTTTTAATGTTTTCACAGACCTATTGCCTGCGGTGACTGCATTAAAGGTCGTTGCGAGATCAAGCCACGCATTTTCTTTTTATTTCCATGTAATGGCATCTGTTTCTTTTTATTTTCGAGAGTAGACGCCCTCTTCAAAATTTCTTCGACCAAACATTCCGTTTCGACAACTGAAACATTGGTCGACCGTTGTCGTTTATTACCTAAAATTTGAGTTACACTGTCGCAAAACCGTACAAACCTAAATTGTTTCAATATTTACCTGCTGTCGACATGGTAATGTACAAAGCTCTAATTGCCACTGAGAGTACCAATTATAAAAAGAAGGTGGAAACGTGAACCCACCCCAAGCACTACACTGACTAAAACCTATTTCTAGCTATCCCAATAGGCAAACTGATAATTTAAACTAACAAATAAAGACTATACCACAATGTAAACTAACTAATTATAACTATAAAACAATTTAAACACGATCAGAAATTAAACAAAAAGGGGAAACGTTAACCTAACCTAAATACGCTATACTGAACTATAAGCTATACTAACAAGATAATTAAAAATTTAAACTAAAAAATAAAGACTATAACACAAAGTAAACTAACTAATAACAACTATCACACAATTAAACACTAAAAACACTGCACTGAACTATAACCTATACTAACACACAAATTAACAATTCAAACTAACAAATATAAACTACAACACAATAATAACTAACTAATAACATAAACAACACAATTAAAAGAAGATCAAAAATAAAACATACCTGTAGGCGGGCAAACGAGCATGGAACAACAATAAAACAATGTTTCCAACGGTATTTCACTAGAAATTCATAATTTCTCTTTCTCCCTTATAGAAATATGTATACTTTACCTTGTCTTCTGTTTACTGTACTACCCGAATTAAAACGTCGTAGGTGTCCCGTAGTTACGTGACATATAAATTCCGATGAATATACCCAAATGCCTTACAGGTGACCTGTAAATTTACTGAAGACGTAACTAACAGACACTTTACTGAACAGATGAATATACCGGCCCTCAGTCTATTAAATACTTCCGTCAGTCTATTAACATGTTCCTGTAAGCTAGTTGAAAAAATAATAATGTCATCCATATACACTAAACAATATTCATTTTGGATTCCTCTTAAAATATTATCCATAACACGTTGGAATGTTGCAGGTGCATTTTTAAGTCCAAATGGCATTCGTAAAAATTCGTAATGTAACCAAAAATTTGTGGGTATAAATTACACATATTAGGCGATAATGCTTACCCATTGAGGGAATGGTGCTTAACACCATTCAAAGAATATGGTCAGTTGTCGGCTAGGCGACGTATTTATAATAAATTATGTTGTGCTAGTAGGGTGCTGATAGAAAATACTTTTGGTATATTCAAAAGAAGATTTCGGCAACTATTACAGATCTATATGCATGAAGTTGATCAAATTTCTTCGAAAATGATAATTGCCTGCTGTGTTTTGCCTAATGTTAAATAATGATTATTTAACAAATGGTGCATTGTTAGAGAATAATGAAGAAAAAAAGGTTAATAATTTTGCCTGATAATGAGGATAAATTAAAAAAAAAAATTAGGGGAAAAGAAATGCAATGCTTTAGCAGATAAGTTTTAGTAGGTATGGGGTCACTTGGGACGACCTTGAGTGAACTCTACGGCCTTCCAAAATGACCACCATGTTGTAGGTAGGTGTCATCTAATGATGACTCACCAGGGACCACATCCTATCTCCGCCTACCTCTCAACCCTGTATACACGCACATTTCACACAAATCCCCATAAGAGCCTATGAGTGCGAGAGAGAATGAAAGAGTGAGATGGAAAATTCAGTGCTACCAACCTAAACCTATTCTCTCTCTCACCCTTCTTCTCTTACACATCTGCTGCCAACCTCCAAACAACATAAGTTGTAGGAAACTTTGTTATCGGTATGTCCTGTTCTCTATTGTGGACGCTAGATGCCGCCACGGTGGCGTGAAACCTGTAGTGTAGGTTAAGTAAACTTCGGAGTTTGATCATTGTTAGATGTTGTATATATTATGGAGTATACAATCCTATTAACATGTTGTTGCGTTATCATAAGGAGAGAGAGAGAATGTAGGCAACCATAATAACTTTTTTATGTTTTTAATCCGAGACTGGGAATCGATCCTGGGTCGGCTGCGTGGAAGTCTAACACGTTAACAACTCGGCCAGTGTGTCATACTGATAAGGAATGATATAAAATGTGTATATAAAACGGTGGGTCATGCATATGCAGATAACATGTGGTGTGAATTAAAATTGATTATTTCAATGAATATACAGAGTGTGTAAATAACTAAAACGGCGCTAAATTTAAAAATCGATATACAGGGTGTGTGTCATAAAATATTCAAAATCAACAAAATTAATATTAACAAAATCAAAATCATCAAAATTCAAATTAAACAAAATCAAAATTACCAAAATCAAAATCTCAAAATTGAAAAATGTTTTCAAAAAATCAAAGCCAAATTAGCAAAACGAGAACAAATAATGAAAAGCTAATTATATCATGGTATTACAATAGGAAAAGTAAAAAGAATTAAAAACGTGAATATCTTCATAACCGCTCGTCTGATATCGGATTGCTATATTGCAAATGAAAGAGCTCATTGAGTAGATTCAGAAAATGGCCACTTCCGGTCGACTGACAGCTCATTTCCGGTGCTCCAAAATGGCTCGTCTTTGGTATCAAATGAACGGGCTCGGAGCGTAGATGCCGAATATCGCATTCTTATCTCGAAAATCTCAAATTTCATTTCCGGTGCTTCAAAATAGCCTGTGTTTGGTATCAAAAGAACGGGCTCGAAGCGTAGATGCCGAATATCGCATTCTTATCTCGAAAATCTCAAATTTCATTTCCGGTGCTTCAAAATAGCCTGTGTTTGGTATCAAAAGAACGGGCTCGAAGCGTAGATACCGAATATCGCATTCTTATCTCGAAAAATTTTATAATGGATTATGGCCTTTTTTGGTATCGTTGGAAAGCTATTTCTTAAAGGGATTCAAATATAAAATCAAAAATATAATTAAAGACCTATGAGCAGCGCGTTTCAAGAAAAATTTTAATAACAGTTTTGCGGTTACTGATAAGCGTTCCTCGCGCGAGCAAAAGATTATTCGAATTGAAATGAATTTACGGGTTACATTAAATCAACTCACCAGCTGGAGCCAATGACCAATAGCTGAAGAATGGTCTTATTCCAAAATTCTATCCATCTGCATCAAATTTAATTTGGTCACACAAACACACATTTTGATCTGCGGAGCTTACCGAGAGACGTCTTACCCTTACGACACTAAGCACTAGACTGAATTGGTTTTTGTAAATTCTGCCATATATATATTATTTCAATTCAATAAATTCTAAGAATCCACTCTTTAAATAAAATGTAAAGTTTATTAATTTGTGGTTATGTTCCTTCGCTAATTCATGCCAGTAACCAGTAACTGAAGAACGGTGATTTTATGTTAAATGTCCATCCTAAGCAAAATTTAATTATCACAATTTATCGGAGGAACACATCACATCTTATCACTATTTCTGATCACGGTATTAATTTTAATGAAATAAATTTTAAGGTTATATCCCTAATTAGTGGGGCTTGCAGAGTCACATCCTAACCCTCAGGCACCAACTGTTAAACTGATAAACTTCCATAAGTTTCTACTAAAATATATTTCACCCATCCACTGTATAAATTTGTCTTTCAATATTAAATGTATTTATTACGTCTATTTCACCCTCTTCAGTTTCTTCAATGTCATAAAGAGACTCAATATAAAAACTAACACATCTAAAATTAAAATTTTCCCATACATGCACTTGTAGCACATCACCACTACCCGGTAGTGAATTAAAAACCGCGCGGTGTATTTTATCGCCACATTTAAACTTAACTTGTAGATGTCTCGCGTCGGGGTTGCACAGGCCTTCAAATATATAATATTATGAACGGACCGAATTTCTAATATAAATTCTACACTCATTATTGTTTAAAACTGAATTAAAATACTCGTTCGCTAATCACATGTAACTTCCTGTTCAGATGATAACAAATATAAAATGGTTAAAATCTACAAGTGACACATTAGAGTGTACGAATAAATAATTAGTTTCTGTGACAAACGAATCCTGGAAACGTTTGATAATAGAAGAATTAAATTAATCTGCAAGAAGATTTTATACTGTAAAGAATAATTATGTATGCACCGTTTAAATAATATATGATTAATGCTTGTACTAAACAATTTCAAATAAATTAATTAATTTACTTACTAAATAATCCCTTAAAAAATATCATAAATAGAATCAATCTATAATAATTCTTTAATGTTTTAATAAAAGATTGGTTTATGCTAATTAATATAATGTTTTATTCAAGAGTAAATTATTTAGAGAATTTTATCAGATTTTGTAAAGGTCTTGATGTAAAGTATTATTAGAAAACTATTAATAAGTAGTGTACAGAATTATCAAGAGTAAATTATTTTAAAGAGATTTATATTTTGTATAGGTGTTGGAGGATTATGAACTTAGATTAAATAGAATTTTAATGTAGTGTAAATAAAAATCAGTTGATGAATGGATTTTAAATTAAAATGAATTGATATTTTATATTTAATGTAATGTAAAAGTTTATCATTTAGTTAAATAAAAATACTTACCGTCATAAAAATATTTCATAATACACTCACAATAAATAGGAATATTAATAATTATTAGCAGGGGTTAGTAAAAATGGTGATAAACATTTACATAACATCTAGGCTTTTATTTCTGAAATTTAAAAATAACAAGTAAGTATGATTAATAATTCTCAACGTGAAAATAAACTTACGCCGACTACAATCTGAATCTGAAACAATAAAATACATTAATGTAAAATTAATGTAAAATTAAAATAAAAACAGAATTACTTACAAATGAGGGCTCTAAGGAGGGCAGCGGTCTGTAACACGAAATAAATATTACTAAGGAATAAAAATTAAATTAAAAACTTACCTATTTACTGCAGGGCGGCATCCAACTCCACGCTCCCATAGAGGACCCCACCCCTCCAAAATAACCACACAAAATGGTCTTCGATTGAGGGGTGGGGAAGGAGTTTGTAAAAGGTGTCACCTGGTGGTGTAAACATAGTATTGTGGGCGCAAGGCCCCACAAAAATGTCAATGTTCTGAAAGGAAATCTTTTGTTAATTAAACCGTTAATTTGAAATTATAAGGGATCTCTGATAATTAAGGTGTTAAAAATTACTTACTTCTGGCAAATGCCCACAAATATAAATAAGTGTACAAATACTGCACATTTTGGATTATAATGAGTAATAAACGTTGCATTTTCCTTATATATCAAATTCCCTTCGTCCCAATACCTTCCTGTAAATCAAAACCGCAAGACGATAAAAAAATGTGTAGGAAAATATGAGTTATTCAAGAATAAAATCTTAGGAAATTACACGAAAATCGTGGAAGTATCTAATAGGAACTACTAATCTACCCACAAATAATTTGGTGAAAAGATTCACCGCATATGATGAAAAGATTCACCGCATATGGCACCATATATAACACCGCATATTGAACAATTAAAGAATAGTAGCGAGGTCGTTTTGAGGATGTGGTTTATGATAACACTTTAAGAACGCGAAAATGTTCGCTTAATTTATCATTTTAGCTGCATTAAATTTATACCTAAATTAATAAACTAATTTCATCCATATCAATTCAATTTACCTGTTTGAAAGGAGATCATTCTCGGGTTCTTCTGTTATTAAATATGATTGAAATTATTGATTATCCTTTTTTATTAAATATTTCATATTATCTTCCTGTTTCTAATTTAACCTTAAATCGAGAATAATAAATTAAACTTATGTTTCAGATATAAACAGTAAGTTTATATATAAATACAAGAGTTAATTAAATATTTAAATGGATGTACATAAACAAAATTTATTTTTAATAAAATAATTAACCAACACTGATGGTTGGACATGGTGTAAAAATAAAAAAATAAGTTACAATATCTAAAATAATGATCTCTGTAGATGTCAATTATTTAGGAGGATTATATGTTTAAAGAAAATCATAAAAGTTATACTATTCATAAATTTTTAACTTTGTACAGTGAATTGAAATTAGGGATTCGATATATTTCAAAAGAATTTTGTATATAAAATACCTATTTTAAGTTAATCATTTAACAAATACATATACTCGCAGATTATTATTTCCAGTGTATAATTCATATTAAAAAAGACCTGCGGTTTTAACTTCCCTAGATTATGCAAATGTAACTGTAATAAATCCATCCATTAATTTCTTATTATATCGTGAATTTGTAAACATACAAAATGAATTTAAACAGTACTTTATGTAAATTACCCTTAATACGATACCCTTTATTAAAAGGAATCGATCTATATAGTGTACATGTGCCATCCGAATGTCCGATCCCATCAGGAGCGATGTATTTCAAAACAATAAAGTGCCTGAAAAACTCCAATATTCAAAAAGTGCAATTGTTTATAAATTTTACATTATGTATAGTCTTCTACAGATTTATGGAATAAAACACTCTGGTAAGTATAATAATGTTATTCGTTACATCTGAAATCCTCTGTGTAATTATATTATTTAAATATTTTATTAATTAATATTAATTTTTATTTATGAGGCATTACACTTTTATTAACAAGTTATTGTATTACATATTACGAAAGCCAGGAATTTCTTCTTCTATTTCTTCTACAAAAGTTAGATTACAGTCTTCATCCATCTCAAACACACGGTTGTTTAACTCAACGCGATAGGCGGGGGACTCTTGATTTTCCAGCGGTTTCTTCACAAATACTTTTATATAGCAAAAATTTTGAATTGTTCCGTTATTAGCGATTATTTCATTGACCTCCCTAGATACATCCTCATACAATCTCTCGAGTAGCCACGTATTTGCATTTTCCACAGAGATAGAACCATTAGATTCTATAGTTTTAAACAAATTCAGTCCATTGGTGGGGGTGAAATTAATTCTTGTTTCTACTCTGATATGTTCCTCTTTATTTATCGTTTTACGAAGTAATGTAATAAATTCACAAGAATACTTTTCCAATAAAAATTTAAAAGCGTAAGAATTTAACATGCGAAATCCACTGATAATAAGATACATATTATCCATTACAGGGCTAAACTGGATTTTAAAAGCCTCTTTTTGTTCCAATAATGCCATACCCTCTTGTTTGTTTACAGATTTGCTCTTAGTACAAATTTTACTTTGCTCGTGTCGAGACAGATTACCCTTTCGTTTAAATTTCTTCTCACAGGTGGTGCACAGAAAGCCCATATTTGAGGTTATGTATGCAGGTCTTTACTCCTTGAAAACTGAAGAGAGAATGAGGGTCTCTGCTCTATCACGTTATATATATTTTGCTTTGAGTTTTAATTTATGTAATAGTATATTACGTACCGAGTCGGGATAAACATCATTACAGCCGAGGGCATAGATTGCAAACCGAGGCGCGAAGCGCCAAGGTTTGCAATTGCGCGAGGCTGGAATTGTGTTCCCGCGAGGTATGTATACTATTTTATTCACAATCACGAAATGTAATGATAAAAGTAAAATTGTTTGATTTTGGTACACATATTTATTTCAATGTCGGACATATTTAATTCGTAAAAAAATTGACGTATGGGTGTCACTTAAACCTCAGTACCACACTTTTTATAATTGTGGTAAGTAGTGTATTACATAATACAGCTAGATTACGTGGAGAACCCGAGCCACCAGCAGATAATGATGTAATTCAATACGACTTACGGCAATTGACATAAAATGGGGTAAACGTGCATTTCACGTAACGGACAAAAGTAAACGCAACAACTTCCGGGAACCAAAAGTTAAATGATTCGCATGTTGACATAACTAATAACTAATTTCGGGTAACGGGAACGAGAAGCTTGCTATATTTTCGCCTCCGTTCCCGTCCTCGTTACTGTCCGCGGGTTGTTGTGAAGGCGCATTTATTATGAGGTTACGGTTTTGACACTTGATGGGTTGTTGGGATGTTGCCAACCTGAGATATGCATAAATCCGTTTCGTGTAAGAGCACAAATCATTAATATCCACTTATAAATAAGAAGTACTTAATGAAGAGGATGGTTGCGACCGTTATGACGTGGTAATCCATAATTAAACAGAATTGTAAAATTCACTTCAGAGTAGATTCGTTGGAGAACCGAGCGCATGATTGATGTCAATTTGACGTTTATATAAACTGACAATTGACTGTTTCTGTATTTCGAAATAGAGGTTCGCAAAATGTTTCTGTACCTCGAAATAGACGTTAGTAATAGAATATTACCCATCTCGAAGAGGGAATCGCTAATATCCCAACTTTTTCGAGGTTAAAAATATGCATATTATTATAGTGATTGTGAATAAACATTACAACCGGCAGGTCGCGATGATGTAATTATATCATAAAAACTTATCCTAACACCCACCCTTAATAAATGATATTTTGGTTTCGTAACTCGGCCTCTATTACTTTAATTTCCATAGCATTATCTTGATATTTTGAACTTGCGCTATCCAGATATTTAGAACTATAGTAGGGGATATTAGCCGGTCCTGCGCCAGGAAATTCCCTCCCATGTAAATTTCTCCATAAGACGTCATAAAACACCCCCCACCAAAATGGCGGGCGCGCGGCAAATTCAAAATTTAAGCGTTCGATGTGTCGAAATCTCAATCGGTATAATATACAGAGTGTGCAAATAAATAAAAATGGCGCTTAATTTAAAATCGATATACAGGGTGTGCCTGATATAATATTCAAAATCATCAAAATTAAACTCAAAATGATCAAAATCAAAATCATGAAACTGAAAATGATCAAAATCAAAATCTCAAAATTAAAAAAATGTTTTCAAAATATCAAATCCAAATTAACAAAACGAGAACAATTAATGAAAAACTAATAACATTATGGTATCACATTAGGAAAAGTGAAAAGGATTAAAAAATGCGAATAACTTCGTAACGACTCGTCGGATATCGGATTGCTACATTGCAAATGAAAGAGCTCATCGAGTAGATTCAGAAAATGGCCACTTCCGGTCGACTGACATTTCATTTCCGGTGCTCCACAATGGTCCGTGTTTGGTATCAAATGAACGGGCTCGAAGCGAAGATGTCGAATATCACATTCTTATCTCGAAAATCTGAAGTTTCATTTCCGGTGCTCCAAAATGGCCCGTGTTTGGTATCAAATGAACGGGCATGAAGCGTAGATGCCGAATAATGTATTGTGCGTGACGTCAGAAATCTGATTCTGTAATCTGATTGGTTGAATGAACTAGTTATTTTATGACGTCTTATGGAGAAATTTACATGGGAGGGAATTTCCTGGCGCAGGACCGGCTAATATCCCCTACTAGTTTTCTTAGTTTTGATAAAATGTAATTGCTAAATAAATAAAGGACATTTATTATTTTTTGATTAATTGCATTTTTCCCTCATGTCGCTTCTTTCTGTTTTCCTCTTTCTCCCTATGTATTTGTAATAAAATATCCTGAATGCTTAATTTCCTCTTTTCTGGTGCACTTTCTGTATCAATATTACTTCTTTTACGTTTTAGAACACGTACACCACTTGCCGATCTTAAAACTTCTGGTTCAATACTCATCAGAAGCAGCAATTTTGTCCAACTCTGTTTCATATGGAATGTTCTGCCTTGAAGCCCCTGATATAGCATTGTTGTCAACAGCTGCCTTTTTTCTCTTCAAAACCGTTTTGTTTGCAGTGCAGAAACATTCAAATTTAATATTTCATTAATATCTGACGATATTTTCTCCCACATCAATTTTTTTGTTTTAAATTTTTTAAGAGGACCGACTTGTGACATATATACTTCGTACTTGTCCAACAATAATCTTGTGGTTCCCACCGTCCACTCTGAAATAAGATTTAAGGTGGCAAAAATATGAAAAGTTTTAATTCACGGTCAATAGATGTCAGGTCGTGCGTTTTATGTCCATCAAAAGGAGTCGGCACATTTGCCGCTTATATAATGCGTACAGGTAACGAACTATTAGAATGTAGTTTTGAGCTGTTGTTGGTAATTCGAATATTTATATATTACACTATTAATAAGTCAAATACAAATGTTAACAAAAAGTAAACCGGAAACTAAAGAGAAAACGGTGTGCGATTTTAGTTCACAGTGGATATTTATTTGCGTAATAAATACTAAATGTAAGTAATATTTATCAATTTTTTAAATATTGTCTATCCGTCAAATTTTAAATGAAAAATGTGACACTTTATCAAATTAAGTCAATTTTTTTTTGTAAAAAATATAACACCGTGTAATGCTGGGCGTCCACTAGGTCGGTGGGACGGAGTAGCGCGGCGGGGCGCAACGCGGCCCCCAAGAAAAATGCATGGAGACGCGCCCGCTCCGCGCCATGGCCCTAATAGACGCGTCTCCATGCATTCACATGCATTGTTCTTGGAGGCCGCGTTGCGCCGCTCCGCCCCACCGACCTAGTGGCCGCTTTAGAAATCAAGTTTTTTTCATAACATTTGAATTTTTTGTATAAATTTGATTCATTCGAAATGTATTTAGTTCATAAAGATATTATTTCCTAAATAATATTGTCTACGAAGCACTTAAGTAGGTATGTCTGCTTATGAATACCACACGACTTCGGGCGAGTTTGTTTGTATAAGGCCAATAACATAGGAAAGGGCAATGATCTAGCTGCAGTTGTGAGTATGTCATTGAAGAGTGCGTTCTGTTTCTGTGTTAAAATGTATCCCGAGCCCCCAAAAAATTATAATTATTAATGGTGAGTTAATTATCTACTTTAATCACGACGAAACATATGTATATTTTGATGAATGATCAGTTTTGGGTATAAAGCCCCCTTGTGCTAAATCGGCTTTGCCCACCCACGATAAAAGCCTGAAATATATAAATTTAATTTTTTTCAAGAATACAACAAACCACATTTTAAATTTTGAGTAAAAAAACAACCACAACAAAACCTTTTTTAATGATATAAAACAAAACTACAATAAAAACTTATTAATTTACCTTTCTTGCTTCCTTCAAAGAGAACTCATTATTTCGATATAATTGTTTTTTTTCAGGAATATCATTCTCGATAAAAATATGAGCTAATAAATTTGAAATTTGTTCTCGTGATATTGAACTAACCATTTGAGTAAATGATTTTTAATTCGGCCACCCACATGCATTTGCACTGCCACGACCCACGGTATAAAACCGGCCCAGTTTATATGAATATGTAAGAGAGTGATCACTCATATAATAATAATCCTTATTTACTAAGATACATAAATAAATTCATCAAATTAAAGTAGAAAAATATTGCCTACTATTAATAACAATTTTCTTAAAATAAATCAATAATAATAACTATTATTATTATTGCTTTGATAAAGTAAACAAATAGCGCTATATTTGGTAACTGATCTTAAGTCGAGGGCTTGAATCAGACCTGCTATAATTTCTGGTTTATCTGTTTATTTATTTATTTATTTTTTTTTTTGATGCGAGGAGGAGAAATCTTTTATAGACACCCCCCTAACGGGGTAGTGCTGGAGTCACCTGAAGGGTATACCAGCTAAAACTCCTCCTCTTTGACATCTAGCAGGGTCGAGTGATATCCTAACTGGACGGAGGTTCGTTTTCTGGTCCCTTCTTGGATGTCTGGATGTTCAAGATAGGAGTGCAGTGGCGGAAGAATTGCCACCGGGAACTCATTGATGGTGTCCTCCGAGTCAATGGGACCTGTAACAAAAATAAAATTACTCAAGTCAGGACTTGGGTCCCCAACCGCCAGGACGATCTTAGGGACTGCTATGGTTTACGATGGTGGCGTGGTCTTCTCACAATGCTGAGGGCCGCCTGCATGTCCGCTACAATGCTGCCGACCTGGGCGTAGTCGGGTCCACACTCTAAGTATTTGACCTGGTGGTACTTGATGGAGTGTGATTTCATCAAGGTGTTGATCTTGGGTCCACTGGTAGGACAACTAGAGGCAGTTTGCTGTACGACAGCGCTATAGGTGTAGCGGCAGGAAGGTTGGCTATGTTGGACTGCACAGCCGGGGTGAACATTGTTGTAGGTCAGGTAGGGACCTTGGGAACGGGTGGGAGCGCTGCGTCGGCAGCTGTCGTTTTGGCAATCAAGGGGGTCGCAGGTGATGCCCTCTACTGTGACTGCAACATTGACTGGTCTGTCATAATCCTTGGTAGCAGGTGTACCCGCTCACTTTAGGCAAGTTTTGAGCATTCTTCAATATGAAGGAAATTTTGAGATAAATTTGTAAATATCAACTATGTTTCACTCTTACATAAAGGGTCTTCTAAAAACTAATTCAAATCAGTATTATTGATGCTCCCAAATATTTAAATAATTCACATAAATATGTTGCAACTAACCAACATGAAAAGAAAAGTGAAGTGTATCTTTAACCTATATTATGTATTATATTATGTCTTTATTTTGACGAGCTTCCCTGGCTTGTAGGATTGACATTGATTCTTTACAACGTTTACCCCTTGGTATACGTTTCAAAATAAGTTCGGGCAAGATGCACTCTGTATAAAATGTAATAAGATGAGGAAGCATTTCATTCAACCAAAATTGTTCATCTCTTCTTATGAGTTCCACAAAAATATCTTTGTCTTTATCAATAAATACAACAAAATAACAAAACTGCCTTTGACATATATTTAATTGGCCCTGCACCTAAAACGAAAGCATTGTGGCTACATTTTAGGAGGGACGGAGCGATGTGAAATATTATTTATACCTGATAGTAATACATGTGTTTTCTTTTCAAACGAAGTTTATCATCCACAATTTCTAAAAAGAAACTTTTAACTTGTTTTGTGGCCTCTTTAAGAGTTATATTTTTCCTGGTTAAGGAAGGTACACATTTTATCTCAACAAGAGAGTCTTCGCCTATTAATCCTATAACATTTTTTTAATTAAAATAATAATTTTTTCATAATTTTATCAATGTACCATCTGGACTAGCTGCTAAGAAACCATGGTTCAGATCAATAAACAAGCCACTAGGCTCGACAACTACATTATGCTCTGTTGCAAATAATTCAATGGCAACCTTCTCATGTACCCTTCCAAACTTCATATCTTCACTGTCAGTGTCAGATGAATACAAAGTTGCTTTAACTAAATTATGGCACGATGTCTCTGGTCTTTTCCTAACAATTTTTCCAAACATTGAGGCAGTTAATCGGTCTCTCCTCTCATTTTCATATAATGGGTTACCAAATTGCCCGATAGTAGCATTTGCTATCTTGTCCCTAGTAATAGCAGAAACCTGAAATAAATTTTACAAAGTTATTTTACATGATCATCAATTGTTTGTAGATGCCTATAAATTATAATTCGATCACTATTTTTAAATAACTCAATTTTTGTATCTATATGAAATATTAGTTTTTGAAATAAAAAACGACACATCTGATTTTTTTTAAACAAACAATTGATTTGTATGTAAAATTAGGTCTTCAACGAGAAGATAATAAAATAGACAGGGTGTTCCATTTGAAATTTTAAAATTGATGTCACTTCTGGTGAAAACGAAAGTTCAACAAAAGTTTCTGGATGACCCATAAACTACAATTTGCTTTTAGTATGTATATATATACATATATACTTGTAAAGAGTTTAGTTTTGCTTGATATTCTTTGTTCAGCTCTTCGCCCTCTAGTTCTATGTCATCTGCATTTGGCCCATAATGTTTATCAATAGTGGCCTTGTCTTTCATTGCCTTATTTTTTCTCCGTTCGCTTCGCTCAGAAAATAATTGCCTGCGAGCTTTTCTCTGATTTCCACTCCTAAATTCTTTGTTAATGAATTTCTTAGTAATTTTTCCAGGACTTGAACCTAAAAAAGAAAGTGTGAGAATAATTTCTTAACAATAGTTATGGTCAAGTATCATTGAATGTCTTTTCTCGAAATTTACCAAACGAGTTTTTCCATGGTCCTATGTGCCATTTAACCCCTGCGTTATAGCGTAACCCAGCTAAATGACATCGATTCTGAAAAGATCCTCTTGAAATTAAATTTAATCTTTTTCCAGAATTGAACCTTGAAACAATATTCATATAATTCTCAGAATAATTGTTGGTTTGATTATGAATCAATCGGTTGACCTTTTTCACAACAACATCAAGAGCAGATATAATATTGTGCCACAAGCCAGTATCCAGTATCAAATATTCTGTATGATTTATGTCACTTTGATCCCTTTTACAATAATAATCATTGCAATTATCGTGGCTTCCAAATACATGATAAGGACCATTTTGCAAATCTGCTCGTAATCCATCGACATTCTTAGAAATACTGTTATGTGTAATTGCTCCTTTCACAGCAGCTTCCAATTTTTTTATATACTTTATACTTAAAAATTTTCTTGCAGCTGGTGAAAATTTGGTATTGCTAGCAAGATTATGCAGGGCCTTTCCATAGTTTTTAATCACATGGTTTGTGCATTCGACCTTTTTTATTGTTCTGCCATAGAGCACACCTTCCCTAAGTCGAGCATAAACACTCGAGTCTCCATCCCCAATAAATTGTTTATATCGGACATTATGCATTTGTTCACTCAATCGGAAACCTTCCACAAGAATATCAGCTTCCATGGCAGTAGAACTTCCTTCCCAGTTTTTAAAACAAATATGCTCAGGCTCCAAGCCTTTTTTAGCAGCTCTTGCACACACACAGCAATATTTATTTCTTATACCCAGAAACAAAATTTTTTTGGTATAAAGACCAATGATAACTGCCTATTAAAAAGATAATATATAAAAGGAGATTTAAACTAAAAGAATTGTAAGTTATATAGTATTTCACACTTACTACGCCAGATTTTGCAGAATAATTATGGCCGTAGGTTCTTTTACTCCAACCTCCATCAACAAACACTGTTATCCAAGGGACATTATCGTCATCAATATGGTTCCGCTTGATAGCTTCATTTTTCTCTTCTAATCCAGCTTGTTCCATGCTGAGCCAAAGATATTTTCGCCAATCCTAAATTCCACAATTATGTTACTGTATGTAATATATACCTGGCAGTAACTCAGTAACTCATCTCTCGAGAGAAGGTACAAGATGACAAAAGAGCTCATCAAAACGGTGTGCGAACAACACAGGAACCATAGAAATGATTACCCAAAAACCTACCATGTACCATGTTGAGATCAAAAAGTCGAAAATACTTGTCAGCACATTTTCTGAAAATCCCTATAATCATTCAAGTAACATTATATTGGCTGTCGGGAATTCTCAAATGCAGTGCAGTGTATATTTTGTAAATTGTTTTAAAAATACTCTTGTGTGTTTTATCTGGAGATTTTGTCAATTTGTCATCACTATTAATAATACATTTACAATTCACAATCCAGCTCTTTTATTTAAATTTCAGGATTTTCCATGTCAAAATTCCCATTCTTGTTTTTGACTTTTTGATCTCACGGTATATGCCGGGTGTAACTGAATTCTGGTAGACCGCAAATATCATTTGCATTTTTACATATATCTTTATGAAATGTAATATGGTGTTTATAGGGAATAAACGGACATGTGGGTTTATAATAAAAATTCCACTTCCGGTTTAACAAATGGGACACTATGCATATTTTTACATAATTTAAATTTTGAGCTTTCAGATTTATTATAAGTGATCTTTAAACCGGAAATGAAATTTCTATTAAAAATCCACTTATTGACACACTTTATTCTCTAAGAACACCATACTAAATATTGGATTGATGAGGCTGTTACTTGGTGAAATTCCATAATATATGTGGTAAGTAAAACACGTGTGTTGAGAATTTTCCCAAATTTTTAATGTCGAAACACTACGACATATGTTTAAACATCTGCCTGATGAAGCCACTGTGTGGCGAAACATATGTTGCAGTGTTTCGACATTAAAAATTTGTGAAAATTCTCAACACACGTGTTTTACTTACCACCATACTAAATTTCACAGATATATGTAAAAATGAAAATGATATTTGGGTCTACCAGAATTCAGTTACACCTGGTACATATATACACATTGGACATTTACTTTTATCTTTGATTTATGAAATATTGTGATTTTAAAAACAACCTGTTTCATGACGTTTCGACCAAGTCGCATTAGTCTTCGTCAAATTTATTGTTGGTGGAGAACTGTGGTTTGGATGTTTGCATATTGGGTGTTGGGTGTTGATGAGAATTTGGAGGGGGTTCATAATTCAAAGATAAAAGCCATTTATTTAACAAGTAAATTATATAATAACATACATCGGCAAGTTTAGATTCAATTTTTTGAAATTTGGATCTAGCCATAAATTTTATATCAGCCAGGTTAAACAGCTCCTCTGAATGGCCATAAGTGCTTCCAGTTGCCAAAGTTCCCCAAGTTACAGCCTCATTTATATTGGGGTTTTCATTAATGTCTGTAGTTTGTTTTTTGTAGGTCCGATGACAAACATCACATTCAAAAATTAAAGTTGACAAAAGGCCACTACACTGCTCTTTTAATAAATGTAGTTTACCACCAGTGCATATTCTTGAATGTTCAAGTCCGAAATCAACAGCCCAATTTAAGACATGGCTTAAATCTACTACACGTTTTCCCTCTATTGGAAACCTATTTGCCGCAGGTAGTGTGTCTTTTTCAATTATCAATTTTTCTGCCATTATACTAAAATATTTAAATAACAGACTAAATTATTAGAATTCATTCTCAATACTTTTCCTTTACCTTTCATAATCCCCAGGTGATAAAACTTGAAAATTTTCAGTGATGAAATTTTCATTACAAAACTCCTCACTTACATGAGCAGAGCTGAAAAAGAATAAAATATGTAAAAATAGGGGTCGTACTTTTAGGGCCCATTTCCTAAGAGCTCTGAAATAGAAAATTTAATCGAGATCAAAATATAATAAAAATTAGTAGATTTTACTTGCAATGATTTGATATTATGTACTTTTTAAAATTTCAGAAACACCTACCAAAATGACTTGGAAACTGTTCGGAGAAAGCAATAAATGAAGATGTATAATTTTTGAATGTTATTAAATTCATAACATATTTATTTGGTGGTATTAAATATCTAAATTAAATGTTATATCGCTATATGTGTAAGCATCGAAAGTTGCGACTATGGTTTAGACTACTAGTCATTATCAAACATAATAATGCAGATTACAAACATTTTATATTTATATGGCCACTTCAACTTTCAATTTTTATTTTATGAATGCTAACATAAAAATAAATGTACCCATTGGGGAGCCAAGTATTATTTTTTAAGTGCAGATTTTAAACTAATGTACATGTATATGGTTGAACTGAAATATATTAAATAAAATTATTATATTTTCAATTATTATTTCAGATACCTACAATCAAGTAAGGAAATCAAATGTGTTTATACAGATACTTCCTTAGTATTTTATTTTTTATAATAAAAAACTAAGGAAGTTCCTGTATAAATACATTTCATTTTATATAAACCTTAGTACGGCATACATGGTAAGGGAATATTAAAGGAAAAACATTTATTACATTAAATTTTGTTATTTATATTCCTTAACTTATAAATAACTACCAATAATATACTGGAAGTGCATTGCTGAATGTTATATTTAAAGCAGTGGCAAAGTAATGTAAGATGATAGTGTACGTACACTATATTAACAATATAAGTATAACCCGAGAATAAATTAACTTCCAATTTTACTTATAAATTAGCCTTGAAATGAAAACATAACAAATGAAGCAAAAAAATACCTGGTACTTGCAGACACATCATTATATGTAGATTCATTTATGTGGGTGTCCAAATCGGATACATTTTCAATGGATCTATAATAAATACCATTCAGTAATTTCTAAATATTTATTTTATCAGTTAACTAACCTTAAAATACGTTTCCGGGCAAGCACAGATCTTCGTGAACGTTTTCTTCTGTTATCCCATGATTTGTTAACCACCCCACCAGTGACTAATTGCACTTTAACCATTTTGAAATAAAAATCACAAAACACAAAAACACCGGATTATGCTCTCAGACAATTCCGTAAAATGTCAAGATTGCAATTTATTTTAAATTGGCTGAAATTTAACACGGTCAAAACTTTCTTCCAGGCACATTTCAGGAAGTACAGTGCTTTCTAATGTTTTTCAGCGTTTGTGCGGCATGACAAAGTATCGCCATATATTTTCGCCAATCATAACTAAAATTAACATTGGGTCTTATGGAGATTACTTCACAACGATTAATATCATTTATTGGTACATTACAAAAGGTGATTTCGGGGGCACAGGTTCTAAATCAGTATCTTAATAGATCCAAGTCATTTCAGCTACACACGTGGTATATTTTCCCTGTAATCGACAGATTTAATGTAAAGAATGTGCGCCTTCGCTTTATTTATTGTATAATTAATTTAATAATTGGTTTTTATACCCAAGATTACTTTATTTTACTCACAAAGCTTCAAGTAATAATATGGGTAATTTTCATGGCTGTGGATTACGTATTAATTAAATCTAATCGTTGTACTCCCTTATGGCCAAATAACATGTAAATTTCTCACCTTAACCATTTTAATGAAGTAAAAGCAACCATAAATCCTTATTTGTTGATTTAATGTTTTAAATTAAAAAAAGAAAACATTTTAATATCAATTACCATGCATGCTTCTTGGGTTACCAGCAATAGAAAATGAACAAGAAGGCGAAGGCTCATCGAATGTTATTTGCATTTCCTTCTTATAAATTTCTGTTTCCCTAAAGTATAAGCATGCATGGTGCAAGTGCATTTATTACTTTAGAGATACTTCTTACTCATCATTCGTTATTCTCTGTATTCGATATAAATTTTCATCGAGACAAATTGTTTCCTCTTTTATTAAGTTCAAGATGTAATTAGCTGTGAATTGATCATCACCTAAAATGTAATTAGAAAATAATAACCTCAAAATATTACCTTATATAAACATGTACTCACTTCTTAACTTTAACCACATATCTTCATTAGGTGCAGTCACTTCAAAGACCTCGTCGTTCAATTTCAAAATGATTTTCATAACACTTGCCATTTTAAAACCACTGAAAATGTGAATCACGTTCGGCTTATAGGTCGAACAGGATCAGCTGTAATTGCACTGGATTGCACTGGTCCAATAGCATTTTCGGCTTAATTGCACTTGCTTGCACTAGACTGCACTAAGAAAGTTCCGATTGTTCGAGTTAGATTTTCTGTTCGCGCTGACTCGGTGCCGAGCGCCGAGTGCAGTTTTTAGCGCACGAGGTCTTGAGGCTCGTGCTGTAGATAGTGCAAATATGGCGGACAAACAAGATGGAGTTGACATTGAAAGATACAAGAATTTGGAAATAATAATGGATTTTTTGGAATCATCCTCGTCAGATGAGGATGAAATGTTCTTATATGCGGCGAAAATGACTAAAAGAATTCCAAAAATAAATTCCTTTTTGGATTTAATACAAGAATTTAACAAGTGCGAGGTTAGGAAAATATTTATTTATAAAGTAATAATAATTATATAGTATCCACACATTATAAATGTAACTAACTCAAAAGTAATTTTAGTTTCGAAAACATTTTCGAATTGGTTTATTCACTGCGACTAGGTTGATCGAAGATTATCGTCAGTCAGAATTTTACCAAAACTATCATACATGGCCAAGAGGTAATCCGAAAAGTTCACCGGAGAAACATATTTATGCCTTCTTGTGTTAGGTAGATAGCGTTTTAAATTATGTAATTTATAATAATGTAATTTTAAGGTTCGCTTGCAACAAAATATCTTTAAGGGCTGTCGCACTACAATTTGATGTATCAATTAGCACTGTTCATGTAATAAAAGTGATCGATTATTTAGTGCATATTGCCCCAAAATATATTAAATTCCCAAGATCACCTGAAGATAAAGAAGAAATGTCAAATAATTTTGAAAAAGTAAGAACAATTTGATAATAAATTGCAATACTTGTTTCTAACAAAATTTCTAACTTTATTGTAGGTTTCTGGATTTCCAGGAATTTTGGGCTGCATTTATGGCACATCCATCAATATAGTGACACCAGCTCACAAAATTAAATCTACCTACATAAATCGTCATGATTTACCAGCGTTAACACTTCAGGCTATATGTAGCTACAATAAAACATTCACAGACGTTTTTACTGGTGTTCCTGGTAAAATTAATGATGCTCGTGTTTTTAAACTCTCAGACATTGAAAAGGACTTACCAAACATATGTGGAAATAATTATCACATAATAGGTGATAATGCATACCCGTTCAGGGAATGGTGCTTAACACCATACAAAGATTATGGAGAATTGTCTGATGGGCAACGCATTTACAATAAAAAGATTTGTGCTACTAGGGTGCTGATAGAAAATACTTTTGGTATTTTTAAAAGTAGATTTCGGCAACTATTGCAGGTCCATATGCATGAAGTTAATAAAATTTCTAAATTTATTATTGCCTGCTGTGTTTTACATAATTTATGTATTTTAAATAATGATGATTTAAGGGAAGATGAAATGTTACATTGTAATGATGAAAACAAAACATTCATTCTTTTACATGATAAAGAAGATAAATCAAAAAAGTTGGGGGAAATAAAACGAAATGCTCTAGCAGATAAGTTTTTTTAATTGAAATGAGTAATTATGTATTATGAAAGAAATAAATGTCAGTCTTTTTTAAAAATGGATTTAATTAATTCCAGTTTTTCCTTGTGCCTCCTCTCTCTATTCTCCTCTTTGTCGTTATGGATTTGTAGAAGTATGCCTTGAATTGATTTTTTTGCTCTCTCATCTTTGGTGCATTCTCTTTGTCACTGTCATTCCTCTTACGTTTCAATATATGAACATTATTTGCTGATCTTAATACTTCGGGTTCAATGCTGTCGTCAGCAGCAGCAATTTTGTTCAATTCTTCTTCAAATGGGATTTCTTTCCTTGAAGCCCCGATGTGGCATTGTTATCAACGGCATTTTTTTTCTTTTTAAGACAGTTTTATACCTATTTTCAGTTTGCACTGCAGAAATATTGGTACTTATAATTTCATTAATATCTGATGATATTTACATTTTTATGCTGCATTTTTAATTTGGGCTCTCTTGATTCTTCCACCTTCCCTGTCTGCAGCATTTCTGAACCATCCTATAATTTTTTTTTCTACATCATCCTGTGTGGCGTTTTTGCAGGTGTTAGTTCTCCTGACAGTCACTAAAAATAAAACATTAAAAATCCATATTAACCATATTTTATATGCGTACCTAAAATAAGCTTCAAAATGTTCTTCATATTTGGAAATTTAAATTTATTGTTCACTCCCGTCCAGTTTATTTGAATGGCGGCTTCGTGGGCAATGAGATGTTGTAATATCTTTTTTATTACAGATTTCACGTCTTTCCTCCCAATAACTTGTAATGTTTCTTCGTTACTCTCTTCGACGTTAACTTGCAATGATTTTAATAACAATTTTGCTTCAATTCCTTCCATTCTAATAAATTCGTTAATAAACAGAAATAGTAATAATAAAAAATACCTCGAATACTTACATTTGCATGATAATATCACTTTTCAATTTTCTGAAGTTAGTTATAATTATGTCCGGGATGTTATTACTAAAATGAAAAATAAAAATGGTAGAGATATTTACGATATTAATAAAAAAATAATAATAACTGTTTTGAATATTATATTACATCCGCTAACTGATTTAATAAATAAGTGCATTAGGGAAAGTACCTTCCCGTCGTCTCTGAAAATATCTAAAGTTATACCGTTATTTAAGAAAGGGGATGCTAATAATCCAGGTAACTTCAGACCCATTTGTATTATAGCCTTCATTGGTAAGATTATTGAGATCATTCTAAAAAATCAATTGCAGGATTTTTTCGAATCAATCTTTTCAATAATTGCCAATTTGGTTTTAGATCAAATGCATCTACTAGCGATGCTATTAATAATCTAATACTGTTCATTGTTATTGCCTTTGAAAACAACAATTATTCTTCCAGTATTTTCTTCGACCTATCCAAGGCATTTGACTGCGTGTCACACGATATATTGTTAAATATATTATCTTTTACGGCATTAAAATAGAATCAATGAAATTATTAGAGTATTATTTAATTAATAGAACACAAATATCTAAATGAAATGGATCCTTTTCCTATCCTACTTTAATAAACAATGGTGTTCCGCAAGGGTCTGTCCTCGGACCATTGTTATTTCTTATTTTTATTAATGACATTGTAACTTGTGATCATACAATTAATTTCACTCTATGTGCAGATGACACTACTTGTAGTTTAAGTAATAACAATTTACAGTTACTGACTCAGTCATTAGAAAATTCCAGTGCTAGAATAAAAGAGTGGTTCTCTGCAAATTTCTTGACACTTAATGAAGACAAAACGGCCCAAATGTATTTTTCATTAAAGAACTTAGATACCGTTAATACAGCAGAGGCAATACAATTCCTTGGAGTTATGCTTGATCCCGGTTTGACGTGGGCAGAACATGTTAACAAAATCTGTGGAAAAATCTCCAAGAATATATTTCTAATAAAAAAATTAGTCAAGTGTTGTTCTATGGAAACTGTATTAACAGCTTACCATTCACTAATTTCTTCGCATATTAATTATGCCCTTCTATCTTGGGGTCACACAACACACATCAATCGAGTGTTTAAACTACAACGCAGATGCATCAGAATCATGTCCAAACTAGAGTTTAGATGTGATGTTAGTCATAAATTTAAAAGTTGTTGCATATTAACTGCTCCTGCCATGTACATATTCAATTGTATCATGTATGTAAAAAAGAATTTTCAAAATTATTTCGCTGAGTTTGAAAAACACTCATATCATACTAGGCCATCTAATGATGTACCAGTACTCTATACCCGAATATATAGATCACGGAATGGACCGAATTATTTTGGTCCATTATTTTATAATAAACTCCCAATGGAGTTAAAATCTCTTGATTTTCAAGCTTTCAAGAAGAAGTTAAAAATATTACTTAGTAAGAAAGCTTATTATACTTATAAAGTAAATCTTGAAGATCCATTCTAGTTTCTAAATATTTTTTTGTATGTATATATTTATATACCGAGTGTTTTGGATAAGGGGCGAACATAGGGATTTAACATGTAAAATTAAATATGTGTAATTATTTGCTCCCCTATTCATTTTAGAGAAAAATCGTAAAGGAATATTTTTTAGAGAATTTAAAACTGTAAATGTATCATCCATTTAATTTACGTTTGTACCAGCATACACCTCAGAAATAATAAAAATAAGTTTAACAATTTACCATTTAATAAAAACCCTTGCCATGACTTTGACAAATGTCATGTTATGGTGAGAATAATTTTACTAGTCAAACATTAATTCGGGCGGCCCGTTGGTGTAGTGGGTACAAGCGAGCGCTTATGCCGGTTGCACCGCGTGCCGCGAGGGTTCGAATCCCAGCCCGGGCGAACGATTTCGGGGTCGCGGAATATTCGCTCGGGACCATGGACATTGCATTTGACTTTCATTATTCAGTTATTCATTTAATTTCTGATATATTACAATACAATGATTATGGCAGATGGCCTCGCAGCCGACGCCAATTTCCCGAATCATTCAATCTCCTTAACCCGCAGTTCCATCCACGTCCAAATATCAATTCACGCATTGTTATTACTATGAACAATAATATGAGTTATTCCAATGGAGAAAGGGTATTATTTATTATCAAAATATTTACAGTGGCGTCAGTTTACGCAGAGTTCGTGACTTATTTTCGGTTACATTTAACAATCGACCAATTCCGTCTGTATCAACAATTTCCAAATTTGTGAAAAAGTTCGAAAATACAGCAAGTGTAGCGGCAGATGATTCAAAAGGTATTTCAATAGTCCAATTTCAACAAATTTTATTTCAAACATATTAAAATTAAAGGCAAACGGAACAGAAGAAGCAACGATGAATTGAATTAAAGTGGTGTCAGATTACACACAGTTCGTGATATATTTTTGGTTTTACCGTAACCAGCGGTCAACGGGAAATTTTAGAGCAAGTCCTCAAAAAGTTCTCCGTTCTGGTGTAAACAATAACCCAATCGGTTATAAAATGCATGTCTAACATTAGCCAACTGCCTATCTGTAATCAATGTGCATTCCGCAAAAATTGCTTCCCGCAAAGATTCAATATTTGCATGGTGTTTTTTGTAAATTTTGTTTTTCAAGTGACCCCACAAAAAGAAATCACATGGTGCTAAATCAGGAGATCTTGGTGGCCAGTTGATAGTGCCACCGCGACCAATCCAGCAATTGGGAAAATTAGCATTTAAATATTCCCTTACATTTAAACCATAATGGGCTGGACATCCATCATGCTGATACCATATCTCCTGATTGTCACGTGCAACTTCTTCTAACGCAGGGCCAACCTGGTTGATTAAAAGGTCTAAATAAGAATTCGAATTTAAATTTCCACATATTTCAAACGGCCCAATAATATTATTTTTAAAAATACCAGCCCAAATATTGATTTTTTGCGGGAACTGGGTTCTAGTTCTAAGGCATATCCGCGGATTTTTTTGGGTCCAGTATCGCGTGTTCTGAGTGTTGGGCTCGTTGCAGTGGCGGCTCGTCAACTTTTGGTTTGGTGAGGCACAGATTTAATATTGTCGACACTTCACTCGGCCAATAAAACATCTGTGTATATACCGGGTGACCCAGGGTTCTGTAAAAGCCCCATAACTTATTTGCTATTTGAGATATCGACTTCTATTTTTCATAAACTGGTACCCACACTTATTCTACATATTTTAAAAATATGTATGTTTTTGTACAGGGTGTCCTAGTATAAGTAACAGATCAAAGTTATGTTTTTTTTAAATGGAACACCCCATATTTTATACTTAATTTTTAATCCTCTTAAGAAGCTGATAAAAATAGTATAAGATACTATGGGTCTATTATGGACGGTTAGTTAGTTATGGGCAAATTTGTGGCAAAAACATGTACACATTGAAAATATTGCAGAAGCATTCCTAGCAAAGATTGCTTCATTTTTTATACATTAGAACATTTTCCACGTCATGAAGAATAATACACATCGGCTTTAGTCCTTTTTTGTTAATACTGCTATACAGGGTGTCAACATACGCAAAACAACGGATAACTATTTTTTTCAAATAAAACACCACCACGTTGCCACCAATCTATGGCATTTTTGATAAGCTTTCCAATGATATACAGTTTGCATAACAAAATATTAAGGATTCTTGAGATTTATCAATAAAAACATATTTCTTTTATTACCTTCTGATGATTTATGGATTTTCAGCCAAAACTATGCATTTTCTGGAAAAATTCCGCTCTACAACTTTGGTCTCTTATTATTCTTTCAGAAAATGCATAGTTTAGGCTGAAAATCCAAAAATCAACAGAAGGTTGATATATAGGGTGTTCCATTTGAAAAAAATAGTTATCCATTATTTTGCGTATGTTGACACCCTGTATAGCAGTATGAACAAAAAAGGACTAAAGCCGATGTGCATTATTCTTCTTGATTTGGAAAATTTTCTAGTGTATAAAAAATGAAGCAATCTTTGCTAGGAACGCTTCTGCAATGTTTTCAATGTGAACATGTTTTTGCCACAAATTTGCCCATAACTAACCAACCGTCCATAATCTTAGTCTGTAATACCGTCCATACTATCTTATACTATTTTTATCAGCTTCTTAAGAGGATTAAAAATAAAGTATAAAATATGGGGTGTTCCATTTAAAAAAACATAACTTTGATCTGTTACTTATACTGAGACACCCTGTACAAAAACATACATATTTTTAAAATATATAGAATAGGTGTGGGTACTAGTTTATGAAAAATAAGTCGGTATCTTAAATAGCAAATAAGTTATGGGGTTTTTACGGAACCCTGGGTCACCCGGTATATCTTTAAGATATTCTATTGTTCAGCAAGAACCACGAGAAGGTGTGAAGATTTTCTTGCCGGGATGGGAAAATTGGAAAGGAAATAATAAGGTTGAACTATTAAATAAAAATAAATAAATATTTAAATTCTATAACAAAAATAAAACTCTACGTAGGTTTATAATAAATAATGGAATGTGTTATGGAAATAAATGGGACAACAAACTTAAAAATACTCTAATAAATATTAAATATAAAATACAACATAAAACTATTCATTTGAAAATAAATAAATTCTTAAACAGAACTAGAAATGTGTATATTGAATATTAAAGAAAACGGATCCTATTTATTTAAAGAGATTGCACAAAAGTGTTTCAAGAAAAATGTAATCAAAAAATTTAATGGTTTTTATATATTAATGGTATTCTTCTGTTCTTATTTTCAGCAAAATAATCTATAATTTGATCGTAAAAATGTTCATTTTTACAAAGTGTTTTCACAAATTCCTTTTCAATAGCAATGAGTGACATATTTGACAACCTATTTTGGCCTATTTGATTTCTTGTGCATGTTTTTATTCGTTTTAATACGGAAAAACTTCTTTCCACAGATGCAGATGTTACCGGTATGGTTACTATTAAAGAAATTAGTTTGTACAATTCAGGCATACATACTTGCAAGTCATTATTCTTTATATATTCTAACATATCCATTGGCATTTTAGACTCACCAAGAAGCTTATCTGAATATAGAACCCACAGTTCATTTCGTAATTGTATTTTGTCAAAAAATGGATATTGCTTAATTAATTCTTCAAACAACTGCAATGGAAACGTTTTTGAATACAGTTCAAACTTACTAACAGAAATTAAATCAAAGAATTTTAATTTACTTAGATCAAAAAATCTTGTTTCGATTTGTCCTACCACTGTATCTAAAATTTCGTAAAATATCTGTTTATATTGTAATCCCGTATCATCTGCATCATCAGAGCGCTTTCGCTTTTTCGGAGGATTTTCTATGTCAGAAAAATGTTTTTCGTATATATGATTAAAATATGTTTCATTGGTTCTAAATTCCTTTAATTTTAAAATAAGTGAAGTTAAACGCCCTCTTGCATACGTGATGTCAGTTAGTTTGTGTTGAAGAATTAAAAATACAACACTTGTTTGTTCAAAAATAAGTTTGAAGGAATCTAATAAGAAACAGAAATGGTTGTCTTCTAACAATGATTTTAAGCCGTATGCCTCTCTGATAGATATATTATCAAATTTGTCTGAATTAATTATAAAATTGAATACTTCAATTAATTTATTTTTATTTTCATGAATTGTAAAAATAACCCGAGATGTAAAATTCCAACGTGTTTGTGCATTAGATGGTATTCTTGCATTACAAATTTCATCCAATACTGCGGTTCGTTTTGTTGATTTTGAAAAGAAAGCAGAAAATCCTGTTAGATTTGAAAAAAATATTCGTACTTTTTTTATTGAGTTGCACGATTTACTTAGCACTAAATTTAGAACGTGAGCATGGCAATGAGTAAAAATTGCTTGTGGAGCTACTGATTTTACTTTGGTTTGTAAACCATTCAAATGACCAGCCATAACAGCAGCACCATCATAAGTTTGAGCAATTAATTTTTCTTTGATATTAAATTTTCCAAATGTTTCTGTTAACAAGGTGAATAAATCTTCTGACGTTCGTTGAGAATTTACATCATAAAATCCCATAAACCTTTCAACAAGTGTTCCCTGGATGACGTATCTAAATATAATTGATAATTGAGAAATACAAGTGATATCAGTAGTTTCGTCCACTTGCCATGAAAAAAAATTGGAATTTAAAATTTCACTTTCTATTTGATTCTTCAGTGTGTAACTGATTGAATCAATTAACTCATTTTGAATTGTTTTTGAAAGCCCCGAAAAAATTGAAGCATCATCTAATTTTTTTTTAAATCCCATCCGTTTTACTCATTAACAAAACTAATTCTCGAAAATTCCCCTTATTATTTGAGGTTTCTGATTCGTCATGCCCCCTAAATGACAATTCCTGACTGCACAAAAATATTGTCACATCGATTAATCTTTTTAAAATCCCCCTATTTTCCTCCACGTTGTTATTGTACGTTTCGATTTCAATTTGCCGAGCCGTACTTGAAACATTAACTATATTTTGTTTACCTAAAATGTGAAATTTACAATTTGATGATATATGATCTCTACTTTTGGAATGCTTATCAATAGAACGCGCTAAATTTTTTAAATCGTCATAACCTGTTTTATGCCATACCGACTCATTGCTATTTGAAAACAATATGCAAGGCCAACAAAATAATTTATTTCTAATCATTGTACCTGTCAACCAACTACATTTGTCAAACCATGCACTTTTAAATGATCGATGTTTTTGAATCAATAATAAACTAAGATCAGGGCAAGGCCTTTTGATACCTTTTACATAAACTTTATCATCGTACGACAACCGGCTAAATGGATTATCAAGCAAGAAATTTACGATGTCTTTACAATTTCTCACTGTAAGAGTGCTATTTCCGTCATCCATTATAATATAGGAATAAATACTATTTACTAATAAATATCAATAAGATTACCTTTAATAACTAACGCTGATCAACGGACGGCGGAGTGAAATGAATAGATTACTAACACAGCTGACAATTGCGAGTGCCGCGAGGTTCTCTCTCTCTACCACGCGGGTGATTTCCGACCAATGAGAAGCCTGTGAGGCTCGCCTCCGATATCGAAATAAATCTGCACATTACTTCGAATGTGATATGGGTAAACTGTGTGGAGGCATATTAAGTTGCATAAATTCCTACCGCTCTGGTTCATTTCTGCCGCAAGTTCGGCCTGGATGGGCGCGCTAATTCTGATCATTAAAAATCGGGAATTTTCCGTTAATACATCCATTTATAATTACTGTATAATTAATTATCAATATTAAAGCCAACACGGAAGAAATTTATTGAATAGATTTATATTTTTATAAAATAGAAAATTAATGGTGAGGCAGTGCCTGAAAATTAATGGTGAGGCAGTGCCTCACCTGCCTCCCCTGACGAGCCGCCACTGGCTCGTTGTTAAGTGTGAACATGCATTCATCCGTAAAACAGATAGACTGCAAAAAGTTTCTGTCTATGTTTGATCGATCCTGCATTATCTCGCAGAATACACGCCTGCTTTCTTCATCCACTAGCAATATCTCCTGATGGCATTGATGTTTGTAGGGATAATACCCATGCTTATTCAGAATCTTATACACTGAGAATGTAGACACGCTGCACTCACGAGCAATGCATCGTATGCTAGTTGTTGGATCAGCATTTATCAACCCCAAAACTCTTTCTTCCAATTCATCGTTGCTTCTTCTCTTCCGTTTGCCTGCAATGTTAATGTTTTTGAAATAATATTTGTTAAAATTGGACTATTGAAATACCTTTTGAATCATCTGCCGCTTCACTTGCTGTATTTTCGAACTTTTTCACAAATTTGGAAATTGTTGATACAGACGGAATTGGTCGATTGTTAAATGTAACCGAAAATAAGTCACGAACTCTGCGTAAACTGACGCCACTGTAAAATGTTTTAATAATGAATACCCTCTCTTCATTGGAATAACTCAGATTATTGTTCATCGTAATAACTAGAATTGATATCTGACTTGCAATATTATTATTTTCACTATAACATGAAACATGACATTTGTCAAAGTCATGGCAAGGGTTTTTATTAAATGGTAAATTGTTAAACTTATTTTTATTATTTCTGAGGTGTATGCTGGTACAAACGTAAATTAAATGGATGATACATTTACAGTTTTTAATTCTCTAAAAAATATTCCTTTACGATTTTTCTCTAAAATGAATAGGGGAGCAAATAATTACACATATTTAATTTTACATGTTAAATCCCTATGTTCGCCCCTTATCCCAAACACTCGGTATATATTTTTTTGGACGTTTGTATATTTCTTTTGGCACAAATAAAGTTATTATTATTATTATTATTATTATGTTTGTATCTATAATGCGACTCTTACACGGTCATTAATAATGACATTACCAGTAATGACATTATTGCGAAATTCATTTCATTCCAGATTGTCATTACTCTAAAAACCTTACACATTCATTTTTATTGTCATTACTTTACATTTGAACTTTGAAGATCTCAAGTTTTCAGCAGTTATGTCACCATCGTCAATAAGCGCTGCTATTATTGAAACGTGTGAGGTGCTTATATATGTTCTGCAAGATTACTTGAAGGTAAGCACTCTTTCGCCATTTTCCGTGTCGTAAATCAGTGTCAAACCAGGGAGGATTTATAGAAATCATTTTCAAAAATTCTTGGGACACGTGGGAAACATTTTTTTTTTAGAAACCTTCCTTGATTTGACAAGGGCTTACCCCCCAATTTTCATCAAGATCGGATATCTGGTGTAGAAACACATAAGGTACAGACAAACAACCTTTCAAACGTTAATACATTTTTATTTACATAGTTATTCATAACTGGAAAAAAAGTTCACCAGTGGTGTATCACTTTGGTTGGAACTGGATCCTTGGTGTTCCATCGACGAGACAACCGTTGAACTGTGATATGAAAATCCCTCGTTAATTTTTACAGAATTTCTATGTAATGAACCCTGACTGGCCTCAAATAAAATATCATTAATTGCTTTCTCTGCTAAAGCTCTTTGCTGGGGGTGTAATTGCAGAAGCTTTTCGCCCCAAGCTTTGGCGATAGTGGGGATTTCTGTTTGATTATTCATTTTTGAGGAATTGCCCAAATAAGCGCATGCTTTTTGCAACAACTCATTTTGTCGAGCAATGGGGCCAATGCTTCTGGCTTTTTTGGGCATGGGCTCAAGAGGCGGTACTATAGACGAACGTGATGTTAAAGGAGCCTGTATTTGGGATGGATTTTCATTTTCCTCATCTTCCTTCTCTTCTTCGAGTTGTGCCTGAAAAACAATTATGAATGTGATACTTTGTTTCGTAATACACACTATTTTCTATGTTACAGTTTCCAACAACATCTGAAGAGTGGACTGAAATAGCCCAATAATTTGGGAACAGATGCCAATTTTGGAACACACTCGGAGCAGTTGATGGCAAACATATTGCAATTAAGAAACTGGATAATTCAGGGTCCCTTGATTACAACTACAAGGAGTTCTTCAGTATTGTGTTACTGGCATTAGTCAACGCAAAAAAAGAGTTCATCATGGTTGATGCAGGGATGAATGGGCGAATATCAGATGATGGTGTTTTGTACTACTCTAAATTTGGAGCCCATTTGCAACAAGCTGGTTTAAATATACCGGAACCTGCATCATTACCTAATACTACTGAACGTTTCCCATACGTGTTTATTGGTGATGAAGCGTTTGCATTACGTATTAACTTAATGAAACCCTATTCTCAGAAGACATTGAACGGTTCCAGAACGGTTTGAATTCAATAAACGGTTATCAAGAGCTCGAGTCGTTGTGGAAAACACTTTTGGGATTTTAGCTTCCAGATTTGGAGTTTTTCAAAAGCCAATAAATTTGGAACCACAAAAGGCAGCATCTGTTACAATGGCATGCTGCTGCTTGCACAATTTTCTGGCAAAGGAATCCCAACAACCATATTTCTCCACCGGTACAGCCGAAATAACTGAATATGATCTTGTTAATTTACAAAGCACCCTCAACAGAAACTGTGGGGCAGATGCCAAAACAACACGGGAAAGATTCTATAACTATTACAATATTGAAGGCAAATTGTAGTTTCAAATAATAACACAGTAAAAAAATCACGTTTGAAAATTTTAACTTAGGGGTCGTATCTCAATTTTGGGACACCCTGTACATTTGAATTTTATCTCTGAATATTTGCTTGTAAATTTTTTGTCTTGGATTCTTATTTGCCTGAAAAATAAACACAGAATGACATTGATGACAGAGTTTCATGTTATGTGAAAAGAAAAATTGAATCACTTTTTCCATACCAGAAAAAACAAATAAATTGAGCAGTGTTCCATATTAACCTGCCGAGGGAAAATATGGAACATGGTTAGTTTTCTGGTATTATTTCGCTTGAAACGACATTGAACCGTTTTAAACGCTGCAGGTATAAAATGGAACAACTGCTTTCAGTAACTGAGGAAAAAAAACAAATTCTGGGCGAAACAGGGGTAGGAAAACACCAATATATTTTCATCAGATTTTATTTCCTAAAATTATCAAAAACAATTTGAAAAACTATTGATTTCACATTGTCATGTGAGAAAATACAAAACTTAACCAACGGGTCAACTTTTTCTTAAATTTGGTCGAAAACATGCCCACCACGAGAAATAGCGGGGTTGCCCAAAACGAACCTTATTTGTTCAAACTGAATTTCTACAATGTCTTCTACTTGTGGAAAAATAAACGTGTTACTATTTTGACCATATTGCCTTAGACAGCTGATTTTGAATGTGTTGTCGTTAGTATTTTCCAGAACTTTTGCCATATAGTTTTTTTTTTCAGTCTCTTTCTTTGATTCTCTTGTAGACGAATGTGACTAAGATAAAAGTGTTGAGTACAATATCATCAGTATTTCCTCGGACTTTATTTCCGGTTCCACGTCTGATGACAGGGGTTCAAGATCGCTATCAAAATAAATCATCATCTGTTGTACGTCAGGTTGCTTTTGTGAACTTAAGATTCCTCTAAAGTCAGCCATCGTCACAGACTTTCCAGGAGGAACGTTTATTTTCTTCTGTTTCTTTGATTTAGTTTGATTTTCGTGGTTCTCAGTAGCTTGCGACATTATTTCTTGGAAACTCTCAACTAGAGCAGTGTTATCAATATTTTCTATTTGTCCAAGTAGGCCTTTGAGAACTTTATTGCGGTCGACTGGATCGATTCCACATGCTTTGAATCCAGCTTGACAAGTTTCGTTTGTTCTGGGAGAAATAGAATCCAGAGTCTTCTTGAGGAGTTGTGGAAAGACACTCTTTGGTAGGACGTCACGGTTTTTCTGTTTCTATTCCAATAGTAGTTTTCGCCAAGTGCCCTTCAGAGGTCGAAAAATGCGACATCAAGTGGTTGGGTAAGGTGAGTTGTGTTGGGTGGCATAAAAATAAATTTTATATTGGACTCCTCGCATTTTTCAATTATATTTATTGACAAATGACTCGCCAAGTTATCCCCAATGAGCACTTTCGTTCCTTCTTCCCTCTTGAGATATGGATATGCGATTTTCGAAAACCAGTCTTCAAAAATTTCAGCGTCAAACCAACCGCTCTTACTTCTGTTATAGGCAGCGCCTTCGGGGCCATTTTCATATCCACTCGGGATAAACATGAACAGGCGTCTAGACCACTAGGGGCGGCAACAAATCTCCGCTGGCCGATATCGCGAACATTACGGATGTAGACGTTTATGAAGTGTCCAGTACCCGATGCGCATGCTTACTTCCTTTTTCTGCAAAGACCTTCTCTTTGCCAGGGTCATCGGTTAGGTTGGATTCGTCATAGTTGACGATATTTTCTGCAGGCACACCTCTCAATGTATTCTCGAGATGGTCAAAGTTATTAATGACTTCTTGAGACACTCCAGTGCGAGAACGTTTTATGTTTTCAGATAATCTTTCAGAAAGCTGTCTATTTCGCTTTAAGAAGTCTTTGATCCAGTCAGTTCCTGGAGAATTGTCTTTAAGAGCGTTGGGAGTAGTCGAAAGAATATAATTGTGAGAGGTCTAATATCCATCCCGCATAAAATTCATTTCACGGCGTGGTATATATTAACCGCAAACGAGTGTCTTAGAGTCGGAACCCATGCTACTGCTCTTACTTACGGGAAGTATTATTGTCTGTCTCGCTCGTGATTCAGTGGTGTAGACTTGGTCGGGCAATACAACCGCGTGCCCCGATTTCTAGCATTCGCTCCTCGCACGCAGGACTGTTATGTAAACAAACAGCGAGAAAAATAAATAAACTCCGCACGACCATCTGTTTCGGGTGGAAAGTCGATCGGCAAGCAATCAAATTGGAAATATGAAATAAATTATGAATGACGATATTATTACATTTTTAGTGAATATATTGTACTTATTACAACTTGAGTAAATCATTTATAAATTTATTGTTAGATAAATTCCATTCCACAGATTAATGAATACAAAATTTATTTTCGCTTCGTTATATTTTAAATAATCTTTTTTTACAAAAGTTCAAATAAATGTTACAAATAACGAAAAAACTGAATATTTTGTATTAGCAAATGTTTTTCACCAATGCCTTAATTTTGGGAAAAAAAACAAAGAAACAAAGAAAATCATTGTAATTTTGTAATGTTTTCTGTGTCGTATGAATAATAATAATAATAATAATTCTTTATTAATGTTTATACCTAGAGGTTTACATACGTCACAAAAAAGAAAAGGTAGTACATGCACTCCTAAAACTTAAAATGAAAAAATTCTTCCCAAGTGTAGAATGCATTTTTGATAAAAATATTCTTAAGTGTAATCTTAAATTCTTTGAAAGTCATCTGTCTTATGTTTTCTGGTAATTTATTATAAAATTGTATACCATAGTAATTAATACCATTTCTTGACTTTGTAAGTCGCAATGCCCTGGTACATAAGTCGCCTTTACTTCTCGTATTATGATGCCTAGACTCTTGATTTTCATAATCATCTATATTATTTTTAACATATAACACACTCTAACATATACAGAGACGGAAGTGTGAGTATTTTTAGATCTACAAACATATGTTTGCAGTCTTCTCTATATTGCAGACCAGTAATTACTCTAATTGCCCTGCGTTGTAAACCAAATAAACGGTGGCGTATAGCTGAATGACCCCACATTAGTATTCCATAGGAAATGTGGCTATTAAATAAAGAAAAATAAGCAGATCGTACAGTTTTGAGAGAGGTTGTATTGAACAGATGTCTTAATAAGTAAATTGATTTGTTTAGTTTAGTTGCTATTGAATTTCCGTGAAAATCCCAAACCAATTTTTGATCAATATGAAATCCGAGATATTTGACAGAATTGTTGCTTATTATCAAATCATGTTCTCTTAAAGTAAATAAAACAGACACTGTCTTTTCTTCATTTAAGCATAATTTATTACTTTGTAGCCATGTATTCATTTTATTGATGCCTACATCCTTTAGCACTAATGTTTCATTTAAAGTGTCATGTTTAGCTATTAATGTGGTGTCATCAGCAAATAATACAGTCGAATCAAGACTGGTGCAATTGGGTAGGTCATTGATAAAAATCAAAAACAATAACGGCCCCAAAATAGATCCTTGAGGCACCCCATGCTTTACAACTAGGCTAGCAGAAATTTTGTTATTGTGTTCAACAACCTGTTTTCTATTGGTTAAAAATGACAGGAGAAGACCACAGCTGCTTGGGTCAAAATTATACATATATAATTTACGAAGTAAGATTACGTGTGAGACACAATCAAAGGCCTTTGTTAAATCTACAAATGTTGCCAATGCAAAGTTACCATCTTCTAATGAATCCACAATCTCAGAAATTAATTTACTAGTTGCTGTTACTGTCGATTTACCTTGTCTAAAACCATGCTGTGCTGAAGAAAATAAGTTATTTGTTTCAAAATTATGCATGATTTGATTAAATAGCAGTTTTTCAATTATTTTTGAAAATAGGGGCAAGAGTGAAATTGGCCTATAATTACCCAGTTCACTCTGATCCCCTTTTTTATATATTTGGATTACTTTGGCTAACTTTAATGCATCTGGATACGTATTGGATAATATGATATTATTAATTAATTTGGTTAGTGGCTCAATGATTGTGTCTTTTATTGAAATTATTGCTTCCATTGACAAACCATAAATGTTGGAACATTTCTTGTTTTTAATACCATTTATAACATCTCTGACTTCGGCTTCAGATACAGGTCTAAATTTAAACAATGGAACATTATTTTCGATACCGACACAGGCAGATAATATTGGATCATCAACACTATCTGGAATCTTATCAAGAACCTCAGTAGCAACGTTCGCGAAATGATGAGCAAACTGATCCGCAGTTATATCATTACTGATCTTTGGAACCGACCGAGTTTTGTTCTTAATAACATTCCACATAGCCCTGGTAGAATTTTCAGCTTCACTAATATAAATATCATTAGCAGATGTTTTCGCGTGAGATATGGTTTTTTTGTAATCTTTCCTCGCGTTCTTCTTGATTATATGTAACTCCTCCGTTTTATACAATTCATTAAGTTCATTAATAAATTGTAGATTATCTCGCATTTGTCTAATTTCACTAGTAAACCATTTAATATCGTATGTATTACTTTGTTTACTCATGACCCTTCTGGGAAAAGCCTCCTCAAAATTCTGAGTCACAATATCTAGAAACATATTCCACTGCCCATTTACACTTTTGTTATTTAAAGTATTCCAGTCCACTGAAGAGAGTAGGTGGTATAATGTGAATTTGCCATACTTAGTTATTGGCCGAACAATTTTAATGTCATTAGAATCTTTTTTTTTTGGGATTGTAACAACAAATTAACCGCATCATGTTCTGAAAATGGAATTGATATTCGTTTAACACTAAGACAATCAGTTGGAGCATTGGTAAAAATATTATCTATACATGTCGATACTCTCGTTGGAAATTTAACAGTGGAAAATAGATTGAAAGAGTTAAAACAATCTTCAAGCTCGTGCAATCTAGTCCTGTCACTGTCACCAATAAAATTAACATTAAAATCGCCACAAATTAAAATGGTTTTATAACAGTTTTTAATTTGCTCGAGTACCTTATAAACTATATCCAAGAATATTGTAAGATCCCCTAAGGGGCTCCTATATATACTAACAATAATACAATCAAAATCTAACAAATGTACAGCACATAATTCGCAGTGAATTTCAATTGAGAAGTCACAGAATGGTAACACTCTATAAAGTAAATCCTTTTTTAACGCAATCAATACTCCGCCATGGATATGCTGTTGTCTGCAGAAATTAGTTGCTATATTATAGTTTTCAATTGAAAGTGCATCAATTTCAATTTTATTGAGCCAGTGCTCAGTGATACACAAAACATTGTAACTAAAGTCATATATACACGCTTCTAGTTCAAAAATAGAATCCCTAAGCGACTGAATATTTAGTAAAAATATTTCAAGCTGACTACTACACTGACCACTATCACTAATAGATTTTGTTCTTACACTTGATCTTGGTTTCGTCTCCTGAGGTTTAAAAAACGATTAACGATTACTCCCTTTGGCCAACTCTCACCATTCATTGCTGTTTCCTTGTGTTCACTGGGAACTGCCACCTTGAATGAACTCTTCTGTTTATCTCGTTTAGTCTTCATTTTATCACATAAACATTTTTCTCCAAAACCGCATGTCTTCAAATATGTTTTTATTTCTTCTGGTTCCGTGTCGGGGGTAAATCCAGACACAAACAGCCAAGTGTATGAGGGTGCGATTTTTAAAGTTGAAAGTTTATCATTTGTCCCATGTAAAGGTATTGGTCTCGATACATTACGTTCAAAACACATTAGAGTTATATAAAATTTATCATAATTTAGCATATTATAGAGAATACGTTTGCTTTCAAAATCCCACTTAAAATTAGTTCACTTGTAAAAACCGAAATTCTTATTTTTTTGTGCATACTTTAATTTTCACAAAATGTTAAAAAAAAATCATTTTCGGAACAAAGTCCCAATAACCCAAAAATGAAAATGAATGAAATGTTATCTTTGCATCGAAATTGTATTCCTTATTGTCCTTATTGGACACACGACATTTAATAACTGCAAAAATACATTTCTGACCTATTAATCCTGAACAATTTTAAATCGAATGTTTGCATCATGCATTTTGATTAAAAATTCAAACGCTTTCAGCCTCTAAATCTAAAATGAGACCTAATGATTTTTAAAACTCGTTCTTTAAAAATTCAAATTTTAATGTTGTTAAATATGAAAATTTAAAATTATATTTTTAAGATAATATGTTCGATTACTTTCAAAAGAATATTATCTTATGGTTAAGAGCATTTATAATTTAATCCCACTCTTGGCCGAGAACAATTGTATAGCCGCATATATGGTATACAAGTTGAATAGCTCGATGGAAACCACGAGAAGGTGGTGGGCTATCTTCCATCAGGAAAGGGAGAGGATAAAAGGAAGTGTGAATGGGGGAACTTTGGGAGTAGTCCAATTAGGACGTTGTATATAACAAATTATCAGCCTTTATATATTCTCATTTAAGTCTATAAATAATACTCTATCAGTAATATTACTATTATTATATATTTTCTGTTATCAATGCTGGTAATAAATGGTCGAAATAAAATGCTTTTAGTTTAGGCAACATTTTTCCCAACAGCTGATATCCTTTTCAATTTTTTCAAACAGCAATCCTTTAGGAGTACATAAAATAAAATAACAAAATTGTCTATTGGTTACAAATAACTGACCCTGTACTTGAAAATAGAAGTTATCGTTACGTTTTAGCCTGAATATCTTATTTTCATCAATGTAGGCAAACTTTACTTTTTTTGTCAATATAGCTTCCTCTGGTGTTAAATGTTGGGCAGAGTACGGACATTTAATTTCTACTAAATTGCTCTCTCCAAATGAGCCATCCGGACTTGCAGCAAGATAGGGAAAAGTTTGACTTACGTGAAGTCCACAACTTTCAATATGAGCACCAATTATTTTTCCGAATTCTTCAATGCCCCTCGGTTCATTTTCGATACCATAGTTAGTGTATTTGTTTCCGGAAAAGGTGGAATGTAATAACTCTTTCAGGATTTTGCTTCGGTTTGTATTTTTCTTTAATTTACATTCTCGACCAAAATTTGAAGCGGTTAGTCTTTTCCTTCGTTCATTATGCCATAAAGAATTTTGTCTTTGATTTATAGTACTTACTACAATAACTTCAGTATGTGTATTTAAACTATTTACAAAGTCCCATTTCAAAATGTCTAAATCTTCTGGTAAAATCTCTATACATTTTTCGGCTTGTGGTCCATAAAAGTTTTTGGGTTTTTTTATGTGGCTGTCCTTCGAATGCATCAATAAGTTTTCTTTTCCTCCTGTACTCTCTATTTTTAATAATCCTACTTACAAATGTTTTTGTATGCATGCCCGGGCTTCTCTTCGTTATAGAAGTAATGTGATTTCAATCGCAATTAGCCTATGGTAACTTTACCTTGATCTCTAGTCTTATAAGAGTACTATAATTCAATTTAGTTTTAATTGTAATTATCAAAAGTGAATGCGCCAGGGTAATCAAGCGCTGCAGCTGGCGACTGGGGGACCCTCTGCGTGGCGGGTCCTGCATAAATTAAGGGCCTCCAGATACCAAGAAAAAATAGAGACCAAAGAACACCCCGTGGAGTTATTCCATTATTTCCTTCCGCATTGTCCACTCGTACGATTTATTTCTTTATGACGAGTCCGTCGCCCAAACTGGCAGAACGATTCGAAACAGTTACACTCAATAAATTCGAATTCGATTATATAATTTTTCTATTTTGCAAACATATCCATTTAAAATTAATCCATAGCATTTTATTAACGTATGAATATGTGCAAATCACACTTTTCATAAAGTATACATTAGCACACTCATTCATGCCAAACTTGAATAAGTACGCTCATAAATGCTCGTAAGAAACGTGTTTCAAAATAGTATAGACGAACACCACTGGTATGGGCGGAGCAACGAGATAGCGGGGCGTAGTGTGCGACGAAAAGAGAAAATAATCCTAGACCCACATTTATCACTGAAACACTGTCGCACGTTAACATAAAAATAAAATTGGTTTTCCAATCAAAATAAATCATTCTTATGTCTGATTCAAGAGTACATATTGGGCTCTTGGACCGACTCATTTATTTTAATATAGTAACTTTATTTACTGCGTTAACTTTGTTGAAAAAAATAAGCCTACTATCGGGCACTTTTTTCAATATTAATCTTATTATAAAAAATACTCTGAGGTGAAATTGGACAAAAACAGTTTGAAGATCCGTTACTAAACAATAACATCTTCTACTCGGTGAAAACCGAAATAGAATAAATTTAACCATTTAGCTTTAATTTATGTTAACAAATTACATGCATTTACATATACTGTTTTGATACTCCCAACGCTCTTAAAAGACAGTTGTTACCCCTCTACGATTGAGATATCATTGAATGAACCCTTTCAATCTTTTTGTTGTGAACGGATATCTATAGGTGGCTGCTGCACTCAGTGCTTTGCATATCGCGGCTTCCTCGACTGTTGATAATACCGTTGGCCTTTCCAATTTTGTGGAATTTTGTCCCCGGTACCTTCTATACAAATTTGTTTTTGGCACGCCATAATGCTTGGATGCCTTGGATAAAGACCGACGACCATTTAAAAAGTCACTCAGGGCTCTTTCTACATTTTCTAGATCGTAGTCACAGCGTATACGGGCGCCTGGTCTTCTCACGTATTTTTTTGGCATCGTTCCAAATTACCCTGGGAAAACAAGAAATCACTTATGAAGCCCACAATTTTCTATGAATTATTTTTTATCAAATCCGTTCACATTCTCTGAAAGGAATATATTCAAGGTAGTCATGATTCCTGGTATATTTCATTTAAATTTTCAAACTCACCTGTACCTGTACAAACTCTTGAGGATAACAAAACGTCGCAAAAAGTATCGATTTCTAAATCGATTTTTAGGTTATGAGTGCATTTTATATATGAGCAGTCGGTAATACAGAACTATCGCCCAACAATCCAAGTGAAGGAATCTTCCATAAAAAAATAGTAAGTTCAACTAACAAAGGAGAGATGGCGCATCTTATCAATTTTGTCTTTTGTTCCATAAAAAAAACCCGGATTTCATATTACCCCGTTTGACGGTAATACACGTATCCGAGCATTTTTCTGAAAGAAAATGCCCTGAATTTTAATCGAATTGATTCCCTACTTTATGTACACAGTGTATATTATAATGTTCAAACAAATTGATATTTGATCATCTAGAATAAATTATTAAGCAAAATAAATGAAAGATTTAATAAACATTTATTTAATAGACATTAGAAAATAGTTTTCTCCACGACCACCATAGAATTTAAGCATTCTGAAATCAATTTTGATTATAGAACGTACACATTCTCACTCTTGTTATGGAACAAAACACTATGCGCTTATGCGTTTTGCATGTAATTCATTCCATAACAAGGGATAGAATGAATATTCTCACATGGTTTCGAATAAAACAATTAGCCTTGGATATCACAATTGTCAAAATACTATAAACATAACCACAAACGTGATAAAACGTGAGTTCTTTGTGTTCATTATTTTATTAGTCTATTTTATCTGGTCGAGGAGAAAGTATAGTCTGATACTCGGTAAGAATGGAAATTCAGATGCTCGTGGTTCCTCGCGCTCGCCTGACGGCTCGCGCTCGAAATATTCCACTCGCATCGAATTTCCATTCTAACCTTGTTACAGAATATACTATTCTGATGAGTAACGCAACAAGCAATCGTGATCCTGATGCTAATAATTGCCGGCAAAATCATAGGCACTCGTTAGATTACTGTTGATTATCCAAGGGCTCGATTATATGTAGAGGTAGACTTCAAAACTTCAAAGCACAAACAGTAATCGGTTTATGGTATTTTACCTACTCCCACTTTGTAATTGATGAATTACTGAACTGCTTTCACCAATCGTAAGCGACCTATTACGAATATATAGAGCATATATAAATGTTAAATGTTGTACATAAATGTGTAACATGTACTAATACCACTTATGTACCTCGCTATATTATATACTATTTAGCCAATTACAATTTACGTCCGCCGAGTCCCTTTGCATTCGTCTGTTCATCTTTAAATGTCAAAAGTGACAGTGTCATTTAAACGTCAGATTACAACTTATTGGTTAAAACAATCACCGACACAATAAACCACGCCATGCCTTATTGGTACTTCCATGGCAATGGTATCTTAGAAGATTAACACTTCAGAGTGAGTACAACGATCCGTATCCTTAACTTTGTTCAATCAATGTATTCGACAATATATTATTCGACGGAAAATTGTTCGAACGGTAATTAGTTTGTTTAGTTGGTAGTCGTCCTACAGTGCCATTACCGGCTACTTAATACAAATTTAAACGTCAACCTGACAAGTTTCAGTTTCAATATGTCTTTAGTTTAAGCGATTAAATGTACGGTCGAAGGTAAAGTATAGTACATAACGCGAGTTGTAACGCAATTACTCGCTCGTGAAATTACGTTACTCGCCGCTACGCGGCTCGTACGTAAATAAATTGCATGAATTACGTTTATTGTCAATAGTATTGCAAAGTACAGGTATGTATTTATATATCTTCATGTATTGAATTAAAGTTGTTTGTTTCTTAAATAAATATTTCAGCCAATTGAAATGGTTTTAGGATTTTTAAATAGATGCAGATAGTAGTGACTCGAGTAATACTGCAGATGAACTCTTGGAATTAAGTAATTTAATACCAAGACCTAAGATGTATCGTAACAGAAATAATCCTATGGAAATGTTTGACGATGTTGATTTTAAAATGAGATATCGTTTTAGTAAAGCTGCTGTGCAAGACAAATATTTTTGAAATCAGTCATTTACAGCACAACACTAATCGAAATATACCGGTATCACCATTAAATCAACTTTTAATATCTTTACGGTTTTATGCCACCGGCAGCTTTCAGCAAGTTTAGGCTGACCATATAAATATTAACTAATCAACCGAATGTAGAATCATTCCACGAATAACAGTTAATTGCATCTAAGGCAAATGAATTTATATGTATGCCAGATTCTGTGGAAGCTAGGAGAGCTGTAATGTCCATTTTTTTTGAAATACACTGATTTCCCAGAGTAATTGCTACAATAGATTGCACCCACATAAAAATTTTATCTCCCGGAGGTGAATTTGCCGAACTGTACCGTAATAGGGATGGATGGTTTTCAATAAATACACAGGCAACATGTGATGCTAATTTGAAAGTTATGGACATAGTTGCTCGATGGCATGGTTTGTACATGACAGTACTATATTTAATTCATGTCCACTTCGGGCAAAATTTGAAAATGAAGAGTATACAAATTGTTCAAATTCAAATAATTCAAATTCAAATAATTTATTTCGTGATGAATACAAATATTCATGTGCAATATGTCAATACAATTGTAAAATGTATAAAATACAATAAACTTAAAAGCTAAACACATTAAAATAACATTAGTTATAATTACTCTAAAATTTAAAATTTAAAATCTAGATACTAATCTACGGAATAGAAAGCTTTTGGTAATAAAATGCCTTTAAGTTTCGATTTAAACTGTTTTATGTTAACTATTCCTCTGACATCCTCGGGTATATGATTGAAAATTTTTACACACATCACAATTGGACCTTTAGAGTACATAGTTAATCTATGCTGAGGAATTATTAATTTATTCCCATGTCTAAGGTTGTAAATATTATTAGATACCTCTAATGTAGAGCAAAAGTCATGTGTGTGTGATTTAACATATGTTGCACAATTTAATATGTATAGACACACTACATTAAGGATTGATAATTCCGAGAAAAGTGATTTACAAGAGGTTGTCCTTTTTTAAAGAGTATTGTACGCACAATTCTTTTCTGCATAATAAGTATATCGTTGATTCTATTCGAGTTGCCCCAGCACACAATTCCATAGTTTAATAACGAATTTACATAGGCATTGTAGAATAATAACAAATTTTTTAATTTCACTAATTCTCGCAGTCTCCACAATATGAAGCAATAAGTCGACATTTTTGTTAGAATGTAATCTATGTGAGTGTGCCAATTGAGATTTGGATCAATATGGACACCTAATAATTTTACATCATTATTCATTGGAATTGAAGTGTTGATAATTTTTACTAGTATACAGTAGTCATTTTTACATGTTTGAAACTGCAATGCATTGTTTTTTTCATAGTTTAATACTAGATGGTTACTCTTACAATATAATTCAATATCTTTGGTGCATTCATTTGCTGAGTGACTTAACTCTGGAATATTTGTGCTTTTCACAACAGCTGAGAGGTCATCTGCAAAAGCCACCAATAAATTTCCGCTATTTGATTCAAAAATGTCATTTATGAACAATATGAACAAAATGGGACCTAAAGTACTACCCTGTGGTTCACCATGTTTTATGTTCTTTAACTCTGACTCATAATTTTTGCCTTTTGTGCGAATGACCACTCGTTGATTACGATGTGTCAAAAATGATTTCAGCCATTCGTAGGACACACCTCTGATACCATAACAGTATAGTTTATTTAATAAATGTTCAATATTCACAATTTCAAATGCTCTTGATTGATCAAAAAAGAGACCCAAGACTTTATGTTTTTGTTCAAGTTCTGATAAAATTTTATTTACTAAAGTTAATATAGCATCTTGGGTTGAGATATGCATTATTATTCAGAATTTTATTTACGGATAAAAAAAGCACCAGTCTAGTCAGGAAGGCTTTCTCCAATATTTTTGAGAAAACAGATAGAACAGAAACTCCCCTATAATCTGAAATAAGTTTTTTGTTATTTTTTTTAAATAATGGTGTTACATGTGCAGTTTTTAGTTTTGAAGGGAAGGTACCTTCTGTAAAAGAGAGATTAGCAATATCTGTTAGTGGCATAAGAATAAATTCGACAGCATGCCGTAAAAGATTACATGGGATACCGTCACTTCCTGCAGAGGTTTTTTGCGAAGCTTCTATTATTATTGTGAACATTTCCGTCTCTGTTACTGGTTTTAAGTATATGGATTTAGATAACATAAAATCTGGATTTTTTAGTTCGCAATTTATAAGTTTACTCGATAATCTTTCAATAGAACTAATGAAGTAGTCATGCAGCTAATAAATTACACGGCACTGTATTGTTATTACCAGACATCGGAAAATATGCACTATAAAATGTAAAAAATATGCACAATTCATATGCACTTTAAACAGTGAATATATGCGCTATTAAATAAACATATGCACGATCCAAAGTTTACTTTTTTAAGGGAATCGCTGTGGAAAAAAATGAATGGTAAAATAGCATTAAAAAAGTCACGAGTCAATATACAGTTTATAATGATTTATTTTTCACACATAATATATTTAGAAACAGACAGATTGAAATAGATGCAACTATAAACATGAATAATTTTTGTAGCAATAGGCTATTATATATTTATCTAAATTTTCTGGAGTGAATCTATGACGCTTATCAGACAAGATTAATTTGTATGCTGAAAATGTGCGTTCAACATCAACAGATGTGACGGGACAATATTTATATAATGGTAAAATGTGTAAGGGGATGTCCGGATTTTCGACAATAGTTCCATTGATATGATTATTAATTTTACATAATGTATCGAAATCCGGGTTCTTTTTAAGTACATTTTCAAATTTTTCAATTATTTTCACAGAAACGCTTTTTGGAATATGAGCTAATTTATTTTGTATTTCAGAAATTTTTCTAATACTATCGTATAGTGACAAGCCGCGTGTTTCGAAATATTTTATAGCTTCAGGCAAAAATGAGAAGTGGGTATTTATTAAGGCCAATTCTTTTCTAAGAGAACTCAAATCACAAAGTTCTTTGGCACTTACAATAGCAGAAGAATCATCCTCTAAACTTAGCACCACACTCGCAATTGATTCGAAATGATTAGCATAAAAAACAGCTGCATCAATCCAAGTTCCCCAACGTGTTATTATGGGCTGTGGTGGTAACGCTAAATTCGGGTACAATCTTTTATATAAGCTAACCCTAGAAGGTGCTTTTATAAATACTTTTTTAATAGTTGATATCAAATTATTGACATCATTGTAATTACTTCGGATTTGTTCCACGACTCGATGAAGACCATGTGCAATACAAGTTACATGTATCATGTTAGGATAAAACACCTTTAAACATTTACCAGCTTTAACCATGTATGGGGCCGCATCAGAAATAAACATTAACACTTTGTTTGCAATGTCCTTATTAAATTCGGAAAGCGCAGTATTGATGAAACGAGACATAGATGCATGATCCACGGTGTCCAGATTTTTACACGCAATTAAGTGGGGCTTCGACGATTCTTCATTTTTCAAGGATCCAATTAGTAGATTGGCGACGTATCTTCCACATGCATCTGTTGTTTCATCCGCAGAAATCCATACGTAATTCTGGCCAATAGCTGCACGGATTTCTTCCATTATCGTCTCGTAATAGGGGTTTAAGCAGGATTTTCGCACCGTTGACTCACTTGGTAGAACTTCTCCTTCTTTGCAACATTTTCTTTGCAGAAAATTTACGAAATGGGGATTGTCCAATTTATGGAATGGGATATTGTTGGAGATTAACCATTCACACAACTCCATTGGTAAACTGGTGGTAGGTTTTGAAGCTAAAGCATGTGGAATTAATGTCTGCTTGGGCTTTAAATTGTTAATATTTTTCGATCGAATGTGTCCAGTTGTTTTCACGTGTTGCACAATTTGGAATCTCTTTTCACAGTTAATGTTTTTTTCGCACTTTACACAATAAACCACTTGTCCATCCGTGGTAAATTCTCCGGGAAAATCAGATATCCACGATTTAATTAAAATCCCGCGCGTCTGTTTTATAGGAGGCGTTTTGTAAAACCTATATACGTGATTCACTAATATAAGAAATATTGAGACCGGCGACCGACGGTGGTGATGTGATGGAAGTATCGAAATATTTTCCTTTTAAAATAGTTACCCCTCTCTGCAGCCAATGGAATGACACATTTATTTTGCAAAGATTATTCATCTCAGATTTTACTCCTTAAAATTTGAAGAATTCATTATGTGCAGCCTCCATAAAACTTTCAACGCACAATAGACTGTAATAAACCCTCCACTTAGGTAAAATTCCAAATTTGATAAGAAGGTCATTATGTGCAGCCTTCATAAAACTTTCAACGCACAATAGACTGTAATAAACCCTCCAATTTGGTAAAATTCCACGAAAATATGCACAATAAACGTAAATCGCCAATTATATGCACTATCCGTAAAAATGGGCAAAATATGCAAATGCATATGCAAATATGCATAATACATGTTTTCCGATGTCTGGTTATTACCATCAATAAATTCCGTAGGGAGCACTGTTTTATTATCTAAATTATTTTCTCCTTTAATTATAGACCATGCGGTTTTGGAAATATTTGTAGAAGCTGAAAGTTTGCCATCGTAATACTGTTTCTTAGTATGTTTTATATTTTTGGAATGTGCAGTTTTTAATATTATATATTCTTTCAAAAGTGATTGATCATTAGTTTGTTTGCAGCATGAGTAGATTTCTCTCAGTATTTTGCAATGATCTATTATATATTTATAAATCCATGGTTTGGAATTAGATTCCCTTTTTGATTTAACTGCAATTATCGGAAACGCTCTGTCTACAATAGCTGAAAATATTTCAAAAAAACGGTTGAATCGTGAGCCAACGTCTCCTTCTGCATATATGGTTTCCCAATTTTCAAGTTATAGTAGTTGCTTGAACATGGCTATGTTTGTTTCATTTTTGAAATTTCTACTTTTTTTATTTGGTAGCCATCGCCTACATTTTCTGGGAATACAAAGGAAACCATTTGTGCAAAATGATCCGAAATATCTGAATATATTATTTGTGGATTTAGTATGCTAAGGTCAAAATTAGTAAAAATATTGTCAATAACTGTCTTAGAATTGCCCTGAATTCGGGTATAGTCGGTAAAACATTGGCTTAATCCGTATGATGACAAAATATCTGCAAGCTTCTTTGCATATCTGGTATAGTTTACTAAGTCAAGATTAATATTCATATCCCCACATAAAAACTGTGGTCCTTTGGTGGAAATTGTTGTACTTAATAATAAATCTAACATATTTAAAAATTCATCAATTATGGATAAGGGTGAACGGTAACAACAAATAACATTTATTACATTATGGTGATTTAGCCTAACCTCAATAGCCGCATATTCCATAACTTTTTCGGTCTTAGGAACCAAATTTATATTTATAATGTGAAATTTCAATGATTCATGCACAAATATTGCTACTCCGCCTCCTCGTGTTGAATTTCTGCTAAAATAATCAGTTAACACGTATGGATTTAATTGTATCTGCTGTAGTTCTTCTTTACTGCACCAAGTTTCAGTCAAACAAATGATTTGTGGGTTCTTAACCGATTGTAAAAGTACTGCAATTTCATCTACTTTGTTGCGAAGACTTCTCACATTCAAATGGAAAATATTGAACGTTGAACTTGTTAAACTAGTTGCCGTTATCGATGATATTGAGTTTTTACTGGAAGTTTCGTTTATGGAATCTATGGGTACGTCCAAGATGCACGCTGCTAAAAGCAGGTAGTCAGATTCAGATAATCGGCGCCGACTGTCTGCGCCGAGTGGCAGGTAAGACGTGGCCATCATGAAAGCTGGTTATCAGCGCAGACAGAGCTGCCTCCAAAACAGATCAGTGCAGCATGGAACTTACAGGAGAACAGGCTGCAGCTCTATTGCTGCTTAGTGACAATGTTACAACAAAAATAAAACCAATGAGAAGTGAAATACATCCAATTAATAAATTAAGATCTATTTACGGGGATACAAACACCCCTTCCCGCAATTACTTGCCGACGAAAACCGATTTGTCGAATATTTTAGAATGAGTCCGGATACTTTTTACTTTATTTTGTCAACAATTGAACACAGGCTTACCAAGAACTGGGCGAATTACCACAAAACCCCTATTCTGCCGGAAGAGAGATTGGTTGTCACCTTAAGGTAAGTAAACACTTTTTTTTATTATTTTTGGTTTGTAAACCAAGAAATTTGTATACATTTTATAATGTTTCTAAAGTAGAATAACAATAAATTAAATTAAATTTAGTGAACTTCGGATACAGTCATCTGCTGTTCTTGCAGAGGACACTACTCTAGTTTTAAAAATAGATACAATTAAGGTAGACTGCTAACTTATTTTAAGAACCTATATAGTATTAATTATTATGATGATAAAATAATTAATTGTAATTGAAAAAGAAATGTTTTCCCTGGTTAAAAAAATTGAAAAAATTAAATAAAAATTGAACATGAATTAAAAATTGTGCTCAAAATCTGAATTAAGCGTATTTTGATTCTGTAACAAGGTCGAGCTTTCAGGGAATGCATCTTGATTTTGTGGAAATGCTGCTCGTGTAGCGGGCAGCATTTGATGATAGTTATTAACTGACGAAGGCCCACTATCATATGAAGTCGTTGACAGAGCTGGGAATAGCAGCGGAGAAGATACAGTTGATGCCAGTCCTGAAGATAGCTGCTGCAAAGGCATTCCCACGAAAGCAAACTCCTCCACAACTTGTTGGATACGGCTCCGGAATCTAAGCTTTTGTTCTGTGGATATTTTTGAGACAAACGGCAGCAAGCTTTTAAAAAACAATATGTCATCATTGTCAGGTTCCCGCTGAAAAGCACTTTGTATAGTGTCAAGTTTTTGCTGCTCCAGTTGTAACATCTTTTCGTTATATAATGTATTAGTTGCCATCACATGTCTTCTCTTTCTAGGTTGACTTGCAGAGAGGTTCAATTCAGCAATTTGGGCTTCTGTCACAATCTCATTAGTAGTCTCTCTTCCTGCTACATCTAAATCAATGTTGCCTGTTTCTTGTTCATCAACACATAGACGTACGTCATGTTCTTGTTCAACTTCTCCATCGTCTGTAACAGTAGGCGCTTTCGGTTTCAGATTGCTTGAAGAAGCTCTGGGAGTGACTATGTCTTTTAAAAATAACATTCGTTTAAAATAAGGCCATTTGGGTTCAGTGGCCGTTTCTGCAGCATCTCCTGATCTTGGTGTCTTTATTTTGCTGCGTTCAACGCTGAATTGATCCCGCAGGTATTTCCATTTCTTCCGAAGTACAGCTACTGAAACCAGTAACTGACGATTACATTACATTGATTACATTACATTGATCACATTTACGATGATTATAGCATTTCCGAATTGAGTTAGACTTTTTCCACTTAGATTGACACCTTTTCCACATGTTTCAATTTTTTTTTGTTTCAGGTTTTTATCTACCGGTATGTCATTTCGAGGGTTGGCATTCAGCTTTAGAATGGGGAAATCGACAGTGGCTATGATAGTAAAAGAGACGGTTACTGCAATATGGGAAGAGTTACAACCCATCTATATGCCAACTCCATCTGAAGAAGACTTTGAGAGAATATCCAAGAATTTTACTGAATTTTGGAATTTCCCACATGTGATAGGGTGTCTTGATGGCAAACATGTGAGAATAAAGTGCCCGGATAATTCGGGCTCAATGTATTTCAATTATACAAAATACTTTTCCATTATTCTACAAGGTTTAGTGGATGCAAACTACAAGTTCATTATTGTTGACGTTGGAGGATATGGAAAACAGAGTGATGGCGGAACTTTCCTTGTATCACACTTGCACGAATTCATTGAATCTGGGAATATAAAATTTCCAGAACCGAAAATGTTGCCTAATACAAATATCCAAGCTCCATTTTTCATGTTGGCTGATGAGGCGTATCCGCTTCTTCCTCATTTGATGACACCTTACAAGAGAAAAACATTGAACTCCAGGAATAGGAATTTCAACAATAGGCTATCTAGAGCTAGAAAATCAGTTGAATGTGCGTTCGGAATTCTATACGCAAAATGGAGAATACTTTCAAAAGAACTAGAAACGGATGTCGAATTGACAGAAATTATTGTAAAGTGCATATGCATACTACACAACACCATAATAGAACGAGAAGGCAGAGAAAGACACATGACTGAAGTTGAGGTGCAAGGAACCAGTGAATCAGTGGTGTGGCAGATAGAAGGCAGGCAACAGAATACATCAAAACAAGTTAGGGACACATTGGCCATGTTCATGGAAAAATACCCAATCTCGTACAAAAATAATTAAATAAATTGAGGATTTTACATCAATGGAAGTGTCTTTTTCTAAAATGCAAAAACATACCTGACGCATTCTAAATTATGTAAATTACTTATACTAAAATTAAGTATGAAAATCATTAGTAATTTCACTATTTACATTTTCTTTGGTTAATTTTTTTAGCTGATATTAATCACGCGCGATTATAATTTTGTAGTATTTAGATCAGCAATTTATTACAAATAGCATGTGAAAATAATTTTTTCCACAGACAAATAAACCTGAAAAAATTCTTGAAAAAGTTAGGTTAATATATTACAATATTATAATTCAGAACATTTTATAAATAAAATAATATTGTTTATTTAAATGAAATATGGTTTTTTGATATGAAAATTAAGTGTTAATCTTTTCATAAATAATTTTTTTAATAACAAATTTCTATTTCACTTACCGTCAATCTTCATTTCTATAGAAATATTTCTCCAACAAGCATCGACGATGTTCCTATTCGAATGATTTTTGATGCGCTTATCCCATATCGGAGGATTAAGAGCAACTTTCGATATCAAATCCTCGATATCCATCGTAAAAAATGAAAAACACTCAACACACAAAAGAGAATCAACGGTCTGAGCGGCAGGTCGTCTGAAACCAGAATGAACAAATCATTCCGATAAACATCTGAGTCAGACTGCCAGTGCGCAGGAAATCTGCACGCAGGTGCTTTATGGCCAGTCCCGCTTCACAACAAGGGATTTTACGCACGCCGACTCGGCGACGACCGGCGCCGATTGTCTGACTCAGAAAACCAGCGTGCATCTTGGACGTACCCTAACCCTATATTTTGATTTGTTTCTTTTTTTAAAATGATAGTAGGACACCTCGATACCTGTGGGCCACATAGACGGATCAAATAATTGATCAATAAGATCCTCATCTCTTCCAATCCTATGAGTTGAATGCACCTAAGTTTTTAACCTGCTCACATATAAAATGACGATCAGGATACTTTGCCATTAGAGATGTATGTAGCTGTTCAACTGAGAAATCAGGTTTGTACTTGCTAACAAATAACCACGTTTTCTTTGTGGCTGCAACATTTCCTGCATTGAGATTATTCCCTATTATTTTCTGGGGCTTCATTACATTTACTGTATGTGTTTTTTTCATCGTGTTTTCGGATATGTTTATTATTTCATTGCATTTGGTGTGTGCAGTAGCTAATTCGAGAGCGGCTGCAACGGTTTTATTATTAACTATCTGTTTGTTATTGTTTTTCTTCTTCGTTGTCCCATTATTCACCACAGGAGGAATGGCATCGTTCATTTTATTTTGCGAAGAACTTGCAGGAATCGTTTTGTTATACTGCAACTTCTCGGCACTAGATGGCATTAGTTGGTTCTTGTTTACAAGGTTCACTGTAGATGGCTGTACTTGTTTATTGTTTTTACAGGCATCTAATTGTGATTGCAGGACATTGTTTTGAATTAGAAGATTGATCTTATCTTCAAGTAGCGTTATTTTCCCATATAGTTCTTGAATAATCGTGCTTTTCTCACCTATAATAGCTTTGAGATAATGTATTTCTATTTGCATCGTCGTTTCCAAGTTGTCCGTAGCGTCCATAGAGATTTCGTTGCTTGGTAACATCGGTTCACTATTTGTAATTTCGTCATTGTCACAACAAACAAATCTGGAATCGGTAAGAACAACACCCTTAATACGTTTCACACAACCCGGATGGGATATAGCGTTGCACTTATCACATTTTGGACCACCATTAATCACTTTTAGTTTACAACTTTTGCAGAGTAATTTAGATACATCTGAACTTATCGCCATGTTGAAATGATGGCTCTTTATGTGATAGTGGTTATGGCTGCAGAAATGATTTATTAACACCACTTTTGAACCCAACTTCAGCAGCAGAAGAGCGATACAATTCCGCTCATATCCATACACGAAATACAGTTGAAAGGGCATTTGGTGTGTGGAAAAGAAGATTTCTCTGTTTGTCAATGGGACTACGCTTGAAACCAGAGAAAATTGTAGACATTATTGTAGCAACAGCTGTTCTACACAATTTAGCAATTGATTATAAAGAAATACAACCTACCTTTAATGAAGATCTTCCAGATGAAGCCATACTTAACATAGAAATAAATGAAAACATAAATGCTTCAGCCAGATCATCATTAATTTATACATTTTTTAATAAGTAAGTAAATATTTATTTATAAATTATATGTTTTTTTTTTGGTTTAACATTGCATCCAACTCTAACTCTTGTCTTGTACGTAATTTCTCCTGGCTTAATTTTTCCAGTAAAATATCGTTCTCGATTGTTTGAGCTACATGCCTTGCCTCGATTTCTTTTTTCCTCATTTGTAGAATTTCTACTTCCACATCTGTCTTATTTTTTATACTATTATCTTTCTTCACTTTTTCTTTCGTGTATTTGTGGACATCTTCATATATATTGCTTATTGTACGTTTTCGTTTTCCAAAGCCAGTAGACGTAAAAGGACCAGGATCACATGACTGTGGCCCAGTGTGTCACATGGTGAGTCGACATCAACCGTTACCTCCACCTCTGTTGGACCGCCCAGATCGACAGTGTTTATGTTGTCCGCAATAGAAAAATCTGTAAGATATCTCTGTTAACTGCTTTCCAATAAACTGTGTGTCTTTTTATTGTTAAATTTTTTAAATTATCATAACTCACCATCGATTATGTAATCTGCAGCCGAATCATACCTACATCGGACTGGCTCCAACTGACGTTTAAGTAGGCTTATTAAATGAGCCTCAGTTTCTCCAACTTTTGGTGGACCTCGTTTAGTTTTATACATTTCCAACTTCAACAGACCAAGTAGCAAAAATGAATAAAATAAAAAAATGTACCTGACCTGAATTGAAAAATTCGTTAATAATTCGAGATTGTTAGAAATCACAAATATTTCAGTTATATTCAAAGCTTTATCATATCATCGATGGTGCCAATGCTACGAGGCAATAGTTTGTTGATTCGTAACTAACACATTATGAAACAATAGTACTATTATGATCCTAATAATAATCAATAAATGTTTACCATAAAATGAACATAATAGATGATGATATGATAAAATTGTTTTTCGCATGTTATTAAATAATATAAACGTTGTTGAATCGACGATTTTACTTTCTCAACAGTTTAGTTGTTACTACGGTTACCATTTGTTTGTGTTGTTGTAATTGAAGGATCACGTCGTGTAAACTAGCTGTTCGATGATTCTCGTTGGTCCAACAATTCAACACTTGTAGATCAGTCGTTATCGACTTGATACAATATAATTTAACTTCAAAAAGAGAGGCAGGTCGACGAATAAGGTGATTACTTTATTTTTGGTAGGAATTACAAAAATTCTTCTTTTTTATATTAATTGTTTTTCTCGCCTCCCTGGTAACCGCGTTTTTCCGGGCTACCCGTGATCCTCGTTTCCATTTCTCCGTTCCATGACCCAGGCGGTCACCACAGTGTAATAGTATATAATTAAACGAGTGAGAAAGTTGGCCATTGCCACGACCGTGACACGAGCCGTAGGCGAGTGTTGCAATTCACCCGAGTGGCAATGGCCAACTTGTTCACGAGTTTAATACTATACTTTTTCGCATCATGTTAAATAATTACCTAAAGATTTTTCTGTTTGTATTAAATTATAGCGAATAATTTTTCTATTTGGAAATTGCGGCAGTTAGCTGACAAAAAACGAATCGTAACCATAGTAACTAAACTGTTGGGCAATGAAACCGCTATCATTTGATTGGACGTCACCTGTGGAGAAAATGATTCCTCCGAATAATGGACAACTTTCTCAATCAAAAACGATTTAACAGCGTTTATATTATTTAATAAGATGCGAAAAGCACGTATTCATAAACGTCATACTGTCTCGAGCAGAGTGCCGTAGACGCAATTTAACGAAATGAAAACAAGACGACGATACAATTTTATATAAACAGAAACATTTTTAGGTAATCATTTAATATATTGCGAAAAAGTATAGTATTAAAGTCGTGAGCAAGTTGGCCATTGCCACTTTGGTGAATGCAATACGAGCCGTAGGCGAGTGTTGCAACTCACCCTCTTGGCAATGGCCAACTCTCTCACTCGTTTAATAATATACCATTATTATAGCTTTGTTATTTTAATATACGGTTAATTAAAAAATAACATTATTTTCCTAAAAGATTAGATCACATGGTAACAGTAGCAACAAATTAGCAATCTCTTTTACCTTGTCATTGGCACTGTCCACTTTTAACTTCTTCTTAATGTTGTTATAAGCAGTCTTTAACTGGTATGGCAGTCGCTGAACATTATTCGAAGAAGCGTTGAATGCTGTAGCGACACTTTCCCATGTTTCTGCTTTTTTTAACGTAGCCCCATCCGTTTTTTTATTTTCTAGGACACTGAAATATTTCGTTACTAGCTCCAGTAACAATTCCTTTTCACTTTCAGTGAAATTGGAGGATCTATCCCGTTTTTCCATTTTAATTATCAAAAATTCAACAAAAAGGGAAAACGTTAACCCAACCTAAATACGCTACACTGAACTATAAGCTATACCAAGAAGAGAATTAAAAATTGAAAGTAACAAATAAAAACTATAACACAATGTAAACTAACTAATTACAACTATAACAATTAAAAATTTTAAAAAAAACGTGGGAATGTTAACCTAACCTAAACACACTACCTTGAACTATAACCTATTATAACTTATACTAACACGGAAATGAACAATTCAAACTAACAAATAAAAACTATAACACAATATAAACTAGCTAATAACAACTATAACACAATAAAAAATAAAACGTGGAAATGTGAACCCAACACTACACTAAACTATAGCCTATTATAAGCCATACTTACACGGAAATTAACAACTTAAACTAACAAATAAAAACTATAACACAATGTATAGAAGATATAAAGATACGCTGAGTAGACGTATAATTCGTGTAGTGCATTTACTCCCAAGTTATAAACTAATATTCAACTACAATGCCGTCAGGAGTTTCCACCCGCAACAACACTGAAAAGGATGAGTCTACGATTCAGAAAGTAGTAGAGCGGGTGCTCTCTAATCCTAGTTTTTTGGACAAATTGCTTGATAAAATCAACGAACACATGAAACACTAGTTCAATATCTTCGAACAAAAGGTGGAATCACTGCAGATCAAAGTGGATGCCTTGCAGGGAACAATTGATAAATTGGAACAACAACAAAAGTGCAACAATCTGAGAATTTTTGGGTTGGATAAAGGACAGAAACTGAAGCCCGAAGAAGTATTAATTAACCTGTGCAAGGACAAACTTCACGTTCCGATTGCGGTAGAGGACATCGATCGAATTTCCATAATGTAACAGTCTAACTCACTGGTCATAAAATTAATGATCAGTGCAACTATGATTTATACTATCTCTAGTACACCTCGGGCTGGTCCGGAGTTCATTTCATTTATTTTTCACTTTCAATTTATATTTTACTGATTAATTACCTTTGGTCCAATAAATAAATTAAACAATAATTAAATCCAATATATTCACCCAAAAATCTATTTACAATAAATAATAATAAAATAAATTAATTCTTCAAAAATTAATTCCTCTATTGGCGACGGTGGTGACTCTGACAGGGATCTGCACGGCTAGTCTTGGTTCTCCTCTCGGATAGGTTTCCTTTGACTGAAACCTAAATAATTGTGTTTATTTACAATTAACAAATGAAACGGTTCGGAGGTTATTTAATCATTATTTCGGTCGGCCAGGTTAATTCGGTAACCGCTTCAATTAAATTTTTAATTGTAGATTTTCGGTTCTATCGGTACGGTGCGCACGTTTCTTCAAAGTATACCACATTTGGCCTTTACTTCGAAGAAATGTTTTGATTCTTGCTATCAAATTAGTCTCCGTTTCACGCCAATACAAAGTACCACCGCAAACGGCCTATACTTTATACCGGTGATTTTATAGGTACCGCGCTTAGTTACATTTCGTGCTACTGCAAAGTACCACCGCAAACGGCCTATACTCTACAGTAACTTATATCGTCGGTATCGCGCCCCTGTCCGGATGCCGCCCACGTTATTAGCTAATACAAAGTACCACCGCAAACGGCCTATACTTTACAATAACTCATATACTCGGTATAGCTAATGTAAAGCACCACCGCAAACGGCCTATGCTTTACAATAACTTACACCCTCGGTGTCGCGCCCCTGTCTCGTACTGATACAAAATACCACCGCAAACGGCCTATATCTTGCACCAGCACCAATTCTCTAATAGCATTTCCTCACGAGGCCTATGCTACCAGGAATCTGTCTCCTGGTGCTCTCGTCGCGGTTTAAATAATCCGTAGTCGCGCCGATTCCCCACTGCTCACTCGCACAGAGTGGGAAGGATATTATTCCCACTACTAGCATTTCGTGACGCGCTGTGGAATTCCCTCCCGCCTAGACGAGGTCGTCTAATACACTCCGCTCGTTTATTTACGCGCCGAATTTATGCAGAGTGACCAACCCAATAATACCTAATATTATAACATGGCTGGCACTCGTAGCATATTAAATCGTTACAGTCTGGCTATGCATCTGGTTAACAGCATGCAGTTGAACATGACGTGTTCCGCGTCTTCCATTCCTTCTCCACATTCGCAGATTTCCTCTGTCCCCTTGAGTCTGAATCTTTTGAGGTAGCTCTTCATATCCCCGTGGTTCGTCACAATCTGCGCGGCCTTGTAGCGTTACTTGGTCTGTGCCCACTTCTTTGCAGAGTTTGTATGTATGTCTTCCCACTTCACCCTCGTCCCACTCTTTCTGCCATAATTTTAAAATCTTGTTTCTCTTTTCTGTCTTCCTCGTTTTTCTGCTTCTTGTTCCTCCTCTTTCATCATTGATGTCTTCCCTCATGGCTCCTGTCTTTGAAAGTTCGTGTGCTTTATTGTTTAGCGTATTATTATTTCTTATTCGGCAATCCCCTGTTTCCATCCTCGGTTTTGTGCCAATGCACCATCCGATTCCTGTTCTTCCGTCGCTCTTTACTGAAGCATCAACCCCTACATTGGTCGCTTCTTCTGCCTCTCCTTCTGTTATTCCCTCCCATGCCGGGTGGGTGCCTTTTGCTCTTGTTTGTCCTTCGCTAATATATTGTTCTTTCTCTTTCGCCCACTCTTCTGCTTCCACTGCCGCTTCGAGGTGAATTGGCGGTATTCCAGCTATCACCTGCAGTGCGGAGTTTGGTGCTGTCCGGTATGCCCTGGTGATAGCTAGAAGGAATGGTCTTTGTGTGGCTGCCAGTTGCTTCCTTATCCTGGTGTCGTCTGCCCTCTCACCCCATATGGCCTTCCCATATTCTATTGCCGGTCTGAATATTCTTTCATATATTTGTTTAATGATCTTTGTTTTTCCTCCCCACTTCCTTCTCATGCTCCCGATTAGTTTGCTGGCATTCGCGGCCGCTTTCTTTCTTGTCTCTTTTATGTGGGCGATGTAGTTTAACGTCGTATCAATTACAATACCCAGGTATTTGATGTGTTTTTTCATTGTAGCGATTTTACCTGTATTCCGCAAATGCTTTGCATTCCTGCCACGTTTCCTCCCAGAGCCTCTCGATTTCTTTGACCGAGGTGCCGCTTATGATGACCACCTGGTCGTCGGCGTACGCTTGTATTTTAACCTGGTCCATTTTTGTCCAGTGTTCTTTCGGTATTCCATTGTTTGTCCTTGCCTGTCTTTTATCGTTTGATTTTTTGATGGTTTCGAACCACTTTTCCATCATGCAAATCCACAGGATAGGCCCTAGGCTTGATCCTTGCGGGCATCCTCTATTAATTTTTCTTGACGTGTTTCCAATTTTGATTTCTCTGTCTCTTATGAAGCTGTCTGCATTTTTTCTGACATTATCTGGCACCTGCGCCCTTTCTAGTTGTAAATCTATGGCCGCGTGCCAGGCCATGTTGAACGCGTTCTTGAGGTCCAGCGTTGCCACTAACGTGTGCCTTTTATTGTTCTTATTTTCTTTGATATCTTTCACGAGTTGCTCCACGGCCTGTATCTTTCCCCTCCCATTTCTGAAGCCGTACTGTCTATCATTCAGTTTACTCTTTATTTCCAGATGGTATTGCAGTCTCTGGGTCGCTAGCTTGTCTAGTACTCTGCCCAGTGTGGGTAATAGACTGATGGGTCTCTTTGATCCATCCTTTTTAGGTATCAGTATTATGTTAGCCTTTTTCCATACCCTCGGAAATACTCCCTGTTCGAAACATCTTTTGTAAATGTTGCTCATTCGATCTCTATCCGCCTCGAAAATATGAATGAGCGCCTCTATTGGTATGCGGTCTTCCGCCGTTGCCTTGCCTGTTTTCATTTCGCTTAGGGACAGGAGATTGATACTTTCGAAAGGTGGGTGCTTTCGGCATTGAGTATGTTACCCTCTATCTAGCTCCACCAGTGCCAAGAGAACTCCACCAACCACCACTCTCCTAAAAATTAGCGGGGACGAAGCCCCCCGTTACTTATTATACATTACTATACTATTCCTCATTTTCGCTTTCTTCTTCGCTTTCCGATGTCTCGTCCTCTTCTCTTATTGTCGCTTCTGCCCATAGGTTGACTTTGACCACTTGTTCCTTTTTACATTTGTTGTTTTCTCTCAGTTTTATCGATGTGTCTCCGTATTTTGCTCTTATTCTGGCTCTTGCCGCCTCCCTTTCCTCTTTCGTGCAGTTCTCCATGACGTGCATAGCATCTTCCTGTCCTTCGCCGCATGAGCATTCTCCATTTGTGTCCCCCCTCTTGAACCGATGTAGGTATCCTTTCATGTTGCCATGTCCTGTTACCAATTGTGTAGCTGTCCTTCCGAGTTCTATGCGGTCCCATCCTACTTCCTTACATAGCCTGTATGTGTGCCTCCCTTTGACGTCGCAGTCCCATTCCGTCTGCCATCTTTTACTGATTTCTCTCTTCTTGTCGGCTTTTTGCTTTTTCCTTCCGATTGATCCTCCCATTTCTTCGTTCTGATCTTCCTTGTTTGCTCCCGCTTTTGCCATCTTGTGGGCTTCATTGTTCATTCTGTTTTTGCTTGTGTGTCCTTTCTCCCACATAATTGTTATTTTTGTCCCCTCGTGTTCCATTTTCTCCATGTCCATCTGTATTGCTATCGCGATCGTGTCGCTCGTCCTTTTATTCATAATTGCGTTTAGCGCGGTTTTTGAGTCCGTGTTTATTGTTACATGCTTTATCCGTTTTTCTCGTATTTTCTGTATAGTTCTTGTAGCCTATCTCCGTCCGCCTCGACAATGTGTGTCAGTGCTTCATTCGGGATATCATCTTCCGCGGTCGCTTTTCCTTTTTTCATTGTTCTAACGGTTTCCTCAATCTCTGTTCGGGTTATTTGTTTGTCATTTTTCCCTGTATATCTTTTTGTTCTCCATCTCGTTCCTTTTAGTGTTTCGTTATCTTCTTCCTCTTTGTCAGCTGGGAAGTGTAATTCCATTAGTTCTTTATTCATGGCTTCGGTGTCTATTATGCCGTCATTATCGTTGTTTAGCTTTCCCTTGCTTATTGCCTTGTCCTTTGGTACTGCCCCTAGGATTTTCCAGATCCTGTTCCACGGTTGTTGTTCCATGGTTTCGCTCACAAAATCCCTGAATTTTGTTGCCTTGCTGTCTTTAATTTTGTTTATATATTCTCTGCGCTTTTTGATGTATTGTTCTTTGCACTGTTCTGTGTCTTCTCCTCCAGTTGCTTTTCGATCTTGCCATTCCTTTCTGTATCTTGTGGTTTCTCTTCTTAGGGTGCTAAGCTCTCCGGTCCACCATGCCTTGCAGCTCGCCACCACCCTTTTTGTTCTTATGTGTTTTTTGCATATGTCCTGTATCCGTTTCTGGTACGCCTCTGCTTCTATCTCTACGTCATCTTGCTGTGCGTATGTTTGAGTTCTGATTTCTTCTTTCATCTTCTCCCAGTAGGTGTTTTCGAAGTCCTGCACCTTTCTTCCTATTTGTCTGTTTTGTCTCCCTTCTCCTATTTCGAAGTAGATGAGTCGGTGATCGCTAAGCGTTTCCTCCTCTCTTACTTCCCATTCCCGTATTTGGCATTGTTTGCTTATTGTAATGTCTATCCAGCTCTGTCCTCTTCCGCTGCTGAACGTTGCGGGACTGTTCGGGTCGTACCTCGTAACCCTCCCTCATCAACCATTCCCATATCCTTACGCCCTTCTGGTCGTTTTCCGCGCCTCCCCAGCTGTTGCTCTTTGCATTGGCGTCTCCCCCTATTACCTTCGGCCCCTTCCATTTGTCCACTATTCGGCTTAGTTCTTCTATCCTTTCCGGTGTCTGTCCTCGTGGTTCATTATAGACGCTTGCCACCAGTGTGTCTCCCTCTTTTCTGCTTATTATAATTGTTGCGGAGCTACCTCCTGTCCCCTCTTCTAGCTCTCTGATACCTCCTACTCCGGCTCTTGTCCAGATTTCTGCTTTGCTGTTCGTGTCTCCTGTTCTGTTGTACCCTCTCCATGTCGCTTTACCATAGGGTTCTTGTATTAGAACAATGTCAATTTCCTCTTCTGAAGCCCTTTGTTTGAGCGCTTCCATCGCTTGCCTTCCTCTCCCTAGATTTATTTGCATTACTTTGTATTTTATGTTCTGGTTTCTTATATTGTTTGATGTGCTTCCCATTTAGTATTGGATTTGTTGCCTGTAGAGCTCCTTTTTTTCTCTTAGTGCTGGGCACTTTGTGTCTCTTGCGTTATGGTGCCTTTTGTCTCTTGGCACTTTTAGCCGTCTACAGTTCGGGCAATCTAGTGGCCTCGTTTCCTCGCATAGTCTCCCGTCATGGCCCCCTCCACATTTATAGCAGGTTGCCATCGTCTCCTTGCAGTGCTTAGATACATGGCCGAACCTGCAGCATTTGTAGCACATTGCTATATCTAGGTTCTCTTCGACATACAGCACTTGTAAATCAAGGTTGATTCTTCCTCTGGCCATTACCTTCCTGAACCATTCTTCGTCCTCGACCTGGATTGTCCAGTTTTCTTCGGCTTTATTCACGCATTCTTTTCTAAACTTTACTTTGAATTTGCTTTTGTTGCGACTTTGAATTTCGGCTAGTTCTTCATTTTCGGCTCCCATGGCCTCTATGAGCTCGTCGATGTCATAGCCTTTGGTTACTCCTGTAATTGTTATTGTGGGGTGCCTCTTCTCGGATTCCTTTATAGTTATATCTTGCTTTTCTTTGAGCATCTCTACGATTTGCTCCTTTTGTTCTTGTGTATTTCCCTCCAGTATCAGCCTTCCGCTATTAAGTTTTCGGATACTTTTAATCGCCCCGATCTCGTCTAACTTAAGGTTCTTTTTAACCACTTTAAGTGCCTGTCTGGGGTCCTCTTGGTTTCTCACCTCCACCTATTACTTCGTGCCTGATTTTGTCTCTTTGTGGGCTCTGCCATGTTTTCCGTGCCTCGGTGTCTGCCTGCCGCCTTCTCCTGCTAACCGTGTCTGCATATATTTTTTGCGCCTTGCCCTTTTTCTGTATTGTTGTCCATTCTTCCATCTCCTTCTTTTTGACTGTTTCATGTACATTTCTTTCCTGTTTGTCTATGTCGCTGTCTTCGTCGCTGCTTGTGACTTCGGTGTCTGTCTATCTGTTCCTCCTGATTCCTATCATTCGTTTGTCTCCTACTTAGCGACTTTATTGCTCTGCTTATGGCTTTCTTTTGCCCTTTCTCTTTGACCTCTATTCTGTACGCAGTTTCGGGGTTTAGTCCTTTCGGCTCTTGTGTTTTTTCTTCTTGCTCTCTCCTGTTTTCCCTTCTGTGTTCCCTTTCCCATCTCTATGCTTTGTTTTCTTCTTCTGCTCTCCCTATTTTATATGCCCACCTGATGAGTATGTTTTGCAGTTCCTGTGTGCCTGCGTTTACCTCTTGCTGTTCTTTTCTGTTAAACTGCACTTTTCCCCCACCATATCTGCTTGTGGCTTCGTTTATGGCTGTGAGTGCATCTATGGCTCTATCGAGTTCGGCTTTTGTCCCGTCGGGCTCTCCGCCCGCGTTTTTCCAGCTGCACACTGTTTCGTTGCTTGCCTCTCCCCCGTTTTCGCTGTGTATTGTGTTTCTTTCGCTTTTTTGCCTTTTTGCAAAATTTTCCCTTTCGATCCTCATTCCTTCTACCAATTCTGTTCTTTGTCTTGTTTCCTCCTGTTCTGAGTGGATCGCTTCAAGGATGCTTGGGCTCGAGTTTTTTCTCTTTAGCGTTGAGTGCGGTGGCGTTCTTTTCAGGCTCATTCTTCGTTGTATTCCTCCTGCTTGTGCTGCTTCTTGCTCTAGTTGTTTCCAATCCAGCTCTACGGTTGCTGTTTTTGGCGTTGACGCCCGGCTCTGATTGCCTCCCGCCGCGCTTTCTCGTCCTTGTTTTGGCGTTTCGACCTTTGTGACGCTACTCTCGTGCGAAAGAATTAGACAAATTCTATGTCACCTTACTCGGTTAAAATCAACATAAAAGGAGGACGTTCTAGTTCGATGACCTACCGCGACTAACTTCAGTGAAGAAGGGATGGTTCAAAATGAGGGCGCCAGGAGTTTTTTTTATCTTCAGTAAACCAAGGTCATTCGAACTAAAAAGTCTGCGGGAAAACTCGAAACCTGGGTGTTCAAAACCAGAGTAAGTTAAAACCTTTTAATTCCCCCACAATAATGTTTTTACATAGCAAAGTTATATAGCAATATTCCAAAACACCTGTTCTTATCATAAAAAGAAATTATTATTATTATAATGAATTTACAACTAAACTGAAATTGATGCACCAAGTCAGAAACAATCTGCTCAGTGGTAACAACCAACAACAAAACAGAAAAAAATAAATTGAATCATACAAAATACAGTACCGTCTTAAGGTCGACGATGATACAATTCGTGAAATAGATGTTCTTTTTCCCGTGACCAAGTCACATGCTCGAGTTTATTATCTCGACTAACTACGATTGTACTTTTTCCCCGCGATCGAAAGGAATACGGCGATATCGACGCTAGCGCTACCGTCACGATCTCGCGTAAGATACCGACGCGACGCTACGAATGTAACTGTAATGCGGACCTATTAAATTACGAAATCTTTAATGCATGTGAGATTTTCACCTTACATGTCAGAACATCCTAAATTCAATTTAATTAATTGAGAAAGAAAAAAAAACTACAAATGGTGTTATATCAGCTAAATTAAAACAATAAAGAAAACAATGAAAGAGAAAAAAAAATACGCAACACGTCCTGTATATATTTTTTTCCTTTTCCTTTTATCGATTAATTTATGTGTCACACTCGCCTTTAGATTCCGACGGCGATTTAATATCTCAATAATTCTGAATTAAAGTTACATAAACTAAATTTTACAACAACCAACAATAGAAAACCCGCAATGATATTGCGAAAATCGGTAATTAAATGGTATTAAATACTATCATCAAATAAAACAAAAAAGTAACAAAAAATATAAAATCTCTGGCCTGTTTCCTTGCAACACAGCAACTCCTTCCCCTCGTCTTCCTCTATCCACTTCGTCAATTTTCCCAATCAGCAACCTGATCAGCAACCTGATCAGCAACTCAGAAACCCTCAGTGTCCGACATCTGCTCCACGACAACTCCACTACCTCCGCCTTCCCGGAAATAATTCGCTACTTGTGACGCAACTGGTGAATTCGACGAAAATTCCGCCTCCTCAGAGAATAACTCGGTAAGGGCCGTTGGACCGTTATCCTTTTTATGAAGAAAAGAACCAACGTACGAAATTAGCAATGAATTGAGAAAACAGAAAATGATTACCTTTTTTCCTCCTGCGCGGCACCGCGTGACGATAAAACCGACAAACTAATTAATCCGCCTAGCGGTAATAGTTACAGCTTTACTGGTTACACTATACTCAAAACTCACGTAACTATACGGATCGTGGCACTAATAGACGACAATGTCGAAACTCAGCACAAGTTAACTAGCTCCCACGACCTGACAATCGGTTCTGACCACGATGTCTCGTGCAGAGAAAACCCGAAAATTTTTAGACAAAAAACCTCTTTCCGCCTTCTCGCCTCAATTTCGGACCAGCCGGAAATCACGTGACTCGAACCTCAACCAACGACAAAATCAACTTCGAAAATAAAACATATAATCGACACCCACAACGGAATAAACCGTTCAAAATCCCAATAACTACGATTTATATTATCAACGATGATGTACCGAAGATTTTCTAGAAATTAGATTGCGGAAAAATATGAAGAACAGAGTTGGTAGCCGTGCTTGTCTTAATAGTCGCATTGTTTACATTTGTCGAGATGTCATTTCTTCCCGAACAATTTCTACCCACGGACAGAAACATCGCAAGTGCGTATTGATAATTTTTATACGTCGCCGTTGGACCCAACACCACACCGACTCATCGTGCGCGTGTGTATGCTGTTCCATAGTTGTTTTGTTTTTCCCCGAGATAACTTCGAATCGTAAGTACAACACCATTCTTCCTCGCGATAATTATGTTCAACCACCACTCACTCATATTTCCCTCACCTTACACTAACCCTAGACCATTTTACTTGTAGTTGCCGATTGCTACTCGAAGTCATTATGACGTCGCCTACGGACCTCACAACTAGTTACGGAAAAGTTGCTGCTGCCTCATTTACATCGCAGGATATTCTACTGACCTTAGTTACACTATACTAACCCTACAGATATTTGTGATTAGTTAATAACGTTACTATCTTAGATTTAATTAACGAAACTTGGTCTCCATAACATCATAATTTAAGTGTATATAGGGTTGCCTATAATAAAATACCGAATTTAATAAAAATAATCGTAAAATGAAAAATTAACGTTACACCTTTGTTCCTTGCTTTTGCGTTTGTGTTTGTGTTTGTGATTTTAAGTTTTTCATTTTGTTCCCACGATTACTGGAAGATCTATTCGTCGCCCCGAGCAGTGCTCCATACTCGGGGAGGGCTGTGGTTGTCGGAGTTCGCCATTTTCTCCTGTCACGCTCGCTGCTAGTCTGCCCACCAGCCATGCATCCCCTCGGCACGGACCTCCTTGGGATTGGGAAGTTTTTTATAGTGGTTTTTTCCTTTACGCGGCCCGGGCGGCGAAGCCAAGGCCCCCGCGCCCCCGATTACCGCTACAGCCTTTGCTCGGCGCTCCGGCTGGTCTTTGCGGCCTAACGGCGGTTTACGGTTTGATCATCCCTCCTCCTTTCTCAAAACGGGCTTGGGACCGTCTACGGCGGAGTTGGTGCTTAGGGACAGGAATAGAGGTTTGGTTTAATGCCCGCCCACCTTTCGGCATTAGGCACCAATAAATTTCCCCACTATCTAACGCCACCACCACCAAAGAAACACCATCCCAATCACCGCACTCCCAAAATTAGCGGAGAATGCCTTTCCTTTTTATTTACAGTTACTCTTGTCTGACCCTATCTTACTCCTATTTACAAAGCTATTTACAGTTTACAACTTACTCCTAGTTACAAGACTATTTACAGTTTACAATTTACAGTTTATTTACATGTTATGATAATCTTCCTCGTCTATCGCCTCGTTTGCCCAGCTGTTAATCTTCATTATGTGTCCTTTGTTTGCCTTGTTGCCCGTCCTGAGTGTTATTTCCAGGTCCCCGTATGTCCTTATTATTGCCTCTCTAGCTGCTACTCTCTCCTCTCTTCTGCATCCCTCCATGATATGTCCGACATCTTCCTGGCCCTACCCGCACTCGCATTCCCCGTCCGTGATCCTGATGTTTAATCTTTTGAAGTATGCCTTCATATTCCCGTGCCCTGTGCCTAGTTGCACCGCCTCACGATTAAGCTCAAGATAATCCGCCCCCACCTCTTTACACAATCTGTAAGTTGTCCTCCCTTTGTCCCCCCTGTCCCATTCGTTCTGCCACTTGCTAATCACCCTTGCTGCTCTTTCTATTCCTAGCTGCGCCATCTCGTGGGCGATCCTGTTTCTTGCGTTGCTTGATGCGTGTCCTCTTTTCCATACCACCGCCACCCTGAAGCCTGCCTTATTTGCGGCTTCCACTTCTGAGAGAACATTCTTGGCGATTGCGTTGCTGGGCTCTTTACCCACGAGTGCTTTTACTGCCGCCCTCGCGTCTGACTCTATTGTGATGTCTCTTTTCTCTAGTAGCATCGCTTGCTTCAGCCCCTCCCGAATCGCCGCCAATTCCGCCTCGTAGCTATTCATGCCATCGCATAATCTTTCGTGTCCACGGTCCATAGGCTCCCTGATCTCTCTGCACCACCCGATGCCCACGCGCCCGTCATCTGCCACTGATGCGTCTACTCGGATCTTGCCCCCCCCCCCCCTCGTACTCTTGTTCTTCGGTACCTTGCCATGCTGGGTGCGTCGTTTTCGCCGTTATGCTGGTGTCTCGAATCCTGGCTGTTTTGTTCTGTGCCCATTCGCTCGCTGCCACGCCAGCCTCTATGTGGATTGGTGGCATCCCTGCCAGTACTTGCAGTGCCGCTGTGGATGTTGTCCGATAGGCTCTGGTGACCGCCAGTAGGAAGGGTCTCTGTGTCGCTGCCAGGTGCTTCTTAATCCTGCTATCTTCTGATCTTACCTCCCATACTTCCTTGCCATACTGTATTGCTGGTTTAAATACCCTTTCGTAGATGGTTTTTACGATCTCTGGCTTGTTACCCCATTTTCTTCTCAGACTCCCGAGGATCTTACAGGAGGATCTCGCCGTTTTTTGTCTTGTCTCTCTTACATGTTCAATGTAATTAAGCGCTGAGTCGATTGTTATACCGAGGTATTTTACGCTCCCCCTCATCTCCTGCTTCTCCCCCTCCAGCTCGATGCATGGCGCTCTAATCTTTCCCCCGTGACTTATGAACATGCATTCCGTTTTTGTTTCGTTATACTCCAGCTTGTTGTTGTCCGCGAATCTTTTACAGGCCCCCCAGACTTCTTTCCAGGTCTGTTCGATGTCTTTCGCCGAAGTTCCGCTTAAGATTATGGCCTGGTCGTCAGCGTATGCCAGTGCCTTAACTCTATCCTCTTTGTCCCACGCGTGCTCCGGTAGTTCTTTGTTCCTCCTTTTACTCATCCGCTCGTTCATATCTTTGATTTCCTGGAACCAGCCCTCCATTAATAGCGTCCACAGTGTTGGTCCCAGGCTGGAGCCTTGTGGACACCCTCTGTTCGTGCTTTGCGTGATCTTGCCCAGTTTTACCACTCTTTCCGTCATGAAACTGTTGGCGGCCTTTCTCAGGTTGTTTGGGATTCCTGCTTCCTCCATTCGCTGGCCAGGCCATGTTGAACGCATTTTTGAGGTCCAACAGTACCACTAATGTGTGCATCTTGCTCTTCTTGTTCCTTTTTGTCTGTTCAGTTAATTCCGTGACGGCTTGGATTGTGCCCCTCCCCTTTCTGAATCCAAATTGTGTGCTTGTCAGGGCCTCGTTTGTCTCTAAGTGGTGTTGCATCCTTCTGTTCAACAGCTTGTCAAGTATCCTTCCTACTACTGGTAGCAGGCTGATGGGCCTCTGGGAACCGTCTTTTTTAGGCAGAAGCACCAGGTCTGCCACTTTCCATATGCCCGGGAATACCCCTTCTTTCACGCATCTGCTGATTATGCTGAACAGTTTGTCCTCGTCCGCCTCTAGTATGTGCATTAATGCCTCAACGGGGCTTCTGTCTTCAGCTGCGGCCTTTCCTCCCTTCATGTCTTTGATGATGGCCCTTATTTCCTCCTTGGTGACGTCCGTGTCCTCCCCCGCCTCATACCTAGTTGTCCGGCTTCTGATTTTCCTTACCCCCTCTGTGTCGTCCTCTTCCAGATCTGGTGGGAAATGCTTTCTAATAACTTCTGACTGTTCTTCTTGTTCTCTTGTGCCGTCTCCCTCGGTGTTTAAATTTGCCCTTCCTAAGCCCTCCCTTCCTGAGCCTGTGCCTAGTATTCGCCACACTCGGCTCCATGGTTGCTGCTCGCTTATGTCTTGTACAAACTCTCTAAATTTCTCCTCCTTGACTTCCTTGATCCTGTTTTTATATGTTCTTCTTTTCTCAATATAGGCCTTTTTACCTCGTGCTTCCCCTTCTCCCCCTTCTGCCCGCTGAGTTTGCCATTCTTTCCGCAACCTGGTCGTGTCATGCCTTAGTTGCTTCAATTCCCTGGTCCACCAGGGTTTACTTCCTCCCACCTCCTTCGTTTTATGTACTTTCTGCATAATTTTTGCAGCGTTTCCTGGTATTCTGTCACTTCGTCCTCAATATTCCCATTTTGTTTGTATGTCTGTCTACTGATTTCTTCTGTTAGTTTTGTCCAGCTCGTTCGTTCGATATCCAGCAATCTCTTCTTTCTGTTTACGTTCCGCTCCACCCCACTGATCTCGAAGCTGATCATCCTATGGTCGCTCAACGACTCCTCCTCCCTCACCGTCCAGCGGTTGATGCTGCAGCCCTTGTGTATTGTTACATCCACCCAGCTATGCCCCCTACTACTGAAGGTTGCAAGTCCCCTTGGGTCATTGGCCAGTTCATAGCCCTCCGCGATTAACCAGTCCCAGACCCACTCTCCCCTAGTGTCATTAATGTCCCCCCCCCCCAACCGGTGTTTTTCGAGTTCCAATCACCCGCTATGACCTTTGGCCCCCTCCATCCGTCGAGTACTCTGCTAATCCGCTCCAGTCTTTCTGGTATCCGCCCGCGGGGTTCATTATATATATTGGCAATTAAGAGCTGACCTTCCTTCCCTCTGTTCCACTACTAGCGAAGCCGTGTATTCACCAGTCCCCTCCTCCAGCATTTTCACCCCCTTTATCCCCTCTTTGACCCATATCTCTGCCTTTCCCCCTTCCACCCCTACTCTCCTGTACCCCCTCCATGTCGCTCTGTGATATGGTTCCTGCACTATGCATAGGTCCGTCCCCTCCTCCGTAGCTACTTGCTTTAATACCTCCATGGCTTGTCTGCCTCTTCCGAGGTTAATCTGTATTATTTTAAAATTATTGAGGTTGTTGTGTTCATAGCCGCTATGCCTGTTTGTTCGACTGTAGTCCGCCATTTTAGTACTGTATGTTTTGTCTGGCTTGTTCCACTCTGATTTTAAACGCCGGGCAATAATTGTCCCTTGCTGTGTGCCTTCTATCTTCCTTCCTTATCCCCATCCTCCTGCAGTTGGGGCAGTCCAGAGGGTTAACCTCCTCGCATTCTCTACCTTCGTGGTTGCCCCCGCATTTGTGGCATGTGGCTGCCTCCTTGCAATACTTCGCTACGTGCCCCAGCCTGCAACACCTGAAGCACATTGCTATATCTATACATTCGTCAACAAATAGCGATTGAAGGTCCAGATTTATTCTCCCCCTGGTGACTAGTGTCCTGAACAGCTCTATGTCATTAACTTGTATAGTCCAGTTTTCCCTTCCGGCGAACCGACAGTCTTTCCTCTTCAGCACCTTTATTGCCCCTTTGTCCCTGCGAGTAGCTTTCGTTATATCCTCATTTTCAGCAATCAGGTCCTCTATAAATCCCTGTTCGTCTCTTCCTTTGCACACCCCGGTGATCATCACCGATGGTGCCCGTTTTTCGACTCTTGCCGCTGTAATGCCCTCCTTATCCTTGAGCAGTTCCATCAACTTCTTCTCCTGTTCTTCATCCTTCCCCTCCAGTATAACCTTCCCCCTACCCAGTAGCCTCACGTTTTTGATCGGTGCTATCTCTTTTGTTGTCAGCTTTTTCTTAATCTCCCTGAATGCTGCGGGTGCGTCTTCGACGCCCTTCACCTCTACTGCAATCTCGTGTCGCTTCTTCCGTTTTGGGCTTTCCCAATCCTTCTGCGCCCTCGCTGTTTCCCCTTTCCCTCGGCCCCCTGTCGCATTTGCATATGTCTTTATGCTTTGCCGTTCCCCCCTTTTTCGCTTGATTGTCCATTCCCCACTCTCTTGCCCTTCCCTCTCTGTCTGTATCTCCCCCTCCTCTATTGCTCCGCTTCCCCTTTCCCCCTCCCTTTCACCCCCTGTCCTCTGTTTATGTTCTTCCCTTGCGTCTTGTATCCGTTGTTGTGCCTCTTGTCCTGCCCTCACTTCCTCGGCCTTCCCTATTTTGAACGCCCATCTGACAAGTATGGCATTTAGCGTTTGCAGCCCGGTGCCTACTTCCTGCTGCTCCTTCTTGTTAAACTGCACTTTTCCGCTGGAGTAGCGGCTCGTTGCTTCGTTTATTGCCGTAATCGCTTGAATTGCCAGTTCTAGTTCGGCCTCCGTTCCTGGACTGCTTTCCATGCCCTCTTCGATGCTCTCTGCGGTTATGTCTAGCACTTCTTCCTCCTTGTCTTCCCCCCCTTCTCGAATCTAGCGCTGCTCTCCGCCTTTTGTCGTTTGGCGTAGTTCTCCCTCTCTAGTCTCATATCCTCCACGAGTACCGCCCTGTCTCGCGCCTCTACTTCCTCCGTCTGCACCGCTTCCAGTATGCTGGGGCTGGAGGTTTTACGCTTCATGGTCGTGTTTTGCATGGTTTGTGGTGGCGTTCTCTTAATGCTGTCTCTTCTGGAGATTCCCCCAGATTTTGCCGCTTCCGCCTCCAGCTGTTTCCACCAATCCGCGTCCTTCCACTTTGGCGTTGTTGCGCTGGTGTTGTCCGAAGGCAGGTTACCTTGTTTGCCATTGCCAGTTGGTTTTTCCGGCGTGTCCTTAGCTTTCCTCGTCCCCACCCCTTGTGTTTGTGCTTTTTGTGTTTTCGTAATTCTGTTTAGTGCGTTATTCATTGTTGTTCCCACGTGGTGGGAAGAATTAAGGTGTCACCCCTGGCAGTGCTCCCGTACCAGGGGAAGGCTAGTCTGCCACGAAGTTCGCCAGTTGCTTCGTGTTTGTCACGCTAGCGGCTGCTCTTTTCCCCACCAGCCATGCATCCCCTCGGCACGGACCTCCTTGGGATTGGAGGAGTTTTTAAAGTGGTCTTTCCTCCACGCAGCCCAGGCGGTGAAGCCAAGGCTCCCGTGCCCCCTGCTACTACTGCGGGCTTCGCATACGCTGAGCCCGGTCTTTGCAGCCTGCAAGCGGTTTGCGGTGTATGCCCTCCTCCACTTTCGTAAACGGGCTGGGTACCGTCTATGGCGGGGTTCTCCGGTCCATCCTCTGCAGCGACCAGATACTCACTTTGCGGCTGTGTCGACCGTGCCCTCCGAGTCTTGGCTCCCCGAAGGAATTACCGCTGGTGCCACTTGGAGGCGCTCAGTAGGACCTTTAGTAACCGCTTCCGCCGTGGCGACCGGTTACCTTAAAGCCCGAAGGCTCCCCGCTGTCAGAGACCTGTTACCAAGTCCTGCTGTAGGGACATCCGAATGCAACTCCTCCGCTTTCCCACCTTTCGGTATCAAGCCACTGCCTACCATACCCACTGTCACACAAAGCCATCTGCCAAGGGAACCCCTGCACCCATCCACACTCCAAAAATTAGCGGTTCCTTGACCCCGTTTTTAACCTAGACTTATTTATTCTCTACATATGTTATATCTTTGCCTATCCTAACTTATTACAATTATAATTTACCTATCTAACTATCCCGCTATCGTATTCGTATTCCTCTTGCCTAATTGCTATTTTTACGAATTTGTTAATCGCGCTCCATATCTTCTCATCCGTGTTTTCGTTTATCTTGATTGGCCAACCCGCCCCGTACTCGTTTACTTCCTTCCCCAAGGCTTCTCTAGCCTCAGCTCTGTCGTCTGCAGTGCAGTTTAGTAGTATGTGTTGGGCCGTTTCTTGTTCTTCTCCGCATTCACACTGTCCATTTGTATCTCTAAGCTTAAATCTTAGGTAGTACGCTAGCATGCGGCCATGTCCCGTCAATAATTGGACTGCTTCACTATTCAACGTACCCACCTTGATGTTGATCATTCCCACTTTAGCGTATAGGTCTCTGCCCGTAGTGCCTTCCGACCATGCTCTTTGCCACCGTTGGTCAATAATTACCTTTATCTTTCGCCTAGCCTCCCCTCTGGGTATTAGTATCTCTTCGCACTCCCTGAGCGTTATTGCTGCTCTTGCTGCTTTGTCCGCTTTATCGTTCCCCATATCCCCGTTATGTCCTTTTATCCACCTGAGCTTTATTTAGCATCCTCTTTCTCTCTCATCCAGATTTGTTACTATTGCCTGTAGTGCGGATTTAGCATCGCTAACTACATACGTTGTGCCCTTTCTCCTCCCTGCTTGCTCTACCGCTTTGGCTATAGCCGCCAGTTCTGCTTGTGCCGTACTTGCATGGTTTTCTAAGCGTGTCCCACTGTCTTCTTCCCACATACCTTGTGTATTACGAATGACATATGCATATGCTGTCTTCCCTTCTGCTCTTGTTCCGTCTGTGAATATAGTGCGTGCAGGTGGTTTCCCTTCATTGTCATCCCATTCTTTTACCGCAATCATTCCTCTTTTAGCCGGATGTATTAGCCCCACCGCATCCGCTGTTCTTTCGTACTTCCCATTCTTTATCTCTACTCGTTCTTCATATATCCCTCGCGCTTCCAGTCCTAGAGGTCTCATCCCCATCAGCACCTGCAATGCCGCGGTTGGGGTAGTTCGGTAAGCCCTGGCGATGCTCAGCAGAAATGGTCTCTGTATTGCGTTTAGGTGTCTCTCTATTCTCGAGTCCTCCCCTCGTTCTCCCCAAACTTCTGCTCCGTAGAGTATCATCGGCATAATCGCTCCCCTGTAGATTTCCCTCATCATTTCCGGGGAGGTTCCCCACGTCTTCCCACATATTATGAACAGCTTGTTCGCCACCTCTGCCGTTCTGCCTCTTACTGATCGAATGTGTTCTATCCACAGCATCTTTGTATCGATTGTTATGCCCAGGTACTTTAGATATGCTTGTAACTCGATTATCTTATTCCTCATTCTAGCGACAGGTTTTCTCTCTATTTTACGTGCCTCCACGAACATTGCTTCGGTTTTTTCAGCGCTATATACCACTCCTGCTTCTTCCGCCCACCCCTCGCATGCCGTATTTACCTCCTTCCACATTCTTTCGATCTTCTTAACTGATGGAGCTGTTATCGCTAACACTTGGTCGTCGGCATAGGCTTGTGCGTACACTGTGTCGTCACTTATCTCCCTCATCTTCCTAAACCATCCTTCCATGCTGATGAGCCAGAGGATGGGTCCCGTGCAGGAGCCTTGTGGGCATCCTCTCTCCACTGTCCTCTTCGTCTTGCCACTGTATACCACCCTTTCTTCAAGGAAGCTCATTGCTACCCCCTTGAGTTATCTGAAACCATATTGCCTTTCCGACAACTTGCCCTGCGTCTCCATTTCATACTGAAGCCTCGTGGCGACAATTCTATCGAGTACCTTTCCGATTACCGGGAGAAGACATATAGGTCTGAGCCCCTTACCTCCCGGTTTTGGTAGCCAGACCACCCTTGCCTGTTTCCAGATAGCCGGAAAGACTCCGTGTACCCAACACGCGTTTAGTATCCTGGTAAGCAGTTCTCCCCCAATCTCTACTATATGCCCTAGTCCTGCTGTTGGTATACCGTCTCTCCCTGAGGCCTTTCTTGGGTGGAACGATTTCGCTGCCGCTTTTACCTCCTTAACTGTAATTGTCGGTTCCAGGTTCCTCGTTTCCGTAGTATTCGCCCTCTTTATTTCTGCGTCCATTGGTCTATCGGGCTCTAAAGGAAAATATTCCTTTAGGAGTTCCTCCTGCACTTCCTCCGCTGTTTCTGTCCAGCTCCCATCTGATCTTTGTACGGTTGTCATCGTAGTTCGGTGCCTATTCCTCCCTTTTCCCTGAGACAGGATCTTGTGCGCCATGCCCCAGGATCTCCATTAACTCTCCCTGCTTGAGTGCATTTCTCACGAAAGCTCTCTTTCTTGGCGGCCTTGACTTGTTTGTTGTACTCTCTTCTAGTGTTCCGGTACATTTGCCTATTCCTTTCTCGGTGCTCCACCTGTGTCGTCCGTTGCCACCTCCTTCTGTCCTGTCCGGCTTGTTGTCTAAGCCTTTCTAATTCCACGCTCCACCATACCGCCTGTCTTCCTCCCCTATCTTTACTTGTCTGTCCAGTTCTTTTCCTTAAGCCAGCTTCACATGCGCGTAAGCATGCCATCTGGAACTGCACCGCGCCATGTTCCGCCTCTGCTGCGTTTTCAAATGTTTCCTGGTTAAGGTGTTCCAATTCCATTTTCAACGTGCTAATGAATTTGCCCCACCCCTGTTTCCCTGGGTAGTACAGCTTCTCTCCTGGTCTACTTTCCCCCGTACTCTGTGTGTTTCTTGTTACTATTTCGATGTACGCATGGTCGCTCAATGTTTCCTCATCTCTGACGACCATCTGTGTGTCTCCACATCCTCGTGTTAGAACCAAGTCCGTCCATCCGTTCCCGTTCGAACTCCTGAAGGTCCGGTTGTCCTCTGCTATATTTTCAATTGTTATTCCGTGTGTCGTTGCCAGTTCCAATATGGCCTGCCCTCGGTTGTCGTTATCGGGAGACCCCCATAGCTCTAGTTTGGCATTAAAATCGCCACATATGATCATCGGCCCCCTGTGACTCCTTATTATCTCCTCGATCTTCCTTAACTGGTCTTGATATCGCCCCGCTTCGCCCGGTTCTATATATACGCTAACGTATATTATCCCGTTCCCCATTCTAACCGTAACATGATTTTTATCTGTGTGCCTAGTCAGTACGACTGCCCCCTTGTCCGTGGCTCTCTTACTGATTATCGCTATAGCTTTCCCGTCCTCTGCTCCTGCGATTGTCGCATCTCCCCATCCACTTCGTCCTTTTGCCGGCTCCTGTATAAGGATAATGTCATAGTTTTTCTTATTAGCTTTTTCCTGAAGTAGTGTTGTTGCTGCTCTGCCCCTCCCTGCGTTTATTTGGAGTGCTTTCACTATAATGCTGCTAAGTTCTAATTGTGTTTGAGCCATTAGTACTTTGTGTTTTGCCGTGCTTGTTCCCTTTTGTTTCTAATGGCTGGGCACTTAGGATCCTTAGCACTATGGTACCTGTGCTGCCTGTCTACTCTTAGTCTCTTGCAGTTTGGACAGTCGAGCGCCCTTGTCCCCTCACATGCTCTGCCATTGTGTCCGCCACCGCACTTGTAGCATGTTTCAGTTGTTTCCTGGCAGTATTTGGCCACATGCCCAAATCTGCAGCACTTGTGGCACATGGCCACGTCCAAGCTTTCCTCTACGTATATGGTTTGCAGGTCCAGATTGATCTTTCCCTTTATCATAGCCCACCGGAACCATTCTTCATCTTCCACTTGAATGGTCCAATTTTCCTTATTCTGATTTAAACATTCTTTTCTAAATTTGACCTTAAATTTAGACCCGTTTCTTTTCCTTATCTCATCCAGTTCCTCATTTTCATCTCCAATCGCTGTTATCAGCTCTTCCAGGCCGTATCCTTTTGTCACTCCGGTAATTAGTATTGTTGGAGACCTTTTCTCACTTTCTCTAACTCTAATGTCCTCTTTACCCTCCAGCATTTTTAACATAAGATTCTTCTGCTCTTCGCTGTTTCCCTCTAATACCAATCTGCCTCCATTTAGCCTTCTTAGGCCTTTGATTGCTCCTATCTCCTTGAGATTCATTCTTTTCTTTACTTCCTTCATGGCTTGGTTGTGATTTTCTATGTTAGTCACTTCCACCACGATTTCGTGTCTATTTTTCTCTTTACCCGGGCTTTTCCAAGGGTCCTGCGTTTTCTTACCTTCATACTCCTTATTTTTACTTATTACCGTCGCGTAGGTTTTCTTGGTACTTCGTCCCCTTTCTACCGTTGTCCATATTACCTCCCCTTCTTTCGCTACTGCTTCTCTCTTATCGGTTCCTACTATCCTATCGTCCCTATCTCTGTTTGCTTCCATTTCCTTGTTTCTGTCGCTCCTGGTTCCCTTATCTTCCAAGTGTTCGGCGCATTCGTCTATTTGGTGCCTATCGTCTATTACTTCATGTCGCCCTGAGGTTATGTTCCGTTGAGTTCGTCTTCTTCTTCGTCTCTCTTCTTCCTTCTCGTTCTCCTTCACCCTGCGTTGCTCTCCCTCCTCGTTGCATCTTCGCTCCTCGTCCTCCTTCTCACTCTCGTTAGCCCAGCAATGTTCTGCCTCCTCTTTTTGTCTGGCTTTTTTCCCTTCTTTCTTCCCTAATCTATAGGCCCACCTTATCATTATTGTTTTCTCGTATCCCTTCGCTGACCTCCATCTGCTCCTTCTTGTTAAATTGTATTTTGTTACTCGCATATCTGGTTGTCGCCTTATGAATACTGTCCATAGCTTTAATAGCTCTCTCTAGCTCATGTTCCGTATTCCCCGGTCTTTCAGTCTCTATTTGTTCTCCTATCTCCGATTCCTCTTCTGTTTCCGTTGTCCTATCGTCTACATCCCCTTCGTCTTTAAAGAGGGCCATCCCCTTTTGCCTCTTCGTAGCTTGATGTTCTCTTTCTCGCCGCATCGACTCCACTAGTTCTGCTCTCTCCCTAGTTTCGCTTAACTCTATCTCCTGGTTTGTCTCCAGTACACTCGGGCTTGAGTTCTTACGTTTTGGTGTCGGTTCCTTGGTCGGCGTCCTACTTAAGCTTATTCTCTTGGGTATGGTTGTTACCCTGCTACCCATCGCTGCCAATGTTTCCCATTCCGCCGTTTGCCCTCTTCGTTCCTCCGTCGTTTCCCCCTCACCCTCTTTTTGTATTATTTTCTTTTGTATATTTTTAGTTGCCATTTTTTCGCACGATTCGGGTAGATATATCGGTCACTCCCTGCAGTGCTCCCTTACTGGGAGAAGGCTATTTGCCGCGGAGTTTCGCCTGTTGCTCCGGGTTTGCTCACTATCGACTGGATTGCCCCTCCAGCCATACAACCTTCGACGCGCCGCTCATTTTGGTTTGGGGTGGTTTTTATAGTGGTCCTGTCTCTACGCGGGCCAGGCGGCTAAGCCAAGCCCCCCGCGCCCCCGGTTACCACTACAGCCTTCGTTTGTACGCTCCAGCTGGTTGTTGCGGCCTACCGGCGGATTGCGGTTTGATCCTCCCCTCCTCCTTTCGCAAACGGGCTTGGGACCGTCTATGGCGGAGTTCACTTAGGGACATGAGTGTATATATTCCACTTGCCCGCCTTTCGGCATGAAGTATTTATTATCCTCAATCTAACGAAATCACCGCCAGGGAACCCATCCCGACACCACACTCCAAAAATTAGCGGGGTGACCTTTCTTTATTCAGACTATTTACATATATATCAGCTATTTACATTTACATTTATATTTACAGTCTTATGTTTCTAGTTCACTATTTCGCTATCTGCTTCTTCTTCTTCTTCTTCTGCTTCTGGATTGTCCTCTATCGCCCTTTCGGCCCATTCGTTCAGTTTTTGTATGTGCTCTTCCTGCCCTTTGTTGTTTTGTCTGATGATTATTGTCGTATCTTTGTACTTACAGGCTATGTCCCTTCTTATTTGCGCCCTTTGTTGCAGTCCGCAGACATTCATTATATGCCACGCATCTTCTTCTGTTCCAGTTCTGCATTCACACCCTCCATTCCCTTCCCTTAGTCGGAATCTCCTCTCGTATGCTTTCATGTTTCCGTGATTCATTGCAAGTTGTGTTGCTTTGTAACTGAGTGCAATTAGGTCTTTTCCTACATTGCTGCACAACTTGTATGTATGTCTTCCTTTGTCGCCTTGATCCCATTCTTCTTGCCATCGCTGTTCAATTTTGTTTCTTTTTATTGCTTTCAGGGTCTTCTTTCCTCTTGCGCCTCCTATTTCTTTGTCCACCTCCTCTCTTTCTGTGCTGCTCTTTGCGTTTTCATGTGCGTCCCGGTTTAAGCTGTTCGTCTGTTTGTGTCCTTTTTTCCAGATTATTGCGACTCGTCCTCCTTCCTTGTTTACCTTTTCTACTTCTATTTGTGTTTTGATCGTGGTGTTGTTCTTACTATTTCTGTTCCTGATCGCGCTGGTTGCCGTTTGCGAGTCTGTTTCGATGTTTATTCTTGTGTGTCCCGCTTTCCTTGCCTCCCGTATTCCTTCGTGTATTGCCCAGATTTCCGCTTCGTGTATGTTTGTGTTATCCTTAATTATTTTCCCTCCGTTGGTCTGTCCTGTTCTGCTTTTGATGCACCACCCTATTCCAACTCTTCCGCCTGATTTGGTTGATGCATCCACTCCCACTGTTGTACCGTCCTCTATTTCCTCTTCTTCTGCGCCTTCCCATGCTGGATGTGTTCCGCTCGCGCGCGTCTTTCCTTCTGCGTATATTTGTCTATTTTTCTGCCTATTCTCTGCTTCCACTTTTGCTTCGATGTGTAATGGTGTCGTCCCGGCTATTACTTGCATTGCCGCATTGGATGTCGTTCGGTACGCCCTTGTGATTGCCAGCAGGAAAGGCCTCTGTGTTGCGGCTAGTTGCTGTTTGATTCTGCTGTCATCGGCTCTTGCGCCCCATATAGCCTTACCATAGTCGATGGCTGGTTTAAATATTCTTTCGTAGAGTATCTTCACCATCTCTGCTTTCCCTCCGCATTTCCTCCTCATCACTCCTAGGATTTTGCTAGCTCCAGCTGTCGTCTTTTTCCTCGTTTCCTTCATATGTGCGATATAGTTCATCGCTGTGTCTATTGTAATACCTAAGTATTTTATTTGTCTCTTCATCTCTATCTTCTCGTCTCCCTTCATTGTGACGGGTTCTCTGATGTTCTTCCCGCTGCTGATGAACATGTATTCCGTCTTGGTCAAGTTGTATTCGAGTCTACATTTGTTCGCGAACTCTACACATGCCTTCCATGTCTCTGCCCATGTTCTTTCTATTTCGCGCACTGATGTCCCGCATATTACTAGCACCTGGTCGTCTGCGTATGCCTGCGCCTTTACTCTTTCTTTCCTTATCTGGTGTATTTCCGGTATTCCATCGTTTTCTCTCTTGTTTCTGTCTTCGTTGGTCTTTCTCATCTCTTGGAACCAGGCCTCCATCATCACTATCCACAGAATGGGCCCGAGGCTTGATCCTTGTGGGCATCCTCTGTTGATGTTTCTTTCTATTTGCCCTAGTCTTATGGTTCTGTTTGTCATAAAGCTTCCGGCCATCTTCCGTATGTTGTCCGGCACTTCTGCCTCCTCCAGCTGCTGGTCTATGGCCGGGTGCCAGGCCATGTTAAACGCATTTTTTAGGTCGAGCGTGACCACCACCGTGCTGTGTATCTTCTTACTTTTGTTCTCTTTTATAATGTCTGTTAGTTCTTCCACCGCTTGTATGGTTCCTCTTCCTTTCCGAAATCCATACTGTTTCTCTGACAGTTTACCTTCTTTCTCTAGATGGTGTTGTAGCCTTTGACTTATTGTTTTGTTCAGCGCCCTGCCTAGTGCTGGCAGTAGGCTGATGGGTCTTTTAGTGCCATCTTTCTTTGGTAGCAATATGATGTTGCTCTTTTTCCAGACCCTTGGGAATGTGCTTGTTTCCATGCATTTCCATTCACTTAGGGACAGGAATGATTGGGTTTACTCTCCCACCTTTCGGCATTGAGTATGTTTCCCCTCTATCTAGTTCAACCGCTGCCAAGAGAACCCACCAACCACCACTCTCCTAAAAATCAGCGGGAATTTGCCCTTTTATTTACAGAATTTACAGTTATCGCCCTATTATCTACAGTTACAATTATGGTTACTTATACCGGGTGAATATTTCAAAACCGAACATAGGCATTTAACATGGGAAACATATTTTTTGCAGATTCCTGCTCCCCATTTTAACTAAAAGGATTTATAATGACACCAATCGAAAGAAGATTTTTTTCCTCATCTAATGATATCCCAACTAGTTAATTTTCAGTTGTAATTCTCTATTATTTTATCAAAATATTCGCAAAAAATCCAATTGGGAAAATCGTATTGAGCCATGACTCGTAAGATAATAAACAGATTCATGGTGTGTCATGGCTTGCCTGAAAACAAATTATCAGTTTATGATAACTGTCATTAATTTTTCTTTGTAAAATGTATTCCATCGAGGAAAAACTATTTATAGCCATAAACGTTTACAGCGGAAATAGTTACCGTAGGGTGCGAGATTTATTCTCAGTGCAGTTTAACGAGAGCTCCATACCGTCAGTTTCGACAATACAACAAATAGTCTTTCAATTAGAAAATTCTGGTTGTTTAAATTCAGGTAAATATTATTCATTTCAATTGATAGTTTCAAAATTATCTCATTATGGCTGTTTATTAGAACATCGCAGAATGAATGGCAACAGACGGGAAAACATTCACGAACATTCAGAAGTTGTTATTGGGCTGGTATCCGGGAATCCCCGACTAAGTACAAGATCTATTGCTTTAAAATGTGGTAAATCGCAAGGAACGGTCTGCAAAATTTTAAGAAAGTACGGCTACCGTCCGTACCAGTTTCAATGCCATCAAGAACTATTGCCGTTTCATGAAGAACCTAGACAAACCTTTTGTGAAATTATTCAAGATCTAGATGCTAATGCTAATCGCAATTTTCTCTCGTCGATTTGCTTTACGGATGAATGTACCTTTACATTAAATAATGAACCAAACGTTCAAAACGATAGATACTGGGCACATGAGAATCATATCTGAATTTAAATCTTAGAACGCAATATCCTCAAAAAAATCATATTTGGACAGGCATTTTTAATTCTCATATTATAGGTCCTTTCGAAATTATAGGAAATTTAAATTCAGAAAATGATTTAGAATTACTCAGGTTGGCCCTGCAATAGAAGAAGTGGCAAGTCCAAACCAGGATATCTGGTTCCAACATGACGGATGTCTAGCACATTTCGGAATAAATGTCAGAGAATATTTGAATAATACATTTCCAAATCGGTGGATTGGACGAGGAGGTGAAATCAACTGGCCTGCTAGATCTCCTGATTTGGCACCGTGGATTTCTTCTTGTGGGGTCACCTGAAAAGCTAAATTTACAAAACCCGTCATCCAAACATTAATTCTTGGAGGAATGCAATATTTGAAGAGTGCGGGTTGATAACGAAAAATGTCAGAAATTCGTTTTACAATAGGATGGGGAATTGTTTAATTCAGAATGGAGGTTTATTTGAACACTTGCTTTAATTATTGATTTCTAATTATAATTGTTAACAGGTTTTTAATTTAAATTGATCAAATTGGATACTGCGCTACAGCAATAATAAATGTTGTAATGTAACTTCTTTCATTTATTTCATTTATTAAAATGTATTTATGTTATTTTTGTATTTTTTCATAAACACGTTGCGATTGATGCTACTAAAGTTTACTGATTTTACATTTACCAGAAATTCAACCAGAGTTTTTTCAATTCTTTAGAAAATTACAATTGATATCAGTGAATAAAATTGGAAATCTCAAAATCATAGTCGCCAACGGTTTATTGTCTTGCGAGTCATGGCTCAATACGATTTGCCGAATTGTATTTATTGCGAATATTTTGGTAAAATAATAGAGAATTACAACTGAAAATTAACTATTTCAGATATCATTAGATAAGGAAAAAAATCTTCTTTCCATTGGTATCATTATAAATCCTGTTAGTTAAAATGGGGAGCAAGAATCTTCCAAAAACATGTTTCCCATATTAAATGCGTATGTTCGGTTTTGAAATATTCACCCGGTATATACATTACATATTTACATACTATATTTGTTTATTTGGCCGTTAGCTATTGGCTGTCTGTTCTGTGTCATCTCCCTCTTGTTCTGTTTCCTCCTCTTCCTCCTCGCTTTGCGTGACCACTTCTTCTCTTATTATTAACTCGGCCCATTCGTTTATCTTCATGATGTCCTTGATGTTCTGGCTGTTGTTGATTCTTAATTTGAGTGTTGTGTTGCCGAATTTTTCTTTTATTCGCTTTCTCGCAGTCTCCTTGCTCACCGCTTCGCAGTTGTACATAATGTGCTCCGCATCTTCTGGTTCCATTTCACATTCACACATACCATCTGTCTCTTTCAGCTTGAATCTGTTGATGTATGCTGCCATATTCCCATGATTTGTCACCAGTTGTGTTGCCTTATGACTTAGATTGAGCCTATCATAACCTATTTCTCTGCACATTTTGTATCCGTTTCTGCCTTTGTCTACCTTGTCCCATTCGTCCTGCCATTTCTCTGACATAGCTCTCCTTTTTTGTTCTCTGTTCCTTTTTGCAGAAGTTATACTGCTTCTGTCTATGTCTGCTCTTTCTTGTTCTATCCCTTCTATGGCTGCTTCGTGCGCTTTCTTGTTCCTAAAGTTACTTGTTTGGTGCCCCTTTTTCCAGAGTATTGCAATTTCTATACCCTCCTTCTCCATGTCTTCTAAATTTCTTTGTATGTTCATCGAAGTGCTGTTGGTTGTTCGTCGGTTTTTTAGCATCGCTATTGCTGTTGTGGAGTCTGTCTCTATGTTTGCCTGTCTGTATCCGTTTTCTTTCATCTTCATTAAACCCTCTAAGATCGCTACTAATTCAGCCTCATGTATATCAATGCCATCCTCTAATCTAGCGTGGCCTGTTATGTCTCTTTCCTTTTCTTCTATTACCCAGCCTATTGCTGCCTTCTCTTCTCTCCTGGATGCATCTACCCCCACTTTTATGCCTTCTTCTAGTTCTGTATTTCTAATTCCCTTCCATGCTGGGTGTGGTCTTCTAGCCCTTTCTCGCAAATTTGTCTCTTTTCCTGCTCTATTCCTTGCATGGTCCTTGGCTGAGATCCAAACTTCCAGATACATGGGTGCCGTGCCTGCTATAACTTGCAGTAGTGCCGTGGGTGCTGTTCTGTAAGCTCTCGTTATCGCCAACAAAAACGGTCGTTGAGCTGCTTCCAGTTGTTTTCTTACCCTGCTATCCAATGCCTTTCGCCCCCAGATCTCTTTGCCATACTCCATTGCGGGTTTGAAGACCCTTTCGTATAGAGTCTTCATGATATTGGTATTTCCTCCCCATTTCCTTTTCATTACTCCTATAATTTTCCCAGAGCTTGTTGCCGTTTTCTTCCTAACTTCCTTTACATGTTCTATGAAACTCAGCTGGGTGTCAATTCTGATGCCGAGATATTTGATGCTGTCATTAAGTTCTAATTTTTCTCCCTCCATTTTTAGAACAGGCTCCCTTACCCTTTTTCCTTGGCAAACCATCATACATTCTGTTTTGTTTTTATTGTACTCTAACTTGCTTTTGTCCGCAAACTCTCTACAAGCCTGCCAAGTCTCGTTCCATATTTGTTCAATATCTTTGGAGGATTTACCTCTGATTACTATGACTTGATCGTCCGCGTATGCCTGTGCCCAGATACGAGTGTCCACCACCCAGTGCTGCTGAGGTATTCCCCTATTACTGCGTTTTGTTCTTTCCTCATTTGTTTGTGTCATTTTCTGAAACCATGCTTCCATTAGCATGATCCACATTGTGGGTCCTAGGCTGGAGCCTTGTGGGCAACCTCTGTTTGTGTTCCTAATTGTTCTCCCTACTTTAACTTGCCTCTCTTTTATGAAGCTGTTCGTTATTGCCCTAAGGTTGTCTGGCAACTCCGCTCTCTCGATCTGTTCGTCTATGGCCTCTCCCCATGCCAAGTTAAATGCGTTTTTAAGATCCAATGTTACTATTAGGGAGTGCATTTTGTCCTTCTTATTGCGCCGTATCTCATCTACCAATTCTTCTACTGCTTGTAGTGTGCCTCTCCCGCAGCGAAAACCATATTGTTTGTCTGATAATTTGTTCTCTATTTCTAAATGATGTTGTATCCTGCGGTTTAGTAGCCTGTCCAACAGCTTTCCCAGAGCTGGGAGAATACTTATTGGTCGCTGTTCGCCGTTCTTTTTCGGTATTAAAATTATATTAGCTGTTTTCCATATTTTTGGAAACACTCCTTCGTTTAAACATCTGTTATAGAGTTTTGTGAGTCTCTCTCGGTCGGCCTCGAAGATGTGTGCTATCGCCTCGTTTGGGATTCCATCCTCCGCCGTTGCCTTGTTAGTTTTTGTGTCTCGTATCGCTTCCTCTATCTCTTTCTCAGTGAATAGTGTGTCCTTCCAGCCTGCCATGTTTTTCTGCCTGTTTCTTGTTTGAGTTTGTGCAGGTGTGTCTTCCGCCGAATTGTCACACGGAAAGTGATTCTCGAGCACTTTGGCATTTGTATCTTCTTCATTTATGACCCCATCCTCTTTATCATTTAGTGCGGTTTTATTTATATATTTAGTGTTGGGTTTACCCAATAATTGCCAGACCCTGTTCCAGGGTAATTGTTCAGTTGATTCTTCTACAAATTTCTTGAATTTCTCTTCCTTTACCTCCTTTATCCTCCGTTTATATGCTCTTCTCTCTTTTGTGTATGCCTCTTTACTTCTCGCCTCGTTTTCTCCTCTTTCGGCCTTTTGATTCTGCCACTCTTTCCTTTTTCTGGCAGTTTTCCTTCTTAGCACGTTAAGTTCCTCTGTCCACCAGGGTTTATTGCTGTTTGTGACCTTAATTTTCTTTATGTGTTTTCTACAGAGCCTCGCTATCCTGCTCTGATACTCTTCTGCTTCCTCTTCCGTGCTATCATACTGGATATATACTTGTTCGGCTATCTCAAGCTTAAGTGCTTTCCAATTGGTGTCTTTGAAGTTGTAGACTCTTTTTGCAACGTTTGGGGTTTGTCCCTCGTATGATATTTTATACTGTATTATCCTGTGATCACTTAATGATTCGATGTCGTCCCTTACCCTCCAGTTGTCTATTTCACAGTTTTTGCTTAGTGTCAAGTCCACCCAGCTTTCCCCTCTTCCGCTGCTGAATGTTGCAGGGATATTTTCGACGTTTTTAATTTCGTACCCCTCCGTCACGACCCAGTTTAGCACCCAATCTCCCCTGGTGTTATTGTCCCTTCCTCCCCAGCCCTCATTTTTAGCATTCCAGTCCCCAGCTATAATCTTGGGCCCCTTCCATTTAGCCAGTATACTGCTTATTCCTGCCACCCTTTCTGGCACTACCCCTCTGGGCTCGCTGTATATGTTGCTGATCATCAGCTGATTCTTGTTCGTTCTGGCTACTATTGTTGTAGCGTTACTGTTTGTGCCTTCTCTGAGTTCTTCAAACATTGTTATCCCCTCTCTGACCCAGATTTCTGCCTTGCTTTCTGCTTCTCCCGCCCTTTGATAACCTTTCCATACTGCCCTATGATAAGGTTCTTGTATCAGCACTATGTCTGATTCCAAATCGCAAGCAACCTTCTTCACCACCTCCATTGCTTGTTTGCCCTTCCCTAAGTTGATTTGTAGCACTTTGTACCCTCGCTGTCTTTCCCCTCTTTTTGTTATGTTTGTCGTGCCCTCCATTAATACTTTATTTGTTTGCGGTATTGCTCTTTCTTTTTCTTTAGTGCTGGGCATCGTTGATCCCTTGCACTGTGTTGTCTGTCCCCTTTACCGATTCCCATTCGCTTACAGTTTACATAGTCTAAGCTCCTTGTTTCTTCGCACTACCTTCCATCGTGCGCCCCTCCGCACTTGTAGCAAGTGTTGCTCTCACTGCTTAGGGACAGGAAAGGATATGATTACTCACCTACCTTTCGGTATAGAGCTCAGGAGAATCCCACTATCTATCGCCACCACCCCCAAGAAGAACACCATCCCAACTACCGCACTCCAAAAACTAGCGGGGTTCCCTTTATTCTTTATTTGTCTATTTAATATATTTACACTATTTACAAAATTTCGAGTCTATCTTACACTTCTTGGTGTTCCTGTTCAATAATGTCCTCTTCGATTGCCAGCTCCGCCCAAATATTTATCTTTTCCACCTGTGTGGGTCTCGCCTTGTTCCGACTTCTTAAGTTGATGGTCAGATCGCTGTACGTTTTGGCGATGAACTCTCTCGCAGTGATCCTCTCGAGCTTAGTGCATAGTAGGCTAACATGGTTTGCATCCTCTTGACCTTCCCCGCAGCCGCAAGTCCCATCTGTGTCTTCGAGGTTAAACCTCTTGAGGTAAGCCTTCATGTTTCCATGACCCGTACATAGCTGCATAGCCTTGCGACTGAGGTTAAGGTTGTCAAGGCCCACTTCCCTGCACATTTCATGTACCCGTCTTCTGCTTTCCCCCCGGTCCCATTCCGCTTGCCATTTGTTGATGATGGCCTTTCTCTTCCTTGTCTGCTTAGTCCTGTTTCCATCTGGCCTTGGTGTGTTGTCCGTCACTTCGCTTATGTTTTTTCCGACCCTTGCCATTTCGTGCGCTGTCCGGTTTCTTTTGTTGTCTGTTGAGTGCCCCTTCCTCCAGATGACTGCCACTTCAGCTCCCTCTTTGTTTAGCTTTTCCACCTCAGCTTGTATGTGGATGACTGTCGCGTTCCTGGACCCTTTGTTGTGCACCGCCTCCACTGCTGACTTCGCATCGGACTCTATGGTGATTTGTATGGCTCCTTTGGACTCCGCCTGCCGCAGGCCTTCTTCTATTGCCGCCATTTCTGCCTCGGTGCTGCTTAAGCCGTCCCTGATCCTGATGTTTCCCTTTTCCCTGCTATTTTCGCTCTCCATGGCCCAGCCTATCCCAACATGTCCTCCTTCCCCTACCGATGCATCTACCCCGATCATTGTCCCTCCCTCAAGTGCCTCCCTCCTTATTCCTTCCCAAGCTGGGTGGGTCCCTCCGCAATTATATGAGTATTTCTCATGCGCTCAGTCTCATCCTTCGTCCATTCCACCGCTGCCACGCTCACCTCGATGTGGATGGGAGCAATGCCTGCCAGTACCTGTAAGGCTGTCGTAGGTGTGGTGCTGTAGGCTCTTGTGACAGCTAGTAGGAACGGTCTCTGTATGGCTGCCAGTTGTTTAATGACCCTCCTGTCTCTTGCTCTGTTCCCCCAGACCTCTTTCCCATATTCAATGGCAGGCTTGAAGACTCTCTCATAAATTGTTTTTAAGATACCTGGTTTACCCCCCCCACTTCCGGCGAAGCATGCCAATGATCTTGCATGATGATTCTGCCGTCTTTCGTCTTGCCTCTTTGACATGATCAAGGAAATTGAGCTTTGTATCGATGGTGATCCCGACGTACTTTACGCTGCCCTTCATTGCCATCCTCGCCCCCTCCATTTCAATGCACGGCGGCCTTACGCTATTCCCGTGTGGGACAAACATACACTCGGTCTTTTGGCGGTTGTACTGTAGCTTACTGGCGTTCGCAAAATTCCTGCATACCTCCCACGCTTCTTTCCAGGTTCTTTCGATATCTTTGCTTGAATTACCCTTGATGACTATGGCCTGGTCATCGGCGTATGCGTACGCTGTTACCTGTACGTTCCTATTCCAGAGGTGTTGTGTACCCCCGTGTTTCTCGTTCTTATTCGGGATTCATTCAGTTCTTCCATGCGCTCAAACCACTCCTCCATCATAATGGTCCACAGCGTTGGGCCCAAACTGGAGCCTTGTGGGCACCCTCTATTCAGGTTCTTCTTTGTCTTCCCCAGCTGTACCCTTCTCCCCTCCATAAAGCTATACGCGGCCTTCCTGAGGTTGTCCGGGACGCCTGCGATCTCCATTCGCCGATCTATTGCAGGTGGCCATGCTAGATTGAAAGCGTTCTTCAGGTCTAGCAGAACCACTAACGTATGTTGATTTTCCCTTCTGTTGGTTGATAGCTGTTTTGTAAGATCCGTGACCGCTTGTATGGTCCCTCTCCCTTTTCTGAATCCATACTGCCTCTCCGATAGCTTGTTCTTGTCCTCCAGATGGAATTGGAGCCTTCTGTTGATTAGCTTGTCTAAGATTTTTCCAACCGCTGGGGTCAAGCTGATGGGTCGTTGCGAGCCGTCCTTCTTAGGTAGTAGTACCAAGTCTGCGGATTTCCATATATCTGGGTATATGCCTTGTTGTAGACAGCGCCTGAACAGGCTGCATAGTCTTTCTCTGTCCGCTTCGAAAACGTGCTGCAATGCCTCGATTGGAATTCCGTCATGAGCTGTCGCCTTCCCCCCCTTCATGGATTCAATGACGCTCTGCACTTCGGCTTCTGTGACATCCTTATCATCTCCTATGCAGTAGTTGCGTTTTCTGTGTCTCACTTCCTTTTGTGCCTCGTTATCCTCCCCCTCAATGTCCGGCGGGAAATGTTCCGCAATGAGCCTTCTTGTATCCTCTTCCTCGTTTGTGTCACACCCTGTTCTACTCAGTTTTACTGTTCCAATTCCCTTCCTTCTGCTGTCCGCGCCTAGTATACGCCATACTCTGTTCCACGGCTGTTGGTGTGTCACCTCCTCTATAAACTCCTTGAGCTTTGCCTCCTTGACCTCCTTAATTCTTTTCTTGTATGCCCGCCTGGCTTCCAGATATTCAGCTTTACTTATTTCTTCCCTTTCCCCGCCTTCTGCCCTATGAGTTTGCCAGCTTTTCCTACACCTGTTAGCTCTGCGTCTCAGCAGACTTAGTTCGCTTGACCACCATGGCTTGTTCCCCACCCCTGCTTCTTTCAACCTGATGTATCGCTTGCACAGTCCTGCTATTCTTTCCTGGTATTCTCTAGCTTCCTCTCCGATATCCTCCCTTCTCTCATAGCCTTGACTCTTTACTGCCTCTTTCAAGTTATCCCAGTTCGTCCGTTCCTGGTCCGGTATTTTACGCCTCTTGGCCCGAGTGTGTCCCTCTCCCACAATTTCGAAGTAGATCATCCGGTGATCGCTAAGGGTCTCTTCCTCTCTTACCTCCCATTTGTCAATCTGACATCCCTTGTACAGGGTGACGTCGACCCAGCTCTGTCCCCTCCCGCTACTAAAGGTTGCTGCCCCGTACGCGTCGTTTGCTATGGTATATCCTTCTCTTATTACTCACCCCCATACCCAGTTGCCCCTACTATCGTTGATATTCCCCCCCCTCCCCAGCCGGTGTTCTTCGCGTTCCAGTCCACCCCAATGACCTTAGGCCCACCCCACCTGTCTGTCACTTTGCTGATCTCTTCTACCCTCTCTGGTATTTGACCTCTGGGCTCGTTGTATACGTTGCTTATCAGCATCTTCCCCTTCCCTCTCCTATCAATTATTATGGTCGCTGCATTCCCATTAATCCCATCTTTCAGTCCCTTGACCCCGCTTATCCCCTCCCTAATCCATATCTCGGCCTTCCCCTTATCTTCTCCGACTCTTTCGTATCCCCTCCATGTCGCCTTGTGGTAGGGTTCTTGTACTAGAACTATATCCACTTGTTCCTCCGTTGCCGCCTTTTTCAGAATCTCCATCGCTTGTTTGCCCCTCCCAAGGTTTATTTGTAGCACTCTTAGCCCTTTGTGCCCTCTAACCTGCCTGTCTATTTGATCTGAACCCTGCCCCGCCATTTAGTAGTTTATTTTCTGTCTGGCCTGCTCAATCTTAATCTTTAGTGCCGGGCACCTCGGGTCTCTAGCTGTGTGGGACCTGTCTCCGTCCCTTATCCCCAAACGCTTACAATTGGGGCAGTCCAATGCTTTTGTTTCGTCACATTCCTTGCCCTCATGGCTTCCTCCGCATTTGTGACATGTGGCTGCCTCTCTGCAGTGTTTTGCGACGTGTCCCAATCTGCAGCATCGGTAGCACTGTGCAATATCGATGCTTTCCTCGATATATAGAGATTGCAGGTCAAGGTTGACCCTTCCCCTGCTGACCAGCTTCCTAAAGAGCTCTGGGTCGCCTATCTGTATTTTCCAGTTCTCCCTGCTATTGTTTCTGCACTCTTGCCGTTTAATTGTCTGTATGTCGCCTTTACTTCTTTCCAGTAGCTCCGCTAAATCTTCGTTCTCGGCTATTAGGTTGTCAATAAGCTCTATCCTCTCGTACCCTTTGCGCACCCCCGTAATGGTGATGGCTGGGGCTCTTTTTTCCAATCTTGTTGCCTTTACGTTGGTCTTGTCCTTCAGGCTTTCCAAAATTTTGTCTCCCTGTTCCTTATCATTTCCTTCTAGTATTATTTTTCCTTGGCTCAGCATTCTGACGCCCCTCAGTGGCGCTAGGTCCTTGGTTAGTAGTGTCTTTTTGATTTCTCTGAAGGCGATGTTGGCATCCTCAGTATCTTTGACCTCCACTATGATCTCGTGCCGCGCCTTTCCTTTGGGGCTTTCCCATTCCTTGTGCGCCGTCCCTGGCTTTTCCGCCCCTAGGTTCCCTGCCGCGCTTGCGTATGTTCGTTCCCTCCCCTTCTCTCTTCGTCTGACTGTAGTCCATTCATCCGCCGCTTCTGTTGTCTTCTTATCTGTGTTGTCCGCTGCGCGTTGGATTACTTTCAAACCTGCTTCCTCCTCGTTGTCGCCCTCCCTCCCGTATCTGCCTCTGTAGTACGTATCTGTGAGAACTGTTACTTCTTTCTCTTGCCTAGCGTCTCGTTCTTCCTTTATTGTCCTGTCTTTTTCCTCAGCTTTCCCAATTTTAAAGGCCCACCTGATCATGATGTTATTCAGCGTCTGCAGCCCCATGTTGACCTCTTGCTGTTCCTTCTTATTGAACTGGACCTTGCCGCTGCTGTATCGGCTCGTCGCTTCGTTAATTGAGTTAATCGCCTCAATTGCCCTCTCCAGTTCTGCCGCTGTCCCAGTTTCTGACCCCTCCGGCCCCCTTGGCTCCCTCAGCTTCCCTGCCTCCTCTGATTCTCCAGGTTCTTCTAGCTCCCTTGTCCTCTCCGTTGTTGGTCCCCCTTCCTCCTCTGCGCTGTCTTCCCCCAATGTCGAGCCCCTCCACCCCTCATTATACACTGTTTCCCATTCCGTCTTTTTCCTTTTGGCCAAGTTCTCCCTCTCAATCCTCATCTCCTCTACCATTTCTGACCTCTCGCGAGTCTCCTCGTCTTCCTTCTCCAGCGCTTCAAGTATGCTGGGACTTGACGTGTCGGATCGTGGTGGTGTTCTTTTGATACTTTCTCGTCTGGGAATTCCACCAGTCTTTATGGCTTCCAGGTCTAACTGCTTCCATACAAAGTCTCCGCTCTGTGTTTTAGGCGTTGTTGTCCCGCTTCGTCCTTCTGCCCTCGCACCGCCTTGTGCCGCCAGTGATTCCCTATTCTTTCCCGCGTCCCCTCCCCGTTTTTGTGTTTTTTGTGTTGTTTTTTGTGTTTTAGTTACTATATTCATTTTTTCCCACGTGTAAGGAACATCTAACTGTCACCCCTGGCAGTGGTCCTATACCAGGGGAAGGCTATCAATCCCGAAGTGTCGCCAGGTGCTCGGGTTTGTCTCGCTTGGGACTGGTCTCCCCCACCAGCCATGCATCCCCTCGGCACGGACCTCCTTGGGATTGGGGAGTTTTTTATAGTGGTTTTTTCCTCCACGCGGCCCAGGCGGCGAAACCAAGACCCCCGCGCCCCCGATTACCACTACAGCTTTCGCTCAATGCTCCGACTGGTCTTTGTGGCCTACCGGCGGTTTGCGGTTTGATCACCCCTCCTCCTTTCTCAAACGGGCTTGGGACCGTCTACGGCGGAGTTATAGGGACATGAATGAATGTTATGCGATCTCATACCTTTCGGTGTCGATCATTGCATATGCAGATGCTATAAAACCCCACTTCCTAGCTCCACCACTGCCAACAGAACCCGTCCCCACTCCACTCTCCAAAAATTAGCGGGGAAAGACTTCTACATACATAGGTCATACATAGGTTTACATAGGTTTACATACTCTATCTTCTAATCATTCTATTATTCTAATTATCTCTATTCTAATTACACGTGTGCCCTCTCCGTCTCGTCCTGTATGGCCAACGACGCCCACTCGTTGACCGTTGCGACCTCCGTTTTATCTACCGTCCCATCCACTCTCAATTGCAGGTGGAGATTGCCGTATCTCTTTTTTATGTACTCTCTTGCTACCTCCCTGCAGTCCAGTTTGCAGTCACGTCTAACGTGCATCATGTCCTCTTTTCCTCCTCCACAGGCACACATGCCTTCTCCCTGTCTCAGTCGGAACCTCACCAAATATCCCTCCACATTCCCGTGACCACTTACCATTTGAATTGCTTTATGGTTAAGCTTTATTAATTCCTCTCCCACTGTTTTGCAGTGTGTGAAACCCTCTCTTCCATCACTAGCCGCTGTCCATGCTATCTGCCAAGCCTCCATTGTTCCCGTCTTCCTTAGTGCGTTGTCTAGTCTTCTATTGTACTGCCATACTACAGGGTCGTCTACCGTATCCCTGCTCGCCCCCTTCCTTGCCAGGTCGTGTGCCTTCTGATTCCCGGCGTTCGCCTTATTATGCCCTTTATGCCACTGTATCCTAATCCGTACTCCTTCCTTGCCAGCTTCCTCCAATCGCCCCTGAATATCGATCGCGTGTATGTTATCGGCGCTCCTGGAGTCTAGCATCCTTGCCGCGTTTTTGGAGTCCGATTCGATCACTGCGTTTTTCCAGTTGTACCTTTGTATGACCTTTATCCCCTCCAATATAGCCACCAGCTCTGCGTTCAACGACCCACCTCCATCGGTTATTCGTTTGCAGCTCTCTACCTTGATGTTGTCCCCTTGTGTGCAGTGTACTCCAATGCCAACCTCTCCGGTCTTACTGACGCTGGCATCCACGGATACCGTGTAAACGTCTGTGTTATCCTTGACAGTAGTGTCCATTTGCCATGCCGGATGAGGTCTTTTTTGTGCTCTTGCTCTGCTTTGGATGTCTCTGGTCTTGTTCCTCTCCCCTTGTCTTCATCGTTGTCTCGCCTCAATGTCAGGTGGTGGTATTCCTGCTATCACTTGCAGTAGTGAAGTGGGAGCCGTGCGGTATGCGCCGGTGATTGCTATTAGGAACGGTCTCTGTGTGGCGTTTAGTTGTCTTTTAATTCTAGCGTCCCCTGCTCGCTCGCCCCAAACCTCCACTCCGTATTCAATCGCTGGTTTGAAAGCCTTCTGGTATATTATCTTTAGTATTTCGGGTTTACTTCCCCATTTCCTGCGCATCACTCCAAGCAGTTTACAAGAGGTTTCCGCCGTTCGTTGCCGAACTTGCGCAAGGTGGCTGATGAAGTTTAATGCCGGATCTAATGTGATGCCCAGGTACTTGATGTCTTTCGTCATTGCTTTGATTTCACCCTCGATTTTAATGCAAGGCTCCCTTACCCTCTTGCCGTTATTTATGAACATGAATTCCGTCTTGGAGTTGTTATACTCAAGCTTATTGTCTCCTGCAAAGGCTTCGCACACTGCTCTGATCCGTTCCCACTTGACTTCGATTTCTCTGACGGAGTTGCCGGCTATTGTAATCATCTGATCATCAGCGTATGCCTGGTGTTCCATCAGAGAATCCTCGCTCCAGTGCTCTCTCGGAATTCCCTTGTTCTTGTTGCTCTTGTAAGCTCTATCAGCTTGCTGCATCCTCTGAAACCAGTCTTCCATCACTACAGACCATAAGGTTGGGCCTAGGCTGGAGCCCTGTGGACAACCCCTATTAATCCTTTGCGTAACTTGCCCTATCTTCACTTCCCTGTCCGACAGGAAGCTTGAGATTATCTTCCTTAGATTGTCCGCGAGCTTATATTTCCCTAGTTGTTCATTTATTGTTATCGGCCAGGCAAGGTTGAAGGCGTTCCTTAAGTCCAGCGCCACCAGCATTGTGTGTTTCCTTCTTGCTTTGTTGTTCTTTATCCCCTCTATCAGTCGTTTGACAGCTTGTATAGTCCCTCTACCTTCTCTAAAGCCAAATTGTTCGTCCGAATATAGTCTATTTCGCTCCATATAATGTTTGACTCGCTGATTTATGACCTTATCAAGGATCTTGCCTATCGTTGGGAGTAAACTAATCGGCCTCATCTTCCCGTTTACTTTCGGTATCAGCGTGATTTTGGCCTTCTTCCACACCGAAGGGAAGACTCCCTCCTGTAAACATCGATTTAGCAAGGCGCATAGGTACTCTCCATCATGTTCCACGATTTGCCGGGCTGCTTCATTCGGGACCCGATCTTCCGCTGTGGCTTTATTGCTCCCCATTTTATTTACCGCGTCCTTGATCTCTTGTATGGTGATCGGTTTATCATTATATCCTGACTTCGTCATTGGATTATGCCTCCTTTCTACTTGAGTAGGCGTGTCGTCCTCCGGTTTGTCGTCTGGAAATTGTTCTTCCATAAACTCCTTGATTATCTCTTCCTCCGTTTTCATGTCACTTCCGTCGCCCTTGATCCATGCTTTTCGAGGGCTTGTGTCCTTCATCTTGCCCAGCAACTTCCAAATTCTGTGCCATGGCTGGCTTTCGGTTACCCCTTCTATGTATTCTCGTATCGAGTTCTCTTTGGCGAGCCGAATGCTCTTTTTGTATCTAGTTCTTAAATTCAGATATTCCTGCTTGAGATGTTCTGATTCTTCGCCCCGTCTCGCTTCCTGCCACCTTTTTCTGCTCCTTGCCGTCTCCCTTCTTTTCACGTTGAGTTCACTGTTCCACCAGATGTTCTTGCTCTCCTTTTTGACCACTTTGCGCTTGATGAATCTGCAACATGCTTCTGTCACCACCCGTTGATATTCTGCTGCTTCTTCTTCAATGCTCATTCCTAGAGTTTCTTTTCTTTTTTTGACGTGCTTTCGGAAATCCTCCCAGTTCGTTCTATCAAAATCATAGACATAATTTATCCTCTCCCGCTCCTTGGTTGCTTCCCCAACTTCATAGCAGATCATTCTATGGTCACTCAGTACGTCCTCTTCTTCAACTTTCCATCCTGTCACGGTGCAGTTTTTTGCAATAGTAAGGTCCACCCAACTTTCTCCCCTAGTGCTGCTAAAGGTGGCTGGTGAGCTCGCGCTATTTATTATTTCGTATCCTTCTTCTATCACCCAGTCCCATACCGTCTCCTCTTGCGTCATTTATGTCTCCTCCCCAACCCGTATTCTTTGCGTTCAAATCTCCCGCTATGATTTTCGGCCCTTTCCATTTATCAATCCTTGGCCGCATTTCCGCCATTCTGTTCGGTGTATGTCCTGTTGGTTCGTCGTATACATTTACTAACATTACCTTCTCTCTCCCTATCGATAGTATCACTGTCACTACGTTGTTGTTGGTGTATGCATCAACCCCCTCTACTTTAATGTGCCCTTCCCTGACCCATGTCTCTGCTTTTGATTTCTCCTGTCCAAATCTGATGAAACCTTCCCATGTAGCCTTGTGGTATGGTTCTTGTATGATGACTATGTCCACCTCTCTCTCATTGGCTTCGTTTTTCACCGCTTCCATGGCTTCTCTGCCTCTTCCTATGTCAACTTGAATGATTTTTCCTTTCTTTTCCTTTGGTTCGTTTGTTGATGCCATCCTGTGCTTTTCCGTCTTCCTTTTATGTGGATTAGGTTCGTTGTTATCCATTAGTAGTTTATATTTTGCCGTACCTGCTCTTTCTTTTTCTTATACGCCGGGCATCTTGCATCCCGTGCGCTGTGTTGTCTCTCGTCCGCTCTTACTCCTAACCTCTTGCAATTTGCGCAATCTAGATAACCTTTCCCGTCACACCGATGGCCTTCATGTTGTAGTCCACAGTTGTAGCATACTGCATCTTCCCTACAGTACTTAGTAACATGTCCATATCTACAACATTTATAGCACATTGCCACGTCGATACATTCTTCTACGTATATACTTTGAAGATCCAGATTTATCCTTCCCCGCTTGACCATGTACCGGAAAGCCTCCTGATCTTCTACTTCGACAGTCCAGTTCTCTCTTTGAGGATTCCTGCAGAGTTTTTTGTACCTAAGTTTTATTCCCCCCCCCCCTTTCGGTCGAGTATGTCCGCCAGCTCCATATTTTCGAGTTTCAGCTCTTCGATTAGGTCTTCTATCTCGTAACCGACCGTGACTCCCTGTAGTGTTACTAGAGGGTTCCGTTTTGCGTTCTCGCTGACTTCAATTCCGGCCTTTCCTCTTAACATGTTTGTGAGCTTCTCTTTCTGCTCCGCGCTGTTACTCCCCATTAGTATCCTCCCTCCTTTTATCCCAATTACCGTTTTTAATGGTTCTATGTCTTTAAAGTCAAGGTTTCTCTTGATTTCCTTTAGTGCTTGCCCTTTGTCTTCGGTATTCTTTACTTTGACAATAATGTCGTGTCGTTCTTCCTGTTCCGGACTGTTCCATGCCGGCTTGTTTCTGGCTGGCTCCTTATTACCTGCTTTTTGTAACGTCTCTGCAAAAGTCCTTCTGCTCCTGTCTTTTGCCCCTCCGACCACCGTCCATGCTCCCTCGTCATCCTTCACCATCTCGCTTGGTCCTTGTTGCTGTTGCCCCCTGCTATCTGCCTCCGATTGTTTTTCTCCTGCCCTCTCTCCTAACATTGGTGCCCTGTTCTGTCTGGGGGTTTGCTGTTCGGTCTGTTGATTTGATCGTGCTCCGTAACCTTTTATTCCCCTATTTAGCTGCCTAGTTAGTTGACTATTCCTCTCCGTGAGCTTTCCCATTTCAAACGCCCATTTTATTGCCACCGCCTGCAACGTCCTTAACTGAAAAGTTACCTCGATCTGATCCTGTCGATTAAATTGTATCTTGCTTGCCGCGTATTTGCTCGTGCATTTCCCAATATTATCTATTGCATCTATTATAGCCTTGAGTTCCTCCTTAGTGGTGGCCGCCTCCCCGTCCTTCTCCTTGTCTTTCGTATAACCTTCTTGTATCCCCTCTTTGTCCATTGCTTCATTGTCTGACCCACTGTCATCTGTCATGTTGGGGCGCACTGACATCTTTTCCATCCTTTTTCTTTTCACGTTTCTTATCTCCCTTTGCGCCCTCGCCTCGTCCATTGTCATGTCCCTTTCCCTACTGATTTCGTCTTCCGGTTTGGTCATCTCCAGTAAACCAGGGCTCGAGTTTTTTCTTCTCGGTACCTCCTTGGGCGGAGGGGTCCTTTGCACGTTTGCCATGCGGCGTTTTTCGCCGTTACGCTCCCGTGTTGTCGTTCGCGAATGTCTATTTTAAATTTGTCCTTTATTTATTTTTTTTTTTATTTTTTTGGTGGAGGCGCCGGAAATTTAGTTTGTCGTGTATTATCACTCGCGTTTGGCTATTTTAACACTGTCCGTTTTTTTTATGGTGGAGGCGCCGGTAATTTAACTTCTAACTTTTTTTGTGGGCCCCGTAGGGCGATTTCCTTTGCACCAACCTGTTTAATAGGCTTGCGCGAAACTTTTCTAGGGTGAGGGGTAGCCGCTTGTAAATTTTGCGGGGGGAGGGGGAAGGTTTCGTGGGAAGGTCGATATGTTGGTGAGGGGAAATTTTTGTGGGGGGGGTCGGGGGAAAGGTCTCGCGTGGGCGCTATACCACTGCACTTTGTCTTTACACTTCACTTATGGTTCAAGTGTTTAAACACTTACCCGATTTTATGTCCGATTACTGGGGCCGGGCCCCCTTGCACATTCCGAATACTAACTTCCGAGAGACAAGCCCCCGAAAATAATTGAGGTTGTGTTCTATTTCACTCTGAGGTCCAGACACGTCCGTCTCTTTGCGCTGTTCGTACTCGTAACTGTCAGGGACATGAGTGTATGTATTCCACTTGCCCGCCTTTCGGCATGAAGTATTTTTTATCCTCAATCTAACGAAATCACCGCCAGGGAACCCATCCCAACGCCTCACTCCAAAAATTAGCCTTTCTTTATTCAGACTATTTACATATATATCAGCTATTTACATTTACATTTATATTTACAATCTTATGTTTCTAGTTCGCTGTTTCGCTATCTGCTACTTCTTCTTCTTCTTCTACTTCTGGATTGTCCTCTATCGCCCTTTCGGCCCATTCGTTCAGTTTTTGTATGTGCTCTTCCTGCCCTTTGTTGTTTTGTCTGATGGTTATTGTCGTATCTTTGTACTTGCAGGCTATGTCCCTTCTTATTTGCGCCCTTTGTTGCAGTTCGCAGACATTCATTATATGCCACGCATCTTCCTCTGCTCCAGTTCTGCATTCGCACCCTCCATTCCCTTCCCTTAGTCGGAATCTCCTCTCGTATGCTTTCATGTTTCCGTGATTCGTTGCAAGTTGTGTTGCTTTGTAACTGAGTGCAATTAGGTCTTTTCCTACCTTGCTGCACAACTTGTATGTATGTCTTCCTTTGTCACCTTGATCCCATTCTTCTTGCCATCGCTGTTCAATTTTGTTTCTTTTAATTGTTTTCAGGGTCTTCTTTCCTCTTGCGCCTCCTATTTCTTTGTCCACCTCCTCTCTTTCTGTGCTGCTCTTTGCGTTTTCATGTGCTTCCCGGTTTAAGCTGTTCGTCTGTTGGTGTCCTTTTTTCCAGATTATTGCGACTCGTCCTCCTTCCTTGTTTACCTTTTCTACTTCTATTTGTGTTTTGATCGTGGTGTCGTTCTTACTATTTCTGTTCCTGATCGCGCTGATTGCCGTTTTCGAGTCTGTTTCGATGTTTATTCTTGTGTGTCCCGCTTTCCTTGCCTCCCGTATTCCTTCGTGTATTGCCCAGATTTCCGCTTCGTGTATGTTTGTGTTATCCTTAATTCTATTCCCTCCGTTGGTCTGTCCTGTTCTGCTTTTGATGCACCACCCTATTCCAACTCTTCCGCCTGATTTGGTTGATGCATCCACTCCCACTCTTGTACCGTCCTCTATTTCCTCTTCTTCTGCGCCTTCCCATGCTGGATGTGTTCCGCTCGCGCGCGTCTTTCCTTCTTCTGCGTATATTTGTCTATTTTTCTGCCTATTCTCTGCTTCCACTTTTGCTTCGATGTGTAATGGTGTCGTCCCGGCTATTACTTGCATTGCCGCATTGGATGTCGTTCGGTATGCCCTTGTGATTGCCAGCAGGAAAGGCCTCTGTATTGCGGCTAGTTGCTGTTTGATCCTACTGTCATCGGCTCTTGCGCCCCATATAACCTTACCATAGTCGATGGCTGGTTTAAATACTCTTTCGTAGAGTATCTTCACCATCTCTGCTTTCCCTCCCCATTTCCTCCTCATCACTCCTAGAATTTTGCTTGCTCCAGCTGTCGTCTTTTTTCTCGTTTCCTTCATATGTGCGATATAGTTCATCGCTGTGTCTATTGTAATACCTAAGTATTTTATTTGTCTCTTCATCTCTATCTTCTCGTCTCCCTTCATTATGACGGGTTCTCTGATGTTCTTCCCGCTGCTGATGAACATGTATTCCGTCTTGGTCAAATTGTATTCGAGTCTACATTTGTTCGCGAACTCTACACATGCCTTCCATGTCTCTGCCCATGTTCTTTCTATTTCGCGCACTGATGTCCCGCCTATTACTAACACCTGATCGTCTGCGTATGCCTGCGCCTTTACTCTTTCTTTCCTTATCTGGTGTATTTCCGGTATTCCCTCATTTTCTCTCTTGTTTCTGTCTTCGTTGGTCTTTCTCATCTCTTGGAACCAGGCCTCCATCATCACTATCCACAGAATGGGCCCGAGGCTTGATCCTTGTGGGCATCCTCTGTTGATGTTTCTTTCTATTTGCCCTAGTCTTATGGTTCTGTTTGTCATAAAGCTTCCGGCCATCTTGCGAATGTTGTCCGGCACTTCTGCCTCCTCCAGCTGCTGATCTATGGCCGGGTGCCAGGCCATGTTAAACGCATTTTTTAGGTCGAGCGTGACCACCATGCTGTGTGTCTTCTTACTTTTGTTCTCTTTTATAATGTCTGTTAGTTCTTCCACCGCTTGTATGGTTCCTCTTCCTTTCCGGAATCCATACTGTTTCTCTGACAGTTTACCTTCTTTCTCTAGGTGATGTTGTAGCCTTTGACTTATTGTTTTGTCCAGCGCCCTGCCTAGTGCTGGCAGTAGACTGATGGGTCTTTTAGTGCCATCTTTCTTTGGTAGCAATATGATGTTGCTCTTTTTCCAGACCCTTGGGAATGTGCTTGTTTCCATGCATTTTTTGTATATTCTATGCAGTCTTTCCCCATCTGCTTCAAATATGTGTATTAGTGCCTCGTTTGGTATTTTGTCCTCTGCCGTGGCTTTTCCTTTGCCCATGCTGTTTATCGCTCTTTCTATCTCTTTTCTTGTTATATCGACGTCGATTTTGCCGGTGTACTTTTTCTCTCTGTGTCTTATTTCTGCCTGTTGTTCATTGTCGTCCTTCTTGTTATCTTCTGGGAAGTATGTGTCTATTATCTTTCTGTTCTCTTCATTTTCGTTTATTACTCCGTCCTTTTCTTCGTTGAGTGTTGCTTTTGTTATGCTTTTCTTGCTCATTTTCCCGAGCACCTTCCATACTCTGTTCCAGGGTTGTTGGTCCGAGAAATCGTTGACAAATTCCTTGAACTTCTCTTCTTTCACTTCTCTTATCCTCTTCTTGTATTTGTTTCTTGCTTCCGTGTAAATTTTCTTGAGTCTCTCTTCCTCTTCTCCTCCTGTTGCTCTTTTACTTTGCCAGTTCTTTCTTTTTGTTGCTGTACTGCTTCTGTGTCTATTTAGCTCCTCTGTCCACCAAGGTTTGCTTTTGTTTCCCACTCTCTTCATTTTTATGTGTTTCCTGCATAGTTTGGTCATTCGTGTCTGATATTCTTCTGCTTCTTCTTCGATGTCGTCGTGCTCTTTGTATACTTGTGTTTTTATTTCCTCTTTAAATTCTTCCCAGTTTGTCCCTTCTATGTCCATCACTCGTCTGTCATTATTCGTTGTGTGTCGTCCGATCTCTAATTCGTATTCAATCATTCTGTGGTCGCTGAGTGATTCCTCTTCCTCCACCACCCTCCACTTCTTTACTTCACAGTTTTTACTAATTGTCAGGTCTATCCAGCTCTGTCCCCTGCCACTACTGAATGTTGCTGGCCCGTCGCCGTTCTCTATCTGGTATCCTTCTTGGATGCTCCAGTTGTATACCCATTCGCCTCGGCTATCTGTTGTTTTCCCGCCCCATGCCGTGTTTTTGGCGTTGAGATCTCCTGCTATTATTTTTGCTCCTTTCCATCGATCTATTTTTTGTCTTATTGCCTCTAGTCTTTCTGGTACTTGCCCTCTCGGCTCGTTATAGATGTTTGTTATCATGGTTTCTTGTCCCCCTCTTCCCATTATTATTGTCGTGTTGTTCCCTGTGTTATACTCTTCAATTACTTTCACCCCTGTCAGCTCTTCTTTGACCCAGATTTCTGTTTTCCCTGTTTTCTTTCCTACTCTTGCGTACCCTCTCCATTTTGCTTTATGGTATGGCTCTTGCACAAGTACTATATCCGTGCCTGTTTCTGTGCTCCTCTGTTTTATCACTTCCATGGCTTGTCTGCCTTTGCCGATGTTAATTTGCAGTATTTTTATGTTCTTGTCTTGTTCTCGCGTTTGATGTCGTTTTCCGTTTGTGTTATGTCCATTTTGATTATTTTTGTTTGTTGTTTCTTCCATTCTTAATATTGAATGTTCTGCCGCGCGTTCTCCTTTATTTCCTTTGCCGCTGGGCATTTTGCATCCCTTGCACTGTGGAATCTATCTTCCCTCTTGACGCCCTTCCTCTTGCAGTTGGGGCAGTCAAGAGGCCGTTTGTTCTCGCATAGTTTTCCCTCGTGCTTGCCTCCGCATTTATAGCATGTCGCTTCCTCTGTGCAATGTTTGTGCACATGTCCATATCTGCCGCACTTGTAGCACATTGCTACGTTTAGGTTTTCTTCGACGTGCAGTGTGCGCAGATCCAAGTTTATTCTTCCTCTGGTTACCATTTCTCTGAATAATTCCCCGTCCTCTATTTGTATTGTCCAATTTTCTTTTGTTTTATTTCTGCATTCCTTCTTATATGTCGTCCTTATTACGCTTTTGTTCCTGTCCATGATTTCCGCTATTTTTTCGTTTTCTGCGCAGATTGCTTCCATGAGGTCTTCTGTCTCATACCCTTTATTTATCCCTGTAATTTCGATTGTCGGGTATCTCTTTTCATTCTCTTTTATTTCTATACCTTTCTTGCCGTTTAGCATCTTTATCATTTCTTCTTTTTGTTCATTGGTGTTACTTTCTAGCACTATCCTGCCATTCTTTAAGCTTCTAATGCTTTTCATCGTTCCTAATTCTTTCAGATCTAGGTTCCTTTTTACCTCTTTTAGGGCTTGAATTGGATCTGCCTTGCCTGTGACTTCCACTATCAGGTTATGTCTTTTTGTTTTAGCGGGGCTTTGCCATTCTTTTTGGACTCTCTGTGTGTCCTCCCTATTGCCTCCTATGGTCTCGGCGTATGTCCTTTTATTTCTTTCCGCCCCTCGTCTGACTTTTGTCCATTCTCCCTCTGCTTCGTCTTTTCCTTCTTTGTCTGTCTGTTTTTTGTTCCTGTCTTTTGTGTTTGTCTTCTCTTTCTTTTCACCGTTTGGTGTTTCTGTTTCGCTTGTTTTCGTTGTATCTTTACTGTTCATCGGTTGCTCTGACGCCCTTGTCAAATATTCCGCTTCTTTTTCGTAGCGCCTAACCTCTTGTATCAGTCTTTCGTTTTGCCCTTGCAGAATTCCCATTTTGTAGGCCCAGCTTGTCATAATCACTGTCTGCAGAGCTTGTAGCGACTTATTTACCTCTTGCTGTTCTGTTCTGTTGAATTGTATCTTAGAGTACGCGTATTTATTCGCCGATTCATGTATATTCAGTGTTGCCTTTAATGCCCTTTTTAGCTCTTGTCCTATGTCTTCGCTCTCTGCTTGCCTTGTCTCTTCTTGTTCGTTTCTTTCTTTTTTGTCCCTTTCATTATTGCTGTCTGTTTCATCCTCGTCATCAGCCTGCTGTCTGCCCATCGAGTTGATACTTTGTGACCGTAGTCTAGCTACTCCCATCTCTTCATCTGTGTTTTGTGTTTTGTTTTGTGTGTTCATTTTGTTCCCACGAGTAGGTGAGTTCTATTTCGTCGCCCCGGACAGAGCTCCCATCTCCGGGGAAGGCTAGGGTCCATGAGGATCGCCACTTCTCGTCTTTTGTCGTCACGCTTGCGACTGGTCTGCCCACCAGCCATGCATCCCTTCGGCACGGACCTCCTTGGGATTGGGGAGTTTTTTTTATAGTGGTTTTCTCCTCCACGCGGCCCAGGCGGCGAAGCCAAGACCCCCGTGCCCCCGATTACCACTACAGCCTTCGCTCGGTGCTCCGGCTGGTCTTTGCGGCCTATCGGCGGTTTGCGGTTTGATCATCCCTCCTCCTTTCTCAAAACGGGCTTGGGACCGTCTACGGCGGAGTCTCACTGTCAGGGACATGAGTGTATTCATTTCACTTGCCCGCCTTTCGACATGAAGTATTAATTATCCTCAATCTAACGAAACCACCGCCAGGGAACCCATCCCGACACCACACTCCAAAAATTAGCGGGGTGACCTTTGTTTATTTCATTTCGTCTACAGTAGTCATTTTACAGTTATGTTACATCTATTTATTTACATATATATATATATACATACTACCTTAACTAACATATATTCTACTCTTCTGATTGCACCTGCTGTCGTTTACCATAGTCCTCATCTGTTTCTGTTTCTACCTCATTTTCTTCTTCTTCATCTTCGTCCCTCATAGCTGCTTCTGCCCATCTGTTAATTTTTTCTGTGTGCTCTTTGTTAATTTTGTTGTTAAGTCTTAGTTGGACAGTTCTATTCTTGAATGTTAGTTCTATGTTTTCCCTTATTGTCGCTCTGTGCTCTATTAGGCATTCTTCTAAAATATGCCTTGTGTCCTCCTGTCCTCTCCCGCACTCGCACATACCTTCGTTGTCTCCTCTCTTGAACCTTTTTAGGTACTCATTCATGTTTCCATGTCCTGTTGTTAGTTGTATGGCTTTGCGACTCAGTCCCAGTCCATCCCATCCCACCTCTCTGCACATGTCATGGGTTGTTCTCCCTGTTGTTCCTTGATCCCATTCATGTTGCCATCTTTTTCTCATTTCTCTTCTCCTGCTCTCTTGTTTGTTTTTCCCCGTTACTCTGCCTGTGTTCAGGCAGAGAAAACAGGCAGAAAACTGTCAGGGACAGGATTGAAATACGTTTTTCGACCTTTCGGTATGAAACTTGATTACTCCTCAATCTAGCGAAATCACCGCCAGGGAACCCATCCCGACACCACACTCCAAAAATTAGCGGGGTGACCATTTTTATTTATTTCATCTTACCTTTACATATTAATTCATTTTCTATATTTATTTACATTTTGTTTACATTTTATTTACATTTATTTACATGTTTCTGCTTCGGCTGCTTCCTCTGGTATTATTCATGGTCAGCTTCTTCCTTGATCTTCTTCGCCATCTTCTTCTTCTTCTCCTCCCTTTTCTTCTTCTTCTTCTTCTTCTTCTTCTTCCTCTTCATCCTCTGATTCATCCCTGATGACCATCTCTGCCCATTCGTTAAGTTTGTCTAGTTGTTTCTTGACTATTTTGCCGTTGTCTCTGATCTTTATTTCTGTATCTCCATACTTGGTTTGAATTTTCCCTCTTGCAGATGCATTTGGTCTACTTGTGCATTCGTGCATAATGTGTGCGGCCTGTTCTGTTGTTGTGCCGCATTTGCATATTCCGTCTTCATTTCTTAAGTTGAAACGTTTTATGTATCCCTTCATATTGCCGTGGTTGGTGATTAGTTGCGCCGCTTTGTAACTTAGATCTAGTCTATCGTTACCTATTTGTTTGCATAAGCTGTATCCATGTCTACCTGTTTTCTCTTGACACCATTCTCTTTGCCACCTTTGCATTGCTTTTCTGCCTGTGATTTCTTTTCTTTTTCTCTCACTTATCCCTCCTTGGTCTGTTTCTACTTCTTCGTTCAGTGCCTGTTTGGCCAATTTGTGTGCTTTCTTGTGTGCTGTATTTTGTTTACCTTGTCCTTTTAGCCATTTGATTTTTATGTCCTTTTGGCTCCTTTCTAGTAGTTCTATTTTCTTTTGTATCCTTATCGCTGTTATATTGCCTGTAGCCTTATTCTTTATTGTTTGCAACGCATTTTTAGAATCCGTTATAATTGCCAGTTCTTTGTGTCTGCTCATCTCTGCTACTTCCACTCCTTTGAGTATTGCGAGTAGCTCTGCTTCGTGAGTTGTGGTATGATTTTTGATTCTGCACTTTCCTTCTATCTGCTTTCCTGCATCACTTACTGTCCAGCCAATTGCTGCTTTACCATTTCCCCCTGTTGATGCATCTACGTATATCATTTTGTTTTTTCCTTGTCCGTCATCTTGCACTCCTTTCCAGGCAGGGTGTGTTCTTTTTGCCCTTAGTTCCGTACTAATCTTTCTTCTCTCTCTATTGTCCTTCCAATTTTCGGCTGATGTGCTTGCCTCAATATGTAGGGGTATAATTCCAGCCATTACTTGTAGTAATGCTGTTGGTGCTGTCCTGTATGCTCTTGTCGTAGCGATCAGGAAGGGTCTTTGTATAGCTGCCAGTAGCCTTTTAGCTGTTTTGCTGGTTGTTTGGTCCCCCCATATTTCATTTCCATAATTTATCGCTGATTTGAATATCCCCTCATAAATCCATTTTATGACACTTGGTTTGCCTCCCCATTTTCTTCTCATGACTCCCATGATTTTACCTGTGTTCTCGGCCACCTTTTTCCTTATATATTTCATGTGACTGATAAAATTTGCCGCTTTGTCTATGTAGATTCCCAGATATTTTATTCTATCCTGCATTATAGCCCTGTTCCCAGCTGATCCGATTACTGGTGCTCTTTTCCTTTTGTTATAGCTGACATACATAAACTCAGTCTTATTACTGTTGTATTGTAACTTGCAGTCTTTGGCAAATTGTTCGCATGTTTCCCATATCCTCTCCCAGAGACGCTCAATCTCCTTCACTGAGTTTCCATTTATCACCACCACCTGGTCATCAGCGTACGCTTGTGCGTATATTTGGCCCTTGCCGGCCCAGTGCTCCTCTGGGATGAACTCGTTTCTCTCTTGAAGTCTTTTTCTATCAGTATCTTTGATTCTTTGGAACCATTCTTCCATGATCAACAGCCATATTGTGGGCCCTAAGCTGGATCCTTGAGGACACCCTCTGTTTAGAGTCTTTTCGATCTTTCCCAGTTTTATTGTTCTTTCTTGCATAAAATTGTATGTGATTTTTCTTAGGTCGTCTGGGACTTGTTTCTCTTCCATCTTTTTATCTATAAGTGGCGCCCAAGCCATGTTGAAGGCATTCTTCAGGTCTAGTGTTACGATTAGAGTGTGCTTTTTGTTCCGTCTGTTTTCTCTTAATTTTTCTATGATCTTTTCCACCGCTTGTATCGTGCTTCGTCCTTTTCTAAAGCCATACTGCTCTTCAGCAAGTTGGTTTTTGACTTCAAGATGATGCTGTACTCTTTGGTTGATTAGTTTATCCAGCACCTTTCCAAGCGCTGGAAGCAGACTAATGGGTCTTTGAGACCCGTCCTTCTTGGGGATCATTTGTATCTTTGCTCTTTTCCACACTTTTGGAAATTTCCCATCTCTTAGGCATTTTCTATAAATGTTTGTGATTTTATCCCCATCTATCTCGAAGATGTAGGGTAGTGCCTCGTTTGGTATGCCGTCTTCAGCTGTAGCCTTTCCTTTCTTGAAGTTATTTATCGCCTCCTGTATTTCTTCTTTCGTTACTTCTGTATCGCTATTACCACTGAAGATCTTTCTTCTGTTTCTTAGCCTATTTTGTTTATCGTCGTCATCCTGTGCCTCGTCAACTGGGAAGTGTTTATTGATTTCTTCTAGGTTGCACTCTTCTTCGGTTTTGATGCCACTTTTTTGTGCATTTTGTTTTGCTCTGCTTGGATTCTGTTTAGTGATCTTCCCCAAGATCTTCCATACCTTGTGCCACGGTCTGCTTTCTGTAGTTTCCTGAACAAATTCTTTGAATTTGTTTTCTTTCACCTCTTGGATTTTCTTTTTATATTTTAGCCTTGTTTCCTTGTATGTCAGTCTTTCCTGTTCGCCTCCTCTGTTCTCTTTCTTGCTTTTTTGCCAGGCCTGTCTCTTTTGTCTTGTCCGTTTTCTTAGCTCGTTTAGCTCGTTTGACCACCATGGTTTGCAGTTATCTTTGATCCTTTTGGTCCGGATATGTTTTTTACATATCCTCGCAACATTTTCCTGATATTCCTCTGCCAGGATCTCGATGTCATCGTGTTCTGTGTACACTTGTCGTTTTAGTTCGTCTTGTAATTCTGCCCAATTTGTTCTTGGGAAATCGAAGATAATCCTTTCGTAAGCTTTTATTGCCTGATTACCAATATCGAACGTGATCATCCTGTGGTCGCTGAGGGTATCCTCCTCCTCGACTTTCCAGCGGTTGATTTCGCAATTTCTGCTGATTGTTAAATCGATCCAGCTTTCCCCTCTTCCGCCACTGAAAGTGGCTAGCGATGTCGCTCTATTATGTATGATGTAGCCTTGTTGGACTACCCACTCCATCACCCAGTCCCCTCTGGTGTTATTTTCTTTACCACCCCATCCGGTGTTTTTCGCGTTTAAATCGCCGCCAATGATTTTAGGGCCTTTCCAGTCATCGATTATTTTTACTATTTCTAGTAATCTTTGCGGTTCTGCCTCTCGAGGTTCGTTGTATATACTGCATATTAGCATTTCTTTTCCTTCGCTTGTGGTGACTATCGTCGTGGCATTGTTGTTAGTTGCTTCTTTCAGCATTTTGACTCCTTTTAAGTCACTCTTTATCCATATATTAGCTTTTGAGTTTTTGTCTCCAAATTTTTCGTAGCCCCGCCATGTGGCTTTTTCGTATGGTTCTTGGATTAAAATTATGTCGCCTTTGATTTGACTAGCGTAGTTTTTGATGACTTCCATGGCCTGTTTCCCTTTTCCTAGATTGACCTGTATGATCTTTAGGTCTTTCCCCTTCTTTGTGTGCGTGTTGTTGCTTGTCATCAATATTTAATATTTTGTCTGGATCGCTCTCTTGCCGCCTCTATCGCCGGACATCGGTTGTCTTTTGCACTGTGGTATCTGTCCCCTCTATTGACGCCGTATCTTTTGCAGTTTGGGCAGTCTAAAGCCCGCTTCTCTTCGCATGCTTTTCCCTCGTGCTTTCCTCCGCATTTGTAGCAGCATGGTACATCTCTGCAGTGCTTATGCACATGTCCAAATCTGCAGCAATGGAAACACATGGCAATATCTATTTCCTCCGCCACATAGAGCACCTGCAGGTCCAGGTTGATTTTGCCTCTGTGTATTATTCTTTTAAATAATTCCTCATTTTTCACTCTTAGTGTGATATTTTCTTTGTTTGTATTTCTACATTCTCTCCTGTAGGTTATGTTCATTACGCCTTTGTCTCTTCTTATAATATCCGCCAATTCCATGTTTTCCATCCCAATCGCCTCATTTAGTTCTTCTTCGGTGTACCCCTTGGTGACACCTGTAATTTTTATGTTTGGGTGCCGTTTTTCGATTTCTTGCACCGTTATTCTGCTTTTATTCTTTAGCATTCCCATTATTTTCTTCTTTTCGATTTCATTGGCACTCTCTAGTATTATCTTGCCTGTTTGTGTTTTCCTGACGCTTCTGATTGGTTCAAGCTCTTCAAGGTTTAGGTTGTTTTTGATGAGCTTCATAGTCTTTTGGACTGCTTCATCTTTGCTGTCATTAACCTCGATCATGATTTCATGTTTTTCTTTATTCTTTGGGCTCTGCCACTCTTTTGGCTTTTGTGTGCCATTGTTTCTTGTGTTTTCTCCAATGGCTTTGGCGTACGTTTTATATCTCCTGTTTCTTACGGGTGCCGTCTCCCATTCTTCGTCATTTTGTCTGCGTTCCTTTGATGCGGAAGGGTCTTCGCTCTCTTCCTCTTCGTCCATACTCTTCTTTGCATTACTTGTTTCGTCTTGTCTGCTCTGTTTGTTTGTGCTTATTACTTCGTGCTGCAGTATGTTTCTTTTCTCGGACACTTCTTCCCTGAGTCTTTTGTTCTCGCCTTCCAGTTTCCCGATCTTATAGGCCCAGCTATTCATAATTTTTTGAAATGTTATGAGTCCCGTGTTTACTTCTTTGTGTTCATTCCTGGTAAACTGTCTTTTCCCATTACGATATTTGTTTGCTGCGGCAAAGATGTCGTTTACCGCTTTTGTGCCCTCTTCTAGCTCATCCTCTGTCCTTGCCCTCTCTCGCTCACCGCTTTTTATCATATCCGGTTCCTTTTCCGACTCGTCCGTTTGCCCAGACTCGCTCTCCTTGTTTGGGTTTTTGTTAACTGTCTTGCCTTCTTTCTTCCTTTTCTTACGTTCTTTGGGGCTGCTTGTTTCCGCGCTTTTTCCTTCTTCTTCACTTTCGGACCTTGCTCTCCTCTCTTTGCTCTTTAATTTTCGGGTTCTGCTAGACTTCATGTCTTCGCTTTCTTCTCCTTCTGTTCCTTCTTCCCGTTCGTCTTCGCTGCTTTCATATTCTGTTTGGTTGGTTTGGTTTTGGTTTTTGTTAATCATTTTGATTCCCACGTGATCGGAAGATTTATTCGGTCGCCCCGGGCAGAGCTCCATGCCCGGGGAAGGCTAGGTTTGTTGGAGTTCGCCTGTACTCCTTGGTTCTTGTCACGCTATCGACTGGTCTGCCCTCCAGCCATGCATCCCTTCAGCACGGACCTCCTTAGGATTGGGGCGTTTTTTATAGTGGTTTCACCTCCACGTGATCCAGGCAATGAAGCCAAGGCCCCCGCGTCCCCGATTACCACTACAGCCTTCGTTCAGTACTCCGGCTGGTCTTTGTGGCCTACCGGCGATTTGCGGTGTGTGTCCCCCTCCGCTTTCGCAAACGGGCTGAGTACCGTCTATGGCGGGGTTCTCCGGTCTGACCTCTGCTTCGACCAGATACTCATTTTTCGGCTGAGTCGACCTCGCCCTCTGAGTCTTGGCCCCCCGAAGGGATTTCCGCTTGGTGCCGCGTGGAGGCGCTCAGTAGGACCTTTAGTAGCCGCTTCCGCCGTGACGACCGGTTACCTTAAAGCCCGAAGGCTCCCCGCTGTCAGAGACCTGTCAGGGACAGTGAGAATCTCGTTAATTCTTTAATGCGCGTCACTAACTAGAAGACGAAGTATTTTGCCTTCGTGAGAAAGTCATAGTTACTCCCGCCGGTAACCCGCGCAATGTTTTGTATTAATTAGACAGTTGGATTGCCCAAGTCCGTGCTAGTTCTGAGCTGAAGGCGGGCGAAGAAGATCCGCGGGAGGCCAAGGTACAGCGAATATAGTCAAGTGATAAGAGAAACTATTTATGTTAGAATTTATTCTATTTGATCTTATCTAAAGATTGACCATATGCCCCGTTTTGATTTTATTCTCACTGAAAATCGTGTATAAAACTATAAAATTCTGAAATGAGAAAAATAATAGAACAGAATCGAAAGTATGCGAATACAGTTGGAAATCAATATTTCTATCTCGTATCCCGGAGAACAATGTTCCATCGTAACAAATCCAGATAAATGAACTAGCCATTGCTTCTGTTGGTTCGGATATCGTTTACGTCTGGGATAATAATATCCCTAAATATTGAGAATTTGGGGATGTATTTTATCTTCCAAGCCGTAATCAAAGTTAAAAAAAAAGGTTTATTGGCTTGTGGTAAAGGATTACAGTAGTGACATATTAGCATGAATTAAAGGTACTTATTGCGTCGAAATGATGGAATATCAAAAAAAAAAACAAAAATGAGGAAAAACGGTTCCCTACCGGATTTCGGCGATAAAATTTCCTCGGCGAAAGGCACGGCGCGGAAAATGTCTATTTACGGATAAATACCTGGGCTGTAGGCCTGATTAGGCGGTAAGCTGGTGCTGGCGAATATCCGGCGCGGTGTGCTACGCACATATTGACTTTTGAAATGGATATGAAACATCGGCAACTTTCAACATACAATCTTTAATAAAACCACCATCAGTGAAAGGTTTTGATCTCTTCGCGATTTCTAATGCAATAATAAAACTTGATTTCAGGGCTTCTTCGCTCTCGGTATTAGCTTTAGTAAACATCGATTGTTGACCTTTTTAAAGTTTAGATTTAAACCCTTAGTAGCCTGATTTACGAAAGTGATTTATTTTTAATATTACTGTGTTTGCTTGAGGGTCTAGATGAAGGGAAAAATAGCTAAAAAAATCACAATATTTATTTTACATATTTATTTAGAAAAAAAAACAGGTATCAATTTTGATACTTCAGGCATTAACGCCATAAAGAAATTAGATATACTTATGCATGAAAAAAACAGGTATCAATTTTGATACTTCAGGCATTAACGCCATAAAGAAATCAGATATACCTATGCATGAAATAATGCGAAACATTGATTGTTTTTATTATCGCATAACGACACTTTACACTTTTTACAGAACCAGGAGGTAAGTTTCCTACAATTATTAAATTTACACTTATTTCTAGAATCCATAAATATTTTATTATGACGAATACAATCGCAACGCACGTCAGTAGAGGGTAGTACTTGTACACCTGTCCGGGGTCTTTTAGAAGGTACTGTAGTGTCTTGTCGACTGTTGGTACTGGGTCTTCCCCTTTTATTTTTCGAGTGACTTTGATATCTACATAAAGTATCGGCAAGCTCAGTTCTAAAATCTGATAACTTCATAATATTCTTCTGAAGTTTTCCTTTCATTGTGTTTACCTTTTTGTATAGTACCCAAGCATTGATGACAGTCATGTCTAACAAGTGGTAGAAGAGCCTCGTTGTCCACTTTCTCGACTTTATGCGGATGCGATATCGACCAATGAAGCTATCCATCAAATCAACGCCGCCCATGTGTGCATTATATTCTTTTATGACCCGAGGACATGATACTTGAACATTGGCCTTTAGTTTTTTTTCGTAGCGGGTTATAGTATCCGCTGGTTCAGCGCCAACATACGTGGAAAGTAATAGTACTTGCTTGTTGTCTTTCCAACTTGTGGCCGAAAATTCGTGGCCTTCGTGAGAGGCCACATTTTCGTGATATGTTCCTCTGGGTACGTTAGACTTCATAATTTCCCGTTTTTCCGGCAACTTGCACGACTTTCCAAGCCTGTTTCTCTGTACTGTTCCAAGACAATAAATACCTTCGTTGGTCAAGTAATGTAGCAGAGGAATATTCGTATAAAAATTGTCAAAATAAGTTATATGATTGACGTGCCTTGGTACTGGTCGTAACAATCGAATAACTATATTCGATACAGCTCCGAGGTCTGGTTCGCCAGGTAAACGGTCTATGTCCTTAGCTCCTGAGTAAATCTCAAAACTGTAGGCATACCCAGACAGAGCATAAAACGTATAATTTGAATCCCCACTTATGGGGCTTGTTGGGTAAGTATTGTTTCATAAAATGTTTAATTTTAGTTGAACACATTTGCTCGTCTAGTGATAGACGATGCTCAAATGGTACAGTAATAAATTTCTTGTTCAAATAGTCTATCACTGGTCTTACTTTATGCAGTCGGTCGTGCTGGGGATGATCAATGGGCAAATGTTTAGAGTCGTCATTCATGTGAAAAATTTGTCGAATTTTATCAAATCTGTTGCGATTCATTGTTTGTGCTATGGGTTCATACTTTGTAATGTTTGACCAGTATGACCTGACACTAGGATAATGATATACACTAGTAAAAATAAGAATTCCAATAAATTTACGTAATTCTAAGACAGTTACAGGTTCTGTAAAGTTGGGATTCTTTTGGAAGGCATATTTATCAAATCTCAAAATTTCTTCACCGAAAAAATAAGAAAAAAACTGAAAAGGAGTGTCTAAGTTCATAATTTCTTGTGAATACTCAGTGTTTCCAGCAAACTGGAAAACATTTTGGACTATGTCCATATTCTTTACTCTCCACACTAAGTTTCTAGAGTTGAAAGGTGCAGTTTGTAGGTTGTTCTGGCTGCTGGTTGTAGGAGTTGGGCTTCGTTCAACAGTCTCTAAATTATGTTGCATGTCGGTATCTACGTTTGCTGCAGGTGGATCTGCATCCAAGTTTGGGTCAGTGGGAAAATTACCTACATCCTCTTCATCTTCTAGCTCCATCAGACGATCTCTTTGGCTCGAATAATAGTCTATGTCATCTTCATTGTCGGTGGAATCGTCTTCCGAAATTTCACCATTTTCTAACCGCTTCAATATGCTCTCAATCTCTTCTGGTCGCATTTTTGATAAATTTCTATAATAAAATAAAAATAAAAGTAATCCCAACACCAAGCTATGCAGAAAAATAATGAATCGGAAGTTCAAAAAGTTTTTATAGCTAAAGAATTAGTAGGTAGGTTTTATGTAGGGCGGAATGCCTGAAGTATCAAAATTGATACTCACAAAAATAGCACTAGTTTCTTCAAGTAAAACATGCACTCGCAAAAAATAATTATATCATAGCGAAAATAATATATAAGCTTACCTCAAAAGTATTTATATTCTTCAGAAAAAGAAAATATATCAAATTTGTATTCAACAAAACTTTTAGTAAAATGTGTTTACTTGTTCACTTTGCCGCGCAAGTAATATGTCATAGATAAAATAAAACAATAATGACATTTGATTTTTTTTTTTAATTTCGTTGGAAAGAATATTACAACAGTAAAATACGTACAGCCAACCTATAAAAAAAAACTGATAGTAAAGTGAACATTCGGTTTAAAAGATTGGTATCAAAATTGAAACTCTAGGTTATTAAGGGTTAAAGATGGCAATGTGTCCATTCTTATTTTTTCAGTGTAACAATCGAATTTTGATTCATGATTCGTATCATAGTGTCTCTTCAAGTTAAACTCCTTACAAACAGCAAGTGTTTTATTGCAAATCAAACACAGTGGTTTATCTTTCCATTCTATGAAAAAAAAATATGCAATTTCCCATTTAGACTGAAAAACTCTGCGCTTACTATCAACTTTACGTGTTTGTGACATTATGCCAAAATCGTAACAATTTTGGAACTCGACACAACAATTATGGATATCGAACGCGCACAGCACAAATAAATGCACAATACCTTCACAATCATTAGACTTCACAATCACTACTTCGCAGTACAACTAGAATCCTTCTCCGACCATATCGCTTCGATTACTCGACTCAACTGACGTTTTTTTTTTTTTTTGAAGAGGGGAGAGAAGATCTTTTATAGACTTATAGACGCCCCTATAGTGGGGCAGTGTTGGAGTCCTCCTCATGAAGGGCGGGAGTATACCAACTAAAAACTCTCCTCCAGAGTAGAGCGGAAGGAGACCGAACCTTGACCGTGGTCAACCGCAGGTTCATGGGTCCGTTCGGCTGCACCTACCCCGCGCTTTCGCGCGATTATGGTGCAGGCGCCCGGACCCGTCGCAGTGGAGTGATGAAACTAATTTAATAAATTAAATTAGTACTCCTCTTGGTCGGTTATGTCTGCGTGAAACAGGGACGTCGTATTTGGGAAAAGGAATTTTGGTGGGTGGGTGGGTGGTTGTCCAGTCTGTCGAAAAATTTAATGGAGAGCTCTTTGATGTAATCCGACACACTCGGCGTTTTTTTGTTGCGATGTATTTGCGTATTCCGCATATACAGCGGGGTGTTAAGTACACGTCCTAGCGCGAGGTTTTGCTGCCGTTGGAGCGCATCGATTCGCGAGCTAATACAGTGACCAAACACGATCGAGCCGTAGGTCATTTGTGGTCTTATAACCATCTTAAAAAGATTAATCCTGTTCTTAATTGACAGTTTGGATCGCGTGTTAATGATTGGCCGTAGATGGGCTATCGTGGTTCTGGCTTTGTTGACCGCGAGCTTGATGTATTTGGCCCTGGTTGTCGAGGACGACGCCCAGGTATGTAACGTGGTCGGAAAGCGGAATTGGCGTGTGAGAGGATCGCGGGCTTCATGCCAGGGCACCTGAAATGTACGACCTTACTTTTGTCGGGATTAATTGCAATGCGCCATTTGATTGCCCATGCTTCGAAGGAATCAATGGCGTTTTGAATTCTTTTTTCAAGATGTTTCTTGGTTTTAGGCGTGTTAGCGCGGCCGCGAAATAGAAGCGCCGTATCGTCAGCTTATTGCGTGGTCATAACAGGCGTAAGGACTGGAATATCGGTGACGAAGATGTTATAGCGCGTCGGGGAGAGGCAGGACCCCTGGGGCACCCCGGCTTCTATGTGCCTCCGCGACGAGGTGGATGCGTTAACTTTCGTGTGAAATTGGCAGTTGCGCATGAAATTGTGCGTAAGTTTGATCAGGTATGGCGAATACTGATGTTTGATCATTTTGTACGTTAGCGCCTCGAGCCAGACTTTATCGAACGCTTTATCCACGTCAAAGAACACTGCCGCAGTGTCTTTCGCGAAAGAGAAACCCTCTTTGATTATTCGGTGACTCTAAGCAGTTGGTGTGACGCAGAGAGGCCGGCGCGGAAACCGTGTTGCGTATCGGAGATAATGTTATGCGCTTCTGTGTGATCGCGAATGCGCTTGAGTATAATTTTCTCAACGATTTTACCTAGCACGCTAAGCAGACTGATCGGACGATAGTTCTGTGGGAACGTCGGCGATTTCCCCTGTTTGAGGATGTTAATAATAACAGAGGCGATCTTCCACGCCTGCGGGAAAATACCGAGTCTCATCCAGGCGTTCGCGATATTGAGCAGCGCGACCCTACCTTTGCGACCGAGGTTTCGTACCATTGCGTTGGATATTCCGTCGTATCCCGGTGCCTTTTTTGGTTTAAGAGCTTTAATTTTCGCGTCGAGCTCGGCTTTAGTGGCCGGAATAATTTTCGGTTGTCTGTTGGCGGTGGCGAGAAACGCGTTTACGGTGTTTTCGACTTCCTGCGTGAAGTCGTCGCCGTAGGAGGGGTTCAGAGTGAACTGCTGCTCGAGCGAGTCGGCGAACGCGCCCAACGCTTTTTTCTCTGACCGTCGTGGCGAGGCTATTAATTTCTCGGCGATAACCCGGATTGCGAATGGTCTGCCATCGGCAACGGGCAGTTCTTTTAGCCTTAATTAAAGGACTTCCTCGGGGGGAAAAGGAGGCTCTTTTTGCGACGTGGTTTGAGAGGATGTGGCCTCGTCCACCGCGGCGATTATCACAGGGGTGAGGTGGATAACCGCGTAATTTAGGTTCGCTTCGGTTTTGATGTTAAACAGAGTACCGATTCCCGAGTCAACCTTCTTCCTGAATGAATTCCAGTCGGTGGTTTTTATTGAGCGCGGTGGAATCTGATTTCTCATCGCAACGTCCAGAATAACTGGATTGTGATCAGAGATCAGATCGTTGTGTGTGTAAATGTCAATTTCAACGTTAAGATTACTAATCACGGTGGGCTTGAACATGATTTAAATAAGTTTTAGCACCACCGATTTTCTTTCGGCATTCGATTCCTGGAGTCATAAGAAGGCTAGAAAAAAAATTTCACCGTTAGCCTTAGAGCCGTTTTCGAAAAAAAAACCTTTTTTCACGAGGAAAGATTCATTGTTCGAGATATCGCGATTTTTGTACCTTTTGCTCACTTCTAGTTCCCAAACATCCTCAAGTTGGCATAAATGATGTTTTCCTATCAGTTTTACACTAGCGCAAAAACATTTAATTTACAAAACATAATTTTGAAATTGTTCCTTTTACTAAGACCGGAGATACTCATTGGCGATTCTCAGAAACAGGTTAAAATAGCAAAATTTTGAAAGAATTATTTTTCATTCGAATGAGTTTTGCGCTAGTATGTCAACAAGCAAGAATCATATCTTTTATTTCCACCCTTGTCTGATTTGCGGGGCCATCGAACCATCGCCAACCCCCACCCACGATAGATCGAATGATCAATGTTATTCGTGCAATTAGTTAAACATTTCAGATACTTCGACATTTTGAGGTTAAGTTGTAATTGTTCTCTTCGGAATTTCAATTTCTTGTGAAAGTATGGTCAAGAGATCAAAGGACCATTAAGAAAATCGAGCGCGCATATGTTTTCTCTGTTTGCAGGAGAAGAAACAAATGGTCAAAATCAGTGGTGCTTTATGTGTGAATCTAAAAAAATGTGTGAATTATGCTGAACATCATGAACGTTTTCCTAATGTTTTATGTAGCGCTTGCAAAATTATCGTATATCGGTCAGTGAAGTGTGAAACTATCGAGAAAATAACTCTGCCGGACTATACAAAGTTCAAAATTTTGGAGAAGAATACTCGGGCAAAAACTCAAACGTTGTGCAGTTGCACATTGTGTGAATTGGTACGAGATCCAGGACCATTTAACTTCACTAAAAAAAATGGTGATGTGGCCATCATGTTACTTTCTCCGACTTTATATTTACGTTTTCATGGGTTTATTTTCAATTGAAATCATATTTTAAATGTACATCGAGCGTTTTGTAGACTCGGATGAAACTGACGTTTAAAACGTCAAATTCATGAAAGATGGAAAAAATATACATCAAATTAAAAAACTCGGTTTACTCAAAAACTAACGAGATTTCGAAAAAAAACGTATTCTTTAGAAGTTGTTCATTTTGGCATTCTCTACAATTATTATTCACATAAATTTGCTGTAACTATTATTGTTTCATAATTATAAACCAAAAATTAAAAAAATAATAATACTGTTAGGTTCAGGGAAAAAGGTGCTAGCCCCAAATAAGCGACACTGATTATTCACTTAAATATATTTTACAAACAGGTTACAATGACTAATTTCTACTGCGTAGTACGTGCTACTCTCTCGACTGCTTTCTCTCGATTGCCCCGAGCTCCTCCCTCCTCGATCCGATCTCGCTCTTGGGACTCCCCGTCGTATGTGACGTCCGCTCGGCTCGCGTACTCCATTCCAGCGGCGTCCGCTCGGTCCGCGCCCTCCGCTACAGCGGCGTCCTCCCGCTCAGCGTCTTCAGACGCTAACACGGCCAAACTGACAGAAGTTCCGTTCTCGGAACTATTGCCATCTTCACCCTCTGCTATGGGAATGAAAAAAAAAAAAAATTGGTCGCAGCAAGTCTCTCTCTGGAGCCTGCCTAATTAATTTTTTAGACAAGTCTCTCTACGGATCAAGTCTACGCATTAATTATTAGACAAGTCTCTCTGTGGATCAAGTCTACTCATTCATCACTAGACAAGTCTCTCTGTGGATCAAGTCTACTGATTCATTATTAGACAAGTCTCTACGGATCAAGTCTACCCATTCATTATTAGACAAGTCTCTCTACGGATCAAGTCTACCCATTAATTATTAGACAAGTCTCTCTGTGGATCAAGTCTACTCACTCATTATTAGACAAGTCTCTCTGTGGATCAAGTCTACTCATTCATCACTAGACAAGTCTCTCTGTGGATCAAGTCTACTGATTCATTATTAGACAAGTCTCTCTACGGATCAAGTCTACTGATTCATTATTAGACAAGTCTCTCTACGGATCAAGTCTACCCATTAATTATTAGATAAGTCTCTCTGTGGATCAAGTCTACTCACTCATTATTAGACAAGTCTCTATGGATCAAGTCTACTCATTCATTACCTCTCATTCCTTTTTTTTTATACTGGCTCAGTAAGAAAACAAACGCTTACCACTTTCATCTTGGTTGTCATTCTCCAACAATAGCAACAAGTCGGTCATGTCTACAGATACACACCAGTCTTTAGGCCAAGGTCTCAATTGTTCCTTGGCAGCCTTAACGATTTTATTCTTTCCAACTCTCTTTAGTTCGTACCTTCCCTCCAGTGTTATAGCCAAAATTTCATATGGGCCCATAAACTCGAAATCTGTTTTACTCACGTGCATTTTGCTGGCACGGTGTAGCAATACATAATCGCCTACTATATACATAGCACTGTCTCGTCTCTTAGCATTGAGATTCAGTTCATCCTTTTGACTTAGCCTTAACCTTTCCGAAACGCGTTTACGATCTAGCGTCAAATTGCGGATCGGTGTTAAATCTCGACCTAGCTCTTTAATGGCGGACTGAATGAGCGGTGTACTAGTCTGAATTCCGATTAGGATTTGCATAGGTGATACATTGGTAGATTTTTGAACGGTGGTATTTAGCACAAGTTGTATCTTCCATAGCGTGCTCGGCCATTCTGTTGTTACTCGTGTTTCGATACGGATCAGGTTCATGATAGTTCGCATATATCGTTCTACCTGACCATTAGAACGATGTACATCGGGGGTAATAAAATGATACTGGATTTGCCAGGTATCCAAAAGCTTGCATACATTAGCATTATGAAAATTTAATCCCGCATCCATAACAATTAATTTAGGTGTACCAAAAAGAGAAATAAAATTTTGTAACACCTGTTCAGTTTCAGCGGACTTCAACGTTTTTATCGGAATCAGGTTACAGTACTTCGTGAATGCATCTATTATGACAAAAACATGCTTATATTCATTAACGATAGGCAGGGGTCCTAAACAGTCAATGTGTATAGTGTGCAAAGGTTCGTTCGGCTTTTCTGGTTGCCTGACCATGCCCTGTAAGGGTCCAGTGCGGGTCTTTTTTACTGCGCAAACCAGGCAGTGCTTGACGTAATTTTGTACAAAAGACCTCATACGCGGGAACCAAAAATGTTTACGAATAGAATCGATCGTCTCATCGGTTCCAACGTGACATTGCTCATCATGAAATAATCGTAACAGTCCCAACCGGCTATGACGAGGCACAAAATAACGTACTACTTTTTTTTTTATCGGGTAATATACATTGATGGCACAAAAGACCATACATACATCAACATATTGATTAGGATCTAGTCTACCTTCGCGCAACTCTGTAAGAAGTTGTTGCACTTCAGCATTACTCTTTTGTTCGATGTGCAACCAAGTATCGTGTTGGGTTACACGATTCACGGAAATGTGATTTCGACTTAGATAATCTACGTGACTCAACATTATACCCCTACGATAAATTATCTTGAAATTGAAATCTTGCATATACGTCCACCATCTAGCTATTCGCGGAACGATCTCCTTTTTGGACGCAGTAGCCTTCACTGAATTACAATCCGTAACTATTTTGAAATTTATACCAATCAAATAGACTCGAAAATATTTCAAAGAATTAACTATAGCAAGCGTTTCCAGCTCGTATGAGTGATATTTCTCTTCAGAGGTTGTAGTTCGTTTGCTATCGTAACCAACAACTTTATTCTGTCCATCATATTTTTGCATCAGAATACCACCATAACCCAAAGCACTTGCATCTGTATGTAATTCTGTTGGTAATGCGGGGTTAAATACGACCAGTAATGGGGCTGATGTTAAGCAATCCACTACATACTGTTTGGCTTGTTCATGCTCATCCCGTCAACCAAATTCGACATTATTTTTTGTAAGCGCTGTAATACATGCAGTTCTAGTGGCAAATTGAGGAATGAACCTGCGAAAATACGTAGCAAGGCCCATAAATTGTCGTACTTGCCTTACATTTTTGGGTGCCGCCACCTTTTGAAGTGCCTCTATTTTTTTTAATCCAGGACGTATACCTTCGGATGAAATTTCTTGCCCCAAATAATCAATTTTTGTTTGAAGGAAGAAACATTTCCCAATATTGAGTGAATAACCCGCGGCGCGCAGAGCTTGTAATACTAATTCGAGAGAATGCAGACCTTCTTCTATAGTTAGTGATGGTATAAGGATATCATCTAAGTATATCAAGGCGACACTATCCTTAAGGGAGCCTAAAGCTTTATTAATGGACCTTTGAAAAACTGCAGGCGCATTTGCTAACCCGAACGGCATCCTCAGGAACTCATAATGCCCATCGGGTACAACAAAACCTGTTTTATGAATGGACTCTGCATTAATGGGGATTTGATAAAAACCAGTTGTCATATCTAATGACGTAAAATATTTTCCTTTACCTAATCTATCCATCTGATCATCGATCCTAGGTAGAGGATATCTATCTTTGACTGTGTGGGCATTTAATTCGCGGAAGTCCACTACCATTCTATAAGTATTATTCTTTTTCTTTACAAGCAAAACTGGACTCGAATATGGCGAGTTACTTTCATGAATGATTCCACTCTTTAATAAGTCGCGAATAATATTATTAATTTCACTTTTCTCGCTAGCTGCAAGTCTGTATGGCCTTCGATTAACAATAAAGTTATCAGTCAAATTAATTTCTAGCGAAGCATTGTTGACCACTGGTACACTATTGTCTTTGGGGATAAGATCTAAATATTTATTGAGTACCGCTGATAATCGCAAGTTATGTTCCGGGGGTACGTTGTACTGAGTGGGTAATCCTACCTCGGCTATGCGTAAAATGCCAGGTAATTGTCGGCGCACAACACGCGTGCCCTCAAAATCCGTTACTGCGGCTAATTGACAATTTTGAAATAAGTTACAGCCAACAATTACGTCGTAATCTAAATATTCCGCAGGAACTATCATGAAAGATAAACATGTCTGTTGTCCCGTAATTTCAACTTTTGCTGTAAATTTGTTTCGATTTAATTTGTCCCGGCGTAATGCCGCACAACAAGGAACTGTGTTTAATTAGTTTGTGTTGAAAATTTGAAACAAATTTATCCGAAATTAGAGACACATCAGCACTGGTGTCAACTAATCCCATAAAAGTTTGATCATCTATTCTGATTGCGATTGGAACAACAGATTTATTATTTGCAGTTACTACATTAACATTTTTTTCTTTTCTCAATATCCCGCTTGACAAAACAAACATCAGCCGAATGACCCTTTTTGTAACAGAATTCACACGCCGTATCGTTGCCTTTTTTAACGGGCAATTTGCAGTCTGAAGTAATAGTTGCATTCGCATGTGTCATCGGTAATTTAGGAGAGTATGAATTATATCGTGAGTTTTTATTTATATTTAGTAGTTGCATGCAGTTGCGTTTGATATGCCCAATTTTACCACAATGAAAACAAACATTCGAATTCGGTTCTTGCGACCTGGAACGCGAGACTATTGCGTCTTTATTCAAGCGAGGCCGTTTAAGGGCCGGTGAGTCATAATGCGCAGTTCGCTCGGGAACGCAGGTTTTGGTAACCGAACTTAAATAAACAATCAAATCTGATACCGTATCGAAATCATGCATAACTAGAGAATCCCTAATTTTTTGTTCTGAAATGCCGTACACAATTAACTCAATTAAGTCTGGTGTAGACCAATTGGCGCGCAAATTTTTCAGTAACGTTAGTTTCCGATGAACGTATGAAACGTAAGTGTTGCACGCTGAACTATTAAATGCCGCGGCATCACATAACAAACGCCCTAGAATTTTCTTTTTGGGAAAACACTCGGAAAAATCTCTTTGAAAAGTTAACCAATCCCTTTTTACAGGGGACCAATTTTCATACCACAATTTTGCATCATCCGTTAAATAATGTCCAACTCTTACCACTGTTTGCAAATCCGACCACTCGCATTCATCTTTAATCTCTTGTACCTGCTCTATCCAAGTATCCGCATTGTCTATGCTAGGCCGGAACATCGGTAATTCTACTTGCTCGGGAGCTGTTTTTCCCGTCTTCAAAGTTTTTAATACTTCCTGGAGCAATTGATCCATTACGTATCGTGGTGACGATTCGCGGAGATGTTGGCACTATCCCACCGCTGCTGTTAGGTTCAGGGAAAAAGGTCCTAGCCCCAAATAAGCGACACTGATTATTCACTTAAATATATTTTACAAACAGGTTACAATGACTAATTTCTACTGCGTAGTACGTGCTACTCTCTCGACTGCTTTCTCTCGATTGCCCCGAGCCAGTGTTGCCACAGCTTGATAATTAAATTCGGTAGACGTCACCGGTAAAATTCGGTAGATTTCGGTAGAATAAAAAAAACAAAAATCTTTAATTAAACGTAAAAAAACGGTATTTAATTAATAACTTGTTTTATTACGCTAATAAATTACGAAAATAACAAAAAAACATTAACTATAAAAACTTTAAACTACGAAAATACCAATAAAAACTTTAAACTACTAAAATAACAAAAAAAAAATGAACAAATTGGGAATAACTTTACTTGTTGCAGAAAGCATTAGATAAATACAAGAAAACGAAATATAGCCTGAATATATGAATAATCAACCTGTTCGTGCAAACAAAATTAAGTCTTACTAAGATTATAAACAAATAACTTATTGAAACAACTACTTCCCTGGCTGATGCCACGCCGGATATTGAATGATACAAAAGAAATTTGCATGTTATTACTGGTACTACTAGATAATAACATTGGTTTAAGATCGTTTATTTCTACATACAAGACTAACTTGTATGTAGAAAATTATTCTGAAATGAAATGTGAAACTTTAAACTGTAAATGTTATTATTAAAATGAAAAAACCAGAAAACATTTTGACAAGGGCTACATTTCGTTTTATTGTATTTATCTAATGCTTTCTGCAACAAGTAAGGTTATTCCCAATTTGTTTATTATTTAATCGTGTATTCGATTCCAACCGAAAACAAGATCATTTATTTCTTCACATCTGTACTTTCACTAATCACCTAAATTCAGGTATAAAACCCGTTCAAACCTTCCATAATCTCGTCAGTCGTTTACGACGTCTTCACGTTCACGATAACCTTCACGTAAGTGTATTTTATTATTTAACATTCAATTCAAATGCGAAGCTGCACTGATGAGAGATAAATCTCGAAACGCGTCTGCAGATGGCCAATTACTTAATTTTCATATATTTTTAGTTATTATCAAATTTGTTTCATCTAGTAACACTAGATAAGTTTAGCACTGTGTGTCCTTGTCAAAATGTTTTCTAGTTTTTTTCATTTTAATAATACAGTTTAAAGTTTCACATTTAATTTTAGAATAATTTTCAAAGTTAGTCTTGTATGTAGAAATAAACGATCTTAAACCAATGTTATTATCTAGTAGTACTAGTAATAACATGCAAATTTCTTTTGTATCATTCAATATCCGTGCCGAGTGGCACTAGCCAGGGGAGTAGTTGTTTCGATAAGTTATTTGTTTATAGTCTTAGTAAGACTTAATTTTTGCTTGCAGATTAACGAACAGGTTGAATATTCATATATTCAGGCTACATTTCGTTTTATTGAATTTAAAAAAAAATGATATTAAAACCATTAAACTTTGAAAATAACAATTAAATAAATTGTAACTATGAAAATAACAAAAAATACATAAACAATGAAAACGCTTACACAACATTAAAATCTATCCCAACTAAAATAATTTACCTTAAATCGTTTTGCAATTTGAACAAATATGCGAGACAGATCAACAATAGTAAGGCTCAAGCTATATGACTTATTTGATAAAACAATGTACCCTTAAAACTATTGTTAACCTGTTTCGCAGATTTTTTTAAATTTAGATTATGTAAAATATTATTCAGCTAGACTGTTTAAATACTATTTATTTAATTTGTTTCATAATTTTGGTGTGATTTTAAAATTGTAGCAATTCTTATCTCCAATAAATTGTTTTGTATGGAGCAGACCTGATATTGATTCTGCATTTAATTGATTGCGTTTATTCGTTTTAATTAAATTAATTGCAGAGAAAATTCTCTCAACATTTGCCGATGAGTGAGGAAGACAAAGAATGTTCTGAACAAAATTTGTTAATATTGGAAAAGCAGTCACTTCATTACCCAATTTCATAAGCGTTACTGTTTTCCAAAAAAAATCGACATCATTGTTAAATGTTTGCATTTTAGCATTGTTACGTAGCAACCTCCATTCCAAATCAAGTGCTTGAAGCAAACGGGGATTGACTAGATTCGGAAAGAGTGTTGCTACGTCAACAACAGAATTTATACTTCCGCTTTTGACTACCTCAGGGTTGATAAAAGAAAACTTTTTTAGGTTATTATTGTTTAAAGGAAACCTTGCTATAATTTGAGCACAACCTTCAATATAAAAATCTAAGCACCTTAATTTAAAAAATGTTTTTTTGTTTTCTTCAATTGAAGGGTACAGGGAATAAACCGGCTTAGTCCAAAATATCCAATTTTTGCGATTTTGTGTAGTGCAAAATAAACTCTACCAGGTGGTGTAGGTGCCAAATGACAGAACCATCTAAGTCCGCTATAATAACGACTTAATAATTCACCCTACAGGGAAAGAAACAGCTTAGTCAAACTTAAAAAACGCATTATCCACAAATTATGAAAATGTGACTAAGCCGGTTTATTCCCTGCACCCTTCAATTGTCATTTGCTGCAAAGAAGCAGAGAAATTTGCTCCAAAATATAAGTTTTCATTTGCTAAAAAATGATTTGGATTTTTAAAATCAATTTCGTCAATTGGAATCGATAAAATGTATTCTCGTTTAAGGAAACAATCAAAAATGGTTCTTAATATGCTGCTTACATTATCATACAAGATATGCAATTTTGGCGATTCTAATTGCATTTCTCGATTTAATTGATTAAATAACGGTAATGAAAAATCTAAAAATTGCATAAATAATTTTGTTGTCGGATCATTTAATTTTGTTAAAATATTTTCCTAAGTCAATACATCTTATTTCTTGACAGCATCAATAAAATATAATTTAAGGGCATTATATTGCTCCAAAATTCGATTGATGACACTATGAACAGATAGCCACCGAGTTTGGCAAGGGTGCAGAATTTTTATGTTACAAAAAGATTGAAATTCTGCAAACTCGGCAATTCTTTTAAGACTTGAACTAGAATAATTGTACACATCTATTGTTAGGTCTTCGAAAAATTTTGGTAATTTTTGGCAGGCATATGAAGCACATAAATGAAATGAATGGCATATACATTTCATAATATACAAAAAAGGTATATCATTATTTAACAAAGCCATAACCGAGTGATGTGCCCCCATCATGACATTTGCCCCATCTGATGCGAATCCAATTAAATTTTCCTTGTATGGAATATTATTACAATTCAATTTTTCAATGTCTTTGAATCAGCATTGCCTAATTTAATTAATGCAAAAAACAGTCCTTAATAATAAAATCTTTTAAATACCGAACAACTAGACACAGATGTTTTTACTTTCTCCGTTACGAAGTACGAGAAAGTATTGTGATCGTGATTTTTTTTCCAAAAATTTTTTAAACGGAAATATCCGTTTTGGGGTCCCTAGATGCCATTTCAACAATTTCTGGAAATTTTTTTTTGTGTCTGTGTGTGTGTGTGTGTGTGTGTGTGTCTGTGTGCGCTGTATCTCAAAAACTAATAGAGCAATTGATATGAAACTTTGAACATCAGTCTTATTTGATAATCCGAAGAACTGAAAAGCTTTTTGTAAAATTTCGTACACCGGAAGTGGGCGTTTACCTCAACTGTTTTTTGTTTTTTGCCAATATTTTCTTAAATATGAAAAATATCACAAAAACATTTAAACAAATATTGAAGACAATAAAGAAATGCGATTATTTTGATTGAAAACATTTTTCATAAAATCATTGTTATTCGAGAAAAAAATTTACCGTTACGTGTGAGTGTGTGTATACAGTGTGTATCAGCCAAATGGAATAAATTCGATAATAAATGAATGGGGGCGTGTTCGACCAAACGCTCGGATACGTCGATTAGTATTTTTAGTTGCGCATTTTTTTCACCAATTTTTTTTTTATACAGGGTGTGTCATGTAGCAGAGGCCAATACCAACTTTCTTATTTTAAATGCAACACCCTGTATGTTATTCAATTTTTGGATTGTTCAGAAAATTTCAGACATAAGTCCTATACTTATCTTCAACTGTTTTTTTATACTTATTAGTTTTTGAGTGTATTGTAGCGAATTTCTGTAATCAAATAATATTCTTTTTTACTTTCTCCGTTACAAAGTACGAGAATCTATAGTGATCGTGAAACATTTTTCAATTTTTTTTACGGAAATATCCGTTTTGGGGTCCCTGGATACCATTTCAACAATTTCTGGAAAAAAAAGTGTTTGTGTGTGTGTGTGTTTGTTTCCTAAACAGTTGAAGATAAGTATAGGACAAGGTACATGAAATATGTCTAGAATTTTTTGAACAATCCAAAAATGAATAATATACAGGGTGTTGCATTTAAAATAAGAAAATTGGTACTGGCCTCTGTTACATGACACACCCTGTATAAAAAGTTTTTATAGGAAAAAAAGCGCAACTAAAAATACTAATCGACGTATCCGAGCGTTTTTTCGAACACGCCCCCATTTATTTATTATCGAATTTATTCCATTTGGCTGATACACACTGTATATTATTTCGTACTACACAATAAGTTAAATATTGGTAATCAAAAACACTTAGTTTTACTTGCTTTCATACTAATTTAACATTATACTTGTACAAATTTTGTGCATTTTCCTTTCGGGAATGTTAGTTAGGCAAGTTGTATAATATTTATTCTATTAATATAAACAGTAAAACATAGTGATTTTGTTTACCAATATTTACCTTGTTAATAATCTTTCATCGGGTGATGTACACATATATTTTGTACATATTTTGCTATAAGGCTAACAAGAAATGATTGTTTTATTTGTCCACGATTTTCGCACTGTTTGACATTCTACGTTTCAAGTAACACGGGAAATTACACGGCATGTAGAAATGATTATTTGTTTCTCTAATGGATCCAGTGTAAACTACACTAATTCCAATCGCCGTAATCTTCTCACGGTTCACCGGGCGAACTTCATGTGGGTTCCTTTGAACCGTTTTTTAGCAGGAAATTTGAAATTTCTAACAATCTGGTATATAACCAGAAAAGACCCGCGAACCGCTCCAAGGAACCGGTCCACTCCCGTGTGTGAACCGGTTCGGAACCGTTCTCAATAGTGAACCGTTTTGCCCATCTCTAGTTCGGTGCAATCAAGTGAATCAAGTTTATCAAGTAGAAGTAACAAATAGAAAATTGTGATTCCCCGATGACAAGAACAAAGCGTCTAGTATTACTAACTGCCGAAGTACGAGACACGCAGCAAGAAATATAATTCGGAGAAGAACCCCTGATATTGCTGTTAAAATAGGTCGCAACAAGTGTTTCTCCGAGGACGAGAACAAAGCGTCGAGTATTAAAAGTATTAAAACTAATTACCATTTTTTGCTATTGAACGGATTTAAGCTATGCCATTTATTACATTTAAGTTATATTATATTATGAGATAGAGTATAAGCCAAATTTAAACTTTTATTCCGAATATTTCGCATAGGTGCTAAAAATAAAGAATATATTTTTTCTATATATTTAATAAAAAAATAATATAAATATCCACACATTTTTCGAAATTTCGGTAGAAATTAACTTATTTCGGTAGATCGGTAGATGAGTTGCAAAATCGGTAGATCTACCGAAAAAGCGGTAGCATCGGCAACACTGCCCCGAGCTCCTCCCTCCTCGATCCGATCTCGCTCTTGGGACTCCCCGTCGTATGTGACGTCCGCTCGGCTCGCGTACTCCATTCCAGCGGCGTCCGCTCGGTCCGCGCCCTCCGCTACAGCGGCGTCCTCCTGCTCAGCGTCTTCAGACGCTAACAATACATTTTTTTCTCGAATAGCAATCACTTTATGAAAAATATTTTCAAGCAAAAGATGTTCATTTCTTTGTTGTCTTCGATGTTTGTTTAAATATTTTTGTGATATTTTTTATATTTAAGAAAATATTGGCAAAAAACAAAAAACAGTTAAGGTAAACACCCACTTCCGGTGTACGAAATTTTACCAAAAGCTTTTCAGTTCTTCGGATTATCAAATAAGACGTATGTTCAAAGTTTCATATCAATTGCTCTATTAGTTTTTGACATACAGCGCACACAGACAGACACACACACACACACACAGACACACACACACAAACAGACACACACACACACACACACACACAGACACAAATATTTTTTTTCCAGAAATTGTTGAAATGGCATCTAGGGACTCCAAAACGGATATTTCCGTAAAAAAAAATTTTGAAAAAAAAATCACGATCACAAAACTTTCTCGTACTTCGTAACGGAGAAAGTAAAAACGACACGAACAAAAAGAAGAAGAGCAACAAGTGCAAAAAAATGTGGTGAAACTTATTCGGTAGGGAAAAACATTTTTGTACCCCAGAAAAACACTTCCCGAGTTTCAAAGAACATGTAAGTAACTCGCTTACCCTGAAACAGAGAGAACATTTGGCGTGTTCTTTAATAAGGAACATAGTTTTAAATGAAGACACAAATTCTCGCAGCTCGAGCAATAGAACCGTTACATTTTGTCAGATCCACGGTTTATTAATGGACCTTTGAAAAACTGCAGGCGCATTTGCTAACCCGAACGGCATCCTCAGGAACTCATAATGCCCATCGGGTACAAAACCTGTTTTATGAATGGACTCTGCATTAATGGGGATTTGATAAAAACCAGATGTCATATCTAATGACGTAACATATTTTCCTTTACCTAATCTATCCATCTGATCATCGATCCTAGGTAGAGGATATCTATCTTTGACTGTGTGGGCATTTAATTCGCGGAAGTCCACTACCATTCTATAAGTATTATTCTTTTTCTTTACAAGCAAAACTGGACTCGAATATGGCGAGTTACTTTCACGAATGATTCCACTCTTTAATAAGTCGCGAATAATATTATTAATTTCACTTTTCTCGCTAGCACTAACACTTCCCGAGTTTCAAAGAACACGTAAGTAACTCGCTTACCCTGAAACAGAGAGAACATTTGGCGTGTTCTTTAATAAGGAACATAGTTTTAAATGAAGACACAAATTCTCGCAGCTCGAGCAATAGAACCGCTACATTTTCTCAGATCCACGGAAAGCCACTCAACGTTGAAATCACCCCGAAACTAAAAAATCAAACTACAGGCCCGCAACAGATTTCCGCGGGAGATGTTTCTAAAATAGCCGCAAATTACGGTCTCTCCAGCAATGTAGTTCAGGGCATAGCAAGAGACGCCTTGGCTCTCAAAAAAGAAACCTGTTTGAACCACATCTGAAGACGAAACTATCTACACACCGCCACAGACTAGATGATTTTTTTTATTTCAAAAGTTGCCCCATAATAACATCCAAAGCTGGAGAGAAAACGACCTCTACAGAAATATTGGCATTTTGTACACATGTTCCGGTTTTAATCCATTATATAAATGCAACTCGAAACAATGATAATTCCCATCTGAAATTTGGCATTGATGGTGGGGGAGGTTTTCTCAAGATTTGCCTTTCAGTGCAAGAACCTGATTCCGCTATAATAGACGGTCGACAAAGATATATAGAGGGCGTAGGGGCAAAAAGATTCAAGGATTCGGGAGTCAAAAAATTATTTGTTCTGACAATAATTGCAGGTACGCAAGAAAACCACGAAAATGTGAGAATGTTATGGTCTCTCTTACAGATCAATGATTTTGCCGGCACAATTGCGATCGATTTGAAACTCGCCAACATATTGGTAGGAATCATGTCCCATGCCAGTAGCTTTCCATGTACTTGGTGCTTCGCCTCGAAAGAAAGTTTGGACACTTGTGGCGAGAGGAGGACTATACAAAACTGCCAAGAAAATTATTTAGAATGGTAAATAGCCAACTTCAAAAAGTCAAAAATTACAAAAATTGCTCGAATTTGCCTGTTCCTTCTGCACGGATGACTCCAGACAGATCATTGACATCATTGCACCCCCTGAATTGCATTTAATTCTCGAAGTAGTGAACACGCTGTATAATCGGATGAAAATGGAGTTCGAATTTGAAGCTTTTAAGTGGGCCAAAAGGGGCAATGTCAGCCACGAATTTGTGCATGGGGCCCCTGCATTCGCGGGTAATTCATGCAAATTGCTTTTGGATAAAACTGATGTTTTGCAAAATTTATGCAGGCCTGGTTGTCTGAATTATGTTAAATGTTTCCGGGAATTTCGAGCAGTGGTAGAATCTTGACTACAGAGAAGCAATAGACAGATTCAAAACAAGTTATCTAGATCTACAGATCAGTGTTACTCCAAAGGTCCATGCTGTGTTTTTCCATGTACCAGAGTTTTTTATTTTATTATTTTTCATTAAAATTATCAGTTTAATGATCAAAATTTCAATTTTTCATCATTCCTTTTCCCGTCAGAAACTAGCGTGCAGAGTTTTTATTGGATCCAAGAAAAGGTTTGTCTGTCTTTGATCTTTCATTATGGAGTTTTCGGATATCACATTTTTACCAAATTGAGTGTGTTCCAAGTCCAAGAGGAGTCCTCCTAGAGCTGACGCGTGGAAATGGTGAATTTTTTTTTCTAGCCTTTTTATGACTCCAGGAATCGAATGCCGAGAGAAAATCGGCGGTGCTAAAACTTCGCATTTAAATCATGTTCAAGCCCACCGTGTAATTGTCTAGATGGGCGAGGAGTTTCCTGCCGTTTCTGTTCGTGATTCTACTGTTCCAAACCGGGCTTTTAGAATTTAAATCGCCTGACACAATTGTTGGCATGTCATCGCAAATTAAAAGATTTACGCCCGGTTTTTCTAGCATGTCTTAAGACGTAACTACATCTTAAGCTGAGTCTTGAGACCCAAGCTCAGCTTACACTGTTGCACGACGGCGAAGTCTCGTCTTATTCGTGTCAAGCGGACCTTGAATATAGGATGCCGATTTTGCGCGCTCAAGCTCCGAAACATAACCTGCAATAACCTAATAACTGTAATTAAAGCAATCGTGATATTTTCTGTGCAGCAAACATGAATTTAGAGCGTATTAATTGTGTGGACAAAGTGGATATAATTAGAAATATATCAGAGGTAGACACAGTAGACAATGTAGATTTCATTCAAGAAGTGAGAATTCCTCGCCAAATGTATGTTCATGCAAGTTACTTTGAACTCTTTGAGGACGAGCATTTTTTTAAAAGATTCAGAATAACTAAATCAACCACGTTACATTTGCTGGAACATATCGAACATAATTTAGAATATGTACAAGATAAGTACGTTCTGTTTGTAAATGTAATAAATTAATTAAAATATGTCTGGATTATGTTTTTTATAGAAATAATTCCATTAGCCCAATAAATCAATTATTAATTACACTTAGGGTGTATGCAACAGGAGGTCACCTAATTTCTGTTGGCGATTTTATACAGTGTGATAAATCAACAGTATCTAGGATTGTTGTAAAAGTCTCCAGAGCTATCGCTACTCTCCGTAACATGTTTATATACATGCCCAGAAATGAGCAGGAAATAGCTAAACGACAGAATGACTTTTATGAAGTTGCAAGTTTCCCTAAAGTTATCGGTGCAATTGATGGGACACATATAAAAATAAATTCACAAGGTATACTAAAAGTTCCGGTATTTAATAAGGAAAAAAGAAAACTTTAATTTCATGTGATATCTATCTTATAGGTCGAGATGATGCTGAAATTTTCCGTAACCGGAAGAGTTATTTTTCTATAAACGTCCAAGCAGTTGCAAGTAGTAATTTACTTTTTCAAGATATTGTGGCTCGTTGGCCAGGTTCATCACATGATGCTACTATATTCAATAATAGTAGGGTCAAACATAGAATTGAAAACGGAGAATTTGGCAACTCAATATTGTTGGGTAAATATTGTGTTCTACTTTAATGGGTGTTTTACTACCGCTGTTACGTGTGATCTACAAAATCATAGACAATAAAACCAAAATTCTGGTTTTAATAGTGTTTCTATAATAATATAATATTTTGCTTGTTAGATTGTTCAACTTGCTAAGCTCGTTTCCATACTTTCCCACTCACAAAATAAATCAGCATTCTTACCACTTTATAAAAATGTATTAAGTTAAGTTGAAAGCACTTTACTAGCGTTTACATAATTTTTAGGTGATAGTGGTTACATGAATAAGCCTTAATTTATTGACTCCATTTTTAAACCCACAAAATCACGGGGAAATGGAATATAACACTCGCCACATACGCACACGTGTTAAAGTGGAATACTTATTTGGAGTTTGGAAACGAAGATTTCCAATAATGGCATATGGATGCCGGTTAAAATTGAGCACAATATTGGCAGTAAATGTATCAACCGCAATTCTCCATAATATTGCACGTTTGAGGGGTGAACCTGAACCTCCATCGGAGAACGATGTAATGGCGCATGAATTGCAACAATTAATAATGAATGGAGATATTCCAAACGTACCAGTCGAACATCAGAACGATGTCATCGACACAAGAAGGAATCTTGTGGACAATTACTTTGGCAGATTATAAAACATTATGTACTTACTTTTGCATGGAATAGAATATAGCGTAAGGAGAATTTATGTTAATTTTAATTCAGAATAAAAATTGATTTATTAGCTAAATTTTATTACATACTACATATTTATTTTGAAAATTTTGATTTCAGTTCTCTTTCCAAAATGGCGATTTCCAGTTCATGTTTTTTTTATGCTCCATTTCTAATTGAAACAACATTTCTTCATGTTCCCCTTTTCTTTTTTCGGTTTTTAATTGCTCTCGCAATACTTCCAGTTTGGCCTCATCCAAAGGGTTAACTTTTTCTAATATTTTTGGCCTCCTGCGGGCACTCCAGGTTGGGGTAGGGGCAATTTGTTCCATCACTTCCACGTTTCTCTTTGGAGATGGGGGTTTTTCTTCCTCTTCTTGTGGAAAATCCAGAATAATTCTGCTTGTTGAGGGCATGACATGCTCATTTTGAACATTGTCTACAAAATAAACTATTATAAATTATAAAAAATATATTATGTACAGTAACAGTTACAATAACTGTATTTGTTTTAATAAAGTGGCCATTAAAAGATTGCCTACATCTCTTTCAATTGCTAATGCTACCAGTGGCCCATCCAAGACAACGTTGCTCGACTCTCGCAAAGGCTTGTTCGAGCCAAATGCGGCATCCACCAGCGTTTTAGATTATGTAAAATTGACAAAAGTATTAATAAAACTATATCACAGAACAACAAAATTCCATCTATTTATAAGTAATATAAAGAACCCAGCAAACCGATTTAATTTACTCGTCATTTTTCAATATTGCACAATTTATATTGTATATATATATAAATGTGAATGCAGTGTTTCATTCAGAGTCTATATTATGGACTACCACATGGTAACGATGGCAATCATCATCATTCATAAATAACGCAAGTAAATTATAGAAATCACTTTTACCTGCACATATATCCTCCTGCAGGATATCCGCATCAAATGGGTTTTCCATCCCATATATAGATTTGTTGTTAATAATCGATAGCACGAGGTCAGATGTTGGGCCCAGATCATCGCCTTCCTTAGGGCCACCACCTGTTTTATATACCTCGGTCCTCTCTTTGGACGCCTTCTTTTTCGCTTCCTGTTTAATATTACTCCCCTGCTTCCTGAGCGAGTCTGCGTCCCGCATAACGCTTCCTCTCGCATTAAATTTTTGGCAAATTATTTCCCACGCTGCCTCTTTTTGTTTATTTGTCACAGCATTGGTTTTTTTATTCTCCACTATCGTTCTGCTGGCTTCCACTAACGATATTAGCGTACGTTTCTCCTCTTGGGAGTAATGTACTCTCTTCGCTTTTGAGCACATTTTTAATAGATTAACAAATAATAAACTCGGAGCGCAACACGAACGAAAATCAGAAACGGTTGGGTTGTACACGAACACGTGAATATAGTGAGGTTATATTATGTTGCGAGGCGAAAAACTGGCGGGGAGTTTGAAACCGCCAATTAGAAAACAGCTGTGCTTATAACGGCGGCGTTGCTAGATCTATCCGGATCCTAGCCAAGACGCCGTTCTTACAGCCCTGGTGCAATGCAAACCCGACCTGAGCTGGGCTTCAGTCTGAGGCCAGCTTGACGAATCTGCGTCTTAAGTTACGTTGGAGAAACCAGGCGTAAGATCATCCTCGAGGATGTACTTTTGTGGCCGTTGGTATGCAGACGCGACTTTAAGCGGACCTTCGGACGTGTTAATGATAACTGCGGTTGATTCTAAGTTTTCCAGCCCTGCGATCGGGAGACGCGAATGATCGATACTGTTATTAATATATACAGCAGTGCCGCCACCGGTGCTATTTGGTCTACGGGAATGGTATTGCGAGAAACCTTGAATTTTGGGTTCACGATTGGGTCTGAGTTTCGCTCACCAGCATAATATGAATATCGTGCTCGTGGACGAAATACTCTAACTCTTCGAACTTTTGGTTAAGGCGGTTCTCTCCGTTTTCGTCCGGGCCAATTTATAATTTTATGGTAAAAGTGTCTATAGGCCGATAAAAGTGTCGGTCGTCGTGTAGTACACATTATTTGGGCTGAGAATTCAACCAGTGTGTCTTTATCTATCCCGTAAAAAGAACGTGTACCTATACTCTTCTATATGCGCCCAATCGATTAATCTAGACCAGTGATGGGAAAACTACGGCCCGCGGGCCAAGTCCGGCCCGCGGAAAGGTTTAATCCGGCCCGTTTAAGAGTGCCGACGTGAGACTGTTTGAACGCGTTCTTACTTCGTAATGTGACGACCCGCATAAAAACTACCTGCGGCGATATTCAAAACACAATAGTATTCTGGACAAATCCATCCGACCTAAACAGATGACTCATCTTCGCTCGAAACTTCCAGACACTCTCGCAGGTAGGTATAAATACAAGCGAGGCCGCCCGAAGATCAGTTAGTTAGCGACTTAGTCTGTCATCTGCAACGACCCGCTGTGACTCAAGTAATTGTTTGTGTAATCCCCCAAACTCCCAGTGCCTCAACAAACTCCCGCATAAGAGCATTAGTTAGCAGTAAGCTTTCGTCAATTGCGTTTCTGTGTGTTGTTCTCCGTAGTAGGTAACGTCTAAAATGGATGTTAAAAAAAGAAAAGTGGATTCAGAATGTCGAGTTTTTAAAGAAGAATGGACGTGGAAATATTTCTTTACTTTATTCAAAGAAAAACCTGTGTGCTTACTTTGCAATACAACTGTTGCAGTTTTAAAAGAATATAACATTCAACGCCATTTCAAGAGCAAACATGAAAACCACTCCTACTTACTCATCGTTAAGTGAAGAGGTGAAAAAAATTAAATCGAAAGATTTAATAAAAAATTTATCAAGTCAACAACAATTATTTCAGAGAGCTAATCATTCTCAAAGATGCGCTACGAAAGCCAGTTATGTGTTGGCTTATAATATTGCTAAATCTAATAAAGCATTTTCAGATGGTGAATTTATAAAGCAGTGCATGATAGATGTATGCGATATTATGTGCCCTGACAAGAAAAAGGATTTTCAGTCACTGTCTCTCTCAAGAAGAACAATCACCGAGAGAATTGAAAATATTGATAAAAATCTAATTTCACAACTGACTACGAAAACTCAAAAATTTATTTTTTATTCAATTACCATGGATGAAAGTACAGATATCAGCGATACTGCGCAGTTACTCATATTTGTAAGAGGAATCAACGCCCACTTTGAAATTACAGAAGAACTTGCAGGGCTGCAGTCAATGAAAGGAACAACGACTGGTGCCGATATATTTTGTGAATTTGAAAATTGCATCGATAAACTTTGTTTACCTATTGACAAGTTATGTAATGTAACTACAGATGGTGCTCCTAATATGGTTGGAATCAATCAAGGATTTGTTGGGAAATTTAATTCTAAGTATCCGGAAAATGATGGTTTTTTGCATTGCCTTATACATCAGGATGCTCTCTGTAAATCGGCTTTAGATATTGACCATATACTTAATATTGTTGTAAAACTAGTAAATATGATTCGTTCCAGAGGATTATTACATCGCCAGTTTCAACAGTTTTTGGAGTCCGTACATGCTGAGCATTCCGATATCCTGTATTATTCAAAAGTTCGTTGGTTAAGTGCTGGAAAAGTATTTGAAAGAATTTGGGATTTAATAGACGATATTGTGAATTTTCTTCTTGATAGACATTTATAATCAATTTGACGTCTTAGAAAACGAAACGTGGCTTTCTGATTTCGCTTTTTTCACAGACCTCCTCGTACACATGAATAAACTTAATCTCAAATTGCAAGGAAAAAATCAGTTTCTTCACGATATTTGGCAATACCTGAAAAGTTTCAAATTACAGTTATTATTATTTGCTAATCAGATCTCTAAATCTGATTTTTCTCATTTTCCAAGAATACAATCTTTAAAATTCACTATATCAAACAATAAGATTAAAAAATACGAAATTAATTTGAGAAAACTATCTACAGAATTTGAAAGGAGATTTCAGAACTTTAGAAAAATGGAACCAGAGTTTAGTATTTTTGCGACCCCATTCAATGTTAATTACGAAGAAGTTGATGCAAAATTTCAACTTGAGTTAATAGAACTGAACTGTAATACTCTCCTTGAACAAACTTTTCATACAGTACCATTACTAGAATTTTATAAAAATGTAAGTCCAGATAATTTCCCAAATCTAATTACTCATTCAATGAAGATAATGACAATGTTCGGCTCATCTTATATATGCGAACAAATCTTTTCAACAATGAAGCTTAGGAAAACTTCTTTACGAAACAGAATTACAGATGAGCACCTTTCATCAGTTTTAAGAATTTCTGCTTCGCAAATGGAACCGGACTGTGATGAAATTTTGATGAAACAGTCTCAATTTCATTTTTCTCATGCACCATCAACCAGTAATGACACCAGAAAATAAAGTGATAATACTTCACATCAAGAACTACACTAAATTCATTTTATATTTTGTGCTTATAGTTTTGTTACCTTTTTTACTATTAAAATAATAAGTCTATGTAATAATATATGTATATGTTTATAGAACACATAAATTAGTTAACGATTAAGCATTATTCTTTGGCCCGCTACGATTGTCTAGTTATTACAAATGGCCCGTCTTAAAAAAAGTTTCCCCACCACTGATGTAGACAAACGTGCGGGCCACCGATGATTAATTGTTTGCATAACTGAAGCAATAAAAAACTCACAAGTGAACGGTAGGCTTCGCCTTGCTTATTTACTTTATATTATCATGTGACACATCACATCACAGCCCAGCGCTTAGTCAGGATTTATTTAGAGGACGCAACGGTAGAATTATATAGATTTAGAAGTGAAACTAAAAATATTTTTTATTTATTTAATATATTTATTAATAAATGATTAAATAATATTGATAATATTTATTGCCTAACAGACTAGTCTAATTACAGAACAATAGCATAACAATAATACATATAGTTACAATTAATACAAAAAATTATGAACATACAAATGTTTACAATTAATTATTTTTTGATAAAGAGAATAGTGCTAAACTTATCCATCGTGTGCTCTTGTCAAACTATTTTCTACTTTTTTCACTTCAGTAATAATAATAATCATAATAATAAATTGTCTTTATTGCAAAAAAAATAAAAGTACAAGGAATACCCAAGAGTAGACGAAGTTCAGTGAGGTAGGTACCTCCAACTCCACTTAACCTTAACCTTATAACATTAATAGTTTAAAATTTTCAAATTTGATTTTAAATTATTTTCAAGTTAGTCTTTGCACATGGAACTAAAGGATCTTAAACCAATGTTATTTATCTATATCTAGTAGTACTATTAATAACATTCAAATTTCTTTTGTTTCATTCAATGTCCGGTGAGGCATCAGCCAGGGAAGTAGTTGTTTCAATAAGTTATTTATTTATAGTCTTTGTAAGACTTGATTTTGCAGAGTTACAGGTGAAATATTCATATATTCAGGCTATTTTTTGTCTTCATTTAATTTATAGAAATAAGTGATTGATAATCCTATAAAAAAATGAATAGGGTTATAAAAGTTTATAAAACTTATTAGTCGCCGGTTTTGATTAATTCATTACATAGTGTAAGCATTTTTACCTACTCCCACTTTGTAATTGATGAATTACCGAACTGTTTTCAACAATCGTAAGCGACCCATTACGAATATATAGAGCATATATAAATGTTAAATATTGTCCATAAATGTGTAACATGTACTATTACCACTTATATACCTCGCTATATTATATACTTATTGCCAATTACAATTAACATCCGCTGCGTCCCCCTGCATTCGTCTGTTCGTCTTTAAAAATTAAAAGTGACATTTAAACGTCAAATTACAACTTATTGGTTAAAATAATAACCAACATAATAAATTTCACGCTATGCCTTATTGGTACTTCCACTGCAATGGTATCTTAGCAGATTAACACTTCAGAGTGAGTACAACGATCCGTATCCTTAAATTTGTTCAATCAGTGTATTGGACAATATATCATTCGACGGAAAATTGTTCGAACGGTAATTCGTTTGTTTAGTTGGTAGTCGTCCCACATTGCCATTGCCGGCTAATTGTTACCCTGACAAGATTCAGTTTTAATATGTCTTTAGTTTAAGCGAATAAATGTAAGGTCGAAGGTAAAGTATAGTACACAACGCGAGTTGTAACGCAATTGCGTTACTACGTTACTCGCCGCTACGCGGCTCGTACGCAATGCCTTTCACTTGCGCGTAATTTGCTACTTACAACTAGTAATGTAATATACTATTACAAGGGGAAAGTTGGTTTGAGGACGTGTGTTAGGTGCAGTTCCTAATCGACGACCTGGGTATAAAATAAATACCCATAATATTTAAAACCTTTCATTGCTGCCTAAAGAAAATTAATATATTTTTTAATATGCTCTACAAATACTTAATAAAACTGGCACCGTGAATAGTTGAAAACATTCTTAAAAGTTATATAAATGCACAAGGGACAATGATGGTTGATGTAAACATTACGATGATAACAGATTAAAAAATTGATGTAAAGACTAAATTAAACGTAACCAAGAAGAAAGTGGAATAATACCTATATTTTATATATTATTGTTCTAAGCAGTTTTAAAAAAGTAACCATGTTATTTAATAAATTGAATTAATATTGCAGCTAAATTATTTCCAGTACTTACTTTATTATTGTAAATAATAAACTTATTATACAGGGTGTCAATTTGAAAACTTTCAATGCGAATATCTGTGAAAATAAAAGAGTTAGAAAAGCGCAATTTGGTACAAATGTTATACAGGTAGGGGGAACTAGAACCACCATATTTTGGTTATGGGGTGAGTGACCCCTTGGGCCCCATTCACCCTAACCCCAAAATTTTAAATGGCATCACCCCTTTTGTGATCCCTTAAATTAAACGTTTTTTCGAGTAGTATCACCAGTACAAGATTTTTTTTTTAAATTTAATACAGGGCCGAACAAAAAAATATAATTAAAATAAAATTAATTCTATGAATTGCTATTTTATTTAATTGGATTCTTATAATTTATTCCATTTTGGGCAACAAAAAAGGATAATAAAATTTTTTGCTCCAAATACTCGAAGCAGTGGGCCAGGTTTCAACAAATAACAATCAGCTATTTCAGTCAGGGATAGATCGGGCGATCTAGCTGACCAAGCTACAATTCCGCCGTTCCCAATCCACTGATTTGGAAACATTTGATTTAAATAATTGCGAACATTTCTGGCATTGTGCGCTGGTGCACCATCTTGCTGCCACCAGAACTTCTGAAGTTGAATTAGAGGAACATTATTCAAATAATTAGAAATGTTTGTTTGAAGAAGATGTAGATATCGTTCATTGGTTAGAGACCCTTCGTACATAATTTGCCCTATTATATTTTCATCATAAATACCTGCCCAAACATTTACTACAAAACGATACCGTGGCCTAACACTTCGGACTTGTCTGGGATTTTCTGTTGTCCAATAATGTTCATTGTTGCGATTAAATACGCCACTATTTGTGAATTTGCATTCATCGGTCCAAATAATGTTTTTTAAAAAATCATCATCTTCACTGCACTTTTGAAGCAACCAATTACAAAATCCAAGACGTCTTAAATTATCACCAGGCACAAGTGTGTGGCCCATATGAATTTTATATGGCTTATAATTGAATTTATTCAAAATTCTCCATACTTGCGTTGGTGGCAAATTTAATTCAGCTGCTACTTCGCGGCAAGAGGTTGATGGATTTTGATGTACCTAAAATATGTTTTGTAAGTAAACGTAAAATTAAAGAATTAAGATACATTTAGTATTACCATTTCCCAAATATGATTGCTATCTTCTTGGGTAATTTTATTGCCGTATGCTTTGCGATGTTGAATCAATGATCCAAACTCTCCTAAATTTCTGTCCATCCATAGAAAAAATGTTCGATAAGGTTGCCTTCTTTTTGGATACATTTGTAAATATTTTTCACTGGCCAATACCGTATTTCTATTTACTGAATAAGAAATACGTAACATATCACGCTTTTCTGAATTATCGAACGACATATTTATTCATAAAGAATAATAATGTTTGACAAACAAAGAGCTATTCAGATGTTTCATTGTTTTTATTATTTAATAAAACACTAACACAGTGTATGGTTTCAAATTATCTTTATTGTTCTACAACAATTGTTTCACCACACAGTGGCTTCATCAGGTAGATGAAAAGTGATGGTTATACATTTCTGATTTCAACGCATCAATACAACACCCCCCCCCACCCTCAACGTTTGTTCCCAATTTTTTAGTATATAAGCGGTAATTGTAAAATGTATAACCATCACTTTTCATCTACCTGATGAAGCCACTGTGTGGTGAAACAATTGTTGTAGAACAATAAAGATAATTTGAAACCATACACTGTGTTAGTGTTTTATTAAATAATACTATGGAGTTTCAACAAGTAACAGCCTCATCCATCCAATATTTGAAATCAGCCAGTGATGGCGAACAGGCTAAATGGTTTTACAAACTACAGTTAAAATTTAGAAAGTGTGACCAAAACATCTGGTTCTTATCCAAGTGCAAAAAGTTGGGAGTCATTCCGAAGTACATCTCGATCCGGGTTAACAGTAAATCAAAAGCTGCGAAAAAAGCGGTCCAGTGCGCTGAGAGAACATGGCTCAATGAAGACTTCAAGAAGTTGCTAGCGGCTAGAGATGTAATTTCAACTTACCTGAAAGTACTCCACTCCGAACTATCCTACACACTACATAATATAGAATTCGATTACTTATATGAATCCAACAAACAACGAATCAACCCAATTATACACAAAAAGTACTTGACCCAAAATCAAAAACTGAAAAGACTTCTACCAAACCAAGACCAACCCACTTCATCTACAAACAGGAAACCAACTACACAACAATTCTACGAAAGATTCATCAACTTAACATCCACGTCGTTCACCGAAAATGAAACAAAATTATTATCAAAAGGCTTTAAATACAACATAAAACCAGTCATCACCAAACCAGATATCCGGAAGTTAGCTGTCGACACAGAAATCGCCCTCATTAGGACTAAAAACAACACTTCAGAAAATAAATACCAATTAAAATCAAGCATCACCAGTAACATCAAGACCAGCAAACCAAACCAAGAGATCAACGTTGCGAAGAACATCCAGAAGAAATCTATTGAAAACAATATCATATTTACCAAAGCGGATAAAGGTAATACAGTTGTAGCTATTCCTGTTCAAGACTATAATCACAAAGTTAACAACTTCCTTGAATCAAACAATTTTAAAACACTAAAGAATGACCCCACAACCAAATTTCAGAAACAATTAAAAACAACATTGTCCGAAAATAATGCTCTATTCAACGAGACGCAAAAACGCAACCTAGTAGTAATGAACCCTAGACCACCAAAATTATACGGACAAATCAAGCTTCACAAAAATCCCCATTCTATCAGAACCGTAGTATCGTATCTTGCTGCACCATGCACAAAACTATCAAAATCATTAATTAAAACGATCTTAGAATTCACTAATTTCACCTCTAAATATGCCGTCAAAAATTCCACAGACTTAATAAACAAAATTTCCAATATTAAAAATTTCCAATATTAAAATCCCCCTTAATTGCACACTTATCTCTTTCGACGTAACAAATATGTTCCCAAGCATACCACCAGGGGAGGTAATCGGTATAATAAAGGAGAGACTTATCTCTAAAGGTACCAATCCTGTTATTATATCCGAAATCCTTCTATTCCTGGAGGTATGCTTAACACAAAATTATTTCCAATTTAACGACAGGTTTTTCCAACAAACAGAGGGTTTAGCAATGGGTAATCCGTTAAGTCCGCTCCTAGCCGAAATTTACATGTCACATTTAGAGTCCATTATAGAAAAACATACCTTATTTAAAAATTGTTTATACTGGCACAGATATGTAGATGACATTTTAGTCTGCTTCAAAGGCACTAATAGACAATTACAAACATTTTTAAAATTTATCAATAATATACATAGCAACATTAAATTCACCTTGGAAGTAGAGACAGATAAGTCAATTAATTTCCTGGACTTAACGATTACCCGTGTGAACAACAAACATACATTCAACATCTTCCACAAACCAACCCACACCGATACCACGATCCACATGGATTCCTTTCACCCGAAGTCCCATAAATTCGCTGCATATAATTCAATGATCCACCGTTTAATCCACACGCCCATTTCAACAAGTGACTTCAACACCGAATTCATACGTATTTGCACCATCGCAGAAAATAATGGTTTCCAAGTCTCATCTATCAAAAATCTCCTGCATAAAAAACAACAACAACAAATCACCTCCCTCATCTTTCCCCAACCCCACAATAACCCCCGTACCCCATATGCATCCATAGTATATTTGGGAAACCTATCGGAAAATGTTGGGAAAACTCTAAATAAATTAAACATCACCACATCATTCAAAACCAATAACCCCCTCTCAAAGTTCATCAATAATGCAAAAGATAAAACAGACAGAAATAAGGAATCAGGTGTATACTTACTCACCTGTGGAGACTGCCCAAAAGTTTACGTTGGACAAACTGGACGAAGTTTTGAACAAAGGATAAAAGAGCACAAAAATTGTTTTATTCAAGGAAAATCTAACTCCACCTATGCCGATCATCTAACAGAACACTGCCATTCATTTAATGATAATTTTAAAATCCTACATAAACAAAATAAAAGCCTAAAACTAAATCTACTAGAGTCAATGGAAATCAACAGATTCAATAAACGCGGTGTTCTGTTAAATGACCAAATCGACGTCAATAATTCGTCTTTACTTAACATCACATAAGTGAATAATATGTATATGTATATGTATGTATGTAGCGTGTATTTGTAGTTTAGTTTCCGTTTTTTATCATGTTTTTAGTCATCTCTACAATAATTCATTTATTATAACGAAAAATTTTAATTTTAATTCTGATTTCAACGCATCAATACAACACCCCCCCCCCCCCCCCCCCCCCCACCCTCAACGTTTGTTCCCAATTTTTTAGTATATAAGCGGTAATTGTAAAATGTATAACCATCACTTTTCATCTACCTGATGAAGCCACTGTGTGGTGAAACAATTGTTGTAGAACAATAAAGATAATTTGAAACCATACACTGTGTTAGTGTTTTATTAAATAATACTATGGAGTTTCAACAAGTAACAGCCTCATCCATCCAATCATTGTTTTTAATTCCATGGCACCGATGATTTTTAGTAAGCGCTACAGAGATTGCCAATAAAAGTGTTTTAGACGATTATATGTTCATTTATTAAATTAAATGTATGTTGTGTTATATTGTTGTTATCACAAAAAAATAAGCATTCAGATGTGACAAAAAATAAATATGGCGTCCATAAGAAATAAGAAAATTGATGATGATTCAAAAGACACGAAACATGTTACAACTAAAAATCTTATGCCATCTATTAGATAATAAAAATGTGCTATAAGAATGTCTTTACTATTTTTAAATATCTCCTCAAATAACAGAGATATAAAGAAAAAACGAAATTCAGTTTTTTTCAGTTTTTTGGACTTAACTCGAAAACAGAAGAATATATCTAATTTTTTCCAGTGGATTATTAATCAGCATAAAATTTTGTAAAAGTGCTAAATTTAAACATGCCCTCTATCTCTTGTAATAAGCGAGATCCCCTCGAATTTGAAACACCCTGTATTTTCTGGTATAAAAATCCTTTTGGTGTCCAACATACAAAATAACAGAACTTTCGTCCGGTTACGTGAAGTTGGCCTTGTACTTGATATTAATAATTATGGCTCTTTTTTAAAATGATTTTATTTTCGTCAGTATCCAGAGTTGCATATTTAATTTGTTTTTGCATAATTGCTTCAGCAGAAGTTAATGCCCTTGTCTTATAAGGACATTTTATTTATAAAATTCCGTCTTGAACTATTAGACCATCAGGAGTAGCGCCCAGAAACAAGGGTTAGTATCAATGAAGAAACCACACTCTTCAATTACAATTCACCAACTTCTTGGCGTGCGATTGGTTCATTTTGCATGCCATATCTGGTACCTGCTGATCCACTAAATCCATTTATTAGAGCATCTACTGTTCTTTTTGGGTTTGTCGTTTTTCGTAATTTCTATATTTTGCCAAAAGATGAAGCTGTGATTATTTTTCTCCTTTCTTCGATCCATAACTTGCTCCCAGACTGCTCTTTGGAATTTTCGGCAATATATAAAATTTCTTCTTTGGTTTTTGACAATTTATGTTTGAAAACTGGTTTCCGCCTAGCTATTTCTTCAAAATCTAAATCCTCAGCATTTGCATCTGGGCCGTAATCTTCATCCGCATCTGCATTTGGTTTTTCTGATTTCTTCCTGTGAGCGTGTTTGTATGACAATCTTCGACGAAGCATATTTTTCTTTTTTGTCATAACATATTTCTTTGTTAAATACAAGAAAACGAAATGTAGCCTGAATATATGAATATTCAACCTATTCGTTACTCTGCAAGCAAAAAATCAAGTCTTACTAAGACTATAAACAAATAACTTATTGAAACGTCTGCAGATGGCCAATTATTTAATTTTCATATATTTTTTAATTCAGTATTATTTTTAGTTATTATTAAATTTGTTTCATCTAGTAACACTAGATAAGTTTAGCACTGTGTGTCCTTGTCAAAATGTTTTCTGTTTTTTTCATTTTAATAATAACATTTACAGTTTAAAGTTTCACATTTCATTTCAGAATAATTTTCTAAGTTAGTCTTGTATGTAGAAATAAACGATCTTAAAACCAATGTTATTATCTAGTAGTACTAGTAATAACATGCAAATTTCTTTTGTATCATTCAATATCCGGCGTGGCACTAGCCAGGGAAGTAGTTGTTTCAATAAGTCTTAGTAAGACTTGATTTTTTGCTTGCAGAGTAACGAACAGGTTGAATATTCATATATTCAGGCTACATTTCGTTTTCTTGTATTTATCTAATGCTTTCTGCAACAAGTAAAGTTGTTTCTAACTTGTTTATATTTCTTTGTGTATGCTCCAGGGCTGTTTTGTGTAATGAATTTATGTACTGATGAGTGAAATGCACCGTCGCTATTTAGAGAAATTGCTGCAGCATGACATCTCATTTGGTAACCAGCCCTTTTAGAAAAATTTATCCGTTTACCTCCTATAAATTTGGCTAAAACGAAATTATAATTCTCTGCGCTGTTATTGTTCATGTTTTTAATTAAGCTTGAAGTATGGAAGACAAGTCTATTTGCAGCAGACAATAAATCATTATATAAACCACAACGTTTTACAGCTTCTATTAAATTAATTTCATTTGCTTTGGCGCCTTTACAAAAATATTTATCACATTTATGATGATCACCAAACACATGATTAATACTGTTTTGTATATCAGTTTTTAAATTTAAGTTTTTTTGGTTTAATGCAATGTCTTCGCTTCTTCGGTGTTTTATTGCTGCTTCTACTGCAGTACGCATTCTGCTTAGGTTGCTTTTTAGAAACTTACGCATATATACTGCTATTTCGAAACCGCTTGAACTAAAGCGTTTTTGGCTAAGTTCCCTTAATTTTCAACGATAGCATCTAAGCAGATGGTTGGAGCATTCAATCTTCTGTACGGCGAATAATCCATATGGTTTTTCTACACAATTTTTTTTTAAACACTGCCGTCTCCGACTAAATGCTAATATTTAATGCCATGCATTAACATACTTTGTCGAAATCCTTCTAAAATTATATCACTTTCCATGGTCGTCGATGCACCTGTCCAATTTTTAAAGCATGTATGTTCCTTTTCTCCGGTTAGATGGCAAATTGCACAATATTTATTGCGAACTCCCAAAAACAAAATTTTACCTGTTTTCTTACCCACTATGCATGCCGCTCCTGATTTAGCATTATAATTTGTGCGGTAGGATCTTTTGCACCACGCACCATCATCATATGACAGTAATTAATGGTACATTGTTGTCATCAACATCTCCACACTCAATAGCAATCTTTGCTTCTTCCCGGCCAGCTTCTAGCATAGACTCCCAACACCCTTCTTGATACATTTCGCGCAAGTTATCTTCAACTTTGGTATATAATTTATATGATATTGGAGGTATATTAATTTAACTAACAAATTTATTCAATTGGGAATGTCCACAGCCAATTCTATAATACCAGAAACTGCAGCTCCGTTGGTATTTAGCATGCCATCCTTTCTATCACTATACAATGTATGCTGTACATTACACATATTACATTTTAAAATAAATTCTGATACGAATCCCTTTCTAACTTCTTTTACAATTTGGACATATTTAGAGCCACATGAAAATAACTCACAGTGAGGAAATGCCATTGCTTGTTCCAAGAAGTATTGAATGTCCACAATCCGTCTACCTTCTAATGATACCAGCGAACATTCTCTAAGAATAGAAACAATGTGTAAAGGAATATATTTAAAAATCAAAAACGGGATCTTTTAAGTAATAGACATAAACTTATGTTAGTGCTAGACGTCAAAGAAAAAATTTAATAGCTACGGGAATTTAGAAGCAAACTTTAAAATAAAGTAAATGTTCAAACCATATTTCGATCGGTAATATGTTAGTAGTTAATATGACATTAATTTTGGTTGTAGTTCAAAATTTAGAAAAAAAGATAATTTTGTTTTAAACTTATAGAGATAATAATAATTTTAAATCTTACAGTGCAATAGGTTTATCTTCATACGTATCCATATTTTCTTGTTGTGCATTGCTCTCCACAGAATGGTTAAGATTAACATTGCTTTCTAATGAAGTTACAATTTCGGAAGGGGCTATTTCATTGGCAGCCGTTACCAATATTTAGCTAGAGAAAAATAAATTACAAATGTATACAAATTGTATTTTGCTCGAACCCTCCAAACCATAAAGTTTTCCAAGATTTTAAACAAAAGTTTTTTTGGTTTTACGAGTATGTAAGTTATTTTATAAATATATATTTATAGAAGTGGATTTAATATGCGGGTTGGAACGGCAAGAGGGCGATTTAAATAATACTCCTAGTATTTCTGTGTCCAATATTTCGCTGTCCTCGACAGCTTCATCAGGGATCAACTACAATTTATTTCATAATAGACAATTGTTTTTATAATAAACATAACCTAGAGGCCATGTGGATGGTACTTACAAATTGGCGGAGTTGGTGAATAAATTGACTTAAATAACATTACAACTTGTGTCGACGCACTTATTAATTGTATATAAACATGATTAGATTGAAGCAGAAATGGATGTTGTTAGATTTTAAATGGAAATTGACATGGTGAATGTAAAACAAAACTAAGACGTGAGCGCCATTTTGAAGCTGAGTGTAAAAACTGGTTATCGGCGCACAGAAAGTATGTAGGCAGAGGGCCAAATGAGAGTATAAATTATAAAATTAGTTCTTAAATCGCTCGTCCCGCATGGAACCAAGGCGCTAATATTCATAATGAGAATTTAAAACTGACAAAATTGAAATTGAAAAAAAAAAACTAGGCAACCAAACATACAAGCAGGTTTAATGTGGAAATATACATTAACGAATCACAGAGCATTAAATTAAAGAGTGGCAAATTTTATTCACTAGCTGAGGGTCAAAGATTTTTTAAAAAAATGAATGATGAAACTGTGTGATTTGTTAATGCTTAACAATACTTGCAATGAACTGATTGAAATTGAGAAGGGTTGACTAAGGCACTATGGGGGGCAGACGAGGGTGGTTGGAATCACGTGTGAAATCTTCGCTCAAAAGGTAGGCGTACACAGAATTGAGAATCAGATTAAAGAATGCTTTAGCAGGTCCACAGTTAAATATATCCACGTCCGGATATTTAGCTATAATTTGACTGTAAGTAAAGCACATTGAATACAAAGGTGATTTCAACAGAGCATTTGTTTTAGGAATTGATAAATGAAATAGTCGGTTATTTCTTACATTACTGGGGACGTGTATATCCACTTGCACTAGAATCTCAAAGCAATCAATGTGATTATTAAGGATTTTGTATAGTATGGTTACTAAGTGCGATTTTCGGCGACTTTCTAAGGAGTGTAGGTCGAATTCACTCAATAAATCATTGTACCTATAATCCACCCTTGGATACGTACCAAATTTCTTAAAATAAAGATATTTAACGAATTCAACCATTGAAGAGTACTTTATGTAATATGGGTTCCAAATACAACAAGCATATTCAAGTTTTGAACGCACAAATGCACAGTATAAAATTTTAACGGCATTAATATTCTTGAATGGTTTGCTGTTGCGAATTATGAAGCCTAAGGAGCGGTTTGCGGCTGATACAATTTGTTCAATATGAGTGTTAAAAGATAAACTATTGTCGAATATCACTCCCAAATCTTTAAAGGTTTCAACTTGGGTCAAAACAGTACCATTGACATTATATTCAAACGTAATTTTAGATTTATTTCTAGTGTACGACATAGTTTTGCATTTTGCTACATTCAAGGATACATTATTATCATGACACCATTGCACTATTAGATCCAGATTATATTGCAGAACTTGACAATCATCCATAGTGTCAATAGGAGCAAATATTTTAAGATCATCTGCAAATATTAACATGTTTTGCTTAACCTATTACCTCCTTTTTTTTCCCAATCCAATTTGACACCTACCTGTTTTCTTTAATATCACCAAAGCAATCACAACTATTTGGCCTAGCTCTCAAGCGGTAGGGTAGGGTGGTTCAAAACTAATTAACCGATATTATTCTCTCCGGAAGAGTAAAGGGCGCCACGTGATCTGTGACAAATAGTTGTGTTTGGTGACCGGCGATCACGAACCTTTTTAAAGAAAAGCGGCAGGTCGCTAAATAAAAAAAAAAACTAATAGGCAGTTACAAGTTATAGGCAAGGCTTATGCTAGCACCGAAGTATCAGCAGTTAACGAGACTGAGATAAAAGAAAAATAACAATTTATTTCAGCAAATTAATTAACACCTCGACAAAATTATAATAGGTGGCTAACAATCGTACCTTCTTTAAACCACATAGAACCAACAGCGTAAACACATGTCATAAACAATAAAAAAACTATTCGGCTAAATCAATGTCTCAGTTTGTTTAGCATTTTGTTGCGTAGGGTTATTTGGTCATGACGTCATACCATTACATGTTATACCCATGAATTTGTTTATTGCAAACTTAAGCTAAAGTACTTCTCTGTTAATAGAAATTGAAGTCACGTTCTAAAACTTTAAAGCGCGAGTGATGAGGTGATATTGTATAGAAAATTCCCTAATATAGTGACTTATATGAAATTTATGGAACTAGAGCGTTACTCAATTTCTGTCAACGAGAAGGAATATATATATATATATAACTTAAATTGAATAAATGATATTCCGGGTTTTTAAAAACTGTTTTATTACGCGAACGGCGATTACAGAGTACTGGCTTACGGACTATATAGATAACGACAAAGGTACGTGCTGTACGGACAGATCTATGCGAACTGAATATAATATTCTAAGTGCGCTATTTATATGAGAATATAATGATTACCTAAACAAAACATTAATTAAGACGCAATAATTATATCTAAGACGCAATTACATTACTAATATATTTATAGACAAAGAACGAACAAAGAAGTTAATTATTATTAAACAAAGAAAGTCTTTATGTGAACTGCAGTTAACTCCTCTTCCCCTAGACCTTGGCACAGCCAGGGAGATGAAGACGGTGTCCACCAATTTCAGTTTGTGGGTTAACCATAAGTCTTTCCTTCCTCCATTTAAAAACAAGGAGCACGGCACCACAGCAGACAAGCACATACAACAATGATGTTCATACACTAGGCACTAAAACGTTGAGGGTGTCTTCCAGTGTAGGCAGGGGTTGTGCTGCTGGTAGGTCCTGGAGCGTCAATCTTCTGAGCTGGATGTTGAAGCCGCTGTAGTTTTTCGGTACAATTTTGAGGTCGTCGTTGTGGATGATGACAGGTCCTCCGAAGGCAGAAGGTTGTAGCTTCAACTCTTGATTTTTGAAGAAGAGTTGACACGAATCCGGCCTAATTAGGTAAATACCGGTGATCGTCTTAATTTCGGTTCCTTGCGGGCATTGGAATTTGATTTCAGCCGGCATGGGGAACACGGCAAGGTATTGCTTAATTTGCATGATGGGTTCTAGGTGATTTCCAACGATGTCCAACGTTGTAAATCGGCAATCAACGACTTTTCCAAAATTTAGTATGTCCTCTTCACATTTGATGCTCGAAGTTAGCAGAAGATGGGATGGACATCGATAATATACATTGTTCATCATGCATTCATTACTTAGAGGCACAATTTTATTTTTCGATTTTAATAGGTACTTTACATCCGGAATTATGGTTAGGAACTCAGATCCAATTTTTGTAGGGATCGGATTTAAATAGTATAATTCGAATTCTTTATCGAGGTTTATCGGACACGAGATGAAGTATGCAATTGTTGATTTTTCTATTTTACAATTGACTTCCATAATTGATTCGAAACTTAGTGTGTTTCTTGATTTTGGGTCAAATGGTAATTTATTTTCGTAAAACGATGATATTTTGATACTCCACAGGGGTTATTATACTCGGATGTAAGACGTGCAATTTGCAGAATGAAATGGAATTTTCAATACTTTCCATTACTTTTTGGATCGTGTTATAAAGTATGATTAATTGGTTAAACAGATCCTTAGTAAATAATATGTGTTGATGATCAACTTCGCCTCTTAATAAAACTCGAAGCTGCATTATCCTTGATGTTAATACATCCTCATTATGTTCAATACTTTTTAAAGTATTATTAAATTTATCAATAATTTGGCTGTTCAATGAATACCCAAATTTAATTTGTTGTTCAAATTGTTTTTGATTATCTCTTAAATGGTTTAAGATTTGTTCATATTTATTACCATCTCTTGCATCTAGATTTCCGGTAATTGTTTTTATAATTGTGCCTAAGCCATTTATTAGGCCTCTTTTTATTCTTTTGTTATCTATTGATTGCATAGTTATTGTTTCAATTTTTTCGTTTATATTTCTTTGAACCTAATTTACAATTTTCTCGTAATTATAAAAATCTATTTTATGTGTTGATATATTTTTTATTGTTGATTTCAGGAAATCATACTGTTTATTTCATTTGTTAAATTCTTCGTAAAGCGGCTTTATGTTATAGTAATGAACAAAGGTATGTTGTGAATTTTGAAGTTTGGCTTCTCCCAATTTTATAGGCAACACTCCCAAATTCTGAGTAATATTTTTAAGATCAATGGCTCGCGTTAATGCGACCAAGATGGACCTGGAACAGAATCATGTTTTGATTTCATCTAAATAAATATCAATTGTAATATCGGAATTTCCGAATATATAATGAATCATTTGTTTTACTTTTGGGTACTTTAAATTATCTAACCCACATCCTAATTTCGGGATAGCTAATTTTTTTATTTGTTTTTTTTCACAAAATTCTTTTAAGCTAACGAGAGTATGAAACAAGTCTTCGTATGAAGGTTTATCGGAACATTTTTGTTTCGTAACTAAATATATTATATATCGACTTTCGTCTTCTAGAAAGCATAAAGAATGTACTTTGGGGTTTTGGGCTCTAAGAATTTCTACTTGGCCAAAACGTTCCCTAAAATCAAGTGCTATACCTGCACCCATCCTAAGGTCTGCACTCACGCAATGTGCGAGTGAAAAATCTTCTCTAGCGAAGAATAAATCATCATTTAATTCCGTAATATTTTTATTACAAGGATTTTTATTATTAAGCACATAATTTTCAAAATCTTCGTAAGTTAACTCGATGTTAACCTCTTTTTTATCATTATTATTATTTTCACTATTCTTGTTTTTATTTTTATTTTTCTTATTGACTCGAGGTCTCTTAACATTTGAAATATGAATTTTCTGTACAGTGTTATGGTGTGATGTTTTTATTTTTGCTTTTTTTAATTCTTCATTAAAGTCTGTTGGTTATATACAGAGAGCTATGGAATTTAAAGAATGTAAATAGTATGCGAGTTTAAAATGGTGAGCGCAGCGATGAAATAGAAAATAATTTTTTTTTTTTTGGCAAAGTGTTTTCAATGGGCCGCTCTGTTTACCGTGTGTTCGAGGGTATAAGCTGTGGACCAATATATTTTTTGTGATAGTTCGTTCATATCTCGCTGAACACATGGTCCGACCGCTGTACCACTCAACCAAAAGTTATCGCTCCGCTTTTCCATGAACGTAGACGTCTTTCGAAACGGCAATTATAAAGTTTGTCGTTTATGCCCATTACTTACAAATAATTTAAACCATAAACATATTTAAATATGTTTTAAGTTTAATTATATATTGTGATATTCAAAAAAATACTTAAAGAGATTTTATTAATAATTAAAACGATAATATTACTGAATTTATGCTGCGCCACTGGTAACGACCATCGGCACATTCCACGCGCATTCCATAGCTCTTCCTATATCTCGCACAGGGTATAGTTTCTTCTATTTCTTCCTCTTTATATCTTGGCTTCGTCTTTGATTGTTTCTGTTTGTTCTTTACATACACCTTAGTATTTATTTCGGGTACATTTTCCCGAGACTGATTTTGTCTTTCTATAGTTTTATTTTTGTTCCCTATTAATTTCTCATTTATTTGAGAATACATTAATATTGTTTTTTCCTTATGATTGGAAATAGAGTTATTTAATAATTTGTTTTCTAATTCGACATCTAAAGGCGAATTATTTTCAATATGTCCTGATATTATTTCTACAGGTTTTAATTTTGTTACTGAGTGGATTGAATTATTATACCCTAATACGGCGTATAATAATTTATTTTCGATGGATTCTTTTTTATACAATTTTTGACTATTTAATACTCGAACGTGTTCGACAATAGTGGAATGTACTCTTTCAATGACACCGTTTGACTCTGGGTGTTGTGAACTTATAAAATGTAATTTTACTTTGTGTAATTCTAGTAATTCTTTAATTACTGAGTTTTTAAATTCAAGATGGTTGTCCGCTATAATTTGTAGAGGGACCCCATGATGAGAAAAGAATTTTATTAATTTATTTGCAATTTCAATTGCTTGGTATGAAGCTAGTTTGTAAAGTTGTGAGTATTTAGAGAAAGCATCTGCAATCGTTAAGAATTTTGCTCCTTCTAGGGCAATACAGTCAATATGTACAATTTCAAAAGGTTTTGACGGAGTTGGTGAAATATTAAATTTTAATTTTAGTGGGTTGCGATCATATTTACTTAGCAAACACACTTCACAATTATTAATATAATTTTGTATAGATTGGCGCATATTAGGCCAATAAAAATATCTTTTTATTTCAGCTTCGGTCTCATCGATACCGCGATGATTTAATTTTCCATCATGATATAATTGAATTGTTTTAATTGTTTCGTCTTCTACTTGAACGTCTAATAATTTTTGAGTACATCGAATAAATTTTATTTCTGAGTGTTTAAAATATTTTTGAACAGTAGCACAAAACTTTTCGAATATTGGGCTATCAAAATATAAGTGATATTTTATTTTGGGAACTATGTATTCTTTTATAAAATTTTTATAATCTTTTTCGAAGTTATTTTTTGACAACTGTACAGATATTCGCATCTCTTTATTATTATATAAATATTCCGTTTTTGGAACTGAGGGAGAGTAATTAACCTCCGATATAATTAATTGATTGTCACCAATATTTATTGGTTTTTCAAGCGTTTCAATATTTAAAATGGGATTTTCCACATTTGAATGAACAGTATTATCCTCATTATTTTCGTTTAACATTTCATCTAAAAAATCATCAAGGTTGTCTTGATAACCTGCATCAGTGATAATTGAATAATTGTTTTGCATTTCATTCGATGGACCACGATGGTGATCGAATGGTTCTAAAAATGATTGATCAAATTTATCAACATAAAAATCTGAATTTTCAACGTTTTCATCATTGAGATTAATTCGATTGTTGATAACGCATCTGCGTTCTTATTTAGGATACCCTTTTTATATACCATGGTGTTGGGGTTCTATGGTTGGAATAAAACCCACTCGTAATAATTAAAATTGGATGAAGCTTTATTTTCGTCGAACACCTGATCAAGACTCTCGTTACAAATCATTTTACAATAATTTCATACCTCGCATTTCCTACCTCTTTTCGGTGTAGCCAATTGCCAGAGAGATAGGAAGTGCAAGTTTACAAATTTACTAAATGCTACGTTAATGAGGCCATGCTGAGATTAACAAAATAATACCATCGTGGTATTTCACAACATGTGCCAATGACTTGTGACGAAATAAAATAAGCGTGCAAATATGCGGACTATGCGGTTGCCCAATCCAATGTTAATGACTTCTGACTAAATATAATAAATACGCTAATTCGGGGATTACACAACACCTCCCCACTATTTAGGAAATTTGTACCTAGGATTGTTGTTGCAAATTTCAGACCGCTCAGCAGGCTGAGGAGCTACGTTTTGTAGACAAACCTCCTCCAAATTCTCAACATCTTCGAGAGGTGGCGAAACAACAGGTTTCCCACGCAACAACATAGAGACCAACTTATATAAGGCAACCACAAGCAAACATGACAATACAATATACAATACAAAAAAATGATGATAATGCTTAGCAGAATTAGCTAACGATTCATGCTCTTTCAATTTTAAGGTTTGCAAATCCGAACTAATCTTACTTAAGGTATCAACATCGTTACTACCCACGATAACGAAGAATTTTTTGCAGGTTTAATAGTCCGAAAGTTAGCTAGGTGTGAACCAACAAAACTTCTTAAATCTAAAGATGGTAGATAACCAACATTAAAATTAGTATTACTAACAAAAACATTATTAGAGTTTAAAAATAGAGACTTACTTCTAATGCTACAATTTGAATATAATCTAAGTAAACCAACACCAATTAATTTAATAACCTTTCGATTGGTGTTGCATGATAAGTCAAAAAACTCTATACTAGGTATAACATAAATCCAAGTATTAGGTTGAGAGATTTGAATAAAAATAGGTTGATAATTACTCATGAGCCTAACATTACAGGAAGACGGAATGCTTGTTGTCGTAGACGTGAATAAGGAAGCTTCACAAACATCATGCATATGGACCATATTAATTGGCTTGTCTAGTTTACAAAGATGTTCAGAATTAGTTAGTTTTTTACATTGAGCAAATTCATCACGTGTTAGAAAACAATACTGGTATAATTTAGATTCGATTACCAAAAAAGGATAATCTGGAATAATAAAAGTATACGTGTGATCCGAAAGATTGACAGGAATACTAAAAATATGATACACATCGTAAATGGGATACTCGAATAAGGGGAAAGAAATGATGTAAAATATTTTACCGTTTACGCAACAAATTTTAACATTAACAACTTCCAACAATTCCTGAATATTACCCTCTGAAACCTCCAAGGGAAAATATTTTCCTTGGGGCAAGTTTAGCTTAATACCTAAAATAACATTCACTAGATCTACATGGCTTAAAACTAAAGGATGTACAATTCCATTATATGAACTATAGATAATATCGATCAAATCATTTTGTTGATCGGTGAATTCAGTGACATATAAGTTAAACAGAGAAACTAGTGCATTTAATTTTACCGCAGACTCTATGCCAATATTATAAACCGATTGAACCTTCAATTCATCTTGGATGTCTTTAATAGTTTGCAAAATGTGCTCAATCTGATAAGTCGTGGAGTTTAAAACATTAGCGGATCGATCCAAAATAGTTGTTTGATCGTATAGTAAACTAGAAAACTTTTCGCTCTTTGAACTTAAAAATGAAAACATGGAATCGAATTTTTTTCTATCTTCGTCATCCAATGTGCCAAATAATATCTTAGAGACTTTACCCACAGCATCAAATAGCCCTCTTTTGGGTCTAGTTGCTCCCAAAAGTTGTTTTATTAAATTATCGCGTTGCTTAAGCTGATTTACGGTTGCAACCATTGGTTGTTCAATTAGATTACACTCACTAGAGTGTGAGAACTTATTTACCGAAAATGATTCAGAACAGATTTTATTTATGTTTTCACATAGGGTTAAAAGCGAACTAAAATCCTCGTCATAAGTAGTAAGATTAATATACGCATAAACTTTCCATATGTCATTATAAAATTTAATTTTCCCGACACTATCGTAGTAGATACCGCTGGTACTGTTCATGGGGAGAATTTCTAATCCTGGTTCGCTGCACACAGAGATCGAGATGGCGAACGCACACATAATGCAAGCATAGAGTAACATGCCAGGGCGGAACATGGTACACCCTGTAAAAATACACAGTAATAAGAGACTATTGTAATACGTTATTCGCGAAAAAGTTTTAGCCGATTGAAATGTACCTTTAGTGGTTTATTTTTGACCAGAATAGTACAATTTACCTCAGAGTCCACCGAAATAACGTCATAAGGACCCACATAAAGGGATTGCAATTTCTTCGACTTGCCTTTAACCTTCGCCTCGTTCCTCAATAAAACTTTATCTCCCACCGATAGCTTCAAATCATGAACATGTTTGTCATATTGATTTTTAGATGATAGCTTACTCGCGATCAACTTTTCCCTTGCAACTTGGCTACAATGTTGCAATCTAGACTTCAACTCAACGACATAGTTGTCGTAATTGTAATGAACTTCCGGGTTACGATATATAGAGGTAGGTAGAGAAGGCTTTTGGCCAAACACCAACTCGTAAGGTGTATAGCTCGTTGCACTATGAGGTGTAGTGTTATAACTGAACATCGCGTAACTTAAAAATTCGTCCCAATTGTCAGTATCTCTATTGATAAAGCTCCTGAGAAACTCTATAAGATTTCTGTGATGCCGTTCCAAACTTCCGTTGCTCTCCGGATGGAACGCTGTACAATTTATCTTAGTAATTTTTAAGAATCTACACATCTCCTTAAATGTCGAACTCATAAAATTGCTACCTTGATCAGTAACTATACAAGAAGGAGCTCCAAAAATACAAATGAAGTGCTTTACAAACTTCTCGGCAACAGTTTTAGCGTCCTGACTTTCCAAAGGAACCGCTAAAGTAAATTTCGTTAAATCGTCTCGGATTGTCAAAATAAATCTATTAAAATTATGAGTCGGGGTCATAGGCCCAACGATATCTAGGAAGATTTTATCAAATGCTCTTTTACTTGTACTTGTAATAATCATGGGCTTCCGGGTTTGTCGAGAAACCTTGTTTTTCTGGCATTGTTCACACGCTCGGACATATTTTTTAATATCCATGAACATATTTTTCCATCTATGATATGCTTTAATTCGAGAAAACGTTTTATTGATCCCCTGATGTCCCCCTACAGGAGTAACATGAAATTCGCTTAAAATAGATTCTATCTCGGAACGTGTTAAGCTCTGGGTTTGATTATTATGGTAAATAGTTACTCTGACATTTGTACCTTTAAAAATGTAACGTAACATTACCCTAAAAGTGCCAATATTAATTTGATCCTCTTTTGAAAAAATGTTTGTTGTCACAAATGATTTTAGATCCTTCTCCTCACAAAGACGTTTGAATTTTTCTAAAGCATAAAAAATATCTTCTGGACGATATATATCTGAATTCTTAACCTTGCCGATAAGATAAATGAAATATTTACCATCCCGGCAAAAATAAACGGGTTCTGACAATTCTGGAGTTTGAATTTGCAGCTCTAACTTCGCATCGTGAAACACAACGTTATCATCAAGATCTTTACTTGTTAAATTTAAAATATTGTCAAACTCAGTTGGACAAGGCTCATCACTATCGACAATGTTTGAGTTCAGAATGACTTTGTTTTCGGAATTTTTAAGGAAATCCTCGTAGGATGAAGATTATTGATTAGGTACATTCGACTCAAACCATCTGAGTTGGTGTTTTGTTTGCCTGGTTTATACGATATTTCAAAATCATACTCCTCCAACTTAATTCTCCATCGCATTAACCGCGATCCGGGATCTTTTACATTGCAGATCCAAACTAAGGGTCTATGATCCGTCAAAATTTTAAACTTTCGGCCATACAGGTAGGGCCTATATGTTTTAATACCAAAAATTATTCCTAAAAGTTCCTTTTCAATAACGGAGTAATTTTGTTCAGCTTTAGATAATGAACGACTAGCGTACGCAATGGGTCTATCCTTGCCAACTGGACCCTGTGACAATACGGCTCCGAGTCCATTCTTACTCGCATCGGTAGTCAAAAGAAATTCCTGTTCGAAGTCCGGAAATTTTAAAACAGGAGGATTCATCAACTTTTGTTTTAGGATCAAAAATGATTCTGCACACAAGCTATCCCAAGAAAATACGACGTTCTTTTTTAGTAGATTGTTTAGTGGTTGCGCGATTTTAGAGAAGTTCTGAATAAACCTTCGATAATATGAAGCCAATCCTAAGAAAGATTTAACTTGCTTTTCTGAAGTGGGAACTGGAAAATTAGCCACCGCCTCCAACTTCCTAGGATCAGGATGAATACCTTTCTCGGATATAGTATGGCCCAAATAAGTCACCTCCCGACACAGAAATTCGCATTTATCGGGCTGAATTTTTAGATTATGTTTCCGCAATCTCTGGAAAACATCTACTAATTTTGAATTGTGATCTTGCAAACTTTGCCCATATACCACAATATCGTCCATAAACACGAAAGCTTTAATAGACTGAATTCCTGACAACACATTGTTCATTAATGATTGAAAAATCCGAGGAGAGTTCTTTAATCCCATGGGTAATCGTTTGTACTGATAGTGACCATACGGAGTACTGAATGCTGTTAGATGCTTAGAATCATCGTTAATAGGAATTTGATAAAAACCGTCGGCCAGATCGATAACACTAAAATATTTAGAATTTCCCAACTGATCCAGTATATCAGTTATGTTTGGCAGTGGGAAAGCTTCAGAGATTGTTAAGTCGTTTAATTTTCGGAAATCCACGACGACTCGCCATCGCTTGTTCCCGTTTGAATCTGGTTTTTTAGGCACTAGTAACAAAGGAGAATTATATGCTGACTTACTAGGTTCTATTATGTCATTTTGTAACATATTATTTACTTGATGTTGGATTTCAGATTTTTGGCTCTCTGGGAGCCGATAAGGTTTAACATAAACTGCAGGCATATTGGGTAGGATATTGATTGAGGGATTTATAGCATTTGTGCAGGAGAGTTTGTCCGTGTCCTTGAAATAAAATAGGTCATTAAACTCTCTGCAGATATCAATGATCGATTCGCGCTCCTCTGAATTCATGTAATCCGTCCGCAATGAATGCTCTAACCGTGCTAGTCTATCGCCCCCTACCTGAGTTTCAATGTTTAAAACGTTGTAGTCAGTTAAACTTTCAAAATTCAATTTAGGATTTGTCATTTCGATGTCATGTTCATTTATATTTAAAATAGATACGTAAGAGTATTCGCCAACTGGACTGACGATACAATTTCCTATGAACACGCCTTCTTGAATTTCCTTCGAAAAACAGACTGATTCTTCCTTTACATCCACCCTTAATCTAGCGATGACCTCGCTTCGCGCTGGGACCTTGATTTTATTATTGTAACTATAAATATTGAAAACGGAACAGGAATTTGAATTTGAAATGGAGAGAGTACCGACGTCGTAATCTATTTTAGCTTTATGTCGTTTTAGGAAGTCATTACCTAAAATTCCGTTAACTCCGGAGACCGGGAAGCTATCTGGCACTATATGGAACTTATGTAGTACCGACTCTGTTTCATTTAAAGGGATACGGCCCAGGCACGAGCCTAGAGTTGTTATGGTTTCTTGGGTGATGCCCTTGAGACACATTTGTTCGTTTGTATTTACGATTGCGCTGTCATGAGTGCTTGCGAGTTTTAGTAAAGACAACTCAGCACCGGTATCAAGTAACATCGGAGTGTTAACCTCAGAACCGATTGATAATGGCAAGGACACGCTTAACGTTTTTGTTTCATCGCATTTCACGTCGACAGTACGATTTGAATCCCTATTATAAATATAAATAATGATTTTAGAACCTCCGAAAATTTCATTTATCATTTTAAAAACCGTTTTAAAGTTTAATCCATCCAATCCACAACCTAAACGAGGAATTGCGAGGTTTTCAATATTGTGTTTTAGAAGAAAATTCTTTAGATTACATAATGTTAAATATAGATCATTGTAAGAGGGTTTTTCAAAATATCGTGCTTTTGTAACGAGATAGAATATATAACGATTTTGTATTTTTAAATAACAAAAGGAGTGTATCTTTGGAACTTGCAACTTTAATTCGGACACATTTTTAAATCTTTCCCTAAAAACCGCCGCAATGCCCCTCCTCATTTCTAAATCGGAGCTAACGCAGTGCGCTAAGGAAAACTCTTCGGGCGCGTTAAATAAGTCGCCATTGATTTCGAATATATTATTTGAGTTATTTACATTCACACCTTTAGATTTAGTATTAATATGTTTAATAGAGGTTGGAAATGAATTTACAGATTTGGCATTTACTTCTTGGGATGAATTTTTATCGCGTACATTATAATTTATCGCGTAATTACCAGCGTGATTCAGTGAAATTTTTTGAGAAGTTGAGCTCCTTGGAAACCCGCTGACGTTCCCGGAGCTGATTCGTTTTTTGAATATTGACTTGGAGACGAGCTAGTAAAATTTGGATTTGGTATATCTCGTCGATTTAGTTTATCATTGTTAAATTTTCGCTTCCTACACTCTGAAATATGATGACCCGGATTTCGGCAATAATTACATACTACCACATTTGCTCGAATATTTTCGAATTTAGGCTCCACCTTTGGGGAATTCCGAGGATATCGTGGCAGTGAAAAACAAGTCTCGGTTCTATGACCATTTTTATTGCAATTCGTACAGTGATACTTATTTTGGGGTTTTTGGTAATTATTATTTGACGAATTAGTGTAATTTTTTGGAGCCATACTCGAATTTCTTTCTTCCTCAACCGCGATTTCTACCGCCTCGTGAAATGACCCGGGACGACTCGCCTTTACAATTAGTCTCAAATTATATTTTAAACCGTCGACAAATGCCTTGAGAGCTGACTTAGCATTTAGATTTTGAATTATTTGTGCCGCCGCCTGACCTTCGCTCGCTATGCATGCGTCCGTTAAATCCGATACCAAACGTTCTATTTTATTCGCGTAACAACGCACATCCTCATTAAATTTTTGCTTACTACTCAAAATCTCTGTTTGCAACTGACCTATCGTACGTTTTTCTAGAAACTGATCTTGAAGAATTCGTTTTAAAGTTTCCCATGAGTCGACCTCCTCATACTTTATCAAATTGTATGCACTTCCGCTTAATTTTGATTTGCAAATGTTAATAAGTAATTCTGTGTCCGCCCGAGTTGTGCAACTCGTCGTTACAATGTCGACACACGCTATAAATTTGTGAAGTAAGGTTCTTTGTCCGTCAAATTCCGGAATAATTTTGAGTGCATAGTCTGAACTTAAAGGCATGGTTTCAATGTTTAACTCACCGGTAGGAAATTCCAAATCTGTCGCTGGACCGCTCGTCGCTAATCGCTGCCCGTCGTTGCTCATGAAAGTCTCGTTCGGATGTAGGAAAAAATTTGGCAATCGGTTGAATTACGCACTTTTATACGATTACGCTTCACTTTACCGCGCACAGCACACTTGAAGGTGGCTGATGGATGGAGTCGTTGAGAATTGATCGATGTGGGACGTTCCAGGGGTCTGACTTCTTCTCTGCTATCTCGTAGATTCCGCGCCTCGCTCTCGCTGGATAACGCTCTGCTGGATAGGGTCGAATTTCTCGTCGGAAGCCTCAGCCAATTATTTTGGGTACTGCATATACTGGCCTTCTCGATATTTTCGGTATTTGCGAACTTGTCGATTTTGAAGGGTAATTTTTGCTGTACCCCACACCTGACACCAAATTATGTTGGGGTTCTATGGTTGGAATAAAACCCACTCGTAATAATTAAAATTGGATGAAGCTTTATTTTCGTCGAACACCTGATCAAGACTCTCGTTACAAATCATTTTACAATAATTTCATACCTCGCATTTCCTACCTCTTTTCGGTGTAGCCAATTGCCAGAGAGATAGGAAGTGCAAGTTTACAAATTTACAAAATGCTACGTTAATGAGGCCATGCTGAGATTAACAAAATAATACCATCGTGGTATTTCACAACATGTGCCAATGACTTGTGACGAAATAAAATAAGCGTGCAAATATGCGGACTATGCGGTTGCCCAATCCAATGTTAATGACTTCTGACTAAATATAATAAATACGCTAATTCGGGGATTACACAACAATGGAGTAATCATACTCCGATAATTTAATACGCCACCTAGCTAATTTAGAATTAGGCTCTTTCACTGACATAAGCCATTGAAGCGGCTTATGATCACAGACAATTTTAAAATTCCGACCAAACAGGTAAGGTCTAAAGTATTTTACCGCCCAGACTATGGCTAGTAATTCTTTTTCTATCGTTGAATAATTGGTCTCTGAATCGTTCAGAGTTCGACTGGCGTATGCTACTGGCAAATCTGAACCTATTTTGCCCTGTGATAGGACCGCGCCCAAAACGAAATTGCTTGCGTCCGTAGCAAGGACGAATTCTTTTGAGAAATCGGGGTACTGGAGAATTCGTGAATTTATTAACAAATTTTTATATTGATTAAAACAATTGATGTAATCTGGATCGCTGATATTTATTATCGCGTCCTTTTTTAAGCGTTTTGTTAACGGCTTCGTTAATTTAGCAAAATCTTTTATGAATTTTCGATAATATCCGAGCAAACCGAGGAATCCTTTTATTTGTTTTGTAGTTTTTGGAGTTGGATAGTTCTGAATCGCTTTTATTTTGTCAAGGTTGGGTTTTATGCCCTCGGGAGTGACAATGTGTCCCAAATATGCGACTTCTTTTGACAAGAACTCGGATTTATCCAACTGAATTTTGAAATTGGAATTTCTTAAGCGATCGAATACCTCGCGTAAACGTGAAACATGTTCTTGGAGACTGGTACTGAAGACAATGATGTCATCCATATACACCAAGCATTTCTCATTTTGGATTCCCCTAAGGATATTATCCATTACTCTTTGGAAAGTTGCCGGGGCGTTTTTGAGCCCGAATGGCATTCTTAAGAACTCGTAGTGACCATTCTCCGTGTTGAAAGCGGTTTTTGGAACGTCTGTTTCATCAATTTCCACTTGATGGAAACCAGACGCCAAATCGAGGGTAGTAAAATATTGGCAACGGCCTAACTTGTCTAATAATTCATCTATATTTGGTAAAGGGTACCTATCGCCGATAGTTTTCTCATTTAACTTCCGATAGTCGATGACAACGCGCCATTTACGCTGGCCGGAGGCATCGAGCTTTTTCGGAACAACCCAAATGGGTGACGACCACGGACTGTACGAAGGTCGAATTATATGTCTTTAATTTGTTTGTCCACTTCGGTTTTGTGAACTTGAGGATTTCTGCACGATTTTGTGTAGACGGGAATTTCGTCTGAAGTTTTTATCGCATGTTTAATTTTATTCGTAAAAGTTAACCCCTTATTATTAATGTGGAATATATCAGAATATTCTTTAACTAAATTCATGATCGCGCGCCTTTCTTCTTCGTTCATATGCTCTGAACGGATACTAGACGGATTGAATTTTATTTTTTCCATATTTAACATATTTAAATTTGGAGCAGAGTTGCAATCATATTCATTGATTGGTTCGACTTCAAATGGAGATATATAAAGATTACAATCAGTGGGGTTAATAACTGAGCATAAAGCTTTTGAATTTTTGACTTTTGTCAAACATTGGGGTGTTTCAACATTACACCCATAATTAATGTACGGGACAATTGCATCGCCGTTTTCAAGATTTTTAACGTCTATTTGCATTATAATTTCAGATCTAGCAGGTAATGATATTCGTTCATAGTACTGCTGATCTTCAAATTTTTTCATATAATTTAATTGGACTTCGCAACCAGGTGCGATTATTGAGTCACGGCTCAAATCTATATTTGCTTTTAAAATTCTTAAATTATCTACACCTAATAGTGCATCGAATGTTGAATGAAAATCTAATAAATAAAATTTTAAATTATTAGAAACATTTGATTTAAATAAATGCTGTAATGAAATTTTGGTACTATGACTACCGTGAGTAGCCCCATGTATTATGGAAACGTCAAATGGGTCATTTGTTATTGATTTTTTAAACAATTTATTAGCAATTAGGATTAACAATTTTAGGATTAATAAAAGAACGGGTGCTACCTGTGTCTATTAAAATTTTATGTTTACAATCATTTATATGCGGAAGGTAGCTTTGATTATTTTGTATTGCTAAATACTCTACTGATTCTCTGCGTTTTCCGAGGCGCTCTCCAATAAAAAATTATTATTACTTTTATTTTGGTTATTTTGCAATGGTTTTTGTTTAGACGCAACGTTCGTACAAACCGACATAGGGGTTGGTTTAAAAAATGTTTGATTATTACTGTTACCACCAAAATTATTATTGTTATTATTAGGTGTATTGAATTGAGTGTTAAAGGGTTTATTGAACCTCGAGAAATTGTTACTTTGTTGTGGATTATAATTCGCTTGTGCATTGTTATAATATGATGAACCAGCTGCTTGATATCGCGGCGGAAATTGTGACTGCTTACTCGGAGTCTGTGCGCGAGAAGGTAATTTATTTTTTTCTGATTTCTGCCCTTGACCTAATTCGAATGGGTTTTCATTGAAATTTTGTTTTAAATTGGTTATTTCTATGTTTAAGCTAGAATGGTCTCTTTTGTCAGAGTAACTATTTAAAAGAGCGGTTTTCAAATCGTTCCAATTGTTTATAGGGGACGAAGAAATATTTAAGGCAGCTTCACCTTTTATTTTAAACAAAATTGACGACATCAGATATTCATTCTGAAAATCGGCCAAGTCATTTGGATTGTAAAACTTGTTTACGAGTTTTTCACTAATCGAGATAAACCTCGATAAAAGCTCTGAATCACCGTGGAAATCCGGGATCATTTATTATATTCTGGCTTTAGTACTGCCATTGTGGATTTTAATTGTTTTCGTGGGGAACGAGAACGGGATCTACCGTGATTGGTAAACGAAGGGGGTGGTGAGCTCGAGTCCGAACCAGAATCCGACATGCACGCGCAAACACTTTAAACACCTCTAAATAAGAATACAGTTACATTACAATTATCATGTCCGTGGGATCGATCGCCTTGTTCGAGCCTGGACCTGGAGACGACACTGCTTCCGGGTGACGGGTTCTTGATTTTTGAAGAGCCGATGTTGGGAATTTGGTGTGCCTCTTGTTTTTTCGGATCTCGTTGTAAATCGTAGACACGAAAGGAACTTTTTTCCGATATTCACTCGGAGAACCTCAACTCAATCCTACCGACTGCGCCACTTAAATTGAATAAATTATATTCCCGGTTTTTAACGACATATAACGACATAGGTACGTGCTATACGGACAGATCTACGCGAACTGAATATAATATTCTAAGTGCGCTATTTATATGAGAATATAATGATTACCTAAACAAAACATTAATTAAGACGCAATAATTATATCTAAGACGCAATTACATTACTAATATATTTATAGACAAAGAACGAACAAAGAAGTTAATTATTATTAAACAAAGAAAGTCTTTATGTGAACTGCAGTTAACTTATATATAAATATATAGTAAAAAAAAATCGAAGAAAAATCCTCGTATCAGGGAATCCGACCAAAAGGGGTGGTTAATAAATCATCTATTTATCATAAAACCGAGCTTTCGCCAATATTTATTAGCTTCTTCAGGGATAACGCTACAAATTAATTTACAAGAGAAAAAATTTATAAGTTAATGAATGAGGTTATGCACGTGTTGGCGAATATTTACTTACATGGAAGATGTGAAAACTAAACCGTTGAACATACGGGATTAATAAAGTGGCTCGATGCAATAATAGTTAAACATATTAAAACTTGTTAAAAACGCTGATGTCACAAGATTAAAATTTACAAACTTTACAAACACACATCGCCGGACATGTTGGTTCGAGGCAATGACTAACAGTGATTGTGAACTAGGTTAGATTGTAATGGCCGAGGTACAAGCCAAACTGGAGGGAGAGCACTACAGGGGTTAGGATTAATAGTTGAGTTATAACATAATTGTAAGTGGTGGTGGTTAAGTGGTGAACACACCGTTAAAATTATGTGAATTAATGTAACCCCCAAATTGTAAGTTGTAATATTAACAATGTACAGGTCATTGTAATATTATAACACATTGCAGCGGGTGCAGGGTTGTTGTTGTTGAAAACGTATAAGTTACGTGATATTAAAGAGGTGTAAGAAGTGGTGTTTAAGAGTTTAAATTATTTAAGTGTAATACAGCAATTTCAATTGACACAGCACAGGAGCGATTACAGACTGGGCAAGAAGTCATGTGCTCTTTCTATTCACTGCAACTCTTCGAACCACAACCCAGACTTCAACAACGTAAAAGTTCTTGACACTTGTAAATCCTATAGGGGCAGACTGTTTCTTGAGATGTATCACATTCAGAAGAACCGTGGTAAAACAATTAATTTCAAATCGGACACAGATCGCTTAAGTAACATCTATTCCTACCTTATCAGTCTTTCAGACCATCACAAAACTAATAACGATCCCTCGATTGATAATTCACACAACTCCTTAATTTCTGCTGCTTGATTTTCGTTGGATTAACTACCAGATACATCTTGCTGCTGATTCACATGATACAAAGAATTTATTTATGTATAATAACCAAATAATAAACGTTTTAAATTCCCATCAATAAATAACCATTTTACATTCCCATGAATACCCCCCCCCCCCCCCCCCAGTTTTAACAAAACAAAACCAACATCAATTACATCAGCATCCCAAGATGCTACTGTTCGTTTATGAAGGTCACGACAAGTCGTTATCAGTTTACGTTGAAGACTTCATAACAATTACTATATCTGGCAGGTAGCAAGTAAGAGATCTATAAATCTATGGAACCTTAATTGTCTTCAGGGCAATCCTGTCAGTTTCAAACCTGTACAACATCAAACTTCGGCGAAGTTGTTCCCGGGCCTCCAGCGTAAACTATCCTCCTTAAGACTGCGACGAACACGTGACGTTGAAGCAGCTAAGTCTCAGCGAGTGCGAAGATCCAATCAAACAACATCGGTCGGCAACCCAAAACGGAAACCAACAATGGACAACAAAATATGGAGAACGGACGGTCGAACAAATGAACGGCCGAACGTAATGATAACGATAACGTAATGAAGCGTACAGAATATACTGTACGTAATAGACCTAGGAAAGAAATTCCTTTTATAATACTGTGCTCATATTTATAAAATAAAGGAAGGCTAAACGATGCAAAAAAATAGAGATATGCAAAGAAATTTCACACTCACCTAAGATCGGGTAGTAATCGCTTTGCACGTGAGATTTCAAATCCGTCGAACGACGATCACGTTTGATTCCAAACCAAATTCCAATAAACCAAACGTACTAATAATATCTGAGTGAATTAATCCCTCAGCACGAGGAAACACAACAGGTGTTAACAATAACTCAGACACTTATCTTCTTGTGCAAATACCACGTTTCGCTTTCACGATCAAGACGAAAAAGAAGGCCTAAGAGGATGTTCGGGCGTGCCCCATGCCCATCTACCCCACCAATTACCATTTCGTCACTTCCGCGAAAAAAAAAACAAATAATGAATGGTATGCCAATTAAGCGAAACATCCAATTCCCCGGAATGAAAATGATGTCCCGAAAATTCGTTGTTTCTAACGAAAACCAATGAGTCGGACTTCACACGGTACTCAAACTACAGAGGGCGTTACCTCTACACGAATATTAGAAATACTTAACTCAGCCGGTTTCCATTCAACCATAATTCTCGAACATTTCACATTACTAGTACCTCCTCGTAATACATGCCACCCCAAATACTGTGATAAAAAGAGTAGTCTTGTCGTTATGATGCCACTCGGTAAACTACTACTGAGCCACTACGCCATAACTTTCACATCTATAACGGTGCTAGGTGAACAACGTTATTTTGACAGCTGTCAAGCATGCAACAAGTCGAACCTGGAAAGTAAACAACACGGAACTGATAGAAATATCCTGCCGCGTTATTTCTACAGTGTAGTGATGTAGTGATGTTCGTTGTGAAATGCATTCGTGCACGGATAATGCAAGCAATAATGGTAAGCAATAAAACCTAAACTGAGATATGCAAAACAATTACCTACAAATAAGCAGACCTCTTATTGGGCGCGTTCATCCGACAAAATAGTTGCAAACGTGTTGCCAACAGTTGACAGATTTTCTGCTGAACGCACCCTAAATAGCAAACGCGTTCGTTCAGCGCTCGCTATTTTAGCAAGCATACAAATAAAAGCGATTTATGCTGCAAACGTGTTTTGTGTACCAACGTTCTCAGTGTGCAAACGTTCAAAATGGAGTCGACGAAGAAGTATTTATTTAACGAAGTAATTTATAATGTTACGGAGAGTGAAGACGTTCATAAGTTAAATGGTAAAGGTGATTTGTTTTATTCTGCAGATAAAATGTTTTAAGGTTGTGTTTTTATAGATGAGAAGATTTTCGAAAATTATATTTTGAACCACTCAAACAGCCTGGAAGTATCAATTCCAGTGGGTGCAGAAAATGTGGGTAAGTGAAACAGAACAGAATCTTACTAACTACCACCACCCAATTAACCATATACTCCGGAATGAACGCCTCTATAAAATAATTTAGTATTAACACGTAGAGTGCCATGGGGGACTAACGTTGTCCCCCATTTTGACTGAACTAAAGGTGCAACTGTGGCCGCGGGGGATAAACCTTGTCCCCCGTTTTACATTCATTTATGTGACACCTGAACCCTGAATAATACAATGGCAATTATAATTACAATTATTTTTTACTGCTATTATAATGGAAGGGTAGACTGAGTAACCCTTCGTACTCGAACCTCTAATTTGGCTGATAATTAAATTTATTATTGATATCTATTTTTTACAATATTAATTTGAATTTACAATGTAACGTACAATTGAGACGGAACTATGAAACATAACATGATGTGACTTGATAACAAAATGAAATTTAATTTGTTTGAAAATCTAGTTCAAGTTGTATGTTCCTCTTCACATATTTATAATATAATAACTGAGTACTTGGCACAAATTGGTCACTTGCAAATACTTGCCACATCAAGGGATTTGATATACTTGTACAAAAGTTTTGTTAATACACCCGTTACCATTTATCAAGGACTACATGTGACAAATATTTGTCAAGTACATTAATCGTTACATTATTTTGAATTGAAAAATTCACTGTTTTAACCACAAGTAATTTTTTTTTGTTCAAAATATTATATAACATGAGAAGTCAATTATATAAATCTAAACAACTATTCACGACTCGAGAAATCCGTTGTTCTGAATGTAATAGCGTGTATGTAGGTAAGATTGGTCGTAGTATTTCAACTCATTTCTCTGAACAATTGGCTTTTCGCCTGAGACATAATTCCAGTTCATTTTCAAATCATTGTTTACAGTGTAAAAACCAACAATCTCAAAATTTTACATAAACACAAAAAAGGCACTAAGCTTAATCTACTGGTGTCATTAGAAATTTTCAAACAGCAATAATCTGACTAATTTTGTTCACTTCTCTTTAAGCTAGCTTAATTCTTCAGTCAAAATTTACAAACATTTATCGACAGGTAACTCCCCTCACTCTAAAATATTCAGTATAAATTCAATTAATCATCAATTATTTTTTTACTAATAATGTCATTTTTAGATACTGAAATTTTTTGTTGGGACCATAACAAAACCAAATTGTTGGTTGAAGAGTATAAGAAGCGGAGTAAGGACTTCCGGGATCCACGTCAGAAAAAAGTAAAACTTTGGCGGGATGTAGCTGCGACTTTCAAACGATATGGACACAATGTCAATGAATCGATACTGGATCGGAAATTTAGAAATATGAAGCACCACTATAAGACAATTCTCGACAATAATAAAAAAAACCAGTACTGGAAAAGGCAGAATTCAGTGGGAACATTTTGAGCAGTTCAACGATATATTTCAAGATGATCGAACAATTCATCCAGGCTCCATTCTGTCATCATTTAATAAAATTGTGGCCCCATCTGTCCCTTCTTCTTTGTCCCCCCTACACCTTAATATTCCAGCACTGATTTCTTCAACTCCCGCATCTTCATCAAAATGTGAAACGCCTTCCACTTTCATATGTCCTGCTCCATCTTCTTCCACATCCAATGAACTTGTCTCGCCAATAATGATGATGTGCTCTTCGACATTGGTTACGCAAGATGTGGAGTCTTCCGGATGTTTGGAAAATGATGTAGTACGAAAAGTCCGTGGTAAATCGAGGAATGCAAGAGCCCTCTACGGACTTCATAAAAAAAATTTAGCCATTGAAGAGCAGAGGGTAGAAGAGTTGACAAGAATTAGAAAAGAAATTGAAGAGCAGAATCGCATTCAAAGAGAGAGAATTGATATATTAAAAAAAATTATAAAATAGACTAATTACCGTCTCCCGTTTCTATTCTAAGTAAATTTCAATACTATCAATTTAAGAATGTTTAATATACAGTTGTATAACAAAGTCCAAGTGTTTTATTTCCAAATAGGCTGTGCATTTTTAATTTATTTCTATTGTAGTTATAAGCTGTAATTATTTTGTATGGATGTGAAGGAATTATGTTTAGGTTTAAATAGGAATTATTTTTCTTATGCGAGTAATGGTAGAAAATATATTCAATATATAATTGTATTTATTGTACACATATTGAGGTACATTTAGATGATGAGGTTGACTAAACCTCTTCTCTTGGCTTCAGCCGCACCTCTTTCCTCTTCTACTGGATCGTCTAAATTTTGAACCCTATCTTCTGCAGCAACTTCATTGACATTCCAATCATCTAGGTTATTATTTTCATGTATTATTAAATTGTGCAATACACAGGCAGCACCCACTATGCGGATAGCATTGGCAGGTGTACCCTCATCTAAATATTTTAGTCTCCTAAATTTTCCCTTTAGGAGCCCAAAACATCTTTCAATAGTGGATCTAACTGACGAAAGATTTGTGTTGAAAATTTGTTGGACTTGTGTTAGATGGCCGTTGTCTTGGTACGGTTTCATTAAATTAACCATAAGCGGATACGCCGAGTCACCAATCAGATGTTTTTCCGCAGAAAGTAACGGTTCCTCATTATCACTTAATTTTTGATAAATTGGACTCAGCCGAAACACACGAGCATCATGCATCCGTCCTGGATGACCAACGGTAATATCCGTAAATATTGCGTTTTCATTGCAGATTCCTACAAAAAACAATTGCAAGGACTTCTATAACATTTACAAAAATTATATGTGTAAACATACCCTGAAGAATTATCGAATGGAATTGCTTCCTATTAAAATAATCATGCGCATTTCCTTCGGGCTGTTTTATGGGGATATGGCAGCCATCAATTGCACCTGCAATTCCAGTAATTCCGCGGGAACGAATTCTAAAAGCCTTAAAAACAATTTAGTCTTGTAAAATCATTAATAAATCTATTTTCACTTACATTCATAGTAGAGTATGATCTATTCAGGCCATTTTATATATTCTGCCATAAGTTGACAAATGAAATCAATTATTTCATAAAATACTGCATGACCCGTACTTTTTGATAGACCAAACCTATCGCCTGCAGCTAAAAAACTCTCTGGTTTACTCAACAGCCATACTGTAAACAATATTTTCTTATCTAAAGAAATAATTGTGTGTTTCCCTTGATGTAAATTTCCGATTCGGTTTAACAATACCTAAAATATACAAACACATATCTTTAATATTATAAGTAAATTAAATGTAACGGATATGAAGCAGGTAATTGAAAAGCAGTTCCAAATTACTAACAAAAATAAATTGAGACCGAAATTAAAATACATAATCTGTAAAACTAATTTTGTGTGAGGTTTATATGATTTTAGTCATTCAAGATTTGCAAATCTCTCATTATTTCCAGAAAACCAATTTTACATAACATCAGATAAATTAAATTAATTAATTACATTTTTTGGTAGTATAAATTTTATTTGTTACACTTAGACTAACTGGTTATCAATCACAAGATCCTTTTGCAATGGAAGGTTGCTTCGGAGGATCTCTTGTTTTCGCATTTTTCAATTAATCCATTAGTAGCAATGGTTTGAGTTTGTTATATTAAACCTTTCAGCACAATGGAAGTAAAAATATTTACTTACCTGGAACGTTTGCCTACACATTCTAAAATGTTCCCTAAATTGTACGTCTGAATAACGGGGTATTGTTCTTTCGTAGTAATTTTCATTTCTTGGAATAGCAATCCTTTCTACTATGTCATCATTCTGCAAAGGATACGCTAGATCCAAAACAATGCCCGCATTTACAATACCTCCATTATCTTCAGGTAATATGTTCAAAAGTACATCATCCATATTTTCGCTTTGAAATGTTCAACGGTTCTCGGAAACGTCAACGGAAAACTGATGAAAATAAAATGGCGCCGAAGCGTTCACCAGATACCAACCTACAGCGCAAACTAATCGAAAGCGAATCACAAACGTTTTATTACGGATGAACGCGCCCATTATTACCACACTATTAATTTGGGAGTGATTGCACTTTACGGTCATACTCCCGATTTCGGAGATTTTTGGTTTAGGGGGACTCTATACGTGTTATAGAGCGCGCCAGTTAATTTATAAAATTCGCTGCTTCTATTTACATTTAATTGTGTATAGCGTTTATAGAACATATATCTTGCTAAATTTCCAGGTATGTTAGCTTTCTTTCTGGATCCTGTGCCTGAGATGGCTCTCCATGACGATTCAATCGAATTTGTGTGCGCACCTGTCTCTGGGTCTTTGAAATTGATTGAGTGATTAACCTGAAAAATACATAGATAGTTTTTCCATCTTTCTATGTAAGTTTTAGTAAGTTTTCTAGTAAATTACCTTCAAATGTTCATATCCCTCTAATGTTAAACAGTCGTAGGCCTTCCAATAGTCGCTGGTTATTGTTGTTCCAGCCTCAATCCAGTGTTGGATGATCGGAATCAGAGTTTCAGCTCCTCGATTCTCAACTGGAACCATGAAAACTCGGCCAGTTTCTCGCTCGTATCCACCAAAAACCCATTGCCCTTCAACTCGGTGTCCTCGATGGTACTTACGTCATTCAAACTTCGATTCATCAATTTCCACAGTAAGCCCTGGTCCACCCAATTTAACTGAATTCGTGATGAATGCATCTAAAAGGACTTCACGGCAGAATGAACTCCAATCGATGGAAGTATGTTCAGATATTTCAATCTGCTGTCGAATCACGGTTAAATTGACGTTGCCGACCCAAAGATTCACGTAGCCCTGGATTTTTCAAAAAATGTCCCTTTTCTAAATTCAATACTTGTATTGCAATTGCGTTTTTTTTTTGTTTTCGTTCCGTTATGGTGTTGTAACATATCCAGCGCCAACCGTCGAGCCTTTAAAAATTATTTATCAATAATGACTATAAAAAAAATAGTTATTTATTATACGAATGTGGAGTGTACGTAATTAGTCCCACAAAAAAAGTTCATTGTCTTAAGGGACTCGTGAGGAATTCCACATGAGTATATTATAACATTTTGTTCAAAATCGTCTCTAATTGTATTAAATATTGAAATAATGTTTATAAAATTTTGACAAGAGATTTTGACGTACGTTTTCAAATCAATCCGAAATATTTCAAAAGTCCTATGAAGGATCTATGCATTCCGTGAGAGAAACTTATTCTCTCACTAGGGGGTAATGAGCCACATTACATGGCTCAAATGACCACTATAATTCTTTTAATGCACCCGATTTAGGATAAATATAATTATACGCACCTTGAGCTATCCTTGTAAATTTTTAAAGGTGCACCACATTTCGGACAAAAATAAGTGCCTTCGGCGGGTACAAGACCCCATTGCATGAGCATTTCGAAAAACTCATCGGTTTTTTCGCTCAATTTTGATAATCTGATTAGATTGATGGGTTCCATTTTTGAAGTTTGGTTGTGTTGTATTCTGTTACCCTGTAGGGTGTATTTGGGACGGGCCCAGGAGGGTTCGTGTTGGAAATAATACGCACTACTTAACACGCTTTATTTCTGTATTTCCCGTGAGTACCAAGACATGATTCTCACGTAAGTGTTGTTCCGTCCTTCGTCGTCCACGCAACTTTTCCCCTTCTCCTTATACTCCCGAGGTAACATTCCTCTAACGCAATTTATCTCTCCCTTTTCCAAGAATTTCCTGCGTAATTCAGATGATAGGCATTTTTCAATAACTTGATCACGCATCTGCTCGTCTATGTTTGTATAGTTGCAATTTTTTCCTTGCTCTTTTAATTTTGTAATGAACTGCTCGATAGTTTCCCCTTGTTGCTGCTTGAAACTCCTAAAAACGTACCTTTCATATACTGTATTTGACTTGGGTGCGAAGTACGCGTCGAGAGCCACCATGGTGGTCCCGTATTGGTCTGTCGATGCTGTGTTTTCGGACGCCGGTAATGTGAAATAAATATCTTGCACAAATATCCTGTCCTGCACAGTGTAATAGTAAATTCTTTTTTCTCATATTATCGGTCACTCCCCTTGCACTTATGTATATTTCGAAGCTTCTTTTCCATTTTTTCCATTTCAATCCTAACCCATGAAGGACCGAATAATTTTTTTATTGTTTTTTTCATTTTCAAACATTTTTTGAGAACTATTATATTAAAACTAATAAGTTTTTCAAAGTAAATATATTAAAATATAATTATTTTTTAAATAATATGTTGCCATATGGCAACACGAGTCCTTTACATAACATATAATGGCTTTATTGTATATTAAAAAAACACATTTCGATTTCATCAAATTTATTATTCACCTATATTTAAAACAATATTAACTTATTATTTATTTTATTTACATATAATACAACTACAATTGTGTGTGATAGCCAACATTACATGACAAGCAGACTCCAAAATTGCATTTTATACATTTTGTGCGCATAATTGATTTGCAGTTGTCTCCATTGCATCTGATTTTTTTTTCAACTGGTGTAAGTAGGTGACCTATATTGTCATATCGCACATCGTCGGCAACACGGCTAAAAGACCTGCTTGATTTGCTTGCACTCGGTCTACCAGCTCCTTTGGGTGAATTTTTGTACTTCGTCAAATACACTTTCACTATCTCTCTTCGAAATTGCAGTTGGGTTATTTTATGACCCGACTGTTTGTATAAAATCCATGCATTTTGTATGGCCACGTCGATTAACCAGGTAAATAGACACCACCACTTTCTTCCCACGTAAACTAATTCTCCATCGAGAAATGTTTTCGTCCATCAAATCTGTACCTCCCATTGAGGTATTATATTTTGAAATCAAATCAGGTCTTGCAACTTGAATATTTTTTTTCTCTTTTGAACTATATCTTTTAACAATTCCCATAGGAGCTACCCCATACTTCGTAGAGGCTGCAGAAACCACGTTGTTGTCCTTCCAACGTACAACTAAAATGCCGTTCGTTCTGTCCAAAGAAAAATCACATTCCCCACGTTTACTTTTCTTCATTGCATTTTTTGAAATAATGGGACAGTTTCGTGGGATTCGATTGTCACGAATAGTTCCAGTTGCTGAATATCCATTATTTTTCAAATGACTTTGTAAATGGAAGCTGGTGAATAAATTATCAAAAAAATTAATTGTACCTCAGTTTCTTCTTTTCCTCTGGTAACTCGTCCAATAGCATCAATAATGGAGCCGTAGCCTTTCCAAATATAGTTTGGTATTCTTCCCTTACTCGCATATCTTTGCCTTGATATGCGGAAAAGTTTACGAGATATCCTGATTTTGTATTTAGGCACCAAACTTTATACCCGAATCTAATCGGCTTTCCACGTATAAATTGTTTACAGGAGTGCTTTCCAAAATATTTGACCATTGACTCGTCATAATTTAAATCTTCCTCTGGTACAAACCACTTTAAAAACTTCTGCTGCAATAGATCGCTCAGAGGTTGTATTTTATAATATTTATCATTTGGATTTAATAAATTATTATCCGCGCAATGAAGCCAACGCCAAATTGTTAAAAATCGTTCCCTCCTCATTGCATTTTTTACTAGTTGGTTACCAAGATCTCCATCGGTGTCCCAATTGCTTTTTTTTCCAGGTAGCTGACAAAATCCTGACAAAATTAAAATTGCAATAAAACACATCATTTCGTCAGCAGTTATTCGAGGACTTGGAGTATTTTTGAATTGGGCGTACTTGTTTGATTCTTCTACCAGCAGCGCTATTACCTCATTGTCAATAAAAATTTCAAACATTTCTACAGGTGTGAACATTCGAAATGTTTCATAGTCTGGATTGAAATCATTTATTGGACCTTCCTGCAGATCACCTTTGATCCAGTCAATGCTCGCGTAATCCACTTTTTCCAAGTTTTTACGTACATTTCGATCTTCATTTTCTTCGCCCGAATTATCTCTCACATAAACTTGAACATTACTATTCAATTGATTGCTAGATAAATTATCAACGATTCCACCTTCATCTTCTGCACCTGAATCCTCGTCTGTTATAAAACCATCAGGAGGTTCAATATAAATTTTTTCTACGTCTATATCATCCGCATACGCAATTTGAAGTGCCTCTTCGAGAGTTAAACCATCACTAGAAAATAAATATGTAATTTAAGAAAATATGTACCCAATAGGACTCGTGTTGCCATATGGCAACACGAATTTATAAAATTCTATATTCGTATAATCCTTCTTGTAATGGTCATTATTGACACATAATTATTTCAATAGAATATTAAGCAAGCTACTACTGTATGTACAACATTCTAATCTACATATTACTAATTATTTTTATACTTACACTAGCTTGAAATCCATTTTTTTCACCACAAACTAAATGTAAGTTTTATTGTAACTACCCGGCAAAATCACTGCTAAATGAGGTTAAATATCTAAAACTATCCTTCCTTAGGCCCGTCGTAGCGCCATCTATTAAATTTAAACTTAAATGCAATTATATTTATGCACCTAAACATGTCTCCCTTTTCGTTGCCACATGGCAACGCCAGTATTTGATGGGTTAAATTCCGTCTATCCCCACTGAAAATAGTGTCCAGATGTATTATTCGGCCGATGTCGGGGCGAAAGCGTAAATTGTGTCTATCTTTCTCTACTGCAGTCCTAGTAATACCGCAAAAAACGAAAATTTGTATGTTTATTATTGCTCTTATTACTTATGCAATTTTCATGAACTTGGTCTCAGAAAAAAGCTGCTAATATTTTCAACGGGTCCCTCACATTTTTTTTTGATATTTTGATAAAGATAATAGCAAAAATGAGAAATGACTCATTTATTTCCACACATTGCAACACATAACACTGTATTTCTCCTATATTTTTCACTCAATATTCATGAACATATACAACAACATATGAAATACTATGACAATTACCTATTGAAAAAAAAACTCTATAATTGCTATACTTTTTCTGATTACTAACATAAATCTAACTTTTTATTATTGGACAAATTTTTTTTTTAAACATATATATATTGTTCATGCATTTCAGAGTAACATACATTTACGACGTAAATAAATTTAAATAGCAAATGACTAAAAATTACGTTTTCCCAACAACAGAATAGAGCCTATACCCTACCGTTAACTCAGCCGGTTTCCATTCAACCATAATTCTCGAACATTTCACATTACTAGTACCTCCTCGTAATACATGCTACCCCAAATACTGTGATAAAAAGAGTAGTCTTGTCGTTATGATGCCACTCGGCAAACTACTACTGTGCCACTATGCCATAACTTTCACATCTATAACGGTGCTAGGTGAACAACGTTATTTTGACAGCTGTCAAGCATGCAACAAGTCGAACCTGGAAAATAAACAACACGGAACTGATAGAAATATCCTGCCGGGTTATTTCTACAGCGTAATGATGTAGTGATGTTCGTTGTAAAATGCATTCGTGCACGGATAATGCAAGCAATAATGGTAAGCGATAAAGCCTAAACTGAGATATGCAAAACAATAACCTACAAATAAGCAGACCTCTTATTATTACCACACTATTAATTTGGGAGTGATTGCACTTTACGGTCATACTCCCGATTTCGGAGATTTTTGGTTTAGGGACTCTATACGTGTTATAGAGTGCGCCAGCTAATTTATAAAATTCGCTGGTGTTAGAAAATAATGCTCACGCAGTGACGTTCAACCAAAGACTAACTCATTTATTTTAATACAACATGTTTAATACAAGTGAAAATAGATGGCGCTGCCATGAACAAAGCAATAGATGGCGTTAGGATGAACAATTTTAATAATATAAATCTAACACCCCCACTATATTACAAAAATTTTCATTTTCTACATAATCCTATAGCATGCATGAATTTTGAGTGCTTTGCCTCACATAGGCCTTTGGTTAATAAATCTGCAGGCATGTCTGATCTAGGCAAGTAAACAACTTCAATACTACCATCATTAACAGTATCCCTAATAAAACGATGTTTAACGTCTATATGCTTAGATCTACCATGAAAAACAGGGTTTAAAGAAAGCTTCTGCGCACTTTGGTTATCATTATACAACACTATGGGTCTATTCACTTCGATTAACTCACACATTAAATTCTTTAAATATATTCCTTCCCTCGCTGCTTCAGTTAGAGCCATATATTCCGGTTCTGTGCTTGAAAGTGCTATGGTTTTCTGTTTTCTACTTTGCCATGATATAGCTGCATTTGCTAAATTGAAGACATAACCTGTATATGATCTTCTATCTTGCTTGTCATTTGCCCAATCCGCATCTGTAAAGCCTTGCACCTCTGATCCTGGCCGTTCGAATCTTAAACAATGACTTTTTGTTCCCTGCAAATACCTTAAAATTCTTTTGGCACATTTCCAATGCGATTCATTATAGCAAGCATTAAATTGACTTAGGTAGCTTACGCTATATGAAATATCTGGACGTTTGAGTACACTTAAATGAATTAAGATACTTATTAATTGTTGGTAAGGAATGTCTTCACTACATTTTCCGTTGCTGGGTTCCAATTGCAATTTGTTTTCCATAGTAGTATTAATTGGTTTACAATTAGTCATTCCAAACCTTTTCAACAATTGATTCACATAGTTTTCTTGATCTAGAGGTATTATTCCCTCCTTCCAATTTCTCTCTATTCTCATTCCTAAACATTGTTTGGCTTCTCCCAAGTCTTTTAGTTTAAACTTAGAACCTAACTCTTGTTTTAAGAATTCTACTTCTAATAAATCTCTCGAAAAAATGAAGAAATCATCCACATATAGAGCTATAATTGTTAATTTGTCTCCTTTACCCTTTATGTATTTAGTAAATACACGGTTCCAACTTTGACCTTTCGTAACCTATCTTATTTAGTACGCTTTCTACTTTCTTATTCCAAGACCGGGAAGACTGTTTCAAACCGTATATAGCCTTTCTCAGCTTACATACTTTGTTTTTATCCATTACAAAACCCTCCGGCTGTTTCATATACACTGTTTCGTTTAGATCACCATTCAGGAACGCTGTAGTTACATCAAGATGTGTTATATTCAAATCCAATTTGACAGCTAAGGCCATTAACATTCTCAAGGTTGAATGTCTCACAACAGGCGAATACGTTTCATCATAATCAACTCCGGCTCTTTGTGAAAAACCTCTTGCCACTAACCTAGCTCTAAATTTTGTCTTACCTTCGCTATCAAATTTCTTTTTGAACACCCACTTGCAGTCTACTATAGTTCCATCCTTCGGATAATCGGTTAGTACCCATGCTTCATTTTCCTCAAACGATTGTAATTCCTCTTCCATCGCTTTCTTCCATTCTTCTTTTTCGGGTCCTGATAAAGCGTCTGTTATGGTAACTGGATCTTCTTTTAATTCAACTCCCTCAGCACACATATAAGTCACATAGTCTTCAAACACTTTGGGTTTCGGTTGTCGTGTTGATCTTCTTTCAGAACTTATATCCCCCACTGATTCTGCTGTTTCTTCTTTCTCAACTTCCGTGCTCACTATCACCTGCACTTTGTTTTCTACAATATCCTCCATAATTACTACCAGCCTTATTAATAGAATCACCCTTAGTGGAGTTATAATATGCCACTAGTTAGTGGCCATTAAGTCCGTACTAAGACATCACTAATGCCCTACATTAATAGAACAATATTTAGACGCCACTAGTTAGTTGCATGCTAACAAGGAAAATCATGTGGCAACGCCGCGTTTGGCGCGCTAACCTGTCTTACCTAACCTATAAAACTTGAATACCCGTGTACGTGCATGCGAGTCAGGCGTCTTGTTAATTGAATTTACGATTTTTAACACTAACTGCAGGTAAGAAATATGTGAATATTAATCAAATGCGTAATTATGTAATTATTAACGTAATTTAGAGAAACATGGAATTCGTCATTGATATTAATGATGAACTACAAGAGATCGAGGCAGCAGAAATGGTTTTGCACCGAAATCCAAAGATTTATTTGGACAGAAAAGACCCGTTCATCATTTACACGGAGAAACAATTCCGAACGAACTACCGGATGAAGAAAGCAGTCGCAAGAATTGTAATAAATCTAGTAAGGAATGAGATCAAACAAGGGACTGATAATCGTGGTTCAGTCATCAGTCCTGAGATACAAGTGCTTGCCACAATAAGATATTTGGCTAAAGGGGCTTATGGTGTTGATACCGGTAAGACACAGTAATGACTAAAAATATTTTTCCAACATCACCTTCCTAAATGACATATTCAACACTCAATTGTTTGCATCACTAGTGAGGAAAGTAAATCCATTAGTAGAGAAATGGGTTCTTTCCTCACGAGTGAGGGAAGTAAATCGATTCCACCACTAGTGAGGAAAAAAAATGATTTGGCATTACTATATTTTCAGCTGAACCACATGGACTATCTCAACCTTCATTGAGTTTAATAATAAAGAGAGTTGTAGAAGCAATTGCCGGACACTGCCGACAATTCATTCATTTTCCAGAAGGCGTTGAATTACATCGAACGAAGCAAGAGTTTTATAACATTGCCCATTGTCCGAATATTGTGGGTGCCATAGACTGTACACACATAAAAATAAAATGTCCCGGTGGAGAGCACCCACTCACTTACATAAACCGGAAGGGTTTTTATTCATTAAATGTTCAGGTAAGGATAGAAAAGGGATGGTATTGATTACTGATTTTTGTTAGAATTTGTAGAGAAAAATAACTATTGCAATATTTTTAGGTTGTAAGTGATGCTAAATGCAGAATATTAGATATTATAGCAAGGTGGAGGGGCAGTACCCATGATTCCAGGATTTGGAACGAAAGTTCATTAAAAAGAAGATTTGAAGTATGTAGTGCAAGTGTTTGCACCATGGTCACCCTAAGCTGAAATGTCCTATTTTCAAATTCACTTTCCTATTGAGAGTTTTGCTTTAAAAATTTTAAATGTGGAAAATATCCCAAAAACACTTTTACTAAAGCCGGACAGATTTCTCGTGGACTGGAAGGTCGGGTGCGCACTGGCAAAGTGGAGGGGACCTCATTCCAGATGCACACCTATTTGTTGTTTTAATGGTATAGTCTGTTTTAAATACACTGTATTAAATGGTATTCATTACAAAGACGTGTGGCGCTTCGTATAAATTATGTTACTGGCTTTATTTGGCCGTAAACAGTTTCCCTTCGAGCCGTCCCACCGTGCCCGACCTCGCCTTTTCGGTCCACGAGAAATCCGTCCGGCTGTATTTATATTGAAGCCTTCTAATTTGTTTTACTTACCATGAAATGGAAAAAAATACATAATAGCCAAATTATTATTTTTTATGTACCTAATAATATTTCCTATTTTAGGATGGAGAGATTAATGGTGTATTACTGGGCGATAATGGATACGCTTCATCAAGACATTTATTAACGCCGCTTTTAAATCCCAGGACTGATCCAGAAGTACGTTACAACAACGCACACATTTCAACACGAAATGTAGTTGAAAGACTCTTCGGAATTTGGAAAAACAAATTCCGTTGTTTTTTCAATGGGCTCAATTTAAAGTTGGAAACAACCAAGGCAGCTATTGTTGCTGCTGGTATCATCCACAATATCATTATTGATAATAAAAACGAAAATGGAGGTAAATGTCTATGTTTTTACATAAATCACAATAATAATTATATATTTTTCTAGATTTGGACGAGGAGGATCAAGAAGAGGAGGAAAATGAAGATTATGATGGAGATAATGTAGAGGAAAATGTTCCAGGAAATATATTTAGAAATAATTACATACGCCAACATTTTAACTAAATAAAACAATTATTACAACAAACAATGACTTTATTGCAATACAGTTAAATCTACACTATACTATACTATATATTCTGTTTTAATTGTTCTAATCTTTTTGAATGAAATTCGATTTCATGAGCAATTTTCATGTCATGCAACTGCTTGGCATTTTGCATGATTGTTGCTTCATGTTTAATCTTGAGGTTGTGCAGCTCCTCAGCATGTTTCATAACCTGCAGTATTCTTTTTTCATTTAAATTAAATAATTGCTGTTCGTATGATGTCATGGGCCGACCTTTTGGGGCTCTTCGACTCGGCTGTTCGCATACGAACAATATTTCTTCCTGAAAACAATTCTATAAAATATTATATAATTCATAACAAAATATCAAAAGTTACCGTAGGGATTGGTGACATCGGCAAATTGATGTCGGCCACAGTTTCATATTGCACACTTACTTCCTCTTCGTTGGAAGTGCATGCAAGCTCTTCACTTGATTCGCATTGAACAGGTACTGTTAGCTTTTGCTAAAATCATAAAAACCGAAAGTGGTGTTAACGGTTTTTTATTATGTATTTGAGAGTTATGTGAAGTTGTGTAATTTTGTTTTTCACCAATAACATTTTTTTCTGATACACAAATAACCATACTTACTTTTTCTGTGAAGGTATTATCGCTATCGAAAATGGATACATCCTCTATAAATTCGTGGGGAATTAATTCCTTTATGAGGTAGTCAACATCTGAAGGACACATCGGAGGTGGGCCACCTCCTGTCTCCTTTGACTTCTTTTTGTATTGGCTAATATTTTTTTTTGCCTGGAGCTTCATGCGCTGCCACTGCTCCTTCAGTCGCTTCGTATCCCTTGAGAATCCTGATAATACATACAAAATGTCATCTTTATGCATATCCATTTAATGTGAACATGCCTTAGACTGCATAACAATGTGGGTATGTTATAATGAGTCAGGGGATGGTAGACACTGATGGCAATAGTGAAAAAATTCCATTTCCTTTAACTCAATACAATAATACTTTACCTTCTGCTTCCAAGTTTCCTGCGATGCGCTCCCATGCGGCACTCTTATCTTTATTGCAAGAAGTTAATTTTTTTTTGTTCTCTATGATATGTATTTCTGCTCGGACCGAATGCAAAAGTAATTGTTTTTCTTGCTCATCCCAATTTTGGGATCTACAACGTTTTCTCTAAGCAAATTAATTTTTTATTAATAAAACATAGTAAACGCACTCCAAGACAGTTTTAAGCACAATACTTACATTGTGGCAGGTATCCATTGCTTACGTACACGAATATAACTAACAATAATTTCACGTGACAATTATAGGTTAGGTTTACCGCTGTTGTTGGTGTTTAAACACGGAGTACCACGATACTAATAATTAGTAGACTACTAAATTTAGTAAGCCACTAAAATGTTCTATTAATGCGGAAACGTTAGTGGCATTCTTAGTACCGTCTTAATTCTGTGTACTAAAATCTATTAATAAGGCTGTACATCTCTAATTGTGGTTACAATATTTCTGTTAGCGTCGTACAATCTGTACCCTTTTGTAGTTTCGCTATATCCTACTAGTATCATGTGTACTGCCTTCTTGTCCCATTTGGTGCGTTTCTCTTTTGGAACTTGAACCATTACAGGGCTCCCAAAAATTCTGAAATTACTCACATCTGGTTTGTGACCATGCCAAACTTCATAAGGAGTTTTTCCTTCAAAACATGACACAATTGACCTGTTTCGTATGTACAGCTTCAGCTCAAAACTTGGTTTCAAGGTTCGCATCAAATAACAAGCACCTTGCCTTTTCTACAATTGTTCCATTCATTCGTTCCGATAGACCATTTTGTTCCGGCGTATAGGGATTTGTTGTCTGGTGTATGATACCATTTCTTTTTAGAAAATTTTCCATTTCATTACTACAAAACTCACCTCCATTGTCAGATCTTATTTTCTTTATCCTGGAGTCTTTTTGATTTTCCACCATTGTTTGAAATTCTTTGAATCGGTTGATAACTTCATCCTTTTTTTTTCAGGAAATATACAAATGTCATACGACTGTAATCATCTTCAAACAACACAAAATACCTGGAACCTCCCAAGGACGTTACTCGCATTCGACCACACACGTCAGTGTGAATGACCTCCAAAACATTGTCTGCCCTTGTCCCTTTGTGTTTAAACGGCAGTCTCGCCTGTTTGCCTTCACAGCAAACCACACACTGTTCTTCCTGACTTCCTTTATATTTAATTCCATTTACAATTCCGCCTTGCAATCTTTTTAGGTCTGCATAATTGATGTGACCATATCTTCGATGCCACACTTTGCTTGTGACTACTGATGTACTCATCAGGCTGCTTTCACATTCAACTGGATTTTCAACATTTAACTTGTAAACATTTTCAACTAAATCTGCTGTTGCAATCAAAACTTTATTTCGGTTAAAAATCTTGCACCCATCTTCTTCAAACTGAACACTGTTACCATTCTTGATTAGTTGACTGACCGACAATAAATTTGTTGTCACTCCTGGCACGCACATTGCCCGTTCAATTGTTACATTATGTCTGTATTTTCCAACAACTGTTAATAATATTAACTTGTCCCGTACACTCCACTGGTATTGTACTTTTATTTGCCACCATGATTTCATTTAAATTCACGTTCTTTGACACATTTCGCAGCCAATGTTTATTAACCGTTAGATGCACACTCGTGCCCGAGTCCACATACCAGTCGTTTTTGTTGAATGCACCGTTTAAAAATACAGCACTGAACGCGTGTTCGTTTTTATTATTACTGTTTCTACTATTTTGCACCTTTTCATTCGGACATTTATTTTTAAAATGACCTATCTGTTTACACCGATAACATTTAACATCTTTCATTCTGACGCTAGCAAATGCACTCCCTGTCTTACCGACTTCCGGCTCAATGTCCAGCAATTTTGTTTTAATGCTGTCGGCCATTATTAGAATTCCCGAGTGTTCGATCGCCATTATCATCGGCGAATACCTTTCAGGCAATCCGGCTAATAATAATGAACCGATCCACTCATCATCTATTTGAAATCCTGTCCCTCTTAATTTCTGCGCTGTGTCAACCATTTGATTCACGTACGACTCCATGGAACCACAATTTTCTAGCCTTATAGAAATAAGAGCTCGCAATAATCCAATTTTCCACGTAAAACCCGAGTCATCAAATAGTTTTTTCAACTTATCCCAAACGTCTTTTGCAGTCTTTGCCTCCTTAATGTGCACATACAACGAAGCCTCGATGGATAGAACTAGCTTGGCCTTTGCTTTTCCAACCTTCTCCGCGTCTTCTTCAGTTCCAAGTATGCTCTTGGATAATCCGTCTAACACTAAAAGATTTTCCATTGCAAACACCCATTCTGCGTAATTCTCTCTTCCTTTCAGCTTCGGTACACTCGACAAATAATTAACGGCTGCCATTTTTCAAGTCTGGGCCCATAACCTGTTAGAAAATAATGCTCACGCAGTGACGTTCAACACAAGACTAACTCATTTATTTTAATACAACATGTTTAGTACAAGTGAAAATAGATGGCGCTGCCATGAACAAAGCAATAGATGGCGTTAGGATGAACAATTTTAATAATATAAATATAACAGCTGGTTCTATTTACATTTAATTGTGTACAGCGTTTATAGAACATATATCTTGCTAAATTTCCAGGAATGTTGACTTTCTTTCTGGATCCTGTGCCTGAGATGGCTTTAGCAGCTCTCCATGACGATTCAATCGAATTTGTGTGCGCACCTGTCTCTGGGTCTTTGAAATTGATTGAGTGATTAACCTGAAAAATACATAGATAGTTTTTCCATCTTTCTATATAAGTTTTAGTAAGTTTTCTGGTAAATTACCTTCAAATGTTCATATCCCTCTAATGTTAAACAGTCGTAGGCCTTCCAATAGTCGCTGATTATTGTTGTTCCAACCTCAATCCAGCGTTGGATGATCCGAATCAGAGTTTCAGCTCCTCGATTCTCAACTGGAACCATGAAAACTTGGCCAGTTTCTCGCTCGTATCCACCAAAAACCCATTGCCATTCAACTCGGTGTCCTCGATGGTACTTACGTCGTCCAAACTTCGATTCATCAATTTCCACAGTAAGCCCTGGTCCACCCAATTTAACTGAATTCGTGATGAATGCATCTAAAAGGACTTCACGGCAGAATGAACTCCAATCGATGGAAGTATGTTCAGATATTTCAATCTGCTGTCGAATCACGGTTAAATTGACGTTGCCGACCCAAAGATTCACGTAGCCCTGGATTTGAAATAGGCTTAGATGCGATCTTTCAAAAAATGTCCCTTTTCTAAATTCAATACTTGTATTGCAATTGCGTTTTTTTTTGTTTTCGTTCCGTTATGGTGTTGTAACATATCCAGCGCCAACCGTCGAGCCTTTAAAAATTATTTATCAATAATGCCTATAAAAATAGTTATTTATGCAACAAGTGAGTAAAGTAGTACTTTTTTTCACGAGTTGGAAAGATTGCCACACGAGCCGAAGGCGAGTGCGGCAATTCCTACAAGTGAAAAAAAGTTGCTTTACTCTCGAGTTTCATACAATTTTTTTTCTACGTCCGTAACTTTAAATAAATTCGATAAAACCTTAATCAATTTTTATAAGTAATAATACTTTTTTTAAATGAAGAAAATAATAATCATCAAGTTTTCTTGATCGGAAACGAATATTTGACATTTATCGGCGGAACGCAACAGCGTGTTGCGAAGCGTTCATGACACACTTTGCGCAAACAATTTAATAGTAGCGTTAAAAAATGAACCGCTAAGGCTCTTTTTTTCACGCAAAAGAGTGAAAAAATGAACCGTTATGGCACTTTTTCTCACGCTGTTTGTAGGGTTCAGGAATCACATATTTTATGATCCCAAATTAATGAAAAAAACTGTACATTTTATAACGGACGTAGAAAAAAATAGTTACTTATTATACGAATGTGGAGTGTACGTAATTAGTCCCACAAAAAAAGTTAATTGTCTTAAGGGACTCGTGAGGAATTCCACATGAGTATAATACAACATTTGATTCAAAATCGTCTCTAATTCTATTAAATATTGAAATAATGTTTATAAAATTTTGACAAGAGATTTTGACGTACGTTTTCAAATCAATCCGAAATATTTCAAAAGTCCTATGAAGGATCTATGCATTCCGTGAGAGAAACTTATTCTCTCACTAGGGGGTAATGAGCCACATTACATGGCTCAAATGACCACCATAATTCTTTTATTCACAATCACTATAATAATATGCATATTTTTAACCTCGAAAAAGTTGGGATATTAGCGATTCCCTCTTCGAGATGGGTAATATTCTATTACTAACGTCTATTTCGAGGTACAGAAACATTTTGCGAACCTCTATTTCGAAATACAGAAACAGTCAATTGTCAGTTTATATAAACGTCAAATTGACATCAATCATGCGCTCGGTTCTCCAACGAATCTACTCTGAAGTGAATTTTACAATTCTGTTTAATTATGGATTACCACGTCATAACGGTCGCAACCATCCTCTTCATTAAGTACTTCTTATTTATAAGTGGATATTAATGATTTGTGCTCTTACACGAAACGGATTTATGCATATCTCAGGTTGGCAACATCCCAACAACCCATCAAGTGTCAAAACCGTAACCTCATAATAAATGCGCCTTCACAACAACCCGCGGACAGTAACGAGGACGGGAACGGAGGCGAAAATATAGCAAGCTTCTCGTTCCCGTTACCCGAAATTAGTTATTAGTTATGTCAACATGCGAATCATTTAACTTTTGGTTCCCGGAAGTTGTTGCGTTTACTTTTGTCCGTTACGTGAAATGCACGTTTACCCCATTTTATGTCAATTGCCGTAAGTCGTATTGAATTACATCATTATCTGCTGGTGGCTCGGGTTCTCCACGTAATCTAGCTGTATTATGTAATACACTACTTACCACAATTATAAAAAGTGTGGTACTGAGGTTTAAGTGACACCCATACGTCAATTTTTTTACGAATTAAATATGTCCGACATTGAAATAAATATGTGTACCAAAATCAAACAATTTTACTTTTATCATTACATTTCGTGATTGTGAATAAAATAGTATACATACCTCGCGGGAACACAATTCCAGCCTCGCGCAATTGCAAACCTTGGCGCTTCGCGCCTCGGTTTGCAATCTATGCCCTCGGCTGTAATGATGTTTATCCCGACTCGGTACGTAATATACTATTAATACACCCGATTTAGGATAAATATAATTATACGCTCCTTGAGCTATCCTTGTAAATTTTTAAAGGTGCACCACATTTCGGACAAAAATAAGTGCCTTCGGCGGGTACAAGACCCCATTGCACGAGCATTTCGAAAAACTCATCGGTTTTTTCGCTCAATTTTGATAATCTGATTAGATTGATGGGTTCCATTTTTGAAGTTTGGTTGTGTTGTATTCTGTCAGCCTGTAGGGTGTATTTGGGACGGGCCCAGGTAGGGTTCGTGTTGGAAATAATACGCACTACTTAACACGCTTTATTTCTGTATTTCCCGTGTGTACCAATACATGATTCTCACGTAAGTGTTGTTCCGTCCTTCGTCGTCCACGCAACTTTTCCCCTTCTCCTTATACTCCCGAGGTAACATTCCTGTAACGCAATTTGCACACCCCCTTTACTTAAAAGAAAAAAAATCCTTCATCACACATGAAAATTTTCCATTTAACTCAAATTTTACATTCCTTCACGCATGAAATTACATTTTTAACACAAATTTTACATTCCTTTACGCATGAAATTACATTTTTAACTCAAATTTTACATTCCTTCACGCATGAAATTTCATTTTTAATTCAAATTTTACATTTCTTCGCGCACGAAATTACAATCTACAAGTCTAATTTTATAACAGGTTTCTTTATCCTACTAGATCTCCTAATATTAGATAGCTCAGAGTTTTCTGAACAATTGTTGTCATTTGTCTAAATGTTTTCACCTGACGGTTCGTTATTTACATCGGTTCTTTGGATATGTACCGGTAGGGTGTCCATATCCCTGCTTTGAGTATTTGATGGTGGAGGTATTAAACTGTCTGACGTGTCTTTCTCTTCTCTTGCGTTTTCGCCAATTTTGATTATTTGGTCTATATGACGTTCCACGATTTTCTTATTGTCTAGTTCTATTTGGTAATGCTATAGACCTAATATTTTATTTACTTTCCCAAACAACCATTTATCCCCATAGTAATTTCTGACAGCCACACGCATTCCTACTTCGAATCTTCTAGGACATTTATTTTTGTTAGTTTCTGCTATTGTATTGTCAGTTTTATCCGGTTTAGGTAAGATTATATCTATTTTGGATTTAATTTCACGACCAAATAACATCATCGAGGGTGATATCCCTGTGATTGTGTGAGGCATTTTCCTGTACTGCATTAAAAGTAAATTTACCTTTTGGGTAATTGATAAGTCAGAGTTTTCATAAGACATTGCACGCAAAGCATTTTTAAGTGTTTGTACATACCGTTCTGCTTGCCCATTTGTAGCAGGATGGTATGGAGCCGTAAATTTTGAAATAATACCGTATGATCTTAAAAAAATTTGAAACTCCACTGATTTGAATTGCGTTCCGCAATCAGTAACAAAGACATCTGGTGCCCCAAATCTCGAAAATATCGATAAACAAATCTCTGTAGTTGATTTTGCTGTGATATTTTTCATTACCAAGATTTCAGGCCACTTGGTGTAAGAGTCTACTAATATTTTAAAATAATGACCTTGAAAAGGTCCAGCAAAGTCACAATGGACTCTCTCAAAAGGTTCAGTAGAAGGTATCCACGGATGGTGAAATTTAGGTGGATTATTTCTTGTTTTGATACAGCTCGAGCAGTTTTCAGTTATTTCTGAAATATCTTTATCTAGTCCTGGCCACCAACAGTAACTCCTAATGACCTACATGTAACTCATTCAGAACATTTTCTAAGTGAGTGTGGAATATACACTCTCAACCCACGCATTATACAATCGTCTTGAAGAGAGAATTCTGTTTGGTCAATATTAAATCGATAATTAGGCAAAACTGTTTTGCCTGTTTTTAACCCCTCTAATAAATTAGATGTCTCACTATTATTTTTGGTGTGATATGCTAAATCCTTTACTAAGATGGGTAGCGTTTTTATCTGATTTACATTAAATATTTCTGCTTCTTCTATATTATTTGTAATAGTCATGTTTGATTTTACTATTAGCCTTGACAATACGTCAACGTTTGAATGACTTTTTGTATTTTTATATTTAATGTTATAGTTAAATGCTTGTAAAAATATTGCATAATGTTGCATTCTCGCTGCTGAAAATATAGGAAGGTTTTTATGTGGGTTAAATATTTGGACTAAAGCATTACAGTCCGTAGTCAATGTGAACCTTGTACCATACAGGTACTGATAGAATTTTTTTATTCCGAAAATTATAGCATAAGCTTCTTTGTCTACTTGAGAATAACGTTTGTGTGTATCTGACAGGGTCTGTGAAGCGAATTGTATTGGTTTTTCACTTCCGTCGGGAAATAGATGCGATAATATTCCTCCTACCCCAACTGAACTACTATCCGTTGCAAGTATTAATGGGAGTTTTGGGTTGAAGTGTGCAAGAATAGTATCTGAATTCATTTCTTTTTTTAATGTACCTGAATGATCTTTCACACTCCCCGTCCCATTTCCATTGTGTATCTTTATGTAACAACTTATTTAACGGATGTGTAACTGAACTTAAATTTTTAAAGAATCTTCCGTAATAGTTTACAAGTCCCAAAAATGTACGTACCTCGTCTGGACTTGAGGGTTGTGGAATATTTTGTATTGCTTTCACTTTTTTTTGAGATTTATGTATACCGTCTTTTGTAATTTTGTAACCACAGTATTCAATTTGGTTTGCCATGAATGTACATTTATCAAGATTTACCCTAACGTTATATTCGTGAAATCTGTTTAAAACTTGTTGTGGTCTTTTAAGATGTAATCCATCATTTGGGGCCGTGATCCCAACATCATCAAAAAATACTGCTACTCCCTTAATGCCTTGTAATATTATTTCAATAGCCTTTTGCCAAATAGCAGGAGCGGAAGCTACTCCGCACATTAAGCGAGTTGGTCTTAATAATCTCTTTATTGTATTTAAAGTAGTTCCCTATCGTCTGAATGTATTTCTAAATGTAAACAAGCTTGTGTAATGTCTAATTTTGAAAACTTCTCTCCCCGGGCCATATTTGTGAATAATTCATCAATTGTCGGAAGTGGGTAATCATCAACAATTAAACTTGGGTTTAGAGTTGGCTTGTAATCGCCACAAATGCGGATTTGACCATTTTGTTTTACCACTGGAACGATAGCACTAGCCCATTCGCTTGAATTTACCGGTTCCAAAATACCTTGTTCAATTAATGAATTTAACTCATCTGTTACCCGCTCTTGAATTGCAAATGGAACTGGTCGACTTTTCGCGAATATTGGTGTGCTCTCGTTTTTCAGTCGTAGCCGCCCTTGTATATTTGTAATTTTGCCCACTCTATTTTGAAATAAGGGTTTATACTGTAAAATAATGTCCTGTAATGCTGAGTCTACGTTTGTCGTATTTAGTGCATTTATTTTAAGAATGTTTCTCAAATCCAAATTCAACTGACGAATCCATTCTCTACCAAATAACGGATTATTATTTGAATCTACGATATATACATTTAATTTATTTTTCTTGTTTTGGTAAGTCACGTTTACTATTGCATAACCTAGAACTTTTAAAGGGTTGCCACTATAGGCAATTAATTCAATTTTGCATGGATTTATTTTTACGTTCGGAAAGTGTAAATCAAAGTCTGTCTTACTCATTATTGAGACAGCGGCTCCACTATCAAATTCAAACTTTACCCTTTTTCCTTCGACCGCTATCGTAAGAATTTCCTTCGTAATGATGTTTCGTCGCCCGTAGAAATTTTGTATAACTCGACAACATTTTCGTTCAGTCCACTCTGGCTAAGCTGTTCCGCATCATCTGAAATTTCATTACAATTAGTAATTTTCCTCTTTTTAAAACACACTTTTTCTAAATGACCTATCTTTTTACAAAAGTTACAATTTGCATTCCTAAATTTACATGCTTGCGCTAAATGTCTGGGGTCACCACAGCGGTAACAATGTTTATTATTTTCTGCACTCGTAATTGTTGTTTTCTTCTTTGATGAGAATTTTGGTGAATTTGTTTCTCTTGTTTTCCCTTTCCAGCCTATTTTATGTACTTCCGTTGCGTTTGTCTGGTTTCCCATTACACTCATTTGTATTTCCGTTGCTTCATAAGCCTTTGCGATCTCTCGGACTTCATCAAGATTTATCTCTCCCTTTTCCAAGAATTTCCTGCGTAATTCAGATGATTGGCATTTTTCAATAACTTGATCACGTATCTGCTCGTCTATGTTTGTATAGTTGCAATTTTTTCCTTGCTCTTTTAATTTTGTAATGAACTGCTCGATAGTTTCCCCTTGTTGCTGCTTGAAACTCCTAAAAACGTTCTGCACAGTGTAATAGTAAATTCTTCTTTCTCATATTATCGGTCACTCCCCTTGCACTTATGTATATTTCGAAGCTTCTTTTCCATTTTTTCCATTTCAATCCTAATGATGCATTCTCCTCGTGGCAGTTGAACTGCGTAATTTATAAATTTTCCATTTCGTCTCTGACCTCGTCGCCACTGTTGTATTCTGTCAGCCTGTAGGCTGTATTTGGGACGGGCCCAGGTAGGGTTCGTGTTGGAAATAATACGCACTACTTAACACGCTTTATTTCTGTATTTCCCGTGTGTACCAAGACATGATTCTCACGTAAGTGTTATTCCGTCCTTCGTCGTCCACGCAACTTTTCCCCTTCTCCTTATACTCCCGAGGTAACATTCCTGTAACGCAATTTGCATACCATAGGTTGCACTGCACTATACATCAACGATTGACAAGTGAGGTTTGAAAACAGAAAACGACAAACCAACTTTCACGGTTGGCAATACAGGGCGCATCCTTAAGTCTGTATTTGCCGCTGTCAACGTTTCAATTACATTGCGAAGAAAACATGTTGTTTGCGCGAACTTGCACCTCGTACATAATTTTAACAGTGCGCCTTTCGTGTGCTAAATTATCTATAATATGAATAACTTTCGTAGTGTAACATGAGTGTTCTCGTGCCGTGCGTACAATTAAATTTATGGTGGACATTGACGTAATGCGCAACTGAAGAAATAAAAATTGGATTTTTCGGCTTGAAACACGTTTCCGCACAAAATTTTTTGTAAGTATTTTAATAATAACACGTATAGAGTCCCTAAACCAAAAATCTCCGAAATCGGGAGTATGACCGTAAAGCAGATATCCTGTCGTAACACAAAGATACGATACGAGCCAAATCTGCAACCAACGTCCGAGGCAACACCATACAAAAACAAGAGGATTGTATAACTATCCGCAACCAAACAAACATAATATAAGTGAGTACAACAACTCAAAATATACTTAGACTATCACCAAAAATAATTCAAACTATCCTACCGATACGATATTCAATAACCACAATGATCCTAATCGTATTTACTCTCATAGGCACAATCATATTTCCAGTGGAGTCCACCACATAACCACAATCCATCGACACGATGACCCAAGAACGAACACATCCAATAAACAAGATTCCCTCGGGCTGGCAAGCAACACGAGCTTTTCTACTTGACTACACCATCAGCAACCAAGAAGTGCTCTCGTGCTGGCAAGCAACACGAGCTTTCATTCCCCTGATCTCGGAATCACCCGTGAGATCCTCCGAGATCAAGCCCTACGGCATTTGTTTAGCAACAAATAACTAACGGCAATTTTAACACGTAACAAACCCTATCGGCTATATCATTTATAAAGCAATTAAAAAGTACAGGTCCAAGATTAGAACCCTGAGGAACACCTGATGTGACAATAAATTGTCTTGACTTAAAACCCTTGTATTCCACGAATAAAGACCTATTTGAAAGATAATTGTAAATTAACTCACAGAGATTAGGAGAAAAACCCAGAAGTTTTAATTTATTTATAAGTATTCTATGATCAATTTACTGGGTCTAAACCCATGCTGCTTAGAAGATAGTTGGACTTATGTATTTATACAGAATTAATTCAAACACTTTGCTACATTAGAAATAATAGCAATAGGTCGATAGTTCAAGACATCCCTTTTATTACCTGATTTAAAAATGGGAACAATACGTGAGTTCTTCCAGCATACAGGAATCTTGCTATGAGTGAGACATAAGTTGAAGATATGCGTTAAGGGTGCAGCTAAGATATAACGGCAGTCCTTAAGGATTAAGGCAGGTACACCATCAGGGCCAGCGCTCAATTTATTCCCTAATTTTCCCAGTGCCTCAACCACTATGTCTATGTTAATTGGAGATATTTTAAGATCATCAATATTGACTGAATTATTACATATTTCATTAGCATCAGGTATACAGGGTTCGGTATATCATTTGGAGAAATGCGTAGCAAACGCATTCATGACTTCCAGCGGCGAAGAAAGTTTTTTATTATATTCCATATTCGGAGGAACTGATGATTCATTGCGAACTGTATTGACAAAATTCCAAAATTTACCTGGTTCCTTGGATACTTTTTCTTCGGTGCTACTTATAAATGAGTTGAAGACGTCAGGGGAAAAAGGATGAGGGTCCAGAGAACATAGTTTTGAGATAAACGCTTTTTAAAGTTCAAAAGTAAATAACTTTATTATAAAATAAGAAACCCCAATGAGTTTGATGTCATTTTATCCAGTATCTTATCTGGTACATGTACATTATGTTTTTGTGTTTTTATACATTAATGTAGTACATAAAATGACACACTAATTAATTAATGTCACAAATAATACGAAAAAAAAGTCATTGTGTGTACTTGTAAAGTTGATCTGAAACTAACATTCTAAGCTATAAAAAATACACAGAAAGCTTTACAACTGAGGGAGTGCTTCATAAAATGTTCGGGCCTTTTCAGAACAGAACTTTTTCAAGTGCTGAATATCTTCAAACTTTGCTTTTGGGATAGGTATAAGTCCGTCATATGCTAGTCCTGGAAGATGAAAGCTGCCTTCTGGTAGAGATACTTGTTTCCTCTTGGGTTTAATCACAACACTTTCTTCGTACATGCCGTTGTAGGTTCGTCGATGTAAGATCATTCGAGAGTGGTGACGGACGATCTTCAGTTTCCGCACTGGTCGTGTTTTGAAGGGACACATTCTCGCATACAGAGGGGAAAGGAAGGTGATCCACGACCTGAAGATTTCTTGATTGTCACAAGAATAGTGCTGGTTTAGATCTGGAATTTTGAAGGACTTCGTTCCACTCTGAAGGAAGTTCACAGACAGATTTTTGGTTAACTAAACCCATGTTCTTGTCACATTCTAAAAAAGAATGTCCTCTAATTGGAAGTACCATTTCTATAGTCTCTACTCTTTTGCTGGAGTGTACAATGTAGTGGAGCATTCGAAACACCGCGTAGTTTTTGTTCTGACCACTACACGAGTCACAAAAAATAGTAAGTTCTTTTACTTTAGGGTCAAGGTGGTTAAAAATGAAATGCCACAGCATGGAACAAACCTCATCTCCTCCTTTCTTACCGGAGATTTGAGCATAGGTGTAGAAAATCGATTCAGAGTTTGATAGTTGGTGTATGTTAAACATGTAGAATGATAACTGCCTTCGGTAGTAAACATCGTTTGTGTTAATGTTAGGTAGAGGCAGGTTTTTTTGGAAGTCCATGGCTATTGCTTCTTTGGTCTCGTCTTTTTGGGAGCCAAGCCTAGCTTTTTTCTTAAGTTTGTAAAAACATTCTGCTTGCTTCAAGTGCAATTCTCGTTGTTGTAATAATATTTTCAGTTCAGAAGTTTCATTTTGAGGAATAGTAGGTAGGCTTAGATTCAGTTGAAATGACTCTATTTTCACTGTAAATTCGTCACAGGTACTACAGGTGTCACACCTTGGATAACCAAAAGACAAATTAAACTTTGTGTTAAATATTTCTTTGTATTTCTCCAGTGACATTTTATTGTTTGGAAAAGCTTTCTTGTACAGAGAAAACATTTTACTAACATTCAGTTCCTCAGGTAAGTAGTGCTTTTTAGACTTTGCTAAGCCATAGTGAGACTTCCTACTTTTAAAGGATTGAATATGATCGATTGCAGAAGTTACAACATCGTCAGGAAGTTTTGTAAGTTTTGCAGCCTTTTAGCGGTAATGCCATGAAGTGATATAAACGATTTGTAACATACAGGGATTTCACAAACCACTTCATGCCTTACCACTCTCACTTTGTATGAATACGAAAATGTGTGAAAATCAGCTTCTGATTCTGGTTTTCTAGGCCGATGGCGCGAGACAGGGGAGCACCGGATCAATCCACAAAGATACATAGACTGTTTTTCATGTGAATCAATTTGGTTAAACTTTGAAATAATATCATAACACTTATGTTTTTAAAACACTCTAATTTTAGGCACTTGCAGTCTGGTCCAGTTTCATGGCTGCTTAACCTCAACTTTTTCATTACTTCTTGCATGCGGCCAAAAGATTTCCTTTTCTTCGAACTCTTTTCAAAGGTTGTAACTTCTTCATCACTAGACATTTTAATTACTGCGTTATAAACCACACACGATTCAGCGAATAAGCGAACACTAGCTTGAAACTGTAGAGCACATTGTATCAAAACAGTAAACAATCAACAGCTGGCTGAACTGAACGCAGAGCACTCTGTAGTCAGCACCAGCCAACTATTCGGACCCTCATCCTTTTAGCTCACATTCACTGACACCCTCATCTTTCTTGCCTAAACCCCGTAATTTCATTGCTTCATATCATGGCACATTCATCCTTTTTGCGTTTTTGACGTAATCCACAGTATGCTGTAGCGGTTGAACTATACAAATTCACAGCCAGCTCAATTTTCATAAAAAGTGGACCCTCATCCTTTTTCCCCTCACGTCTTCAGTTATAATCGGTTTCGGAGAGTAATTTTACTTCGCACCGTAATTTGGTAAAAACGTGAGCCCCCAAGCTTATGCTAGGACGAACACCAATCTCAATTTCTTCATTATTCTTCAGTAGATACTCTACAATAGAGTATCGAAAATCTGTGATAGAAGTACTACTATCTTCTATTTCCTTATAAATAAAATGAGAATTGACAATTATGGTCCCTAAGAGCACTTCAATCGCCAGTTTCTTATATCAACGGATACTTCTTCTTAGGGCTGTGCTGTAACTAGACATTTGGTCCGATATGTTTATAGAACACTTCCCTGCATTATGGTCCACGGTGGCCTTTGGTTTTTGGATCACCACTTCACGGCGTTGTACTCCTACAGTTTCCGCTGCATCACAAGTAGACAGAATAAGAACGTCGCGCTCATCACGCCACTTTAGAATGCATACACCCCGCTCGTTTTCTCGAGCAACAACTTCTCCTGTTACTTCTGCGTGACTTCTGTCGGATTCCCTTTGCGGTTGTTCCACAAAGTCCCGATGCAATGAGTTTTATGGTCTAATAGGATATGCGCCAACTGAAGACTTGTATACCAATTATCGACTATACAAATACGTCCACGTTCCAAAAGATTTTCCGCTAATTTCAGCACAATTCCCGTGGAAACCGCTAAAGATGCGTTTTTTTTTTGTCCTCCGTAAATACTAAAATTCTACGTGTACCCATTTTCATAGCACAACTTGAATATTTTGATCAAAATTATATGACAAAAACAGAATCCCACATCTAACATCCATTCCTATCAAGTAATAATAAAAAAATAGTTTGGCCCAGGAAAAAAGTTTAGCCAAGTAGCCATGGCGCTCAACCTGTTAAGCAAAAATTAAGTCCGCATTTTTGACATTTGATATATCGGCCATTCCATAAATAAGTGCACGCTTTTTGGAGGTACATCAGGGATTTTAGCGAATTTTACATATATTATAAAGGCTATCAAGACATGACTTTTGGTCTATACTAGAGATTCCGGAAATGATCAAGACATGACTTTTGGTCTATACTAGAGATTCCGGAAATGATTGCTTCAAAAGTTATAACAATATAAACTTTTAGTACACTTTTATTTTGAACTCAAAAATATCGTAAACCGTTACCGATACGAAAAAATATATTCTATACTTTTTTGTGCTCAAATGTTCAAAGTTTAAAATACTTTTTTTTGTAAAACAAAAAAACTTTATTTAGATAGTTTATTTTTAATAAATAAAACATATTTCAAAAAATAACCAAATACTCATATTTTTATTTCCTTCAAAAAAATATATGTTTTACCCTGGTTCTTCCTAAGAATTTTTGTTTTTTCAAAACTATGGGCACTTTAAAACTTTTTGAGATATGATTTTTTTACCAGAGCGCTGCATTGCCGGGAGGTGCTCCCGCCGGTGTAATGGCCCAAAGCGCGGAGTGAGCTGCGAGCCCCGCGTAATAAACTGAGAGAACTTTATTTATTTATTGTTTAATCTAAAATGAAGTAAAGGAATATAGATTATTTAACGTTAATAAAAGATTCCCACTCGTGGCAGATGAATGTTATATAATAATGTTAGTGATATTTTTTTATATATGAATTGCTAGATGTATCGCTATAGGGAATGTGAACATAAACTACAACTCATCACAAAAATGAGTATTTCGTAAGTTTATTTGTTTGAAAAAACTATTTATTTTGTTAATGGGGATAAGTATCGGATGTCGGTGTTAGTAAGCGTCGAGAGGGATAGTGATTGACTCCTCAGCACGTACTTAATGGTGTGTTATTTTTAATTCTTCGTATAATGCATATTAGAACAAAACTTTTATAGTGCATCAATGCAGATATCAGTCAAGTTTCAGAGTGCTTACTGGAAATGTGATTAGAAATACAGTGCTTGGAGAGAGTAATTATAATTCTAAAGACAATATGAATTCGTTGGGATTTTGTTGCAATCCGCAAAAGAAGGCGAATCATTATAGAGTAAATAAAAACGTTCGTCTTATTACAGACAATGTTCGCGAAAAGTACTACAGTGTTATCACAGGAGCTATGGAGTACATTTGTGATTCGTGTCGTCGAGCATTATCGAGAACATACCCTATGGAAGAAGTATCTGAAGTGCTTCCATCAACTTCTCGCGATAATATTAATTTGGAAACAACATTACCTCTTGATTACAATCACGAGGAATTTCTGCCAAATACAAGTAGTGAAAGTTCGCACTCGTACAGCTATTTTGCAGAAGACGAGCTACTTGTAAAGAAATTGGAAGAAATAAAACCTATTGTGGAACGTTCCAAGCGAACAAAATTCGACTTACAACGGATGGTGTTGGAAACATTATTCCCCGATGAAAATGAAAGCTCCAAAATACTCACCTGAAATGGAGAACATGATCGAGAAAATCAAACAGACTATCATTAGTAGCAGCAATTACACCGATAAAATCAAAGTTTTATCAATTGCACCAAGTAAATGGAGCATACGAAAACTGGTGAACACTTTCGACATTTCATTTTCATTGGCCAGAAAAGTGTGTGGCCTTAATCAAGGAATAGGAACAATTCGAAGTCGACATTCTTGCGGACGGAAACCAATGGATGCATCAACCATCGAAAAAATTCAACTATTCTACAAAAGTGATGAAATTAGTCGAGTATTGCCAGGTAAAAGAGATAGCAAGAAAGTAGGTTCGGAATATTATCAAAAAAGACTAGTTCTGTGCAATTTAAAAGAAGCATACTTTGTATTTAAAGAGCAGTACCCCGAAATCGACGTGGGATTTTCTATATTCGCGAAACATAGACCAAAAGAGTGCATTCTTGCTGGCGGTAGTGGAACTCATTGTGTGTGTTTGTAAAGTACATCAAAATGTAAAATTAATATTGGATGGTATGAAGGCTTACTTATTAAAGGACGAACTAGGAGAGTGTTCATTTCCAAAGCACCACTCTGACATTTTAAATAATATGCTGTGTTATCAACCAACTGTTGATTGTCATTTTGGCAAGTGTCAACAATGTCCAGACAAGCAATATATTTATTTACACTTACATGAACTTTGCTCTATTAATTCAATCACTTATGTGAATTACATGCAATGGCAAAGTACAGATAGAGTTCAATTAAATAATGTCGCTGATGATACAAATGATTTTATTGAAAAATTATGTAATCAATTAAGTAATCTCCGCACACACGATTTTATTGCTAAAAGCCAAAGCATTTCTGAAATATTGTAAATCAAACCTCGAAGAAGGCCACTTTGTAGTATTGTGTGATTTTGCGGAAAATTACACGTTTTTGATTCAAGACGCTATTCAATCTTACCACTGGGGCAAGGAACAGGCAACGTTACATCCATTTGTCATTTATCATAGAGACGGAGATGAATTAAAGCACGATAATTTTGTAATTATATCCGACTGTCTAAAACATGATAATGTTGCAGTAAATCTTTTTATAAAAAAAGTGTTGGAGCAACTTAGAAGAATATATCCGAATATTAAGAAAACGATTTACTTTTCTGATGGTGCAGGGTCACAGTACAAAAATAAAGGAAACATTGCAAATTTATTATTCCATGAAGAGGACTTTCATATTTCAGCTGAATGGCATTTTTTTTGCAACGTCTCATGGAAAGTCTCCATGTGATGGAATTGGAGGTACCGTGGAGAGACTTGCAGCACGTGCTAGTCTTCAGAGAGCATCTGATGCACAAATAAAAACAGCAATGCAGTTATTTGAATGGGGGAAAGTTGCATTGAAAAACATGCATTTTATATATTCAACGGTCGAAGAGTACAATCAGCATCAGCAGTTTCTTGCTCCACGCTTGGAAAATATCCGTACTTTGAAAGGCACCCGAGACTTTCACGCATTTATACCTCATTCAAAAAATAAAATAGGCTGCAAATATTTTTCTTCTGACCATAAAGTTAATATATACACATTTTTGTAGTTTGTCCCACTAAGATTTTTCTATATACTTATGTTTATATTCCCTGTGGTGTACATTATTACTTCTACCCTCGCCCACTCTTTTTTCCTTTCCATTTCCCGATGGAAGATACCCCACCACCTTCACGTGGTTTCTATCGAGCGATTAAATCTTAATAGCATATTTCACTGATATATTACTATATGAGTTTTATCGGCCAAGAGTGCGAAACCTTTATAATGTTAAATAATCTATATTCCTTTACTTCATTTTAGATTAAACAATAAATAAATAAAGTTCTCTCAGTTTATTACGCGAGGCTCGCAGCTCACTCCGCGCTTTGGGCCATTACACCGCCGGGAGCGCCTCCCGGCAATGCAGCGCTCTGGTAAAAAATCATATCTCAAAAAGTTTTAAAGTGCCCATAGTTTTGAAAAAAGAAAAATTCTTAGGAAGAATCAGGGTATAACATATATTTTTTTGAAGAAAATAAAAATATGAGTATTTGGTTATTTTTTCAAATATGTTTTATTTATTAAAAATAAACTATCTAAATAAAGTTTTTTTGTTTTATAAAAAAAGTATTTTAAACTTTGAACATTTAAGCACAAAAAAGTATAGAATACATTTTTTCGTATCGGTAACGGTTTACGATATTTTTGAGTTCAAAATAAAAGTGTACTAAAAGTTTATATTGTTATAACTTTTGAAGCAATCATTTCCGGAACCTCTAGTATAGACCAAAAGCCATGTCTTGATAGCCTTTATAATATACCGGGTGACCCAGGGATCTGTAAAAGCCCCATAACTTATTTGCTATTTGAGATATCGACTTCTAGTTTTCTTGAACTGGTACCCACACTTATTCTACATATTTTAAAAATATGTATGTTTTGTACAGGGTGTCCCAATGTACATAACAGACCAAAGTTATGTTTTTTTAAATGAAACACCCTATATTTTATACTTTATTTTAATCTCTCTTGAGAAGCTGATAAAAATAGTATAATATAGTATGGGTCTATTATGGACGGTTCGTTGGTTATGGGCAAATTTGTGGCAAAAACATGTACACATTGAAAACATTGCAGAAGCGTTCCTAGCAAAGATAGCATCATTATTTGTACGCTAGAAAATTTCCCACATCATAAAGAATAATACACATCGGCTTTGGTTCTCTTTTATTGATAGCGCTATACAGGGTGTCAACATAAGCAAAACAATAGATAACTATTTTTTTTCAAATGGAACACCCTATATAAGTTGCCACTAATCGATGGCATTTTTAATAAGCTTTCCAATGATATACAGTTTGTATAACAAAATATTAAGGATTCTTGAGATTTATCAATAAAAACATATTTGTTTCGTCACCTTCTGCTGATTTTTAGATTTTCAGCCAAAACTATGTATTTTCAGGAAAAATTATAAGAGACCAAAGTTGTAGAGCGAAAAATTTTAGATCTTTTAACTTTTAAGATAATGCGTGCATTGCCCACCAGAGCGCGCAAAATCGTGACCGTATATGCATTTTAGCGTTTTCTTTTCAAATGTTTTATCAATAAATTGCACTATACTTTATTTTCTTCACCCTCTACAGAGACACGGAAAATTATAGGGAAATTAAAATGGCTCATATCGATTCAAAATTTTCCGCTCTACAACTCTTAATAGAAGCAATTTTTGCAAAAAACGCATAGTTTTCCCTAAAAATACAAATTAAAAATGTATCAATTTTTGCGTTTTTCAATGTTTTTTTTGCATTTTTAGCGAAAGCCATGCCATTTGGGCAAAAATTGCTTCTTTTGAGAGTTATGGAGCGGAATATTTTCAATCGATGTAGGTCATTTAAATAATTCTATAATTACCCGTTTTTCTGCTAGAGGACGTGGAAAATGAAGTATAGTGCAATTAATTAACAAAATATTTGAGAAAAACGCTAAAATGCATATACGGTCACGATTTTGCGCACTCTGGCGGGCAATGCACGCATTATTGGAAAAGTCGAAAGACCTACATCGATCTAAAATTTTCAGCTCTATAACTTTGATCTCTTATTATTTTTTCAGAAAATGTATAGTTTTGGCTGAAATTCAAAAATGAGCAGGAGGTGACAAAAGAAAAAAGTTTTTTGGATAAATCTTAAGAATCCTTCATATTTCATTGTACAAATTGTACATCATTGGAAAGGTTATTGAAAATTCCATGCATTGGTGGCAAGATATATAGGGTGTTCCATTTGAAAAAAAATAGTTATCCATTATTTTGCGTATGTTGACACCCTGTATAGCAGTATGAACAAAAAAGAACCAAAGCCAATTTGTATTATTCTTCATGATGTGGAAAATTCTTTAGTGTATAAAAAACGACGCTAGCATTGCTAGGAGCGCTTCTGCAACTTTTTCAATGTGTCCTTGTTTTTCCCACAAATTTGCCCATAACTAACCAATCGTCCATAATAGACCCATACTATCTTATACCATTTTTATCAGCTTCTCAAGAGGGTTGAAAATAAAGTATAAAATATAGGGTGTTCCATTTAAAAAAACATAACTTTGGTCTGTTATGTACATTGGGACACCCTGTACAAAAACATACATATTTTTAAAATATGTAGAATAAGTGTCGGTACCAGTTCAGGAAAACTAGAAGTCGATATCACAAATAGCAAATAAGTTATGGGCCTTTTACAGATCGCTGGGTCACCCGGTATGTAAAATTCGCTAAAATCCCTGATGTACCTCCAAAAAGTGTGCACTTATTTATGGAATGGCCGATATGAAAATTATTTGCATGATTGGTGTTTGCAACGTTGTCGCGTTTCTTCATACAATGGCCAGTGAGATGTACCATTAAGCCTTACGTCTTTAGGTGGAACATAAAAGGTCATAGCAGAGCGTTGTTTTCTAAGTTGTATTTTTTTTCAGCATCAGATGGCCTGCCTCTTTTTGGATAATTGTCCAAACCTATTTTGCATAAACAGCAAGCAATATCTGCTCGAAAATCAGCAAGCCTTATATAGATCTCTTCGCCTCTGTTCTAAAACTCGCCTGTAAAGTAACTAGGCATGTAAGTGGTGAAATAATTGTATATACACTTCTTGGAACGAATTTTAATATTATATCTGCCAATAAGGCTATACATTAGGTCCATGCCACCCTTGTAACGATTATATTCAGTTATTATATTCGGGCACTCTACTCTATTCGTCTTTTTTGCTGTCTATCAAGTCTTTGCAATGTTGTTTTTTGGTAGTGTTCCTGTGTGTGTAGATAAGAGACAAACAGTTTTGTTATATTTCCAGCCATCACATGAGATATCCACGCCATCATAGCTACAAACATATTCAGGTGCAGTACCTCGTGCCATTTTTTTTTAAATTCATTTTCTATGCTTGCAGTTCGGAAGTCTGGGTCTTCTCACTGTACCCAAAGAAAATATTCCTCTTTTCGCCAGGCATGATACCAAAGGCAGGCTAGTGAAATAATTATTAAAGTATACATCATTTTTTTTATAGGAACGATTCTACATAACCGTTGAACTAAATTTCCAGTAACTCTCATATCCTCTTCAGTGTTATGCATTGATCGATTGTTGCCTTTACCTACATATACCTTAAGGGGATTCACCACTGAAAAAATACTTTTTTTGAAATACACAATAAAAATGGCTTAACTATTTTTTTTCTAGTGTGTAGTACGCTAACATAAAATACAAAAATATGAAACGGCCAAAAAGTTGTCACATACAGGCTACAGCGAATAAAAACTGTTTTTTTTCACGTTTTTTAGACCATATTTCAAAGTGATATATCTAAGAAACTATGCAACATATTGCACTGCTCATGGTCTAATTTTGAAGATAATGATCTAATCTAAATATTTAGGTAGATTTATCATGGTAGCATTAGTGGTTTATAAAAAATCGTAGAGTAAACTTTAGACTTTTTTTCAAAAAGACATGCATATACCGGGTGACCCAGGGATCTGTAAAAGCCCCATAACTTATTTGCTATTTGAGATATCGACTTCCAGTTTTCTTGAACTAGTACCCACCCTTATTCTACATATTTTAAAAATATATATGTTCTTATACAGGGTGTCCCAATGTACATAACAGAACAAAGTTATGTTTTTTTTAATGGAACACCCTATATTTTATACTTTATTTTCAACCTTCTTGAGAAGCTGATAAAAATAGTATAAGATACTATGGGTCTATTATGGACGATTAGTTAGTTATGGGCAAATTTGAAGCAAACACAAGGACACATTGAAAAAATTGCAGAAGCGCTCCTAGCAAAGCTAGCGTCATTTTTTATACACTAAATAATTTTCCACATAATGAAGAATAATACAAATCGGCTTTGGTTCTTTTTTGTTCATACTGCTATACAGGGTGTCAACATACGCAAAATAATGGATAACTATTTTTTTTCAAATGGAACACCCTATATCTTGCTACCAATGCATGGAATTTTTAATAACCTTTCCAATGATGTACAATTTGTATAATGAAATATTAAGGATTCTTGAGATTTATCCATAAAAACATTTTTCTTTTGTTACCTCCTGCTCATTTTTGGATTTTCAGCCAAAACTATGCATTTTTTGAAAAAATCATAAGAGACCGAAGTTGTAGAGCGGAAAATTTTCGATCGATAAAGGTCTTTCGACTTTTCCAATAATGCGTGCATTGCCCGCCAGAGTGCGCAAAATCGTGACCGTATATGCATTTTAGTGTTTTCTCAATTTGTTTGTTAATTAATTGCACTATACTTTATTTTCCATGTCATTCAAATGACCTACATCAATTGAATATATTCGGCTCTACAACTCTTAAAATAAGCAATTTTTGCCCAAAATGCATAGTTTTCGCTGAAAATGCAAAAAACCATTGAAAACGCAAAAATTGATACATTCATTTTCAATTTGCATTTTTAGGGAAAACTGCATTTTTGGCAAAAATTGTTTCTATTAAGAGTTGTAGAGCGAAACATTTTCAATCGATATGGGCCATTTTTATTTCCCTGTAATTTCTCGTTTTTCCGCTAGAGGGTGCGGAAAATAAAGTATAGTGCAATTTATTAAAATGCATATACGGTCACGATTTTGAGCGCTCTGGCGGGCAATGCACGCATTATCTTAAAAGTTGAAAGACCTATATCGATCGGAAATTTTTCGCTCTACAACTTTGGTCACTTATAATTTTTCTGAAAATGCATAGTTTTGGCTGAAAATCCATAAATCGGCAGAAGGTGGCAAAATAAATATGTTTTTATTGATAAATCTCAAGAATCCTTAATATTTTGTTATACAAACTGTATATCATTGGAAAGCTTATTAAAAATGCCATAGATTGGTGGCAACTTATATAGGGTGTTCCATTTGAAAAAAAATAGTTATCCATTGTTTTGCGTATGTTGACACCCTGTATAACATTATGAATAAAAGAAAACTAAAGCCGATGTGTATTATTCTTTATGATGTGGGAAATTTTCTAGTTTATAAATAATGATGCTATCTTTGCTAGGAACGCTTCTGCAATGTTTTCAATGTGTACATGTTTTTGCCACAAATTTGCCCATAACTAGCCAACTGTCCATAATAGACCCATAGTATCTTATACTATTTTTATCAGCTTCTCAAGAGGGTTGGAAATAAAGTATAAAATATGGGGTGTTTACTTTTTACTTGGCAGAGTTTCTTCCAGGGCTAAGACCAATTGACATTTGAAGATCAGATATTGCTTGCCCATAGCCAGTATTATATTGGCATACTGCTTCGCACACCTGCATCTCTAGTTTTCTTCGAGATGCGAAGGTATTTTTGGGACATTTCGTCCAAATCACGCCATGCAGAGTTGGCGTTTTGTGTTTTTCCGGAGACGCACCTGGCGAGTAACACGTCACCAGCAAGACGCTGGTATAGTGGTAGAATTTTGACAACCACTCTCTCAGTCAACGGGGTTTTCACATTATCCTTGTGAAGGCCAGTTATTTCCCCTTTGGCAATGGCCCGGTTGTAAAAACACCATGATTCATTACCTTCCGGGCACTTTTTGTGATTCGGTTTTTCGTCAGTAGAGGAGCAATGTGACAGAGTTGCAAGGACAGCATTTTTCATTTTTTTTACATTTCCTAAATTGCTTTGAATAGCATTTCTATAGTAGGTAGTTAGTTTGTTTATAGTTGTTAATTTCAAACTACCATATGACTTCCCTCCCAAGGTATTGCCTTTTCCGGTGTTTTCCGAAACAATTTTACGGAGGCCGGTTCCAAGGCGCTTGGCAACATGGTTCAAACATTCTTCCTTTTCAATTGGAGTTTCATACAGATTTAGATCTGTAAGGTGGCTAAACGTTTTAGAGTCACCATCTGAGACTAATGTTGTATAACGGAACCCGTGTTCCTCCGATCTTTTCCATATGCGCTCCGCAGCCTCAGTCTCCATAGACGGCGAAGACCCATCATAGTTTTTTTGGCAATTAGGTTTGTGACTTTCAAACCATGCTTGAAACCTATCTGTTCCTGAACCCAGATTCTTTTTCATTTTATCACAAACCCTGCAGTATTTGGATAACTCTTCATAGTCCACTACTAGACCGGTTATCACATCGATGCAACAACCGATGCCATTTTTTGAGGTGAACCCTCGCTTCTGCCAGCTCCCATCGAAACTAACGGAAATGTTTATTGGGCCATGGTCATCTACATCAGTATTGTTTATAATAGAATAAGCTTTTCTTACTTCTGTTCTTGCTTTTTCCAAGGATTCGTTTGCCGTCTTGATGTATTGTTTTTCCATTTGTCTCATATGTTGATAATATGCGTTACAGCTCATAGGCTTCATATTCATTGACATACTGAATGCCTCTAGTCCCCTGTGGCCTTTTCCTAAGCTACTAAAGGTTTGTACAACCCTTCGGTTTACATCGTACGATAAGCGTAAAGACGCGCCCTCATGTTCGACTGTTTTGTTAGACGTTTCAAAATTATTTTTGTAATCGCATTCTTGACACCATATATTAAAAACATGTGCATGTCCTTTTGAAGGTATTTGAAGGACTTGAAGATTCCCTGCACACTCAGGACAAGGAAATGTTTCCATAAAATTTGATAGTTTGTTTCCATCTATCAAAATATAGTTAGGCGCATTATCGTCAAATGTGACTTCTGTTTTATAGCTATTGTAAAGCGCGAAGCCTGTAGGTTTATCGGGAACTCCATTCTCATTATTAGAACATGAGGTACCTGGTTCAGATGTACTTGGTACAGTAACATCATCATTAGGTAGTAACATAACCCCACTTTCATCATTGATACCTGTGTCTGTATCAATACTTACAATACTTGCAGGTTGCACCTCATACCGCTTTGCAATATTGTTCTTATTTCTTCTAGCAACATTTTTTCTTGTATTCTTGACTCTTCCCATATTTTATAGCATAACACTGAACTAAACCTTACTCAAAACAAATAACCTAAAACTCAACAGCAGAATGACAGATGACAGAACACATGTTGTTTTGTTTTTATTCTATTAGGCCTACTACTTTTTCTGCTTTAGCATAGAGTAATGAAAATAAAACAGTACAGTTTATTGAATATGTGTATGAAACAAGATCTAAATATGTGGTTCACATATTTATAATGAAAATATATCAAAGAAATAAAGATTATGGTGTTTCTAGCAAAAAGTAAGGAATTTTTAGTAAAAATGTGAAATTTCGGACATTGACGTGTATGCAAAAAATGTTATTTTTTTCATACTTAGGGGTCTTAGGGTACTATATTCTGGTTCAGTAGGTTCCAAATGACAAAATCAGGCAAAAAGACTTTTTTCGAAAATTTAATGATTTTTCACTATTTTCAGTGGTGAATCGCCTTAAAGTTATGAGCGAAACCAGACACCCCAGCTAGTATACATAATTTGAGTCTTAGCAGGCATATATTGTTTCAAGGAGTGCCTGCCTTTGCTGGCACACATTTGCTCGTTTATTGATAAGTGTTCTTTAAGTGATATGGATTGATTTATTGTCAAAAAACTGTCAATAATAGGTCTAATTTTGAACAATTTGTCGAATTTGGGATCATCTCTAGGCAGCGTTTTACTATTATCGTTAAAATGTAAGAACTGACGTATTTTACCAAAATTATTTTCGCTCAGTGCTTCTTCTATTTGCTTGTTAGGATACAAGCAAATAGAAGAACTCCAGTAAGACCTAATCTTTGGCAAATGCACGATTGACACATAGATGCATATGCCTAAGTATTTTCGAAGATCTTGTTGGGTAATGTTGGCAGGCTTTTTTGGATTTATTTGTGATGAATACAAATTTGATTTAATTATCTTTTGCAAAAATTTTGATTCATCTGGTCATGGTCTTATATCTGGCTGCCAACTTCAACACCGTCTTCAAACTCAGTGATGCCATTTTCAATATCAATATCGTCAAAATGTGATCTTTTTTATACATCTTCAAGATCGGATTGATCACTATCCAAACTATCTTCGCTAACTACTTACATCATCAAATATATGGTGAGCATACCACTCCAATTCTTTTTCAGTAAGTGGTCTGTTTTTGTTCATTGTATTGCGCAATGTATCAGATGTGATACGTACTCTTATATCGACTAGAAGAAAGAATAAATTCAACAAGCGTTTTAGTAAACTATGATGATGATGATGGTTTGTGGAGGGCGACCAAATGGTCGCAGCACTTAGACCATTCGTTGGTCCTTTGTGGCACCTCCTGAGCCCTACTCCTCAAGCCAACCCAAACTTCTTGTGAAGTCAATTAGGAGTCGTAGTCGTCTAGTTCAAAATCCTGGCAGAAATGGCGAACATACCTATCTCCACTCAATCGGAAATTTCCGAACGATGACCGCAAGGGCGGGCACCCGCCGCCATAACTGAAGGGCCAGCTAGAAGACGGACGGACCGAATGAATGAACCAAAACGTTCTCTGGAATTTCTAATGCATGATCCGTTTGTATACGAGAGAGGGACCCCAAAACAGATATTTCCGAAAAAATATTTTCGTACTTTGTAACGGAAAAAGTAAAAATACATGTTTCTTTATAAACAAAAAAAGAATCACACACATTAATTTTTTTTTCACTCGTGGTGAAACATTATTACATAATTTTGATTACTTAAAACACTTGGTTTTGTTTTACTGTTTTTTTTTTATCTAAACTAGTCGGAGAGACAAATAAAAACAGTGAAACAAAACCAAGTGTTTTAAGTAATCAAAATTATATAATAATGTTTCACCACGGGTTAAGTGACAAATTAATTAATCATACATTTATTAATGTTAATAATAAGAAATGAAAATGCCAGACTTGTAGATAATTAGTCTTATTAATAAGACCGAAATAGTATGTATTTTAATTTTTATTTATTAAATAATAATAAATTGTACTCAAGTCGGCGTCGCTTTGAAAACAGCACAACAAAGGATGCGGACAGAGGTAATAAAATGCAAGTTGTCGCGATAACAAGCTATATTTACACACGGATTAATGTTAAGTCACACAATGACAAAAATGTTCAATGTTCAACAAAAATGTTCAGGATTGAAAATATATTTACACGCGGAATAAAGTCATAAAAATAATGTCACAAAAGTCACGAAAGGACACTCACAAAATACTTCACAAAAGTTAAGCACCGGGTTGCTCGACAATGACAAAAATATTCAATGTTCAACAAAAATGTTCAGGATTGAAAACATATATACACGCGGAATAAAGTCATAAAAATAATGTCACAAAAGTCACGAAAGGATACTCACAAAACACTTCACAAAAGTACCGGGTTGCAACCATCTGTCTTTAGATTGGTGATGAAGGCAGCTCAGCGGGAACGACGGATCTGCGGCAACGACAGCGGAAGCGGCAACAGCGGCGGGAGCGGCAACTGAAGCGGCGTAGAATTGGCGGTTGGCTGGCGGGACTTTGGTGTCTACTCTTTGATGTAGTGTGAATGATCGATTCAGAATGATTGTCTGAATTAATGTTCAGTGTCGTGATCAGAATGGCTGATTGATTCAGAGTTGATGATGTGATCAGAATCGAATGGTGGATGCTGATGGATAGGTGGAAATGGTTGATGTAGAAAGACGGGCAGGAGCGGTGGAAGTGGTTAACATGTTCGGAAGGTTCAGGTTGGTGGTGGAAGTTGATCCTAAAATTGGGGCGGCCGAAGTAGAGTTTCAGATTGGGGCGGCGGAAGATAATATTCAGGATGGGGCGATGGGATTGGATGTAAGTGCACATTTTGGAGTGGAATATATTGAAACTCATGTTGGAGTGGAGGAACAATATAGAAATATTGGATTGGAGAAAGGGGAAGTGGTTCAAATTGAGGCGGCGGAAGTTGATCTTCAAGTTGGTGCGGCGGAAGCGGATATAAGGGTTGAGGCAGCGGAAGTGGATATTCATGATGGGGTGGAGGAGCAATATAGAAATGTTGCACGGGAGAAAGGGGAAGCGGTTCAGGTTGATGCTACGGACGTGGATTTTCAAGTAGGGGTGGCGCAAGCGGATGTAGGTGCACATTTTGGAGTTGAATATATTGAAATTCATTTTGGAGTGGAGGAACAAAATAGAAATGTTGGATCGGAGAAAGGGGAAGTGGTTCAAATTGAGGCGACGGAAGTGGATCTTCAAGTTGGGGCGGCGGAAGTGGATCTTCAAGTTGGAGCGGCGGAAGCGGATCTTCGGGTTGGGGCAGCGGATGTGGATCTTCATGATGGGGTGGCGGAAGTCGATCTTCAAGTTGGAGCGGTGGAAGCGGATTTTTGGGTTGGAGCAGAGGAAGTGGATCTTCATGATAGGGTGGCGGGAGTGGATCTTCAAGTTGAAGCGGCGGAAGTGGAGCTTCAGGTTGGAGCGGCAGAAGCGGATCTTCAGGTTGGGGCAGCGAAAGTGAATCATCTTCAAGTTGGGGCAGCGGAAGTGAATCATCTTCAAGTTGGGGCAGCGGAAGGAAATTGTTAACATTTTCAGGAACATCTACAAAAAAGAAACCGTTTTGAACAAATTATGAGAAATTTTAATATTAACCTGTATTATTTAATATCAATAATCTTTAAATTTGTGTGAATGTCTTGAAGGACATTTTATTATTTTTTTTTATTTAACTTCTGTAAATTCACTCAATGATTTTACATAAATTAAGCTACAAGTAATATAGAGCTAATAGACTTACGTGGTCCAAGAACAGCTTCTTCTAAACCGACAGTAAAATACGCTGCTGGATCTAAAAACAGGCCAACCCCTCCTCTCCCAGCATTTTGTAAGATGAGTTGCTCCTCCTCTGTAATAGTAATTTCAATTTTATTTAATTAGAAATTATAATCTATGATAAGTATACATACGTATTCGTTCGTCGAGCTGAACGTACTGCGGTTTAGTATTTGGCGCTCTGCCAAACCTTACAATCCGTTGAAAATCTACTGCTTTGTCATTTTCGAACTCAATGAGGTAAGTTAAAAAGGCCCAAAAATTGGGGTGGGCTACCTGCAGTGTGTTTTTTAAGTTATGCAGCGACTCGACGCTGTTGTTGCAACTCGTCGAAGCCTCATACACTAATGTGTTCTCCACCCCATTGCCTCCGCCAGTAATTCTGGAATCTATGCACGTTTTGCATGATATCGCCATTATTTTCTTCAAATTTCCGCATGACGTAAAGGAAGCCGTCTTCCTTAAACTCCTCGGGCATCAGAGCTAAGGCGGAGATCATTCTAATAAACTTTCGGTTATTATTCGAATATAAGCATTTAGAACGACATGGAATAAATAGTATATTGTTAGACTAATACTTTAACTGTATTATAGTTACTTACTATTTAATAAAATTGCCCTGGCATAATGAAACCAGCAACCATATAAATGGGTATTACGAAATTTTCGCTGAAACGAGTTCCTCAACCCTCTCTTGAAATCAGAAATAGCTTCGGTTACTTCAACACCTAAGTGAAATAATTTGTCGTTTAATAAAATATGAAATAAAACATTTTCTTCAACTAACCTTCCAATAGTTCGTACACTATATTGAAAATAGCATCGTATTCCTCCTCCGTCCTCCGGGTCATTAATGCATATATAAATGGAAATGCCTGAAAAAATATAATTCTTAATATATACAAATATTATTTGATATTTTAATAAATAAGCATGGGATTGGCCGTTACTTAAGCACTCAAACACCCTATATATACATATATACTCACTGTATTGTTAAAAATTCCATGGACCATAAATAATTGGCTGGTTCCTCCAACGTGTGGGATGCATTTAAAAATTCCATCCATCGCTATATTTGTTCTTCCCTCATCCCTAATGGAGCGAACTATCCGATGCGATATGAACAACATTGTCGGCCCAGGCAGTATTTGGGAAAAAAAATTATTTCCGGCGATGTCCGTGTTGTACTTTCCGTCATATCTAAAGTAAATATTTCCTTTTTTTTTTTAAATTATGAATTACCAGAGTACTTGTTGTTAACGGTATGGTAGCCCTCAGAAGTACGTAAAACTGTCGCCCAGAGGGGGATTAAATCAAATTAGTGTGATTATAGGCAACACACACACCTTACTTTCTCGGGTAATATTTCGGGTCTATTCGGTTTTAAAGGTTTTCGCTTCTAAACAATACGCTCCACACAATGTAAAATAACATTTTCATATGTAATTTCTTTTATCTTCATATGATTCACACACCGTCAAACAAGATCCATACGATATCCATTCGAAGGTCTTCGATAGTTCCGTTGCACCATTTATATAATTACTGCCGACAGGTTGTTCCCCTCACGCACCTCCAGTGACGCATGAATCATGCATTGAAAGATGCCGTGATGTACTTTTCAACTGACGTCATATGCTAATGATGCGGTTTGTGAATCCGCGCCAAATCCGTGCGAAAGAAATTCACATTGCTTTTTATCTCCGAAATACCAATTATGAAAATCGCCCGGAAATATGCTATATTTGAGTGAAATATACACATTACACAAATAAGACAACAGTTACAATAACATTAAATTAGATAAATATTTTAATAAAATAATAAGTTAAATTTTGATAAATGTTTATTATAGCATCTATAGCATGTAATGATTTGAATCCCGGTGTTATATACATTTATAATTTATATTATTTTAAGTTGAGTTGTGTAGTAACCCTTTTAGTTTGTTGTTAGTGTGTGCCGTGTCTGTTTCCTGCAGGGCAAAGAAAAAGACTGGGAAAAAAGTACAAAAGAAAAAATAAAAGAAGAGGATGAGCCTAATGATCAGTTAATTATAATTTTACTCTTATTAAAATGTGATTCACAAAAAGTTTTATAGTTTTTATCAAATGCAAATATGTATTTCCCATTCCCATTTTTCAAAAAAAGTGACAGGATTTTGAACAAAATCTTATTCTTTAATCATTATTTATCGTCGTTTATATTATCGTCTTATATTTGATAGAACTATTATTTCGAAATTGCAGGCAATAAATTGATTTTACATTTTTTTATTGTCATTTACTATAAATATTTATAATCAAAATGGAAAAAAGCCATTTACTTGTTACAGATACATTAAACATAGAGTTGAAATTTTACAAATATTTATATTTTAGTTAAATATCTTCAATTTTTATTAAAACAGTTTTGTAATATTTTTTAGCTATCAAAACTACGGAAAACTCGTGAAATTACAATTCATTCTAAGCGATCATAGACAGCATCTTTTATGATTTCAGGAAATGAAAATGTATGATCGGATACGGTACAATTGTCAATTTGGTTTCAATAATAAACTCTGTTTTGTAGAAATTGAATTAAAAAACATGAAAATTACATACATTTTCTTGTTTTCATTCCCCTCTGGATTCTAGAATCCATTAGCTCTGGAACGCAATGTCTATCCCAAAAATATATTAATTTTTCCAATATTATCTCACAAAATATTTCGTCTGCTAATCTTTATAATTTCCAAATCTATGTCAGTATAGATAATCAAATACCAAGTAGTTCTTTCGCAAATCATTAGTTGCCCTTGAATTTGGTACATATATGCATGATTATTTCTTAAATAAATATTTCCTGTGTCGTCAATGGCTAAACCCAATGTTTTTTTTTCAGTAATAGCTTCCTTAATTTTTCTGTTTCTAATAGAAAATAAACACTTCACTTCAACAATGGTATTGCTATCAATTACTCCATCTGGACTTGCACCTAAAAATCATGGGTATTTTTAATAAATTACCTTGAAATTCATTTATTGTTCGAATAGTTCTATTGCTATTTTTTCATTATCAAGCCCATATAATATTGTGAAACTTTCTAAAGCGCAGTTTTAAAAAAATATTTCTTTTAATTCATTATTTGTGGGGGTGTCTGATCTCCGCTTGCACATTTTACCGAATACCGATGCTGTAATTCTGTCTCTCTGCCATCTAAACCAATTAATGTTTTTTCTCTGTCCAACTGTTTCATTCTGAATACTAACAATGTCAACGTTTTTGATGGATTTCAAAAATAATTCTTTAGCTATATTAAATTTATCTTGATCCATATCTGGTTGTACTGCCTTGGGACCATAATCAGCATCATCATATTGTGCATACCTTTTTGTTATATATTTCTTTACATTACATTTTAATTTTGTTTTTTTCAAACAATATTTATTTAAATATGATTTATTTTCGTCAGAATGTTTGTGAAATTGTGGTCCTGCGTTGTAGGCTAAACCTGCACCATAACACCTACCCTCGTACGTACCCCTCTGAATTAAATTTGTTCTTTTACCTCCGGTGAATTTGGCAACTACTAACATGTAGCTTTCATCAAAATTGGTAGATATATTTCCAATTAACCAATTCACCTTTTCCCTTAATTATTTCAATTATATTTACAATATCTTGCCACATATTGTTTTTCTCATCAAATTAAAATAAAAAGAATCTTTTGGATCAAAACATGGTTTATCAATACATTTGCTATGATTGCCGAAAATATGATAAGGTGCATTGGTTAAATTCAGTTTAAGACTATCTGCACTCTTAATAAAAAATATTGAAACTATTTTATAGAGAATTTTCTGTTATTCAACGATGTAATCATCGGTTATACCGGAAGTCAACGATAACTTCCTTATTTTAAATAGAAAGTTATATTTTTTATTGCACATCTGGATTCTACATAAATTTCTTTTCATTCAAATTTTTGGCAATACATGGCGTAACAGAAATGTAATGTCGGATACCACTTTGTTTTTTTTAATGACCTGCAGTATTTTATCTTTTGACTTTTACAAATAATTCTGTATTGTTTTATATATGTTACGGTAGTAAAAACTTGGTTAGTTTATGAACTAACTAAATGATTTATTTTATTAGAAAATAAACATTCCATCAAAATTACTGTCGCATCTAGTTAGTTTGTATACTATCCATCAAGTTTATAAACTAACCATCAATCACATTAATTTATAACAAATATTTAATAAAAAAAATGCAGACAATATAGCTGCCTTATTTTAATATATTTTTATATTTGACATATTTTACACTGTTGTAAATTTAAAAAAAATCGTAACTTTTAATAAAATTATCAAGACAACATGAAAAACACACATTTTTCACATTTCTAAACTTTAACATTTTATATTTTATATATTTATGTTATTAAACACGTTTAATTTGACAAGTAAAATATACTCCTGCAGTAGCGACCCATATTTTTGTTACATGCTGTATATATTTATATAATAATTCAATGTTCATATTTTCACTGTCTTCAATATGTCCACAATAATACAATCACTTACTTGTCAAAATATTGCAAATGGGCATCTTCGGAAACATTAACATTTCCACTGTTTAATTGTTGCAATACCCGATCCCTCAGTATGAAGCTTTACCACGTTTATCCGTTTCTTAGGTCTGCTATTTTCAAACAAAAATGTATTTACGAACTAACGTAATTAGAAATAAATTTACAATCAATAATATAAAACAGAAAAATATATAAACGTAACAGATCTAGAACTCGAATTACGACCAACAGCAGAAAAATCAAAATCCACCGTGAGAGGACATGCGGCAAGTTGTTATCGTTTTCTAATAAAATTCACTCTCCTGCGTGTGGAATTTTCCCCTGCAACCTCGCAGCTTCGCCCCACGTCTCCCTGCCCAACCTTGATAATTTCAGCAGTTACCGTGTGACTTATGCGAGATCCTCGCTGTAGATATTACGTAGCCGCTCGATCTGTGCCGAATGTGTCCATTACAACCAGGAAGATTTAAAAAAATTAAAATTCACCCCTTTCGGGGAGCGAGTATTGGCCGGTGCGGGGGGTTAGTAGGGGTCGGACGCGGTATCCGACACCACCACTCTGCTCAGCATCCTCGAAAACGGGGGGATATTATATTTGCCAGTGATATTTAAAAAAATAAAAATTCACCCCTTTCGGGGGCGAGTATTGACCGCTGGAGGGGTTGGTAGGGGTCGGACGCGATATCCAACACCACCAGCGTGCTCAGCATCCTCGAAAACGGGGGAAAGTGTTTTTTCTGCAGGGTAATCGGGTCAAGCGCGTTTTACCCTTTTTGGGGGTGGTGTTTGGCCGTTTTGAGGGGGTGCGCAACCCCAAAGAGAAATTCTAACACCGCCATCGTATTCAGCATTCTCGAAAATGGGGGGGAGGTATCATGTTCGGGCTCAAAATATTTACATGTTCGTCCGACTCACGCTACACGCCTAGCATGCGGCAAGTTTATCTAGTTTCTTTATAAAATACATGCGTTATTCCGGGATTCATACGTGTGTGGAATTTTCCCCTGCATACCCGTATCTTTGCCCCACGCCCCTCTTCGCAGCCATGTTGATTCCGGCAGTGGCCTTGCGACTTGTCCGAGATTTTCGCTGTGCGAAACTCGTTAGCCGTTCGATATGTGCCGAATGTGTGCGACCACGCTTTTACATGAACGGTCACGCAAACTTGAACCGAGCGCTCAAATAAATTTTTGTAACTTCGGCTCCAATTCGCTCTCAAATTTGCCAACAGATTTTTTTTTAATTTTGGACAGATATCTATTGTGTTCATGTCTATCGGTTGAAAAAATATTATCGTTTTCCGAGCATAAATAACGACAGCAGACACAAAAAACACTATTTTTTTATTCAATCGTCACTTTATTTAACCACAGTTTCTTAATGCGTCAAAGTATTACCTTCAAACTGTTTCAATAGAAGGATACATGTATTGGTCGGTTAAATAACAAATTTAAACTTTTTGACTAAATTCATTCTTCAGTCTATTGGTCCCTAGTGAAATGTTGCAAACTTTGTTAATAATAACAAATTAACAAAAATTAAAAGCTGAAAATATTCACTTATTTTTAAATAATTCATTATAATAAAATACTATGAAAAATATTTTGTATTTACATAAATACAAAGCGCTACATTCGTAGCGCGCTTGGAACACATGAATCCTGACCGCAAGGAGAGAGTACTGCCTCCTGCCCCACAGTGACAATTGATTTCAAACGCGGTATCATACTGAAACCTGTACGGATGGCTTCCGTAACAGTTAATTTTTCCATGATGCAAATGAACGACTAATACTAATTTAAATACGCAACGAAACGACTACGGGTAGATTGGGACCGAAATGAGCACTCCACCAACAAACTAAATTGCGAAAACTAGTATTTAAATCAAATAACAGTTTATTTAATAAGCGAGACGAAATTTTAATTGTTGTAAATGTGAGAGATTTAAAATTCCGCGATTGAATTTAAACTCATAAGCGCGCGACAAAACTAAAGTGACAAAAAAGAAAGAAACGCACGTGTGAGATGTTCGCGCGGACGCGCAGCAAAAGAGACCCGAGACGTGAGCGTAAACGACAAAATGACACTGCAAATTAATAGCTAATTATCCCCAAATTACTAATTCAAATCCGGTCGAAGGATCAATGATGGCAATCCACCTGTGCAGTGGAAGGCTTATAATAGTGGACTGTATTTTTCGTAATGACGGTGTGGGCCATGCAGCAAAAAATGGGGCACTTACCTTAAGTCTCGCGAGTCGGGCTTCTTTGACGCGGTCTCCCTGTTCTCACTCTGACGAGGACAAGGACTTATACTGTACGAAAACGGGAACGGGAACGACAACATTCAGATTAGGAAGAACATGATGGACACACTCTCACGTCCGTTTTTGATCTCTCCTCGAGAAAGGAAGAGGATTTCTTCCTTTTTTACAAGTCCCCAAAATTGGCTGCACAGCGCGATACAAAAAACAAAACAAAACGCGGTAAATTCAATGATCCTTCGTTTGAATTCCGAACAGTTACCGTTTTAATTAATTTCAAAGCGCTATTCTCGACATAACCCAATAAATAGGAAAACTTCTTTATATTCGGTAAATTTGTATTGTGGATTAGGTTATCAAAAAATGCCATAAAAGCTGGAAATGTTTCATATGAAACATCGAATTTAGATAAGGGCGATTCCATGTCAACTGTCGCACGCTCGGTGCATCATGTTTTTTTTCCGCAACCAAAATTATTTCATTCTATTCTAGGTTCAAATACAAGTATTTTCCCAAATTTTCAGCCAGGGATACCACTCCTAGAGTTTTTTACGGCCAATTTTCGATTTTTTCGCGTTTTTGGTTTTGGGTGACAAATTTTCTTTAGAACGTTACCAGAAACGCCTGGCAGGCTGGAAAAATTCTAGAAAACCTATAATCGATGTAAAATTTTCCAAGGAATCCATTCCCGCCCTCAGAATCGCGTAAAAATTCTTCCATTCGCCAGGAATCGCAAAAAAACAATTTTTTTTAAATTCACTGTATCTCGCGAGTGGAAATTTTTGAATTTTTCTGCGTGATCGCAAAATGTTCGTTTTTTAGTGTACTTTTAGGCGCTTTTAACTTTCCCGTGTGTATTTTGGTTTTAAGGGTCCAAACACGTGAAAAACGGCAGAAAATACGCAAATCAGTCTGAAACGATGCATTCAGTGGGAGAATCAGGTGGCAAAAGTTGAAAATAGTCTCGTGGGTTCAAAGCTTAAGCCCTGACGAAGAAGTCAGATCATTTTCATCGAATACCAGATCATCGAGTGGTGTAATATTGTTAGAGGCGCTTAAAAATTTCAAGGTGTATCTTAAAAAAAAATACTCATTGTTCCTCTAATGAGTTTTTAGGATCGGGTTGAGGATTGGAACTTGAAATAACTTATAAATCGGACAACTCTTTTGGACGGTATAAAAAGAAATGTGACTTTTATTGAAAATACGAAACTTGACTGTTTCTTTCGTATATTAGTGACGCCTAACTGCCTTACGCAATACATTTTATTTCCCAATTTTGGGAGAGGAAAAGTATATCACCATCCCTCCCTCCTAGTATAAATCAAAATAATACGGCGCGCGCTTCAATAAATAAAAAGACATAAATACAATATCTGAAAATAATACAGTTCAACTTCGCTGAGTGAACACTCCTAGATACTAGAAAAAACAATACAATTAAATATAATTTATTACAAAGTTCTGGTTCTATAAAATAATATGAAGCATTAAGTTTTCGGGTAATTTTCTTCATTACTGTTTCGAATTGTGCTCGTCTTTAGACTACACCCGCCATGAATTTCTCAAAGTTTTTCACAATTTTTTCTTGCTGAGCACTGGTCAACTTAAATGTATTCGGGGTCTTCTTCATCTCGTTGAGCTTAACTTGGCAGAGTATTTGGGGAAACGAAACGGTCAAGCATACTGGTGGATCCGAGAATGAATATGTTTGGCTCACTTTACTTGAGGAGAGTACTGAGAACTCTGCTTCCAAATTCACTTCATCCGAAACCATTATTACCCCTACATGCCACATGTTATCAAAGGTAAACGCTGCGTATCGGCCACATCGCCAAGATCTCATAACTTTCCCGGTCAAGTCAAAAGCTAAAGCACACTTGTCATCCAAACTGGTATGTTTGCATTTGATTATACGATCATTATGCAAAAAGAATTGGTGGAAACCTCTAGTTCCAGGAATAGTCTTACTCGTTCTCGTATACGTTTCTCGTAGCAAGGCGACTTCTTGACTGGGCACTTCCTGACAAAAGACAGATTTTATATTTTCTCTGCAAAATTTTAAGAGTTCGCTGAGTGAAATAATCTGGTTGTTATAGGGCCGCTTCAAACTTTCAGTGGCTGCTAGACGCTTTATCATCCCACCAATCCCATCACAAGCGGACTTTCCATGTGACGTGGCGAAAAAATTCCATTTCAACTCGAAACCGAATGTCGCTTGACAAGCTGGCAAATAGGCAAACAGTTCTGAATTTTTGTACTGCCCACCACAACCGTCACTGAAGAACTCGATGTCTGTGATATCAGGAAATTCTTTTTTTACGTGTTCGAGAATTTTTTCCACAAACAATTTGACGACGACTACGTCATGTTTCAGGTCATCGGTAAAATAACAGAAATTCTTATTAACCACGGTATTATTTTCCTTCACATATATCACAATTGGATGGATGGTCACAGCCGTTTGATGCCAATAACGTTGCTGGATGTCATCTTGAACAACATACTTGTAATTCTCACTGAAATCTAATAGTATAAGGCACTCTCGACCTGTTAACCTTTCTTTCTTCATTTTCAAGTATTGAGATTGAGCGTGTGCAATGAACGAATGGCGTAAGAAAACGTGCAACTTATCTTGAATCAACCCGATCAACTCTGATTTGGAACATTTCTTTGTCATCATCTCCGCTCTGTCCGTAGAAGACCATTCTTTGTATTCGAATTCCTCATCTTCGTCGTCATCTTGGGGATCCTCATCGAGAAAGAGGAACTTCTTGATTATTGAGGGCAAATCAGCATCCTTCGGACATTCAGCACATAGACCAAACATACAATTCTTATTTTCTGGACTACAAACCAATAGAGGGACGAGATCCTTAGAGGTCAATTTTGTGCCAGAACAATTTAGGAGAAGTTTGAAATTTTGGTGGATCTGACAAACACAAATTGAATGGGTCCCGCTCGCGCCAGGTAACACGCATTGTTTGGGCCGCAATTCACAAAATTTGGAGAATCCTACTTTGTCCTCCGGGTAAGTCGTTTTGAATTCCGCATACAATTCTCGGAGATTGACTAGCATCAATCGTTTTTGAGCGTACACATTCTTGCCTACTTTTACGCGATCTTTAACGCCTGGCATAATCCTGGAGTGGGCGCTCACGTCGTCACAATAAAAATCAACAACATGTTGAGCGATAATCTCATCGAGAGGCTTACCTGCTTTGGATTTAGGTTCAAGTAGTATGCCATGCTCATTTTTTAATTGCTTTGCTTGTCTCACAAGTCGCTCGGAAACACTGAAATGATCCTGGATTTCAATTCTCTTCATTTCATTAGGTATTACTGTTAGCAGCTGAATTTTCTGTGATCTAGAAGACACGGCCATTTGATTCTTTAAGTCTTGAATTAGAGTATCAAACATTCCCGATTTCTTTATTACTTCTGGAGGAATCCCCAATGTAGATGTGCTTGGAAGCTCCAATGCTTTTTTCAGTTTTTCTCCACATGATTCCTTGAGCTGTAGCATTTTTTTCTGTGCGTATGCAAGTTCTCTACCTGCTGTTCTACCACGGAATTTAATTGGGGATACTCCACATTTTTGGAAAACTTCATTGCAGAATTCTATGGCATCCTCTTGTGGCGTACATGTTGGTGTTTCTTCGTCAGATGTAGAGTGAGATATATCCTGTGATTGAGGTTCTTCGGGTGGATGGCCAGGTTGAGATTCAGGCCTTTCGAGGTTATTGAAGTATTTTATACAATTTGTACAGATTTTTTGACCGGGTATTGTTTTGAACCCTTTTTCAAGTATCCGACGATATTGCTCTATCGATATTTGGCGAAGGTTAGTGCTTATCGCGCTTTTGTGTCTCTCCCTAGGATCGCAGCAAGATTTGTAGTTATTTGGGTAGAGGACGAGTAAATATTTCTTATGAGAGCTACAGATGCGAGACTCTGTGGATACAGGTATGTTGCTTCTGAGTTTGAGTAATTCTTTCTCCTTATCCGATAAAGAACTCAATGATGTCAATTCTGAGCCCGTACAGGAAACAGTTGATGAAATGTGTCTGAAGTCGCACGCCATGTCTCGTGGCCCTGTGAAAGAAATGTTACCAAACCAGTGAGTTGGGCTTCCTATGCAAACATGAATTGAAGATTGGGTGAACCTCAAGGGCCTAAGGTGCCATAGCATTCATCTTTCATTCATAGCTTATGTTCAGTGTTTCCCTGAATCTAGTTTCATGATTGGTTCATCCAAAACACCAGGACAAGGAACAAAACCACTTTGAGGGCTTGCGCACAAACGCGAGTGAAAAAAGATGAATATTATGTCATTCTAGACTTGCAGGGGTTGAAGAGTTTATATATTTCATTCTACCCCATAAAGATTTGGCAAAAGCAGAGGGAAATGTGATTTTTTAACGAAGTTCTATCAAAATCGTTCGCATTTGGAACATCTAACCTCAAAAAAAACACTTGTCCCAATTTCTCACTATACACAAACTTGTTTTTACAGTGCTTACCTTGATATTGCTCGGTGAATCACAAGATTATGTTCAAATTTGGTTGTCAGGGTGACGAATGGTTCGTTTGAAATAAAGAACAACGGGTTGAAGTTGTACAAAACGGCGAGTCCCGTTGAACGAAGAGCTTGGACCGATCGAGTCCCCACAGTTGTGGGTCGAAGGCAAGTGTGGCGTTAGATTGAGGAGCTGAAGGGGTCGTCCTTGGTGGATCCCCAACTCGCTTTATTCCTCAAACTAACCTGCTTGAACTCGAGAGCGTAAGCTGAAAGGGTCGTCACTGGTGGATCCCAAACTAGCTCGTTGCTCTGGTAAGCAGAACTGAACTTTGAAGGCGATGAGCGGCCTTTTTATAGCGGGCCGCTCACGAAAAATGTTTCGAAGGTCATGCGCAGAGACCTTGGACAGAAAAGTGAAAGTTTACAAAAATGTGGAAGTATGTTTCAGAAATTCTACAAGAATTTTTGTGTGTTATTTTACTTTATACTTGCGTGTCGGTGCTGTCGCACCTGTCAAAAATTAGAAAGGCGTTTGCCTCGTCACCGGAATTCTATGAATAGTCAATTCAGGAGGGGAGGTGCTGTTGGAGAGAAGTGAAAGTACGTTTCAGAAAAGTATACAAGAATTTTTGTGTCTTATTTTGAATACTATTTTGAATGTCATTTTGGAGAGGCCACAATTTTTTTTGGTATCTGGGCACTGATAACTCAAATTATAATCCGTATCAATTCAGAATAGGATGATTACAAATTCGATTAAACCTTTGTAACAACCTTGCTTCCATGATTCTGTACGTCCCGGCGGTGAATTCACATAATTCACGGCCGCGTGATTTAGGCCAAAATCTGTAAACTTGCATGCAATGCTCTTAGGCGCGGACACCTTACATTCTTGAGCGGCTGTAACAATATTACACCACTCGATGATCTGGTATTCGATGAAAATGATCTGACTTCTTCGTCAGGGCTTAAGCTTTGAACCCACGAGACTATTTTCAACTTTTGCCACCTGATTCTCCCACTGAATGCATCGTTTCAGGCTGATTTGTGTATTTTCTGCCGTTTTTCGCGTGTTTGGACCCTTAAAACCAAAATACACACGGGAAAGTTAAAAGCGCCTAAAAGTACACTAAAAAACGAACATTTTGCGATCACGCAGAAAAATTCAAAAATTTCCACTCGCGAGATACAGTGAATTTAAAAAAAATTGGTTTTTTGCGATTCCTGGCGAATAGAAGAATTTTTACGCGATTCTGAGGGCGGGAATGGATTCCTTGGAAAATTTTACATCGATTATAGGTTTTCTAGAATTTTTCCAGCCTGCCAGGCGTTTCTGGTAACGTTCTAAAGAAAATTTGTCACCCAAAACCAAAAACGCGAAAAAATCGAAAATTGACCGTAAAAAACTCTAGGAGTGGTATCCCTGGCTGAAAATTTGGGAAAATACTTGTATTTGAACCTAGAATAGAATGAAATAATTTTGGTTGCGGAAAAAAAACATGATGCACCGAGCGTGCGACAGTTGACATGGAATCGCCCATAATTGAATAAGTGGGAGATTTACGGTCGATTCTGAGGAGGGCGGTTGCTTTCTGTAAGGGATAAGAGTATTTTGGTGACTCGGCCAAAACAACATAGTAAATATTATCAAAGGATTTGATTAAATCCAAAATGTTTACAGCAAAATCGGTATGAACATTTTTCATAATAGATAAATCATCCATAAGAATTGAGAAATCTTCCCGAGTTTGTTCTAATTACGATACGCGAATTTTGAAAATATATCTATCCTTTTTAGCTGTTAACAAATTAAATTTCTCCAACTGTTTGGCACTTGGTGGATTCATTTTATAAATCCTACGCGAAACTGAATAATCTAAATAACGCGACCAATGCCCGAAAATCTGAGTACAATTGTAGAAATAACAGCGCGGAAGAAACTATCCGAAAACAACCGTGCCACGGCAGAGCGCAAATTTTACGCGTGAATATTAACGCGCTTAGTTGATTAACCGTAAACTTTAACGTTTTTTGGCAATGCGTGTCCAACCGCACCGCCGCACAGTGGTCCCAAATGCCGAAAAGATAGTCATAATATGAAGACGTTGTTAAAACTGCGTCAAACTTCGTAGATAAGGCCTTTTTAGCTCGCTGATGAAGAATCCTTAATCAAAATTAAAAAAAAAAACAAATGGTGGATCCAATATGGCGGACAAAAGTTAAAAAATACTCATATTTTCTTGATATTTCGTATACAGGAGATTTTTTGGGTGCTTATTAAGAATGTTTAGTCAAAATTGAAAAACCAAATGGCGGATCCAATATGGCGAACAAAAATTAAAAAATACTCATATTTTCTTAAAATGCCGTATACAGGGGATGTTTGGGGTGCTTATTAAGAATCTTTAGTCAAAATTAAAAAAAAAACAAAATGGTGGATGTATTCCGAAGGCTTAAAAATATACAGTTTTTTGCAAAAACATAAATACCATATTTACCATATTTGGTAATTGTTGGGAAATTGAAAAAAACTGTTTTTTAATAAAAGTTTATATTTTAACCCGAAAGACAAAATATCAATCGATGACAAACAGGTTTAGTCAATATTTGAGACTATTTTGAAGTAGATAATTTTTGAAAAAATAAGAAAAAAAGTTGGACCTGCATCTTTCTTGCACCAAACACGTGAAATAATGCTTCTTTACCACCATTGTTGAGAAAAAAAAACAAATTCCCAGCAAAAACTCTTTTATTCGGTTACAACAATCAAACGACTATGGTTTGCCTACTACACAAATACGAAGAAATCAGTAAAAAGTCAAAAAAAATAGCATTCATTCATCTACCTGGTCGTCATCATCCGTTCCAGATGATTCTAGTTTCTGGTTCTCTGCCATGGCTGAATCACTTGTGAGGCGGGTGTAAAAAGCCATTTGGTCCATAGGAACGAATCGTGTTGCCAACTGCATTACATCTGCATATTTGGCTTTTTTGACAGGTATAAGATTGCAATAGACTGGGATATCAGAAGAAACTGAGAGGTCGCTATCAAGGTCTCTCAAGATTTGAAATAAGTGAAAACTCAGAAGACCAGTAGATATACTGACTTTAATACCATCCAAATGTTCATTGCTGTACTGGAATATTCGGTATTTCGAAATCTGGAATCTTTGCTTTTCTGCATTTGAGATAACTTTTTTAAAATGTCCTTCATAGTGACCACGAAAGTTCAGGATCTTATTTTGTTTAACCACAATGGAAATATACTGTTTGGATGATTGTTTAACAAAATCAGCATATTGTTGGGGGCTAAAAAAAAAACAAAAGGACTACGCCTTCCTTAAAAACTTCTCAATAACTCCAAAGCAGCGGTCACAAGGAAGAAAGTTATGTCATGGCTCAGGAAAGCGGTGCTCTATCTTGTCAATAGACCTAGTTCTCACCAGCAAATACAAAAACTGAATCATTACTGAGTTTTTGTTTTTCCGCAGCAGCGTTATCGGAGAAAAGGTATAAAACTTTAACATTTTTAGGGAGTATATTTTTTATGAAGTGGTACAAAAATGACACTACCTCGTTTGGCGACTTTCAAGCCGTAGTTTCATCATACATATAAAAGTGTGCTTGATTTGTCTTACCAGAATGGACGCAGAAGTTGTATGTCCACAACTGGCGGTTTGTAAAAAGCTTCCCCACCAGGAATTTTAGGAAGTGGAAGGTTTTGCTGGAAGTCAAAGGTCAGAACCTCCACTTCGTTGCTATTCTTGCACAATGTGGTTTTCTCCTTCAGCTCCTTGAAAAACAAATCAGCCTTAGTTTCATGCAACTTCTTTTCCGCTGCTAAAACTTTTCTTTCATTTTCGTTGAGGGTCACATCTTTGAATTTGTTATGTAAGACATCACATTTTTTGCACGTATCTGAGCGAGATGAGCCAAAGCTGTAGTTGAAGTTTTGTTTGAAGTATCGATAGTAGAAGTCATAGGTAACTTTGGGTTTATATTTAGGATTGCTAATGCTTTCCGGTTCGTAAAGTTCCAAATAGAGTTGATGCATCTTCTTTACATTTAGATCTGGAGATAAATAGAATTGACGGGATTTGTTTCTACTATATTGCGATTCACGCCTTGGAAAGCTCTGGATGTGCATGTTCACATTTTTAGTGTTTCGTCAGATTTTCGGTTGGGTCTATTTGCATGCTTTCCTTTGTTACTAGGTGGTGCTGCAATATCTCTGTCACGAAAAGTTTGAGCAATGAGATCTACACGTTTCCTTGATATGCCGTGGATTGAACCAAAAGCATGTCTACAAACTCGTTTGGATAGGTTGCCCAGCCTTATAAAGTATTTGTGGGAACAAGTACGGTCTTGCCTTTCATTAGTCTTTTTTCGAGTTCTTTGAATAGTAGTAGTTTTAATCAACCCTCCCAAATAGGTATTTTGCAAATCTCTGTCGCCTATTTTGTTAAACTTTTGTAAGACAACTTTTCTTGTTTCTTCGTCCATATTCTCAAAACACTTGTACCTGCAGTTGCAGTTCGATCCAGTTGATCTCGGTCCCTTCTGTACTCCTTTCCAGTTCGTATACATTTCCCTTCTGCAATAGCTTTTTTTTCACATTTCTTTTCCAGACAGTGGGGTCGGCACTTTTTCTATTTTTGGTGACAGGAACAACTGTGGGCTCTTCCGTGGGCTCCTCTTCTTTGGATGCTTCCTCCTAGTTGAAGGTTCTGTGACATCACTATTTGAACAACTTTCATCAGAGCTTGTAGGTCCATATTCTGACTTCCTAGCGCTAAACGGATCTGACTCGGTTTCACTCATTTTTACACGACGTTGCCGAACAATTAAACCGCGTGAAAACGCACGCCTCGCAGTAATGATAGCGACTAACAAGTCAAAACAAATCAGCTGCCTTGCCGGCCCAGTGCCGACAGAATGTCGTCTTGCATTCCACGAAAATCACCGAACATTCACGATTGTTTGGTGCAAAAAGGATGCAAGTCCGGATCTGCACCCTTCTTGCACCAAATGACTGAGCAGGCAGATCCATAAAGACGTATAATCATCGGATTATCGGATCTGCATCGTTCTTGCACCAGTCAATCCGCCATTTTTTTTTTAATATGGCATACATTTGCACCCAAAACGATCTGGAGCTGCACCCTTCTAGCAGCAAACTCCTCAAATCTTATATTCTAAATCTTAAATCGTAAAATGTTAAAAGTAACATCTAGTAATAACAGCTTAATAATAACGTACGTATATGTGTAATATTCATCATCCGACGAATGCACAGAACCGTCGTCGCTACTCCCACATTCATACCTCGGCGTGTGTAACAGCTGTAGAGCCTCAGCGTCTAACACCTTGAGTTGCTTCACCGGCAGTTTTCTAAGACTGGAGATAACGGGATCAGAGGCTACCAAAAGCCTCCGAAAACGTCCTCCGTATTCTTGACGCGGTCGCATTTACGCGCAAAATCTTAGCGGTACATTTTTATAAATTTATTGCAAGATTCTTGGGCTTCTTTCGACATTTGCCCAATCGGTAGAATGGAAGCCTCAAGAATCTTGCTGCTGTGTAGCAGAATTTTGTGCATGCAATACCAGGGGTACAGTTGTACGTAGAAACGGGCCGTGTCTATACAATACTCTTCAAATTTGGGTATATTGATTTGAAAGCCACAAGATAAGGCCTGCAAAATGACGTGAAATTTCTTAATCATGGTTACGTCAATTCCAGTGATTAGGGCTAAAAGTGTGGCATTTAAAAAAAAAAACGGCGCGCAGTGTCCGTCGTTGGTGTTTTGGCACATCGACCAAAAGTCCCAACTTGTTGCGGAATCCCTTTTGAATCGATTGTTTGCGAAGTTCGATCTTCGACTTGTCTTCGCCGCGATTTTGCCATTTCTTAATCTCCAGTTTGCAGGATATGTGCAAAAGGCATTCAAAAAAACGTATCCAGGCATGCAAACTGGAAATACCGAATTGCATGTGTTCCTCTTTTATTGTTTTTTTTAGCATGCTATCAATATCATTAAAGTGTTTTGATGTACAGTCGCAAAGATAGCATCTTTGAGTGGACGATGTGCAAGTCAAAGCGTTACACACTTTACCATCGATCATGGTAAGTGATAACTTGTATGTTAAGTTTACGTCATTTCCGAGAACACATGTTTGGTACATTGTTAAATTTTGCTGCTGCTGCTCAATTTCATCAACTATTAGTCTCGTGGATTCAGCAGTTTCGTGCAAAAATTTAATTTTTAATGGCCGACAAAAGCGAGGAGATGAAGGACGCGGATTTTTCCAGATGACGATCTCTTTCCCTGTCGCTTTCTCGACGGATAAAAGCTGGAGCGGCACAATAGAAACAAAAAACATATTTGCGTCCGTTTTTGTGCCATCAACATCATCATCGAATTTTTGCTTGAATGTGCTTTGTCCCGTAGTTCCGTCGCAGCCCCACTTACAAATTAAATCTACATCAGAAAGATTATGTGGTGGATTGCCAATTACTGCGTTTTGGACAAGCAAAATTTCTTCGACGGTGTGATCGAGTAGTGCTTGAAGTTTCACTTCAGCACTACTGTCTGTAATATGCATATCTATGTACATCACACGGGTAGCACTCTTTTTTAGCCTGCAATACATTCTGGTACGATGGAAATAATTTACTATTGTGACAAGACTTTCGGCTCTGATCTTCTAGTACATACTTTTTGACAGTCTACTCTCGATAACAAGTAATAAAGCTCTGGCCATCTGCATTTCGTGAACAGCACTCAACGAATTCCTGTACCTTGTTGCTGTGGTTGGACTTCCTTCTGCAATCTCTTTTACGACTTTTGCTGTATCCACGTTTCCCGAGTTGCCAAAACTCATCTGCAGTGCGTAGGCCAGCTCGTCGATGTTATGTTCGTTCGCCTCCATTTTGATCTCTCGCTGCAGGCTTCAAAGCTGGTGCTTGGACGCCCAGCTGCACGTGGAGCTATGGCTTCGGCCTTACTGGAAGTCGCCTTTGGGTCATTGGAAGCCTATGTAAAGATCACTATCATTTAGACATTTTTAAAGAAGACCGATTTTATTACGAATTTTTACTAAAACGCCTTACTTTGCAGAGTTTTTGCAGTGTTTTCACTTAGATCTACATCGACTTCCAGCCACAATTTATTATCTTCAAGAAACATGTCTTTCATTCTGCTGCAGTCTTGCGAATTTTGTGGAAAAGTTTCCGCAAGATAGTTTTTGCATCGGCAGACAAAGTTATCGGGTTTCCTGTTACGGTTTGTAAATGTTTTCGAACCAATTCCAGAAGAGAGTTGTCTCGAGGAATACCTTTAATCACTTTTTCGGCAACTTTTTTCATTGACAACGACATTGATTCTGCTGTTTTGTCTGAAAATAATTTTAATTTCGAATTATATATTTTCATTCTTGAAAGATATTATTTGAAACGGTTAGTGACCATTATTCGAAAAAGTGTTGAAAACACGTTCACATCAATTGTTTTTATGTCTACTTTCGTAACAGCTGTTGTGGGTCATAAAAGTAAAAAACCCATTCTCAAGTACGATGACGCATAGCAGAACGATCCCGAAAAACAGCTAGTTTTTGTTGTTACGAAACTTATTGTGGCCGAAACATTGTAAATTATACTAATATTGACAATGTTCATATTCCAATTATTTACATTTAACTTTGAATTTGTAATTGTAATGTAATTATACTAACTTTATTATGAATTTGAATGTTATTTAGTAGAATGTCACTTTACAGGTTTTAATGAAAAGTTTTACAAAAATTACAATTACAAAAAAGAGCACATTTGAGCACCTCCTGATTACGGGGAAATTATTAAGAATCAGTTAAGTAATAAGGGTACCCTAATTCGAGAGTGGGATCTAGTGGGACTTTTTTTTATGAACATTAAAGATTATCTTTCAAACCTGGGATTCATAAAAAAACATATTTTACACGTTACGTTACTCCACGAGTAACCAAATTAATTTATAATACAACATATTGTTCAAAAATACTTACTTGTATTGGGAGAATCCATGTCGACTGCATTCACTCACTTTCACACGAATAAACTGGCTCGGGATCGCGGTCGCTTTGCAGCGCCCGTCGACCCTTCTCGCTGCGGGGCGCAGGTGCCAATGAGGGCCCAGAGCCCCCTATTCATGATAGACCGTTATAACTGGTTATTTTCAATAGGCCAGGCACCAACCTACGTTATTAAAGTGTAAAAAGTCCCTAAATCAAACATGCATTTTTGGGTGTTTTGGCCAGCTTTTCGGCATTTGGAACCACTGTGCGACGGGACGAAATTACGAAGACCTTAAATTTTCCACTATAATATCTCCACAAGCCTTGGGTGAAATAATTCAAGAAATATGTAATGCTATTTACCAAGTGCTACAAAAAAATACATACACCTTTAGGTAAGGAAACAAAAAATATATTTAATAAAAAAAAACATACTATAAGTTTTCTAACTGATTTAAAATAGCAAAATACTACTACAAACAAATATATTCAAACAAATATCAAATTTCTAATAAAACATTTTCAGTATTACTAAAATTAAGATCATTCATATATATGTTGGGATCAAAATTAGTGTAAAATGAAGGAGCAGAATTATAAAGAGTAGTTGAGGGTATATTAATATCATTATTGTAAGGTTGGTTCGTTGATGTTGAGGTTGATGGTGTAATTGGAATAACCTCAGATATAATTCTTGTGTATTGGTCTACCTGGTCAAATTCTGCTTTAAATAATAAATCATTGATCAGTTTTTCTGTATATATTCTTGTTTTATTTAGTAGTCGTCTTAATTTAGCGGCAAAGTTTTTACAAATCATTGTAAATTCAATTCATAACACAATTTTTCCACGTCTTTGTGTTGAAATGTTGTATTTCTGGCAGCAACATATTGTTTTAGTTGTGCCCACACTAATTCAATCGGATTTAAATCCGAATGGTATTGTGGCAACCGCAAAACATTATGCCCTTTCTCCTCCACAATTGCATTTATGGCGTATTTTTTGTGACGTGGTTTATGCTGCAGTACCAGTTCCTACAGCTGCGGTTTCAGGTACTTTGCATTGAAAGTCACACCATGCAATCGTAACCAATCTTTTATCACATGCTTAGCTGAGCAAGACGTTGGCGCTTTGTCCACTTGTTTATTGTGGTACGGGGCATTATCAATGACCACCTCACTACGTTCAGGTAAATTGGGGATTAGTCTATCCTGAAGCCATTTCTTGTAGTTCTCGAAATTCATATCGTCATGGTAGTCTCCGCTCCGACTACCTGACTTGAACATTAAAAGGGAATTGGGCACAAACCGAGTGTCTCCACCGGCATGAACAATTATTAATCGAATGCCCTTTGACAATGGTACCTTTAATCCCTCGTCTGACTCATCGTACCATTGCTTTTTCTGGGAATAGCCGGCGTAAATATATGTTTCGTCCATATAGACAATGGACCTTCCATCTTCACGATAAGCGGTAATGCCACGTAAGAAATTTACGCGCAATGATTGTATGTCTTGGCGCTCCATCAGTAGCCGTCGGTTATCCTTGATTTTTTTAAATTTAAAACCAATAGCATGGATTTTTGAAGTTTTCGCATACACTCCCAACCGCCCTGGAAGTCCGTTCTTTGAATTTTTGCAGAACATTTTTCACAGTGGGCACCATTTTATCGGTTGTAAAGGTGTTTAATATTATCCTTTTGAGGACCCCTCTATCGAAATCATCGATGTCAGTAATGGGTTTCGCGTTGCCGTGTTGATTTCGGCGAGGAAAAGGCAGTGCTTCAACCTATTAAATGTTAAATTACCGATTAGTTAAACAAAATAATTATTACAAATACAATAATTACCTTGGTCAATTGCTTTCTTTCCTTTTTTCGGTACAGAACGTACGCCCACACCGGTCATTTCAGCAACTCTTACCTGAATTTGACACTTTTAATTCACCCTTACTCTCAGCCTGAGCAAATTGGAGGCAATTGCTAATGATTTCTTTAGGCAGCCTTTCTAAACCGCGGCCGGCACCTAATTTCTTTGGCGACTGCATTTTCACTGCGACTGTACACCTCGAGCGATACACGGAGAGTGCCCCCCCCCCACCACAAGTTGCTGGCTAGTAACTACCGGCAAGCTTGGAATAGTTCGGTTGTACCTACTTATAATTTTATATTATTTTACTTACATTCATCTCAGTTTGAATGTCATATTCATTGTCGTTTTCGTCGTCATCGCTCTGAATATTTGAGGTGGATGGTCGTGGTATTTCTTGATCTCTAACAAATAACAATAAATCATAGTACCATGGCGATGGTACGTATACGTCGTCGGCTCCAGCACCAGATTTGTTCGAATTCTGCACCTTTTTAAATTCTCTTCTGAATCCTCCACGCAAAGTATTAATTTTATTAATAACATTATTTTTGTTAGCATCGGGTTGAACTGTTTTCAGCTTTTCTGCTAATATTTTATACGCCGCCGTTTTTAAATTTCTATCCAAATAATCTTTAGATTTGGTTTTCCATAGGCAAGGAAAGGTTTGATATAACGCAGTGAATTCTTTTATGAATTCTCTAGACATTGTTCTTAGCATATATCCGACATGACGGCTGCTGTCGGTACGCTACTGATAATAACGTTACGTTAATGCGCAATCTATTCACACACGTACGAACTTGTTGAGTGCACGTTGATGATTTCAAGAGAATCTTGATAAATTAACGCGACGCCCATTTTGCGTGTGCATGCAACAACTTGGCGTTATTTAGTCCCCACACAGACGTTATTGCATGTGCGTTGATGAATGTTCGTAATTGCATTAATGCAAATACGTCCGTCTGTGGCCGCCTATTCACATACGTACGAACTTGTTGATTTCAAGAGAATCTTGATAAATTAACGCGACGCGCATTTTGCGTGTGCATGCAACAACTTGTCGTTATTTAGTTCCCACACAGACGTTATTGCGTGTGCGCTGATGAATGTACGTAATTGCATTAATGCAAATACGTCCGTCTGTGGCCGCCTAAAGAGGGACAGTTCAATGTTAACTTTTGGAAACGCCATCAGCGCCATCTGTGAGTCATCAGGCCAAACACATCGAGCCAGCGGGAAATTTAAAATTGCGACTTTGTGAACTTTTTGGTTCTCATCAGTGCGAAGCATCCAAATAAAAGCGGAAATCACAGACACTTGCTTTATAAAGAGCTTAGAATTAATCAAACGCAAAAAGTAAAGCTCTATACAAAGCTATTTTAAACATAAAAATATAATAACAGTAAATAACATAAAATAAACTCTATAATACAAAATAACAAATTATTCTTAACAAAAATAAAATTCTTTATTATACATAACTAACAATTACTTTTGAATAAGTTTTTTCATTTTTTTTCTTATTATTAATAATTTCTTCTGAATTGGTCTTATAATATATATCATTATGAAATATTCTTATTGTAAATAAAATTGTCCAACAATTGATTTTTTACTTCATTATCTTGAATGGAACTAGAAAACCAAGAAAAGTCAACATTTTTAAGGATATTAATCAAAGTACCTCTAACATTGTTAATATGGCCGTATTTATTTAAATATTTATGTATATAGGTATATTAAAATATAACCTCCCCGCATATAAAAGTAATGATTCAGTTATATAATTTAGACGTTGGACATCATCATATTCTTTAAACATAACCAAAGTGTGATGTGGTTCTAAATTCTGGGCAAGTAAAGAATAACGACAATTTTGACAGTCAGGAACTTTGAGATTTTTATAAAACAGCCACAAACATAAGAAACTCCTAGCTTGTCGAAATCGTTATCAAAAGGTTGATCACTTATTTCAAGAGAAAAATTTACTCCGTCGTTAAAATTTTCAATATCTATTTGTGGCTCGGGAACTTAAATTTCTTAAATTTTCTAATATACTACCCCTATCAGATTCTCAATTAAATCTATTACTATGAGGTGGCACTAGATTGTTTAAAACGGCTGTTTTTAAATTTGATATGAACTGGTAACAGTAAGGATTCGTGTTCGCAGCACCACATTACCTGATAATTCCAAATAAATTTTCTATCGGGTCCTGATTTAAATTTTTCGTGCGGACGAATGTAAACCCAGCATTTAACAAAAATTTTACCACCTCTATCGCAGCCTTAATAGTATGAATTAGCCCCTTTTTGAGAGGCAACATTGACAAAATTTTAAAATCAATAATGTTTTCAAATTCCCAATTTTGAATTTCACTCAACTTATTTTCCAGAAACGTTAAATGTTTAGACTTTTTAGTAATATACGGCCGCAATGGTTTTTCTAATAGTGAACAGTTGCTTGAATTTAAAGTATCTAATAATGCGTCTATTTTATATGAAGAATCGGCTGTATAAATTGCTTCTTCTTGCAAGTAATGTGATTCTAATGTCATTGTAGAAATTGCTGCAGAAATAGATTTACTTAATAGCCTAACTACATAGCTCACGTTCGTTTTTACCACACTTAAATTTAGTTTGAAATATAGATCGGAAATTTTGTGTAATTGTGAGATTGGTCTGAATTTATCAATTTCATAACATTGTTTGATCTAACTAAATTTTGCTTTATGATTTTTATTGGTTTTATCGAAAATATTATATTTAGACAAAGTAGTCCTGATGTTTTTGAAAAGATGGGGAGTGTCAAAAATTGTTATTATTCTTTTCCCGTCTAAAACAAATACATGATCCTCTTCGGTAGTGTTTCCAGACTCTAATGCTAATTCCGAAATGGCTCTACTATTTACCGTACTTTGGTCACAAACGTACAAACTACATCTAAACCAGTGGCTTGAACAGCTAATATAACTTCTTTGATTAAATTTTTTAGTTCAAATGCTTTGGTGGTACCGTTAGTAAAATAATATGCCACTGGTTGTTTTCAGCAGGTTTTTAGTCCTTGAATCATGAAAACTAAGGCACGATCAGCTAATTCATTTTTGTAGATTGGAATAAAACACTTTAACTTTTTTATACCACTATATTAAAGTTAAAGTATTAAAGTTAAAGTGTTTTATTCCAATCTACAATCAAGATGTACCACGAAGTAAACGTGGTAACCAACATTAAACATTTAATTCATTTTTTCCACCAAGAGAGCCGAGATTCACATAGCAAATTACTTTATCAATTAATTCATCAAATTGAAATCTCTTTAGGTAGCGACATTTCATCAAACATTATCGAGCTCATTTTATCTCATTTAGGTAAAGATTTAACTCTCTCAGTTTGAATTATAAATACCTGGCCGAATACAAATTCAACTCGTAACGCTAATGAGGTTTTGTACGTCTAAAATGGCCGGAAATACGATGGGAAATAGATGTTGTCATATCTCACAGAGAACTTAAAACAATATACATTTGTGAAATCATTTTGCTGTATAATTTATCAAATAGATTAAAATTAACACTAGTGGAATTTGTATCTTACCAGATAATTGGATGTTCTTAAATACCTAAAATAAATTTAACCAACAAAAATATGACCACATTACTTGCTTACAAAGATTTGTAGATAGACTTTGCAGCGTTGCGTTGCGTTAGTTGGACCAGATGACTGTGAGATTTCGTGGATGTCACGTTTCCAATTCTCCCTATTCAAATAACCCCCCCCCCCCCTGGTAATGCGGTACAGAGGATTTAAAAATGGCTAATACGTGGAATTTGGAAATTTTTCAATTTTTAAAATTAATTCATTAATTGATCTACTAAATTAGATCCGGTTCGAAGGACCACTTGTAGGGTGGGGCTGTGCCTTACGGAATGTCTCGTTGTAATTAGGGTTTGCAAGACCCTCTTGTAGGTTCTGTAGCCGTTTTTAGTCGCGGCAACAATACGTCTGGGGAGGTAAAAGGATAACAAATGGGAACTGTTTTAGCTTCCGAGTTCCTTCTACTGCGGCCCTGGAGGGATTGATGCTGGATTGGCGGTTTTCGTGCATTTACACTTAATATTAATTTTAAAATTACAGAGCATCCGACTCGTTCAAATGTCTAGACCGCACTTTCGTCTTTTCCGTCGATCAGGAAAAAAACGGGAATTGTATGTGGTGACAAAAAACAATTGGTTTAGATTTAAGGTGAGAGAGGACGGTATGTTGCCGATGCATGTGTCCATGTTTCCCATTTGATGTGGTGTTGTAGTAGAGAAGGTATCCAGAACCAAAAATTATCTCCCTCCTGGCAACCTTCCACATGCAGCCACATTATCCCTATAACACATCTCTCATGGTGGCATTAGGTACCGTTCATGTATTGTAACGATACATGCAGCAGGGTTAGAGTGATGGCAGCCACGCAGCGGGATGTGACTTCACCACGTTTCACATAGCTACATGTGGGTGCATTACCGATATTTACTATTTTCAAGTTAATTTCTACAATATATTATAAGCATTTCTTACCTCTTGGATTCTTGTCCATGGACCCCATATTGTCTGGTGTGCATGAAATAACACCCAAGGATTAATGATGTGGCAGTCGATGGATTTTAGGCGGCGGCGGCGGAGGTACTACTTGTTAGTAGAGAAGGTATCCGGAACCGAGAATGACCTCCCTCCTGACAACCTTCCCCACAACCTCTACTTTTGCAGCTATAAGATCCCTGTAACACGTCTCTCATAGTGGCATAAGGTTCAGGTCTTGTTTTGCAATGATACATGCACGAAGGTTAGACAAGGTTGATAGAAGGCACCTACCTGGGATGTTGAAGAACTTTATTTCCACCTTAAAAATCCATGTTCCTGGACAAGGGTGCTATCAATGATGTTTTTGACAATGTACACACTGAGGAGTGTAGGTGGTGCATATTGTCAATTAAATTATTCAATTCCATCTTCACCGCCTCTGACAATCTGCTTTTTCTCCCTTGCGTGGCTCGTATGTTGCGTTAAAAGTATTAGGGACGTGTGGCTCCTCTGGCATTGCGGATTCCTTGCACGCTGTCCGCATAGCTTAACCTGGGAAACTTGCTGAAAAAAATGTATTTGAAGGATTTAGCGATAGCTACATCTATTTTAAGAATTCACCTGATGAACTGCATCCATTTACCTTCATTATGTTATTCCTGGTTTAAGAACTGTATTACTTTCATTATTATGTCCCGGGCTATTGCACATTCACCAGTGTTTTTAAGGTTATGTTCATTTAAAAGTAGACGTAATCACTAAAGAAGTATTTCTACACGTATTTACACTTAACTTACTAACACACAGCATTCAAAACACTAGCCACAACAACATAATGGAACTGTTGAATAGTTCGAAGGACCAGATGAACTTTGTCATCAAATAAAAAATGTAACTTGTTTAACTGTACAAGTATATTAATCTAAATTATGAATACATTAATTTATATCAGAAATAAAAATGCGTGTTGCGCGTTTCGGAGTTGAAGTTAGAATCTCCTTTTTTTCTTCGGCCTTCGCTCTTCGATTTCGCGAGGGTGGCTGCGTGGGGGTGGTGGAACCACGTGATTTTCCTTTTCTGCCGGAGTGGTGAGGGTACTCAGATGATCCTCCCTTCAAAAGGCGACGTTGCTGGAATCCGGTGGTCCTGCCCGTTTGGTCACCAGATGTGAACCGTAATTGCGAACCGAACAAATAACACTACCCAAGGACGCACTTTATGCACTCGTAATTTAGGTGCGAGAAAAATTTGTGATATATTTTGACGGAATTCTATTGTTCATTGTGCACAATAAAATTCCGTTTCAAAGAAATTACAAGTGTCGTAAATTGAAATCGGATATTAGAAGTGACATGGAATTTACTTAATTATTCATTTATCCTATTCAATAATGTAGCGGCTTATGGCCGCAATAGGAACTAATAAAAAATTAAAAGATACACAAACACCTAGTATAAACTTTAACTTAATTAACACACGCCTTTCAAAACACTTAGCACAAAAAACATAATGGAACTAATAAGTAATTAAAACCAAGGGAAATATCATACACTATAATGTTATATTTTTTTGCATTTAGAAGAAGATGCAATGTTCTTCATTTTTCTTTCCGTTTTTATAAGTTCCTTTTGGGAATATAAGTCCTTATTTATTTCCTTCACTGTAATGTATGTTCGGGTCCTCACCAAACACAGTAACACTTCTTCTGGAATTGCAGGGTTATATTCCATGTCCAACTTACATAGTTCGGCCACCTTTGCTATGACTAATTCGTCTTTTAAAAAGTACTGACCATGAACTTGTTTGAAGCACTTTTTAACTATTTGCTTATTGTCAGCAACAAATCCGATTAATGAGTCAAGTACCCTTTGTATCGATTTTTTTTTCCATTGCTTGTGGAGCAATTGGTGTCAGTGTTCCCTAATATAGATACTTGTTCCTGAATCGGTATGCAGCATATTCTGCAATGTCCATCAGACCTACCTCTTGCACTCGATCTGCTGCATTTTTGCAACCTTGGGTTTCACTACCTTGTGTTACATGTTCTTGTTGAATCAAATTAAACAATTGGTCATCATTAATTTCATCAGGGTCATCATCATTGCTATCTTTTGAATCCTGAGCCAATTCCTAAGGTGAAATATTAATTATATTAAGGAATAACTTCATAATAATAATTTCATCAGTTCCTATCTAAGGCTCTTCAACAGGCCAAGTGATGATTTAGAAAGGGGTGGATAGGCATACTGGTATTCTTTCAGACGACTTCTTCTTCTTCGGTGTAGATGAAGTTAAACAAGAATAATTTAAATCCTCCTCTGTACTACGATTAATACTGAAAATTGCGTGGAAGTGTTTTCCCAGGATATACCACCTTGAACGATTGCGGAATTCATACCCTGCAGGATAGTCATTGCAGCTATCCATAGCCCTTATGTATGCAAAAAAATTTCCAATATATCTTGTTGCAACCGTCTAGTTAAAATATAAATAAAATGTTCCCCAAAGTTCTCTTTAAAAAAATTGTAGAGTGCCCGAAGGGAAGCATTACTAATGACAATATCTTTTTGAAAAGGCATCATTGACTTTCTGCATCCAATTTTTGCATTCTGCATACAGTTGTCCATTACTTCTAATATTGTGTTTTGATGTGTAATGTCGACACCAAAATCATTAACACCTGGATGTTCACCAAATTTGAATTGTGAATTATGAACATTAAACCACTCATTCACTGCCGACATAAAATTACCAAACACTGCGTAGTTGAGACTATTAAGTAGCTCACAATTACCCGCCCACATAACAGCTTGCGATGATGTATGTGACCATAACTGAGCCGCAGGTCGAACTGCTTGTTACAAAGTACGACGTGCATCTAATGTGCGCTGGGTAATTCTGTGTGCTACTTTAAGATCGCCAGCACTGCCGCTATCAATGATCCGTTGAAAAATTGTTGTAGTAAATGGTTCACTGCACGTTGGCAACAATAGACCGTCAGCGACGAACCAATTGCGAAGTAATTTTAATAGATGTGGAACATCACCAAATACAAATATTTGTCCTTCTTTTACAACAGGGTATTCGAAGAAATTATTCTCAGGAGTTATATTCAGTTCTCCCCAAACTCCCTTATTGCCCATATCTGACGTAACTGCTATAACATTGTATACAGCATTGTGAAGATGTATTACTGACTCAATTAATATCTTCTTTGTCATGGGATGGTCAAATTTGTAATAAATAGGTTGCTTCGATTTCCTAAAAAGTACTTGAACCATAATTACCTGAACTTTTGTGCAAGGACCAACTAACTTTTGTAGTTTTAAATCAAAACAAACCTCAGGAGATACAGACATTTCATCAAATGTGATGACTGTGGTTCTTTCAAATGAAGTAAACTCTTTACCTTTTACCTGCATCACCGCAAGCACGTCCAACAAAAATCCTTCTCGGACATCAAAATTATGGAGAGCCCAATTTCTTAATGATCCCTGAAGGAAGTGGGAAGTTCAGTTTTTGCTTAAGGTATGTATAAGTTTTCAGGCTTATACTGCGAAAAAAAATGGCTGCAGCATAGTCTTCATTTACGCTTTTCTGTGATTCACCGCATTTGTCCTGGTGTGAAATATGGAGTAAACAACTCCTTCACTTTTTCTTCAACACCCTTTTCAATTCTTCAATGTTGGATTTAGTACTGTGTAATTCCTCTTGAAGGGCACTGACGAATGCCATAATTTCCTTATATTTATCCTTTTCCTTTAGAATGTCTTTATTTTTCTGAGCCAATTGCAATTTTAAAGATTTGACCTCCTCTTGGAGTTGTTCAAATATATTCAAATCATATTTAGACTGTAGGTGGAATTCACTTACTGATTTGAAATGACCCGACCTTAAGCCAATCGATAGTCTGGTTTCGATTATCAGTTTTGATTGCTGTAGAATAACTTATACGGCAGTTTTCTGTGCAATTCTCCATCATGAACCTGAAATCAGTTAGCTATATTAATTTACAACAAATAGGTGCATGGCAAACAAACATTTGTGAAATTTGAAATCCCACAATGCTTTCTACAGCATTGTATATACGCCGAATGCAGTTAAGAAGAATAATGTTTATAATATGAAATTTTGTGATTTTACAATAAGTCAATGCAATTGGAAAATATTCGCTTTAAAGACTCCTTATGTTATTTATAATACAACTACTAAAATAAATGGGTGTACCGTTGTTTTCGTGTCCACGATTGACTGTTTTGTGCAGTAGAGTATTTTTGGAAACTCTTAACCCTTCTAAGAAAACTTAATTTGGTCTTCACTCTTTGTGATTGTGAAAAGAAAAATCACATATGTTAATTACTATTGGTGTATATACCATGTATCCGTTCTGAAAGTCGAATATACAATTTTCAGATGTAAACTTATTTTACAGAAAAAGTACTAGAGTAAACAAATTTTCTGGATGTAAACATGTACCAGAATGTATTTACTATTGATGAGCTGCGTAAGATGAGAAAATTAACTATCGTTCATTGCATGTACAAATGTTCGAAGCCATGACACATAGTGAATATCTGAAACTTGCAATTTGAGTGTCAGTTTCATTATTCGATGCTTGTTGAAAGTGACAATGGCAATAATTGGGGAAGCAGGAAAATGCATAAATGTGGATATATTTGTTAGAAACAAAAGATCACAAGGGCGTACTTTAAATGAATATTTCTCCTCACATTTGATAATTGCCGCTTGTTCGTTACAAACGCCAAATGACGTTTTTGCATTACTCATAAATGAAGAGTACATTATATTTTCAACTTTGTTCCCGCGTTTTGTACTTTTTCGCAAGTTTATTATTTCCCCAAATCGAGAAGCTGTTAATCTTATACTTCGCTCCTCAAACCACCTGGGATTTGAAACTTGACCTCGAGTTTGAAGTACAATCAAATCCAAATTATTCGCCATTTTTTCTAGGAAAGCGTCTTTCTGTAAAATGTATTTCTCTTCTTCCAAGTCTTCTATTTGAGAATTAGGCCCATAATCGTCATCAGTTGTTTGAATAGGTTCAAATTTACGTTTCTTGCTTTTATAGTTTGGTTTTGTTTTGTATTTAAATTTCTCCTTAATATTTCCCTTAAAATAGTTTTTGGTATATAATCCAGGTTCGTAATGGCCTAAAGCTGGATTTATAAACTCGGCCGCAGAGCTATAGCCGCAGCAGTTGAGAGATTAATCATGGGCGCGACTCACTTGCATTTATAAACGTCCGCAGCGGTAGGGGACGACGTACCTATCCACAGGGCCGGCCGCCCGAGTTGACCAACTTTTAACTCGGCTGTGGAGTGAGCTGCGACTGGCCAATGAAAATAGAGCATTTCGTTCGACGCGTGAACATATGATCAAGTAGGTTATGTTGTTTGTTGTGTTTATCCTTACTTCTCTGTGTTGTCCTAATTTTAAATTCGTTCATTAAATTTATTTAAAATGAGTTACATCGCTGACAGTAAGTACCTGTTTAATCAATGGTTAGAAACAGTCGCGGATACATAAAGTTTACGGGACACTTGTATTATTTTCAGATGTAGATTTGAACTTGCTAATCGAATTAATTCAGGGGCAGCCTCATCTATATAATTTAAAGATAAGCTGTATAAAGACAAGCATGCTAAAGAAAATAGTGGAATAATATCGCATTGGCATTGGTAACCAATGATAAGAATTAAAGGAATAACATGCTTCGAATATTTAAACTTAATTTGTTTTCTTATAGTTGAAGACTGTAAGAGGCTATGGAAAACCTAAGAGATAATTACAACAAATATCGAAGAGGTCCACCTTCCGGAAGTGGAGCAGAAGAGTGCAAGTGGCCGTATTTCAGTCAAATGGAGTTTTTTGGCCATTGCTCATCTCCCAGGAAGTAAGATATATTGTAAAATGTACACACATATACAAACCTTGTAATTTATAATTTCATAATTAAAGCGTTACTTAAAACACACTCAATAAAGTTTATTTTTCAGGACCACAACTGCGACGAAAAAAACATGAAACTGCTTCAGAACAAAGTAGCTGTTCAGTCAACACTATTGTGGAGCCGAGCAGCTCAATCAGGAGCAACTATTTGTGTAACAGCGTGGATGATTTGACTAACGAGCCAGAGGGTTAATGAATAATCTGACGTACTTTACTCGAAACTGACTAATGTATCATTTATTGTTTCAATTACAGATGTTACCACAAATACAACCAAATCTGTTGCATTAAAAAGGAGGAGGAAGCAGGACTCGGAATCATCTGCCTACCTTTCCAATTATGTCCGACAGCTTGTACAAACTTTGATTGAGCATCGGCCAGCAGATGGCGAAAATGAAACTTTTTCGAAATATTTAGTCATTCGTTTGAATGAAATGCCGATCGAGGAAGCTAAAGGCAAGCGGCGCAAGTGCTTGTTAATTGTGGAGGACATTATGGATGCTTCATTTTACAAAAATTATGTAACACCACCGTCGCTTTGACAGTATTATCAATATTTTCCACTTTAGCAGTGATTCATTGTTTTAATATTCTCCATCGAGCAACCAAGATACCAAGCCTTTCTATAGTAAGGCGTGCCCGAGAAAGCCGATAATTAAAAATACGTTTTACAGATATATGATTTTAATGTAAAAGCTTCGTCTGCTACTAAACCATACGGCATTGAAATGTCGCTTCCAGGAAGAAAACTTGGTTGTGGAACATTCATCACGCTACTTTCTAGTTACTGTCCAAAAATACTATTCCTAAAAATGCCACCATCACTTTGAGAGCCATAAGCACCAATGTCCACCATAGTAAATAAATAATTAGAGTCGCACGCTGCCAGCAAAACCGTGCTGAATTGTGTTTTATAGTTGAAAAACGATCCACTATGTGCAGGAGCTTGAATAGTAATGTGTTTCCCATGTAAAGCACCAATACAATTTGGAAAATTCCATTGTCTGTGCAATCCATCACTGATTTTAAGCCATTCTGTTTCGGTACACGGTGGTTTTAAATTAATAGGATAAAGCACATCCCAAAGTGCTTCACATGTTTCATGAATTATTTGATGCACTGTGGTAAGACCAATTTGAAACGACCATGCGAGGTTTTGGATGCTCGAACCTTGCGATAGATATCTGAAAAATATATTATTATTTATATGGATGTGCTATACTGCAATTTTTTTACTTACTGCAAAGTAATGGAAAATCTTTGCTCGGTGCATATTCCATCCGCCCTATCTCTTTTCGATATCAATCCACGGATCAAAGACAACAATTCATTAAATACTGGTATAATCGCGCCTATTTAGCAAGTCCGTTGAGGTAATAAACGAAAGCTAGGACCTACCAGCTTTCCAAACCGAGTTCATTGGTATTAAGATATATTGCATGCAATAATATTTACAACTCGGCCTGTCACCCATTGGTGTTGCTTGTTGCAACGTCCGCTTCGATATTTGAATGAGTGGCTCTCAAAAGGTTTTTAAAAGTACCATCGACTAATTCCGCGTGTTTATTTAACCAAGAATGTTAAATAATGTTGTAATTATCCCAAAATGTATTGTCGTGAATGAAAACGTTATTTCAAATGATTCAAAATGGGTTGAAAATAAAAGCAAAATTAAAATGTTACGCAATTTATGTACAACAAAAGCAAAATAAACCACCGGCTAATTACAAAAACAAAATAATAAAATGTTAGTTTTATTTAATGATATTACTAGTGGTAATACGTCGTCCATTACACACTGTTTTACAAAGTCATCATTAATAGTTTTATTTGTGCTTTGGATGCAGCTGCTCCAAATTTGCGGAGTAACTTGGTCGAGGGATGCTTTCCAACAATGCTGAACGTCATTATCATTTCCTGAGGTTGCTATTATAATTTTATCATAATGATTTTTTGCAATCCCCCACACCTTCTCAATAGCATTGTACTGACAATGATATGGCGGTAATCGTAAAATTGAATGTCCATATCATTTAGCCAGAATGTCGACTGCATACGTTGGAACACGGGGTTTATTTATTTTAAGTATCGGTAACAGCTCACTTTTCGTCATATATGGCTCGAAATGTATGTTGCGTTCCCTAAGCCACTCAATAATATCTTTTTTTTTGACGCACTTGTCGGACACCTGTTTAATTGTCTTGAATGGTACGAGGCGTTATCCATCACGATGATGGAAGGTTCCTCCAAACTTTTTAGAAGTGACTCTTTAAACCACTCTTCGAGCAATGTGGAATTCATTGATTTGTGGTAGTCACTAGATGAATTGCTTGAAGGAAATACCAAGCAACAGTTAAGAATAAACCCCTGTGAGTTCCCTGCATTCAAAATAATGAACCGTTTTCCTAGTGATAATGGATTCACAGATTTATTGGCAGCCTGAATACTTCCATCACTCCAGGTCTTCTTCACGGTTCCACTTCCTTTCGCAAATATCCACGTTTCGTCCAAAAAGACAACATTGCTGGGATATGGATTATATGTAAATGATCTTAAGAAGTACATCTTGTTCGCATAAAATATGTCTATTATTATGTTTTTTAAATCTAAATCCCATTAAGTGAATCAACGATTTCAACGAAGTTCTTCCAATTTCGCATAATTCCTTTCGTATGATTTCATCAAGAATTCCATCAACCGTCACAAACTTTTTCTGAGTATACATTTCGTACACGATTTTTATGATTTCTCCTTTTACCGCATCAGGCATATTTTCCACTTTAGGTGCTGATCTATTCCTCCTTTTAATTGTGAGGCATTCACCACTTTTGCGTTGTGCACAAACTCTTTGAACTGTCTTTGTTGAAACTTGCATTGCACTCGCGGTTCTTTCATATACTTTATTTATCGACGTCAGTGGTCCACCATTTTCACGTTCAGCACAAAAATAATATCATCCGCCCTTCTTCCCTCAAAACTTTTCTCGATGACATTGTTATATCACTTCAACATAAAAACTGAGACTGAATCTGTAATCTTTACGAATCATATTTAAATATCCACAATGTTCAATTAGGACTGTAATTAAAAAGTCATAAATGTATTGAAAATGTTCAAATTGTTTTGAATTTACTTAACTAATCGCCTTAATTTTAACGATGCCCATGCAGAAAGCAGTAATCACTTTTAAAACAAATTGGATTGTGATAACATTACATTTGTCAACCTTTAAAAGTCATTAATATGTACTTAAGATATCGGATTCATCGTTCACATTTTCTGTGTTCACAGTAAAGTTAATGATTCCAAACGATTGCTATAAAAACATTGTTTAATGTCTTATGTATATCTAAAACAATTCAATCACAAACAAAATAATGTTTGTATTGCTTTGAATGGGTATTTTATTGGGAACCACTGGCATTCACGCCCGTGTGACGGGTCCGCTCTGTGTTTGGGGGCGGCCTTCCCTTTTACGACCACAACGGACTTGGTAATTCGGCGTGCCTTTACCGTCATCCTTGTATATTTAAAAAAAATGTTCAGGATCTTGAGCCTTCATTTTCAAAAAAATAATTATAACTAGTTTCATTCTGCCCTCCAACCCACCTGTTGATAGGCCTCGTTTTATAAAGCCGTACTCTCCGCTGTCTTGCTTGCTTTCACAAAAGGTGCGTAAATGCTCCTGCAAAAATCCTCGTATATTCGTAAATAATCCATACAATCACAACTTAAAAAAACTTGGTTCACTTCTGACCGAGTAGGTTATGTTGCTGTCAAAGTCCGCAGCAGTTGAAGAGTTTATAAATGGACTCTGCGCGCCGATTACTTACAGCGGTGTTTACGTCTTCGGCTACTATTTAATCTTTATTTATCATAGATAACGATTTCTGGGAATATACATATATACAACTTAAATCTAAATTAAATCCGCGCCGCGCCATTCACGATGCAGGGGAGCCTACATCGTGACTGGTGGTTAAGACCGTTGCCGCTTTCCGGTGGAAAGCAGCACCGGTGCTCGTTCCACTGTGGGGTCGATAGTGGTGGACAGAGGCACTAATGCGAGCAAGATGGTTCTGAAAAATAATTTTCAGAAACAGGTGGTTCTGAAAAAAAAAATTTCAGGACCAGGTGGTTCTGAAAAATAGTTTTCAGAGCTAGGTGGTTCTGAAAAATAATTTTCAGGACCATCCCGCCCGCATCACCGCCGTTCTCCAGCCGGTAACCTCGTTTCCGAGATCACCGGTCGAAAAACGCCGTGTGCGAGTGCGGCAGCCGCTGTTTGAGGCGGAAAAGAAGTGATTTCCGCCTCGCTCGTTTGATCCCGTCCACCAGGGGGTTGTTTCCAAGTTTAGCGGCGTAAAACCGCTCCGTCATAGCCAGACAGTACTCCTCGAGTAACGGAATGCCGGCCTCGTGTAGGTCACGGATACGTTCGTACCTCCCCTTACCCAGGATTAACCTTAAGCATTTGTTCTGGATGACTTGCAGACGATGGCGGTTTGTGCATGATGCACAATTCCAGACGGAAATTGCATAAATCATCACAGGTCTGTCTAATGACGGTTTTATATATTCTAGCCTCGTATGCTTGGGAAAGTTTGCTATTTTTCGCAAGTAGGGGATAAAGCGCGCGTATCACACCGTTTGCCTTTCCCACTACTTGGTTTATGTGGTGATTGAAAAGGAGTTTGGAATCAAGCGTATCCCCGAGATATTTGGCCGATATTTCAACGGGACAAGCTGTTCCTTGAGGCGCAGAGGGGCGAACACCTTAATCTGTGAGTTTTTTTTATGGAAAACTATCGCCTCCGACTTGGCGGGATTGATGTTAATTTTCCATTTGTCGAAATAATCGCAGACCAAGTTGGCGTGCATTTGCACCTTGCGCATCGCCACCTGTGCGCACCAAGAGTCAGCGTGTTCCGCGGTATCATCCGCAAACATCGCGAGGTTAGATTTAGGAAGTCTAGTAATGTCATTGATGTACAAATTAAAAAGCACACGCCAGATTGGAATGCCTTGGCTTGCGATAACAACGCATAATGATCTTTGTGTTGTAAATGACTGCACCATGCAAAGCAAATATGGTGGGAAATTATAAGATATTAATTTCTAAAGGAGTCCGTTCAGCCACACCCGGTCGAAAGCCCTCTCTACGTCCAGAAGCAGCATGGCAGTCACCTTATTCTCGTTGAATTTCAAGACATCGTTGACTATACGGGCTGCTTGCTGGACGGTGCTGTGCCCAGGTTGAAACCGGAACTGTTCGGGGATGATGTGCTTCTCAGTGTGTTTGTTCATGCGGGCAAGGATAACACGTTCCAGAATTTTTCCCAAGGCACTGAGAAGACTAATCGGTCTGTAGCTGGTTGGATTTGTGATTGGTTTTCTGGGTTTAATAACTGGGATGACCTTGGCCACTTTCCATGCATCAAGAAATTAAGTATTCAAGATGCATGCATTGATTAATTTAACTACAACCACGATCGCCTTTCCGGATAAATTTTTCAATATACGATTATGAATTTCGTCCGATCCCGGTGTTTTACTACTCGGCATCGAACGAATTATGCTTAACAACTCTCTTTTCGAAGTCAGCTTATAGCCGTTATTTTTCCGCGGGCCTTAATTGTTACTATGTTCGTTCACACTCTTGGAAATCCGTTTTTGCTCGGGCGTGAGCTCATCGAGGGTGTGAACGCGTTCGTAATTTTCAGCAAGCATTTCAGCTTGCTCGGTTTTCGTGACAGCTACTTTAACCGCGGTTCGAAGCGCAGGAATCTCAGCGTGTGGACGTTTCAACCTGCGGGTTGTATCCCACACGCCTGATGCGTCCGCTTGGTTAAATTTTTCCATTTTTCGGTCCCACGTACGGCGTCGGTGTTCCGTAATTAAAATTCTAATCGCGCGCGTTTGGTTTGCCGCCTCGTGCTTGTAATTAAAATCACCCGTTCGTTGCCAAAGTCGCCTCATCCGATTGCGTTCCCGGATTTGGGTTTTAATTTCATTCGGAAGCAGATAATCATTCATGCAAATGGTTCTCTTGGGAATGTGTTTTTTGCATGCGGTCGCGATTATGTGTGCAAAGCGATTGATTGTGTTATCAATGTCCTCGACATGTTGTGTGTGGTCGAGTGAGATTTCCCGATCGAGTGTGGAAGGGAAACCGTTCCAGTCAGCGCGCGAGAAATCCCACACTTTCGGTTTGACTTCCGGCTCTCTGTCAGAACCAATCGTGAACATAATCGGATTATGATCAGACAGGAGCTCATCGATCACCGTGACGTCTGACATGTCGGGGACATTTTTATTGATAACTAAATCAATGCAGGTTAGTCTCATGCCGTTGGTTGAATAATGGGTAGGCTCAAGTGGGAAGAATAAGTGTGTATTCGGTCGTGTTTGTGTGTATTTCATTAGCGTGCTGCCGTTAGCGTTATTAATGCGTCAATTCCAGTTTTTATGCCTGGCATTAAAAACGCCAGCCACAACTGTACGATGCCCCAGGCCTGTTAAATAATTTAGTTCAGTGAAGGTGATTCGATTTTGTGGTGAGTTATAAATTGCCATAATTGAAGTACCGTCTTTTAACCTTATGCACAAATTTTCTACAGAGGTATTCTGTGTCGGGACTTTAATATGAGGTACCGAGATCCTTACTAAAAGAACGACGCCGCCTGTGTGGGCGGTTTTGTCTCGACGATAACTTCTGTATCCGCGAACTTTTAACCGGTCTCGTTTGGTCATTCTGGTTTCGCAGATACACATGATATCAATTTTTCTTTCAGTAAGGAACTCGATTAGCTCACCAAGTTTGCTTGACAAGCCATTTCCGTTCCATGAACAAATACTGAAGAGTTCCGTGAACAAGCAGAAGTAGCGACGTGCTTACTCAGGAAGTACTGTCCAACGATGGCGGTGCGGTCTGGCTGTGGGGCGGCCTTCACTAGGGCGATTAGCTTCTGCAGCTCGGAGAAGAAGGCACTCAAGTCCACCAGGCTGTTTAGTTCTGTGTACAGCGACTCGATGCCACCGAACATCGATCCTGGCGAGGCATTTACCTGTGGAGGAGGATTTTTTTTTTGTGAGTGGAGAGAATCTTTTATGGACACTCCTATAGTGGGGTAGTGTTAGAGTCCTCCCCCTGACGGGTGCGGAGTATACCAACTAAAAACTCTCCTCCTTGTATTTCAAATTTAAATTAAAGAAATTTTTCCTACAGTAACGTAGTTAATCGTGGGGATATTATACTTGCCTTTGGGTTTGACGTGTTAATTGCGATAATTATTAATTAAAAAATTAATGCTTAAAGAAATTTTGAAATGATATGGGTGTGTGGAAAAATTTTTGTTTAAGACCAAAAAATTTTAGAAAAGTTTAATGAATTGATGCAAAGTTGGTTTGAAGTTAATGAATTTACTGACCCAGGTTTAGTGGGCGCTTTCTTTTCCCATTAATGGGATTTGGTTGAATTTCGAAATGGTCTTGCAGAAGGCCCACATCGAATTTGGAAGAGTGGCTGAGGGTCAACTGAAGGAACACTCGGCGTCTTGGTTTCAAGACGCAGTTGCGCATTTCTGACAAACCACGGAGCGCCTTCGATCCGGCGGATCATGCGGCTCTGAGTGGTCTCCAGCTTACGCATGTGCGTAACGGAGAGGGTGATAAATGCAGGGTATCCATTTGTCATTTTTAGACGTATGATTGCCTTGTATAGGTGAATTTTACTGGATAGCAATAGTTGGTTACTGTTTAGGAGAAGGGATTGAAGTTGTGCAAACGCTGTGTTTGCTTTTGTTATAGCGTATTGGACGTGCTTGTTCCAATTAAGTTTACGGTCCATAGTCAGACCAAGATAGCGTACATTGTCAACCCAGGAGATGGGCTGGTCATTGAAAGTGAGATTACTTGGGGGCAGAGAGCGACCCAAGGAAAAGAAGATAGCTTGGCTTTTTTCAGGGTTAATTGAAATTCGCCATTCCTGTGTCCACTCCTCGAGCTCATCGAGTGCGGACTGAATTTTGTTCATCATGTGAGGGATAAATTTACCACGATACATGTACGCTGTGTCATCTGCATATTGAGCAATGAGAATGTTTCGAGGGTTAGTAATATCGTGTACATAGATGTTGTACAAAGTTGGAGAGAGGACGGATCTCTGCGGCACCCCGGCGGTCATTACACGCGGGTCAGAGATTGCACACTCGTAACGAGCTGAGAAAGTGCGTTCGGTAATAAACTGTTGAATGAGTTTAACCAGATAAATTGGACAATTCAGCTTAAGGAGTTTAAAAATCAAACCTTCGTCCCAGACACGGTCAAAAGCCTTAGAAACATCAAGAAAGATGGCTAGTGTGCTTTGTTTGCGATTGAAACCTTCGACTATAAAATCACTGGTTCTGATTAATTGATGATTGCAAGAAAGGCTCTTGATGAAGCCATGCTGGGTATTCGGGATGATTTTGTGATCGACAGACCATTCGCTAAGGCGCGAGTGAATGATTTTTTCGAGTAGTTTACCCATGACGCAGAGCAAACTAATAGGGCGATAATTTTGCGGAAATTTAGCATCTTTACCCGGTTTCGGAATTAAAACCACAGTAGCATGTTCCCATGCTTGTGGGAAATATCCTATTCTGAGACAAGAGTTAAAAATCGCTGTTAGAAATACAATTGCTTTGTGTGGAAGATGCTTAAGGCAGGTGTAACTAATTCTATCGTGCCCTGGCGCTTTTTTATTCGGCGCATTTTTAATGAGAGTTTTGACCTTTGTAGGGGAGGTCGGTTTAGGCGTGGAGTTAGGAGTTTCATTGAAACGATCAAGTGTTTCCTCTACGTCGCACAGTGGACGAAACGTTAAATCTAGCTGAACATTTCGCCGAAAATCAACTGTTAAGAAATCCATTTTTTCCTTTAAATATGAGTAGTACAATGTCCAGAGGGTACGCAGGTAAAGCCATAAAACCCTCCGACCCTTTTCCCAGTAGTTATCGGTACCCAAAGTGCAAGTTAGTTTACGTCGTTTAGTTGTGAATTACACGCGCTCCAAACGTGTACCTTTAACACTTTTTTTTACATTTGTGTTTAGTACAAAATTTAAATTAACGGTATATATATATATATATATATATATATATATATATATATATATATATATATATATATATATATATCCTACTGGTATGTATACAACATAGTTTTAATTATTATTTGTTTAAATTTAGTCAATACATAGATACAATGATTTAAATTTACTATAGAATCCTACTGTAATATTTTACATTATATTTTAATAAGGTTAAAGTTTATTATATCCGCCGATATCTGAAATGATTTTTTTTTGTATACATATTAACTAATTAGTTTAATGTACAAGTAATATTTAATGCTTGTTTTTGCTCGTTTACAAGCAGTGATTTTTTAGGCAGCGTAACCGTTTCCTGGAGAACATTATTCGACATTTGGCGCGCTGACCAAACGCTAGAAGAAAAAAATAAAGCAGTTTTTCTCTTTGTGATTGACTTTATGAAGATTGATATTGAATCGGACACTGAAAATTTACATTTGTTGAAACAAAAAATAACACATTTTACGTCAAAATTGGCAATGAAATGGCAAACTTCTAATAGAGCATCTTCAAATTTTGAAAATAAATATTCAAAGTGGCTAAACGAAGTGGAAGTGTTCTCTGCCAAGAGTTTACCAAATGAACCCCAACCTGTATCTTCTTGTGGTAAATCCAGAGGTTCGTATAAATCTTTTACTAAATTGACGGATGTCTCAAAAAAACGGAAAATTAAGCCACTGGTGGAAAATTACTCTCAGGAGGAATTAGCATTTGCCACGCTGTTCAGTCTTCGACAATCTGGAAGAATTGTGAATAATTTTATAATTAAATAAAAACATAATGTAATATAATTTTTGTTTTCCAAAATTTCCAATTTTTTCCAAGTGTTTATAATTGAGTTACTATTTTTATTTTTAGATATAAATTGTATAACAAAAATTGTAATGGTGAACTTATCTTCTAGATTTGTTTGAACATTTTTTCGGCTAGAGTAAAAATTAAATGGGGGATGCTAGAGGGTAGAAGGGAAGAATTATTTAATATTGAATAACATATATTTATAATAAACTATTTTCTTTGGCTACGAACAATTTTAATTAGACTTAGACGCTTTATAGCGAAATGTTCAGCTAGATTCAGCATTTCGACCTGTGTGCGTCGTCGAGAAGCTCCTCGCTGGTAGTGAGAGGGTTTGGCGAGAACTGCGACTCTAGGCTCTCCGCGAAGGCTTCGGCTTTGTCTTCTGCAAGGTAGACAACGACTTGTCTTCCATGGATTGCCGAAGTCGCCGTTCTCGCTCTGGTGAAAGTCTTAGTGAGCTTCCAAAGTTGAGGTTTATGCTGGGCGGCATCGTCAATGAGCCGATTCCAGCGGTTATTACGAAGATCTTTAAGATCATTATGAATTTTGTTCTGAAGCTGATTAAGATTTTGCTTCGTTTGGCGACAGCGTGTGCGTTGCCATATTCTACGGACACGATTTTTTCCCCTAATTTTTTCAAAGATATTACGAGGAATATTGAGCGGATCGCTCTGAGAAACAGACTTTTCCGCCGTGGATTCATCTATGGCTTTATGGATGGCCGCTGTGAGGGTTTTTACACCTTCATCGATTTCGTTTTTATTTCGCATCACCGGAATTGGTGGAACGAGGCCTAGGATAATGTCATTGAATTTAGCCCAGTCAGTGGATCTGGCTGTTTTCTCATATCTGGAAATTTCGGTATGAATATCCATGATGATAGGATTATGATCTGAATGCAATTCGGACGCTGTCCAGACATCAATGTCGTAATCTAATCGATTCACGATAAAGAAATCAAGAATGTCAGGACGATAACCAGAAGAATGGTAAAAAGTTGGTTCAGTTTGGCTGATTGTTTCGAGTAGAAAACGGTGTTGAACAATGCAGTCAAAAAGGTTACGACCGCGAGTATTTGTGGTGCGACTCCGCCAGCTGGGGTGCTTGGCATTGAAGTCGCCCCCGATTATGGTCGGAATATCATCAGAGAGGATATTTTCATAGTCTTGGACTACAAAAGGTCTCGAGGGAGACTGATAAGCGCTAATGATCTTAACTTTTTCGCCATTAATGCGAACTATAATGGAAGTGATTTCAAGAGACTGAGTGTCTGGATTATCTAGAACAGAGTAATCAAGGCCACGTTTGACAGATAGCGGTGCCACCACCGTTTCCAGTCGTACGAGGGGTTAGATGAAGATTATAACCATTAATATACAAGCCATGTCGCGTGGAAGAGTTTGTTTCACTGACAAGCATTATATGTATGTCGAGACGACGGATGAACTGCTCTAGTTCAGAAGATTTATCTGTAAGACCATTAGCATTCCACGTGCCTATTCTGCACGCTTCGGACGTAATTACTTTATTATTCGAAGAAAGGATGAAAATTTAAAGTTTGCCGATGGCGTCGAGAATCGGGCCTAGTGCCTCGAGTCTGGCGATATTAGTAAGGAAGGTGGGGTCTTTGAACATTTGAGCAATGTCCAGGGCGCCTTTTGGAATTGGTGTGGGGCGGTATTTGTTTTGGGAGTGATGCTGGGTGGTTTAGGTGTGGCTGGCGGTTTGGGTGAATTGGAATTCACCAATGGGGTGGGTTTTGAGCCACCTTTAAGCGCCGACGAGTAATTCTTTTTAGGGAATTTCTCGCAGCCCTTAAAGTTGGCGGTGTGTTTGCCCTGGCAGTTGCAGCACGTGGGGGATCCGTCTGTCTCAGGATTGCGAGTACAGTGGGCGGTTTGGTGAGGACCTGCGCATTTAGCACAGCGAGGGGAAATGTGGCAGAGGAGGGCGCCGTGACCAAAGCCCTGGCAGCGATGGCATTGTGTCGCAGTAGAGGACCTATGCTGAGTCTCTACCTTGACGCTAACGTGGAAGAGTTTACAAATCTCACGGCCTTTTTCAGTTTTTTTCCAATTGGACTGAGACCATTGGGAATTTACGGGTGCTGTTACCCCTGCGACGGACTGCGATCACTTGCAGCGAAAGCAGTTCGTCGATGATTTCTTGGTCAATGAAGGATTCACTGACCTTGCGGATGACTACCCTCAGTTCTTTTTCCTCGTTTAGGCCGTAGGTGAAGAATGGGGCTTTAATTTGGGTGAAATGTTGGACCTGGATGTGATACCCCTTGATAGTGGAGACCTTGAGGGGGCAGACTTTTTTGTTCACCAGGTCTTTTTTTTAAGGTGGATGAGAGGAGGTTTTGAGGCGAATCTTTCGATTCCCTCGATATTTTCAATCTCGTTGATCGTTGCTGGTTTAGGGATATCCGGTACACGCGTGGTGGTGTATTTTAGTGTTGGAGCAGGGTTTAAGCTCGGGGGAGGCCGAGCATTTTTAAGGGCTGAAAGCTGCTCGCTGGCTTTGGTAGGCACAGCGGAGCAGCGGGACGGTGGTGTCGATTTATTATTTGTGACAGCTGTGAAGCTGTCTTTCTTGGTCCGCTTTGTGGGCGGGGCGCCAAGACTAGTCGATGGAGGCAGAATTCTAGCAGAGGGCGCCTTGGTGGTGAGAGCGCGAGCCTCTGTAGAAGTTGAGGGGGTGGCCGTATTAGATGTCGAGGCCAGGGGCGTGGCTTGGGTGTTACCACTGGTTTTTATTTGTTGACTCGATGTCTGAGTCAGAATCGGAGTGCGGGCGAGCGGATTTCGACTTCTTTTTAGCCCTTACTTTGACAAATCCATCGTTGTCAGGGGCGTCGGGTATTGGGAGATTGAAGTAGTCGGATTTTGGGGGTTCAGGAGTGAATTCCATCGGTGTCACCCCCACACCGATGGAAGATTTGGTTGGAAGATTTGGATGGTTGCTCTCAGCTCTTCGAGTTGAGCATTCTGGAGGGCAAGTTGAGTGCGCAAGTTGGCATTTTCAATTTTGAGGGAGTCTACAGTGACTGAATTCGCGATCGTAAGATCGATATCGAGTAATGCCTCCATAGTGGCAGGCAAAGATGGGTCTGGCGAAGCCATTGCCACGCAATGGCTCGCCGGTGAAGTTAATAGTGAATTTTAGCGAATAATGCTGAGTTTGGCTGATGGTGATCGAAATTGAATTAAGCAATGAAATAAACTTGGGGATTGAGAGGAAAGGTAATTCTAAGGGATGGGACCCCTAGAACTTTGGGCTTGCAGTATACGGAATCGACACTACGATCCCCTTGCGGGGACGTATTCGGGTGCGCCCCGAGAATTACATTCCCATTTTATAGGGAAATCCGTGATATCGAGGGATTGCGTGTAATAGCAGGCGTGCAAGACGGCTCTCAGCGTGGTGCAATACCAAGAGACCGTTTCTCGTTCCGATCGCACCCAGTCAGAACAGTATAATACACGTACTAACTGTGTGGACGTTCACCAGAAGATCAAACTGAAAGGGAATACTGTTAATTAGTAGATGGCACCTTGACTCTGATCAGACTTTCGTTCGAGCTGCGAGCAGTTGAATTAAAAATCCAACTGTCACCGAGCAAAACCAGGAGTAATGCAGGCCAGGGTGATGGCAACTTAAACTGTTAAGCCGTGAGGGCGAGTAAAAATTACTTCGAAGTTCGAAATATAAAAATTTCGGATATGAAAACCGGACGGAGATTAGAGCGACTTGATTGCTCTCATGCTCGATGCCGAGTGTTTTGAATGACGATCGGTGAATGACGATAACGATGACTTAAGGGGACTATGTGGCCTGTGCCCCAAATTAAACGGTACTATTTTATTCTTGGACTGAGAGCAAGCCATTTTTATCACCTTTGCTACCGCCTTCAATTGTTGGGGGTGAAGTTTTTCGAGTGCCTTGATTGGCCCAACTCTCCTTGAGATGCGCTCCTGTCATTGCCCTTTGGCTTTATTTTAAATACATTTCCTGTTTCCAGAAAGGACATACTTTCTAAAAATGTGTCACCAACTGGCCTCGCACATCAAAGGGATAATCTTAAAAAGGTTTACTGCACCCAGCCCCTAATTCTCGGCAAACTGCTCGAAAGCGGTTACAATTTCTATGCACCAATTATGTACAAAGAAATTGAGTATTACCCCACCGAATATTTACATAACAATAATCTTAAAGTGAGCTATAAATATTAAACGAAAAATATAATATTATTATTACAACTAATAAAAGTAAACAAAATAGTATTTGACGCGAGTTATTATTTGGGAACTTGAAATTCACTTTTTAAAAAAGGATTACAATTTTATTATTTAATTATAAACGTGTGCTACAGTGAACAGCGAGAGGAATAATGAATATAATTCTAAGTACAGCTATTTATAACGTAATCTAATCTTCTGTCAGCGGAATGCAGGTGTGGGTGGTATGATAACTCCTCCATCCGTAGAAGAGACGTCAGGGTCAATATGGGCCTGATGGAACGTCCAAGGGAATATCTTCCTTTACAGAAATAGTTGGTTTAAATATTTGTTTAATTTTTGGAAAACATTTTATTGTTAATAAGCTTAAAATTATTATTATCAATATAGTGAGGACTGTATATTGAGTCCAGTTAATTTTCTCTTTTTAAATCGTAAATAATTCTTGTGATTCAACTTGTTTTTCCAGATTGTATATGTGTTGTTTTAACGTTGAAAATTTTGAATTGTCTACTCCAGTTAAGTTGAGTGTCTTTAATTGATTAATTTCTTGTTCCTGTTTTACATCGATGTTCGGCATAATAACTAATGATGGTGAATATTTACTTTTAAATTTAGGTAATAATATTTTAGCGTCGAATCTCCCTTTACATCCATGGGGTAATGAAATTATATAATTTCCGAGTATCGATTTCCGTTGAATTATTTTGGTAGCGCATTCGATTTCAATAGTTTCTTGATTGGCGGCGACTAAGATCCATATGTTGCTGTTATCGATTTTCATAATTTGATTTCCAAAATTGGTTATTCTTTGAGGTAAACACGTCCTATATGTTGCATAAGTAATAAGTTGAACTGAGCAAGTTTTTTGTTTCATACTTTTTAAAATTTTTGCTTCACACAAATATTCAGATTTTTCAATGTGGATGCATAATTGGTCTTGTTCGATAAATGTTTCTTCATTCAGAAGGATAAATTTGTAGTTTGGTATTATTATTTCGTTATTTTGATTCGGTATCGGGTAGAGTTGATAGTATTCGTATTTTATCTTCTCTATTAATGGTATTTTTATTATAAAATAGATTACAGATCCTTTTTGATATGTGTTGACTTTTATTATTTTTTCGTATTTAGGTATATTTTCTGGAGTTGGTTCGAATAGTAGTGAGGTATCTTCCAATTTTTGTTGGATACTTATTAATTCGTTTTGGAGTTTCATGGGGTTTATTATGCTGGGGTGGATTTCTGCATGTCTAGCAAATGTTTGTGCTGTTATTAATTGATTTAAATAATCATTTATTTCATTTAGGGCCTCTATGAGGGCTAATTGGGTGTTGGTAGAAATTTCGATCCAAGCGCATTCCGATATGTTTAGAATTGATGCCTTTAATATTTGTATATCCGTTATTATTATGTTGTGATTTTTTATTAATGTAGAAATGGTTTTATTTGTTTCGTCAATAAGGTCTTTGGTAATCGATATTTGATTCTTTATATCAGCTTTTAGAATTTCTTGATTTTTAAATAGGTGATTAAAGTTACTTTCGTATCTTTCTCCGTCTTCGGCATCTAAATTTCCAGTAATAGTTTTTTCAATAGTTCCAATAAAATTAAATATTCCTCGTTTTGAACGATATGAGGGCATTATTCCCTTAAGTAGGTTAAATGTACGTTTACTTTCTTGTTTCAATATAGTAAGTAGTTGTTTATTAAGGTCCATTTTTTTGGGGCAGGCATTTTTATGTTGTTCAATTTGGTCTTGAAACTCCCGTCGATGTTTTTCGGTAGTTTTTAATATGTCTATCAGTGGTGTCGATTACGTGGATTAATTCCCATTCGGATATTATATTACTTGCTGTTCCCATCTTGAATGTTAGTAGTCCTGGATGATTGGGTATTTGTTGGATTATTTCGGATTTCATTGTCCATCTGGAATAATGATTTTAAATTACTCGTGTGAACCTTTTTGTGTTGATTTGGTTTAATTTCGACATTAGCAATGTTATTTGGGTTGACGGATAGTAGAGTATAGGGTCCATGATATTTGGCGGTAGTTTTGTGTCCTCTTTTTGTCTGTTCTTTAATATAAACTTTCTGGTTGGGTCTAAAGTTTGTTAGATTGCGTAATTTTTCGTTATGGTATTTTATATATTTTTCTTTTTGTTTTTCATTCGTTATTTTAATTACATTGTGTAAGGTTCTCATTCCTTTTACATGATCGTCGATAATATTTTCGTTCGTAGTTATTTCATTTATGTTTTCTATTTCTTCGCCATAGAGAATTTCTTGTGGTGTTTTTCCAGTATTTGTATGAATTGTGTTATTATAGGCCAATAATGCAAGTTTTATGAGTTCTTCGATATTTTTTAATTTAGTTTCCTCCTTTATTCTAAATATACGTATATGTTCTAATAACGTGGAATGGAGTCTTTCAATAGGTCCATTTGAGTCAGGGTGATCTGGAGTAACAAAATGAATTTCGATGTTGTGTACGTCTAAAATATCCTGTATTAGTGTGTTTTTAAATTCGGTTCCATTGTCCGTTGTAATTTTCTTAGGTGTTTTGTATAAAGAAAAGTATTCTATTAATTCACTTCCTATTACCGCTGCTTCTTTACATAAAATTCTTTTTGCATATCCTAATTTCGAAAATGAGTCGATAATTGTAAGGAATATTTTTTGTTCTATTTGTATTGTATCCATAAATAGGTGTTCGAATGGTTTCTTTGCGGTAGGTGTCAAGTTCAAAGGAATTTTTGGTGGATGCCTGTCATATTTTGCCTTTTGACAAATTTCACAGTTTTTTACATAGTTTTGAATGGTCCTTAACATGTTGTCAAAGTAATAATTTCGCTTTAATTTATTATGTGTTTCTATTGCTCCACGGTGGTTCGTTTTTCCTTCGTGATACATTTGGATTACGGTTTTTATTTTTTCATCTGTTTTTAGATTTTTGTTTTGTTTAGTATGCCAAATTAATTTTGGGCCATTGTTGTTAAAATTTTCAGAATATAATTTTGACAATTCAGTATATAGTTCTTTTCTTGGTGAGTACATGTGGAAGGTTTCTTTTTCTATGGTGTAATTTTTCAGAATGTCAAGTAGATCTTCTCGTGAATAATTTATATTTAGGTAAATTTTTGTAATGTTTCTTTGTCCTAATTTCTCAGTTTTCAGTGTTTTTAGGGTTTCTGATATTTTAATAATTATTTGGTGTCTTTCCTTGTTAATAGGGTCTTCGCTTATTTTAATTGTCTCTCGGGGTTCGTCAGTTTGCGTAGAGTGTATAGTGTCAATACTTTGTTCGTCTTCGAAGAGATTTTCAATGTTTAATGGTGAGTGTAAATTTTGATAATTTTGTGAAGTGGTTGGCTGAATTTCGGGGGTTCGCAATGTTTCTCTTTCAGCGATAATTTCGTCTAGGAGTTTGTCGAATTCTTCGTCAGGGTTTCCTGTAGTTGATAAGTTATCAATTGGATGAATTTCAATTGGTGTACGAGATAAAGCGTCAGCGTTAGTATTTAGTTTTCCTTTTTTATAAATTACTGTATAATCAAATTCTTCTAATTTAATTCTCCAACGCATAAGTTTGCTATTTGGTTCTTTTAGGTTGTATAACCATTGAAGGGGTCGGTGATCAGTGTAAACTGTAAATTTGCGTCCATATAAGTAGGGTCGAAAATATTTTGTTGCCCATACTATGCCTAATAGTTCTTTTTCTATAGTTGAGTAGTTTCTCTCAGTGTCATTTAATGTTCTAGATGCATATGCTATTGGTTTATCTTGTCCTACTGCTCCTTGTGATAGTACTGCTCCTAGTGCTTCATTGGAGGCGTCTGTTGTTAATATAAATGTTTTAGAAAAATCGGGGAATTGTAAAATTGGGCTATTTGTTAGAAGTTCTTTGCAAGTTTCAAATGCTTTTATAAATTCTAAAGTATGTTTAATTTCTGCACCTTTTTTTAAGCATGACGTCATCGGTTTTGTTAATTTAGCGTAGTTTTTTATAAATTTTCGATAATATCCTGTTAGTCCTAGGAATGCTTTAATTTGTTAAACTGTTTTTGGTATTGGATATTGTAGTACGGCTCTAATTTTATCTGGATTTGGAGATATTCCTTTTTTGGTGATTATATGTCCAAGATATTTAACTTCGGTCTGGAGAAATTCAGATTTATCCAGTTGTATCTTGAAATTGGTTTGTCTTAATCTGTCAAAAACTTTCTTTAAACTTTGGATATGTTCTTGAAGAGATGTAGAGAATATAATAACATCATCGAGGTAAACGAGGCATATGTCTTGAAGTCCCGTTAGTACATTGTCCATTGCTCGTTGGAACGTTGCTGGTGCGTTCTTAAGTCCGAAGGGCATTCTAAGATATTCGTAATGTCCTTTGTCTGTAGAGAAAGCTGTTTTTTCAATGTCTTCGTGGTTCATCTCGATTTGGTGAAAACCGCTGGCAAGATCTAATGTGCTGAAATAATTGCATTTTCCTAATTTGTCAAAAATATCTGTCATATTTGGAAGGGGGTATTTGTCATCTATTGTTTTCTCGTTTAGTTTTCTATAGTCAATCACTATTCTCCATTTTTTTCGTCCGCTTGCATCTATTTTCTTAGGTACAATCCATAAGAGTGATGACCATGGGGAATTAGACGGTCTTATTATTCCTTGTTTCGTCATTGAATTGATTTGGTTTTCTATTTCTTCTTTGTGGACCGGTGGATATCTATATGATTTAGTGTATATCGGGTTATTATCCGTTGTTCTGATTGAGTGTTTAATTTGGTTTGTAAATGATAAGGGTATTCCAGGGCAATACATTATATCTCTGTATTCGTAACATAAATTTCGAATTGCTTTGTATTCTTCTTTATTGAGATGTTCTAAACGTAAATTTTTTAAATTTTGTTTTTGTAAATCATTTAAATCATTTGTTTGCGAATCGTTCTCGGTTATATTAACATTGTTCATTTCGAATTGTCCGGGGTGTATTTGTAATTCTGGTATTATGCAAGTTTTTTCTTCTTCAGCTGGATTTATAATAAGGAGGTTTGTACTATTACTGGTTGTTGAGGTTTGTACAATTATTTTTAATTTTACAAATTCCGGCAGGTATTTCTAATTCATATCAAGAACATAGTTATCTATTATTCCTTCTGTAATTTCGCAATTATATGTCATTAATTGAATTGGAATTTCTGTTCTAGGTGGTACTGTTATTTTCTTTTGCTGTGTCAATATAATTTCCTTATTGGGCTGGGGTAGGTTTAATGGAATTTTGGCATGTGGTGTAACTATTAATTTATTCTTGAAGTCAATTACTGCTTGTAATTTTTGTAGTAGGTCTGTTCCAATTAGTCCTTGATAATCTCGATGAAAATTAAATATGTAGTGTTTATGTAGAATATCTGATCGATTAAAGATGTGTGATAGTCCTATGTTTACTGAACAATTATGATTTGTAGTTTGATGAGGGGTTTTAATTTGAAATGGGTCGAATTCGATTATGTCCGAAAAATATTCTTGAGCTATCTCTTCATTAATTAATGTTCTGGTTGATCCGGTGTCAATCATAAATTTTGCGTTTATTTCTGGGATTTTTATATATGGTAATTTATAAAAATTTGCGTTTAATTCTATGTGCTCATATTGGTACTCGAGGCAGGTGTTGGAAAATTTTCGTTTGTTGTCTCATACATTTCTTCGTTAAAATATTCTTCTTGTGGGTATTCTTGATCTTGTGCAAATTCTGGGTATTCCTCGTTTTCCTGATATTCTTGATATAGTTCGGGTTTGCATTCATCTTCTTGATGGAATAGTTCTTCAACTGTATATTTCGGTTGTTGGTGCATAAGTGCGGTGTTACCAGATGAAACTTCCATTGGGGTTGCTCTAGGCAATGCTCTTGGTTGTGGTCTATACATATTTGTCATTCTAGATTGTGGTTTATTCCATTGTGTTGGTTTAAATGAATGTGGCTGTTGATTTGGAAATACCTTTGGTATAACTTGTGTCGGACTTGGTGTGAATTGTTGTTGTTGAAATTGAGTTGGTCTTGGTGTGAATTGTTGTTGTTGAAATTGAATTGCTCTTGGTGTGAATTGTTGTTTTTGAAATTGAGTTGGTCTTGAAGTGGAGGGTGTGAAAAATGTTTGTGGTTGATGTATATTTGAATTTCTTATCGGCACTGTATTTGTTCTCAAGTTATGGGTTGATCTATTTAATTTTTGGTTATTGCTTTGATTATTTGGGTGTAATTGAGCTCGGTGGTAATTCATATTTTCTTCTTCAACTGTCATTCTCATTGCGTCTTCGATTGTAGCTGGTGATTTACATCTTAGTAGGTGACTCATATGACTGTTTAATCCGGCTAAGTATGCTTTGAGTGTTGTTGCATTATAAAGATTTCTTTTTGCCGTTTTGATATCAATGTGTAGATTTTGGCAATCTAATTTGTTCAATAATAAACATCTAATATCAATACATTTATCTGCGAATTGTAATGGTGTTTCATTTGTTTTTTGTCTAAGCATAACTAAATCTCTCAATAGTGATTCTTCGTCTCTTTGATCTCCGAAAAGTGAAATTAATATGTCCTTTAGTTCTTGCATTGTATTGAATGGTCTTGCGGCTAACATCATTGCTGCTTTTCCGACTAATTTAGAGCGAATATGTAGTAATGAAAATGAAATTCTTGCAGGGTCATTATTAGGAGCCATCATTTGTATGACGGATTCACATGAGTTTAAGAAATTTGATAATTTTGTTGGTTCTCCATCGAATTTGGGTATAATTTCTAAAATGTCTTTGACTGAAATTTGTGGAACTGCCATGTTGACTATTTGAGGATTTACTGTATTTTGATATCTACGAGAAGTAGGGTTAAGGTTGCAAATTTCGTTAAATTTTGTTATTAAATCTTCTAGTTCTTCTGACATTTACTTACATTAAAAAAGTTAAGATGATCAGCGATGTTTTCATTGATGTTGATTCGAATTGTTAATGTGAATTTTAATTTTGTTGTTTTATTGTTTTATTGTTTTATTGTTTTATTGTCGTCGATATCGTTAAATTCGATTTAATGAAGTAGTTTAATCAAACAATGATATCAGCATTTTAAGGAGGGAGTACGGAATAAGGTAATCTCGTTGTTTTCTTTAAAGATGTTTTCTTTTTTCTTTTTCTTCTGTGTCAATTTCCTACATAGGAATTAAGGTTACCTATGATTTTGGGAGAGTGACTACGGTCTTCTTTTCTTCAAGGGCTTATAACAATTTAGCACTTCGGCACTAAAATGTTATGTGCAAAGCCTCACGATGTTTTCTTTTTTTCTTACTGCTACGGTCCGTTGGAGAGTCTGGGCGATCCAAAACTCGAACTCGGTGTTCCTCTCCGGTGGGTGATTCCAATAATCAGGGGTTGTGGTACCTTCGAAGAGACTGGGCGATACCAGAGATGCTGAACTTGATGTTCCTCCTCGGTGGTGGCGACTCCGATAGTCAGGGATTACTCTTGTTGCTGGCTGGGCACCGTTGATTTTTCTTGTAGATTCGTTTTTGTTAATTAATTGTTGAAACGAAAGAATTTTCACTTTGTAATTCTTTAACAATCCTACCGACTGCGCCAGTTATTATTTGGGAACTTGAAATTCACTTTTTAAAAAAGGATTACAATTTTATTATTTAATTATAAACGTGTGCTACAGTGAACAGCGAGAGGAATAATGAATATAATTCTAAGTACAGCTATTTATAACGTAATCTAATCTTCTGTCAGCGGAATGCAGGTGTGGGTGGTATGATAACTCGCGCTAACAGTAACTATTATCAAAAACGAAATTGATCATATCTGTAAACGACTGAAGGTCAAAGTTGCTATGTGGTTCAATGATATCCCATTTCAATTAAATCAAATGTAAAACTAGTTCTTTTGGTATATTCGTGAAAAGAGAGACTATGTCCAATGACAACATTACGTAACCAGGAGGTAATAAGTAATTGTTGTATTCATTAGCAAATTCAAATGAAAAATTCATTTGAATTTGCTAATAATAAATAAATCAATAATATTGATCATTCCTATTTATATGAGCATTTAATTTCCACGAAAAAGTTCCTAATTTTCCAATCCATCTCGGCTGCAGGCTACGTAAATACATCAAATCAAGAATCATTCAGTCTGCCTAACTTTTCTTTCGCAGGGGCATCACTCTTGATTGATCGATTATTTCTTAATACAGAACAATTAAAGGACAATGCCCAAACCAAAGTGATGTTAAAATCCTCAAAATACATCAAATCAAGATTCAGTCACATCCTAACTATTTTTGCACGGCTGGGACTTGATTTGTTGCATTTGTTAATACAGTACAATTGAAGGACAATGCCCAAACCAAGCAGAATCTACAATAATCCAAATACATCATATCAACAATCAGTCAGTTTTCCATTTTTATTTTAGTTCAGGGACATAACTGTATAAGTGTAGTTCGTTTTTTTTTTAATCTTTAATTATGCTTCTCCATTTTATATTGCTTTTGATGCTTCTTTCTTTTCGTGCCATGTAATATCTTTCATTCTCATATATCGCTGCCCCTATTGTTTTTAAGTCCCCCTCTTTTTTCTTCTTGGCTTCTTCCATTTGCCATATTTTTTTTAATAGTCTGATTTCTACATTCTTGTTGTGTCCAATCCTAGAGCGGTTTCCTTACTCGTTTAAGCTGCCTTCGCACCTACTTGTTCTATTATTGTTTCGTTTATTAATTCATCTATTCTTCTTATCCCTGCAATTGTCCTCAGCACCTTGATTTTATTGCTTTGTTTTCTGGTCATCTGTTTCTTGTTTGTATTCCTAACCTCTTATCCATTTGTTAGAGTTGGTCTAAATATGAATTTTATTTTATATTTATTATGTCTGAATCCCGGTTGTTTCGAAGTCTGCCATTTTCTGTTCCTGGATCTGACGCTGAACATTAGTCACATATATATAAAAGACCAATGTATATATGTGTATGTGTGTAGTCCTTTGTGTAAATGGTTTTATTACAACTATCGCATCTGCTGTGTGCCTTTCCGCTCGAAATCCATGTGCTGTCGTTTATTCCTCTCCCTCTGCTTAATCTTTCAGACTTCCATTATTATGCTTTGTTATCATTTACCTGGTGTGCTTAATAACGACATCGCTCTATAGTTTCCACAATCTTCCCTTTCTCATTTATATAGCGGTATGTTTATAGCCTTTTCTGAATCTCTAATGTTTTCTTCCTCTCTGCTATCTTATTAAATATTTAACCGTCTCGGCTGTTCTTTCATAGTGTCCTGTAGATTTTCATATTTTATTTTTATTTATTGCTTCATCTTATTCCTATTCCGTTATTTTCTCCACTCCCAGCACTTCTGTTATTCCTCTTGTTCGCTACCTACTTTATTATTATTCAGCAGTATTCTCGCTGATTCTGATCACTTGTAGCATCATCCGCGATCGAGCATTTGTCGGTCCATGTCAACCCCTCGGAGACCACGAACGCTCACTCTTTCTATGTTTCTCCATTATGATTATGCTTTCGCCCAGCCTCTTGTTTACATTAATGAAGTTAGAATAAAATGTATCAGCCTGAATTCTGACCTTATAACCACCCTCCTTCACAATAAATCACTAACTTAACCTAAGCTAAAAATAAGGACAAAGTGTAAAGTAAGCAGAAGATAAAATATCCCCAATAACATTACTATCTATTTGTTCTGAGGCATGAGTTTTGATTTGCTGCATTTCTTTAATTTGTTTATACAATACAAATAGAGGACTACGTCCTAATGGAGTGGAGAGTAAATTCATTGATTTCCTTTGCTATAATAGTTTATGCACAATGTTATTGTTATGTAGTTATTGGTCTGAATTTCATACAATAAATAGTTTAGTGTGTTACCCACAGATTATTACCTAACATGTATATTTTAGAATTACAGTTTGAATTTATGAATTTTAAGTTGATAATTATGACCGGCCAAAACACAATAATGAAATGGTATGGGGCTTTGACAGTTCTTCAAAATTATGAATTATGTGTTGCCAATGAATACAAGATGTACTATAATTTGTTTGCTGCACAGAGTGGGCTAAATTCGATGTTTCTATAAGGACAAGAAAGAACTAAAAAGAACAGGAAAAGATAGGGTACGACATAGGAAGTTTCAAGAAAGAACAACAAAGGTCTGGAAGGAAAGGGTAGGACAGAAAAGGATGTAAAAGATCAGGAAAAAAGGGTAGGGCGGTGCAGGGGAGGATTGGAAAAGACAAGGAAGGACAGAAAAGGAAAGACAGGATAGGAAAGGAGAGGAAAGGACAGAGGTCAAGACAGAAAAGGAAAGACAGGATAGGAAAGGAGAGGAAAGGACAGAGGTCAAGACAGAAAAGGAGAGGAGCATTCAGGAAAGTGCAAGCATGTGTGAAGTAGCGGGAGGGCGCATTACAACAATAAATTGTAAAAGTTTCTCACTTGCTGAATTAGTGTCCATGTTCCCCATATGATGTGGTATTGTAGAAGAAAAGGTATCCAGAACCAAGAATTATCTCCCTCCTGGCAACCTTCCACGTGCAGCCATATTATCTATCCCTGTAACACATCTCTCATAGTGACTTAGGGTTCTGTTCATGTATTGTAATGATACATGCAGCAGGGTTAGATAAGGGTTAGAGTGATGGCAGCCACGCAGCGGGATGTGACTTCACCACGTTTCACATAGCTACATGTGGATGCATTACCGATATTTATTATTTTCAAGTTAATTTCTACAATATATTGTAAGCATTTCTCACCTCTTGGATTCTTGTCCATGGACCCCATATTGTCTGGTGTGCATTGACATGACACCCAAGGATTAATGATGTAGCAGTCGATGGATTTTAGGCGACGGCGAAGGTACTACTTGTTAATAGAGAAGGTATCCGGAACCGAGAATACCTCCCTCCTGACAACCTTCCCCACAACCTCTACCTTTGCAGCTGTAAGATCCCTGTAACACGTCTCTCATAGTGGCCTAAGGTTCAGGTCTTGTTTTGCAATGATACATGCACAAAGGTTAGACGAGGTTGATAGAAGGCACCTACCTGGGATGCTGAAGAACTTTATTTCTACCTTAAAAATCCATGTTCCTGGACAAGGGTGCTATCAATGATGTTTTTGACAATGTACACACTGAGGAGTGTAGGTGGTGCATATAGTGATAAGTACATATTGTCCATTAAATTCTTCAATTCCATCTTCACCGCCTCTGACAATCCGCTTTTTCTCCCTTGCGTGGTTCGTATGTTGCGTTAAAAGTGTTAGGGACGTGTGGCTCCTCTGGCATTACGGATTCCTTGCACGCTGTCCGCATAGCTAAACCTGGGAAACTTTCTGAAAAATTGCATTTGAAGGATTTAGCGATAGCTACATCTATTTTAACAATTCACCTGATGAACTGCATCCATATACCTTCATTACGTTATTCCTGGTTTAAGAACTGTATTACTTTCATTGTTGTGTCCCGGGCTGTTGCACATTTTCCGGTGTTTTTAAGGGTTTGTTTATTTATAAGTAGACGTAATCACGAAAGAAGTATTTCTACACGTATTTACACTTAACTAACATACAGCATTCAAAGCACTAACCACAACAACATAATGGAACTAATAAAAAATTAAAATACACAAACACCTAGTATAAACTATAACTTAACTAACACAAGCCTTTCCAAACACTAAGCACAAAAAACATAATGGAACTAATAAAAAATTAAAACCAAGAGAAATTTCATACACTGTAATGTTATATTTTTTGTATTTAGAAGAAGATGCAATGTTCTTCATTTTTCTTTCCGTTTTTTTAAGTTCCTTTTGGGAATATAAGTCCTTATTTATTTCCTTCACGCTAATGTATGTTCGGGTCCTCATCAAACAGAGAAACACTTCTTCTAGAATTGCAGGGTTATATTTCATGTCCAACTTACATAGTTCGGCCACCTTTGCTATGACTGATTCGTCTTTTAAAGTACTGACCATGAACTTGTTTGAAGCACTTTTTAACTGTATTGCTTATAGTCAGCAACAAATCCGATGGATGAGTCAAGTACCCTTTGGATAGAACATGTATCCAATTTTTTTCCATTCCTTGTGGAGCAATTGGTGTCCGTGTTCCGAAATATGAATACTTGTTCCTGAATCGGTATGCAGCATATCCTGCAATGTACATCAGACCTGCCTCTTGCACTCGATCTGTTGCATTTTTGCAACCTTGGGTTTCACTACCTTGTGTTACATGTTCTTGTTGAATCAAATGAAACAATTGGTCATCATTAATTTCATCAGGGTCATCATTAGACTGCGGATAATATGCAACTTTTTTATGCTTTGCAAAAAGAAGTCCAAATAGTAACTGAAACTTATTTTGTTAACTGTAGATTTTATTTCTAATAGCTTATCAAAATATGCAAATAATATGCAAAAAACATGCAAAAAATATGCCAAAAAAAAATCCACAAAATGTTCACAAAAATGCATAAGACATACATACAATAAACATGAATAATAATACAAATAACATTTTCAACATTGTTTTTAATGAGTATAATTAATATTACAATATACAACCATAATCTTCTCGATATTTGCAACAGTAAGGTTGTGTCGTTTGTCAGTGAGGATCATTTTGTAGGCGAAAAAAGACCGTTCCACATCGCACAATGTACTAGAAGCATACTTAAAATTACTAAACAAAATAGCAACTATATCTTCTGGCGCCTGAATGTTTTCCCCCTGTAATATACGGTTGGTTGTGGTAATCGCAGAAAAAGCTGCATTTTTCTGTAAAACTTGTTGGAATTTATGTTGCACAATGTTGCCAAATTCTCCCCTAATTGTTTCGAAGCGCTGCACGGCGTCGTTCACTAGGTCCAAAGATTCGGCAAGCAATGCACCCCTTGCCTCCAAACGTTGTATGGTGTTCGGCAAAAAATGAAAGTGCGCTTTGATGTAATTGAGGTCGTTCGCCAACGATGGATTCGCCAGAACTTCTTGCGCTTTCCTTATTGTTTGAGCGTCCTCGGCATTGAAAGAGTTGACAACCTATGTAAAAAAATTTTTACAACATTAGGTTATACAATTTGGTGTTTAAAAATTGATCAATTCAGCCCAATTGTTGACACATACCTGTTTGATTGCGGTTGCATGTTCGGCGTAGAATAATGCGGCTTCAATCCACGTTCCCCTTCTTGTAATAACAGGCTCTGGTGGCAAAGGGACATCACGGAGTTGTTCTTTATACGTCTGAACTCTTAATGGAGCTTTCAAAAAGACTTTTTTTATCGTCGATATAAAGGAATTCACCAGCGAAAAGTGATTGCAAATTGTTTCAGCGACTCTATTAATACCATGCGCCAAGCACGTAAGGTGTATCAAGTTTGGATAAAACAGTGTCAACTCTTTTCCAGCCTTAATCATCGACGCCGCGTCTGATACGAGCAGCAATACTTTATCGTTGCCACCTCCTGGCCATAGTTTCAATAGAGCCGAATTGATGAATCGTGCGATTGTGGAATGGTTGGTTTTTTCCAATTGCTCGCAAGCAAGCAAATGCGACTGACCAATATATCTGCCGGTGGTATCGGTTGTTTCATCCACAGAAATCCAAACGAAATTATCTCCTATGTCATCCCGGATTTTTTTCATTTGAGCGTCGTAGCATTGTTGTAAATGATTCTTTCTTAAGGTTGACTCCCTGGGTATGTTTTCGCCTGTATATTTGTTCAAAAAAGCTCTCCATGTGTTGTTGTCCAGAGCATGCCACGGCATGGAAATTGTCACCATCGCTTGGCACAAATCGAAACTAAATGAATTTTCAGTTTCTGGATTGTTGTGTGCGGCTTCCTGACCGCTTGTTGACGCTCCCAACAAATCCAGGTGCTCTTGTGTGGCAAGATGTTGCGTCAATTGCGATTTGCGATTAGCAGTTATCTATTAAAACATTAAATACGTTACTTATCCGGATTATGAACAGTTTTTAAACTACAAGATTTGAATGAATGGTTCAAAAAGCGCCGTTACATTAATCGTTTTGAGGTCGACATCAGTTAATATAAATGATAAAAATGTATTCATAAAATACCACATATAAATGATAAAAATGGTGATGTGGCCATCATGTTACTTTCTCCGACTTGATAGTATCATTTATATTTACGTTTTCATGGTTTATTGAAATCATATTTTAAATGTACATCGAGCGTTGCGTAAACTCGGATGAAACTGACGTTTAAAACGTCAAAATTATGAAACATGGAAAAATTATACTTCAAATTCAAAAACTCGGTTTACTCAAAAACTAACGAGATTTAGAAAAAAACTTATTCTTTAGAAGTTGTTCATTTTGGCATTCTCTACAATTATTATTCAAATAAATTTGTTGTAACTATTATCGTTTCATAATTATATACCAAAAATTAAAAAAATAATAATAAATTTTTTTCTCGAATAGCAATGATTTTATGAAAAATATTTTCAAGCAAAAGATGTTCATTTCTTTGTTGTCTTCAATGTTTGTTTAAATGTTTTTGTGATATTTTTCATATTTAAGAAAATATTGGCAAAAAACAAAAAACAGTTAAGGTAAACACCCACTTCCGGTGTACGAAATTTTACCAAAAGCTTTTCAGTTCTCCGGATTATCAAATAAGACATATGTTCAAAGTTTCATATCGATTGGTTTATTAGTTTTTGAGATACAGCGCGCACAGACACACACACACACACACAGACACACACACACACACACAGACACAAAAATTTTTTTTCCAGAAATTGTTGAAATGGCATCTAGGGACCCCAAAACGGATATTTCCGTAAAAAAAATTTTTGAAAAAAAAATCACGATCACAATACTTTCTCGTACTTCGTAACGGAGAAAGTAAAAATGTATTCATAAAATACCACAGTTTTCATAAACATCTGCATTATGCAACTTACCTGCTTAGAACATGTTTTGCACTGAACACAGAGGCCATCAAAATGTAGACTATTTGTATTGCATTGTTTCAGCCACTTTTTTAGTTTAACAATTTGTTTTTTCGACGGTCGCTTCGTCACTTTCGACATGATCGACGGTTTAGAGACCACTCAATACAGCACTTATTTTAGGTTCCACTATTTACTTTTTTGTGTACACGTTATCAAATCGAAGCGATCTAAATAGCTCGCAATTGGGCGATGTTGGTGTAGTGGGTATAGGCGAGCGCATATACCTGCTGCACCGCGCTCCGTTTGGGGTTCGATTCCCCGCCCGGCTAAAAGATTTTTCGGGAACGAGAAATATTTGGTCGGGTCCGTGGTTGTTGTATACGTCTTCCATTATTCATTTCTTCATTTATTCATATATAATTCGTTAATCAGATTTTATCGCATGCAGCCAAATCTTGCTGTACTTTGAAAAACTAATTATATTGTGGCACTGCAAACAACAACAAAAATTAAGTAAAAATTAACAAAGTCTGCAATATGCAAAAAATATGCAATATGCAAAATATGCAAAAATTTTATAGCATATTTCGATCGAGACTAATATGAAACAACCTTCTATAATGAAATTAACATTGTAATTCAATTAATAACAAATATGCAATTGCATATAATCCGCAGTCTAGTCATCATCATTGCTATCTTTTGAATTCTGAGCCAATTTCTCAGGTGAAATATTAATTATATTAAGGAATAACTCTTTGGTCAAAAGAATTTCATCAGTTCCTATCTCAGGCTCTTCAACAGGCCAAGTGATGATTTAGATGGGGGTGGATAGGCATTCCGGTATTGTTTCAGATCACTTCTTCTTCTTCGGTGTAGATGAAGATAAACAAGAATAATTTAAATCCTCCTCTGTATAACGATTAATACTGAAAATTGCGTCGGAGTGTTTTCCCAGGATATACCACCTTGAATGATAGCGAAATTCATACCCTGAAGGATAGTCATTGTAGCTATCCATAGCCCTTATGAAAAGTTTTCCAATATATCTTCTTGCAACTGTCTAGCTAAAATATAAATAAAATGTTCCCCAAAGTTCTGTTTTAAAAAATTGTAAAGTGCCCGAAGGGAAGCATTGCTAATGACAAAACCTTTTTGAAAAGGCATCATTGTCTTCCTGCATCCAACTTTTGCATTCTGCATACAGTTGTCCATTACTTCTAATATTTTGTTTTGATGTGTAATGTCGACACCAAAACCATTAACACCTGAATGTTCAACAAATTTGAATTGTGAATTATGAACATCAAACTACTCATTCACTGCCGACACAAAACTACTAAACACTGCGTAGTTGGGACTATTAAGTAGTCCACAATTACCCGCCGACATAATAATAATAATAATAATAATAATCTTTATTCGTGCTAAACAAAAGGAATGTGTACACAAGTCAGAGGTGGCGAGAGAGCACATGCTATGTGGTAAAAAAAGACTTAATTAACACACATTAAAATTAACATATTAAAATTTAAAATTCAAAACTCAAAATCTAAAATATTAAAATTTAGAAATCATACATATTATACTCAATAGAATAAAATAAATATAGATAAAAAGAAAATCAGATAAAATTGTAAATAATAAAAGCTAGTAACTTAATTAAACACATACATATATAACACAATTTTAAAATCAATGACTAGATGAAGTACACTAAATAAAATGGTTAAAATGTAGATATTCCTGAATGCTGTAAAATGCATTTTTACATAAATATGATCGAATAGTTTTCTTAAAATTGTTTTTGTCAAGTGCTTTAATATTATTTGTTAACAGATTATAGAATTTAGGCCCGTGGAAGCTCACTCCATTTTGTGCTTTACTTAATCTGAGGCGTTTTGAGTGTAGAAACAGCTTGCGATGATGTATGTGACCATAACTGAGCCGCAGGTCGACCTGCTTGTTACAAAGCAGGACGAGCATCTAATGTGCGCTGGGTAATTCTGTGTCCCACTTTAAGATCGCCAGCACTGCCGCTATCAATGATCCGTTGAAAAATTGTTGTAGTCAATGGTTCACCGCACGTTGGCAACAATAGACCGTCAGCGACGAACCAATTTTAATAGATGTGGAACATCTGCAAATACAAATATTTGTCCTCTTTGACAACAGGGTATTCGAAGAAATTATTCCCAGAAGTTATATTCAGTTCTCCCCATACTCCCTTATTGCCCATATCTGACGTAACTGCTACAACATTAAATCCAGCACTGTGAAGATTTATTACTGACTCAATTAACATCTTCTTTGTCATGGGATGGTCAAATTTGTAATAAATAGGTTGCTTCCATTTCCTAAAAAGTCCTTGAACCATAATTACCTGAACTTTTGTGCAAGGACCAACTAACTTTTGTGGTTTTTGAATGAAAACAAACCTTAGGAGATACAGCCATTTCGTCAAATGTGATGACTTTGGTTCTTTCAAATGAAGTAAACTCTTTACCTTTTACCTGTATCACCGCAAGCACGTCCAACAAAAATCGTTCTCGGACATCAAAATTTTGGAGAGCCCAATTTGTTAATTATCCCAATGAAGGAAGTGAGAAGTTCAGTTTTTGCTTAAGGTATATATAAGTTTTCGGGCTTACACTTCGAAAAAAAAATGGCTGCAGCCTAGTCTTCATTTATGCTTTTCTGTGATGCAACGCATTTGTCCTGGTGTGAAATATGAAGTAAACAACTCATTCACGTTTTCTTCAGCAGCCTTTTGCAATTCTTCAATGTTGGATTTAGTACTGTGTATTTCCTCTTGAAGGGCACTGACGAATGTCATAATTTCCTTATATTTATCCTTTTCCTTTAGAATGTCTTTATTTTTCTGAGCCAATTGCAATTTTAAAGATTTGACCTCCTCTTGGAGTTGTTCAATTATATTCAAATCATCATATTTAGACTGTAGGTGGAATTCACTTACTGATTGGAGATGATGTGATCCGACCTTAAGCCAATCGATAGTCTGGTTTCGATTATCAGTTTTTATTGCTGTAGAATAACTTATACGGCAGTTTTTTGTGCAATTCTCCATCATGAACCTGAAATCAGTTAGCTATATTAATTTACTACAAATACGTGCATGGCAAACAAACATGATAAACAAACATTTGTGAAATTTGAAATCCCACAATGTTTTGTGGGTTTTCTACAACATTGTATCTACGCCCAATGCAGTTAAGAAGAATAATGTTTGTAATGTGAAATTTTGTGATTTCACAATAAGTCCATGCAATTGGAAAATATTCGCTTTAAAGACTCCTTAAATTATTTATAATACAACTACTAAAATAAATAGGTGTACCGTTGTTTACGTGTCCACGATGGACTGTTTTGTGTAGTAGAGGATTTTTGGAAACTCCTAACCTTTCTAAGAAAACTTTATTTGGTATTCACTCTTTGTGATTGTGAAAAGAAAAATCACATATGTTAATTACATGTTGGTGTATACACCATGTGTCCGTTCTCAAAGTCGAATATATAATTTTCAGATGTAAACTTATTTTACAGAAAAAGTACTAGAGTAAACAAATTTTCTGGATGTAAACATGTACCAGAATGTATTTATTATTGATGAGCTGCGTGAGATGAGAAAATTAACTATCGTTCATTGCATGTACAAATGGTCGAAGCCATGACATATAGTGAACATCTGAAACTTGCAATTTGAGTGTCAGTTTCATTATTCGATGCTTGTTGAAAGTGACAATGGCAATAATTGGGGAAGCAGGAAACAAGGGTGTACTTTACATGAATATTTCTCCTCAAATTTGATAATTGCCGCTTGTTCGTTACAAACGCCAAATGACGTTTTTGCATTACCCATAAATGAAGAGTACATTATATTTTCAACTTTGTTCCCGCGTTTTGTACTTCTTCGCATGTTCATTATTTCCCCAAATCGAGAAGCTGTTAATCTTATACTTCGCTCCTCAAACCACTTGAGATTTGAAACTTGCCCTCGAGTTTGAAGTTAATATTTCCTTTAATATAGTTTTCGGTATATAATCCAGGTTCGGAATCATTCGTAATAGCCTTATGCAATATTTCGTGAAACTTACCCTGCGAGTTAAACGGTATTACTGCTGCTTTACACTACGTTTCGTATTGCCCACCTATACATTTGCAAACAATTGAATTGTAGTGTTTTGGCATCATTTCGAACAAGGCTAGATGCATGAATTACCAATCTATTTAAGCAATACTGAATATCATTTAATAAGCCACAATTTTCCATTCCTGGTATATTATTAATTTCGTATTTTTTGTGAATTTAAAATATTCAATGACTTCGTATTCCTTGTGTTCTCCGAAAATATGTGATCACATATTTTGTATATCCTTTTGCAGTAGTAATATTTTATGGTGCATTCCAATGTCTTCGCTAGTTCGATACCTTGCCGCTATAAGAATTGTGAATCGAAATCGCTTGATGATGTTTCGGATTAAATTACAAAGATACGGAGAAAGTCGTATATTTTTTGAGGTACTACGCCTTCGATCTTTACGAAATTAAAATACATTTTCTACAATTTAGCCAAGATATTTTTACTTACCACATAGTTCTTTTAGCTTCTTACAAAAATCCCTTGGCAAATGATTTTTACATTCAATTTTCTCGACACTTTGCAGACTGTAAGGTTTATTTCGAATGATTTTTCTATAGACTCTGTTGTCACCGTCTCCCACTAGTTTTAAATATTTTAGGACGTACATTTCCAAGCTACCTTTGAAATCATCTAAAATTATATCAGCCTCCATGTTGGTTGATGTCCCATTCCAATTTCTATAGCATTTGTAATTTATTTAATGATTTAAATTGACACTACAAAATTTATTTCGCACTCCTATAAATATCAATTTCTTTGTGCGGTAATCCATAATACATGCTTAAAAAATAATTATCAATTATATTTATTCCATTAAATACAAATCATTATGTATCCCTACCACACCAGATGACGCATTATAATTGATATTGTATGATCGTTTGCACCAAGCTCCATTTGTTATCACGGCAATGTATGAAATTCCGTAAATATCAACATCACCATTATCTTCACCTAATTGTATTTCTTCCATGGCGGCCTCTGCATTGAAGTCCATGCTGTTTTATAAATGACATCCGAAACAATCTCAAGATAATTACTGAAAGTTTTACTGGCCATTGAAGGAATATTTATAACCGCCTGCAGTTATTTAATTTGATAATAGCCCAAGTCCCGTTGATATTGACCCCAAAGCAACTACAGTGTTAATATTGGCCTCGGACTCTGGTCTATCTGTACTGATTTCCTTCATAATGTTGCACATCTTACACTTCAATGTGAAAATGCTCTTCAGTCCTTTCCATTCTTCACGAACAATGTTCATATTTATGAAAGAACAATCAAAAGAAGTATGTGTTTTCCCATTTAAAATTTGTTCAAACACAAAACCAATGTTAACGACACTCCCACCCAAATTCGATAGCTCCATGTTGTTAGTGTGAGTGTTGTCTACAAATTAATGCGAGTCGTCGCTCTGAAATGTCATAACGTTGTTTTCTATGTCTTGAATTTCAACCGAAGCACTCGTATTAACAATGTTTACTCGTCCTGAAATATATTGACAAAATCAGTGCCCTAGCGAAGAACTGTCATCGAGTAGGCTTAAAAAAAAGAAAAGCATAGATCGATGCTTACGGTGGACTTATTTCATGATACAATCCAGTGGGAGCGAGCAAAGTATGAAAGTGAATATAAATTGATTATTGTGAATGAAACTTGCCATGATCATTAAATTGTATTCAAATTGTTACACAATGTCGAAAAAAATGTACATGCTTGTTCTCTTCTGACAATAAAACTACACTACTAATAACTAGGTTGTTCATAAACGCGAATTTTGTTTTTTTTTATTGAAATGACAACGAACATATCTGTTTTGATGATAATTACAACCATTTTTGATTATGTGTATCGGTCTGTATGTGGGCTTTACAGGGCATTACAAATTCGATATTCTACCATTACTTTCTCGGTAAGAGAAATTTGGTTAAATGAAGGCAAAATAGCGCATTTTAATGCAGAATAATTTGTTGAAAATCAATATAAAATACTTCCGGAGATACCAGGAGGAAAACCAAAAAATCCATTTTGGTTTTAATTTTTGTACGACTTTATTACTGGTTATTTTAAAACAGCAAGAACACTTTGTTATGACACTTTTGTAGGCTCTTCCAGAACATAATTTTATTTTTCAAATACGTTTCGTTATTTAGATACGCACGTCAACTTAATATTTTTTAATACGGACCTGGATTTTTTATTTCATTTTTGATAAGCTTTCTACATCTCAAAGCTAATGGTGTAAGTTACTTGCTATAAAATTGTTTGCTAAAGGAGTTTAAGCTTTCACAAGTATGCATTGACTTTGTCAGCAGATAAAAATCAACAAGTATCTCCAAGTCAACGGCAATCTTTTTAACTTTTCGAAAATTAGACATTGTTAATTTCCAGAAATATTATTTTACGCTTTAAAAAAAAATCAATTTTCGTATTTTCTTGGGGGTCTATATAGCTGATAAAAAAAATTAAGCAATCTTAATTATATTAGTAACTAAAGAAACGGATGTTATTCGAGTTGTTAAATAAGTTTCACAGCAATTCTTTTAAGGGGGTTTTCTGGTTTGCAGCTCCGATTTTTTCCTCAATTTCAACATTTTTTTTAAAGCTAAAATCAAACAATAAGTTAAACAATGCTTATATCCTTTTATTCTACTATCTTTAAGCGGCATTAAAACATTTTTTTCATCCCAAAATGTCGAACCGTCATTGAGGAAAATGGCGCCGAAGAAGGTCATGCTCGTCGTACTCCGGTAGGCGGGCGCACCCGGTGCCTGGTCACTGGGAGGTCTAAAACAGACGCGACCAAAAAATTATTCAAATATATAAGTGTAGCTATGGTTGGTACCTCGGAGAAGTTAAATCGTCATTTTTTCACAAAATGGCGGCCATTTGAAAAAAGGTAAAAAAATCGACATTTTTTTGTTTATTTAAACGTACGTAAAATCCAAAATGCTAAAGCGATTTTAACTTTCGAGGTAGCAACCAAACGTACGTAAAATCCAAAATGCTAAAGCGATTTTAACTATCGAGGTAGCAACCATAGCCACTCCAGTAGTTTTTCGGCAATCCATGCGCCCAGCAAAAAAAAATGTGAGTTTCGGGAAATCGCGTTTAAAGTTTTGGAAATGGTTTTCGTCGGTTTTTTGTGACTTACAGTCAGTCTGCGATGCCTGGAGCATACAGTACGCCTTCCTCGATCTCGTAGATCTCGTTTGCCTGCACCGCTTCCTCCCGGGCCGCAGATCTGGCTCCTTTGCTGGCCGTAGACGCCCGATGCTCCGAGCGTACAAGCCGGGCCGCGTTGCACTTTCTACAGAACTCGAATGCTGTGCCAGTTGAATCCCCATGACATTAATTTTGTGCGCGATGCCCTTGAAGCCGTCGTTGAAGATGATAGCCAAATTGTTCGCAGTTTCGACAACTTGTTTACCGGAATAGATGTGTTTTGGGGAAACGTCCAAAACTTTGCAATTTGCAAAATGATATTGAGTCTTCAATATTTTCAAATATTTTTAATATTATATAATAAAGGACAATTAACTGATTGTATAAATCTTTGACATATAAAAAATGTTGGAATTCAATTACTTTTCCTAAAACAATTGATAGCTGCATTATGCGAGATTTTAGTGTTAATTCATCATGTGCTATATTTTGGATGGTCTCATTAATTTTTTTAATGACTTGGGAATTAACGCTGTATCCTAATTTTATTTGTTCTTCTATTTTCATTTCGTTCTTTTCTAAATGGTTTAATATGGTATTTATTCTTTCGCCGTCTTGGGCATCTAAATTTCCAGTAACAATTTTAATTATGGATCCTAATCCATTAACTATACCTCTTTTGGTTCTATTTTTCATCGAATGTAAGTTTATATTGTTTATCTTTTCGTTGATACAACCCTTTGTAAAGTTTAATACTTGATTATAATTTTGGAAGTATTTTTCATAAACAGAAATATTTTTCAATGTTTTATGTAGGTATTCATATTTAATATGTAATTTATTGAATTCAGTAATTACTGAACTAATATCATAATAATGAACAAGAGTGTGTTCACTCTTTTGCAATTTGGCTGGTCCCAAATTAATCGGTAATATTTGCGACGAGAAGGAGGGCCTTGGAACCGAATTGTCTCTTTTAGGACACCCTAAATAAATATGTACAAATGTTTTAGATTTGTTTAAATCGTATTCCAGCATTAATTTTACTTTTTCATATTTTAGTCTATCCAAACCACAATCCAGTTTTGGTATAGCTTAGTTTGTTATTTTATTATTATTACAAAATTTACGAAGAGAAAAAAAGTTTTTTTTTTCGAATCATTTATTTGGTAGGTACTTGATACATATTTATTTTTTCTACTACTTACCGTATATTGATTAATTCCCTAACAATAAACTGTACGGATATAATCTATTTTTCTGTAATCCAGGTTACAGATAATAAACAACCATTATAGAACGTTACGGCGGCGGCATCGACGGGAGAACGTCACATCAAACGTCAAATAATTAATCTACATTTTTATATAATCGGAAACCATTATGGAAACTGAAAGTCATTCGAACAATTGTACTCCACCAGAAATTAGGAAATCTGCTCAAGATATCCAGTAGGGATTACTACCGATTAGATCCCGTCCAAAATATGACTTCGCATACAAACAATATATGGATTGGTGTACAAGAATGTGAAAACTATCAATGAAACCGTTATGATTACATACATAGAAAACATTTCCAAAACTAAAAAACCTTCAACATTGTAGACCACATATTACAGTTTTTTTTTGTAATGGAGACGTGGCCGCGCCGATGCGACAACGTCACACATCAAACGTCAGATAAATTAATTTATATGTTTGTATTCGGTATTCATTATTAAAAGTGATAGGGATTTCAGTCGTAGAAAAAGGTATCTGTACAACGCGAGTGAATATGAAAGCCCATATCGAGGCCTTTACGGCAGTACCTCGTAACTGCAAAAATGAGACTTTTCAGAAAGCGCCAAAAACGTACAATCTATGAAAAATGGGAAAAAATGTCAAAGTTTTTCTTTTGTGACACAAAGTGAATTTTGGGAGTAATATTTAAAGTGTAATAAATATAAAATCCGTTTATTACTAGAAAAAACGACAGTTATGAGGTACTGCTTGAATTTGTGGGTTAGTTACGAGGTACTGCAGCTTTTGAATTAGTCAGTCAATGAACAAGGTAGTAGGTAGGTGAAGAATTTTTTGTTAATTGAAACATGAACAATAGGTAGTATGTGAACAATGTTTTTTTTTATTGTAAATTAAAGTAAATTGAACTCTGAGAAAATAAAAATAAAGGTATATTATGAACCTATATAATATAACAAAAATTTCTAATATTAATTATTTTGAACAATCTTAAAGATAGACACAAAAAACCTAATGTAACAGGTTGTTATAAAAATCCCAATAATCTTTAGGAATTACTTGTTTAATGTCTTGCAAATGTTGATATTTGGTTTGCGGAATTGGGAGCTGCGATTTAAACAATGGGCGTCTGGATAATATCTTGAAATCGTCGTCAAAATTAAGTTTATATTGGATCTTCCCGTCTTCGTACTTGAGCACACGAATATCCGTAACAACTGGGTCGTGGGCAACTCTTCCTGGTCGAATGGAATCATATTTCATCAAAGGTTTATGTCCAAAATTCAAGAAAAACGTGTATTGTGGCTTCTTTGCAACATAAGGAAACTTCTTTCGCGCAGCTTGAGTATAGAACATATAATCATCCGGCACGTAAATTTCTTTATTCTTTAGTGCGGTTTCAATTGTGCTATGGACTGAATCACACTCCATTTGTGTGTGTCCCTTGATTAGAAATTTTTGCGTTATGGAAATGTTATTTCTCGCTTTGAAAAAGTAATGCATTTGAAAGCACACTATTTCAATTTTGCGCCGTGCAGCCATCGGAAAATATTATGATTGGGCTTTTAGAGCTTGTAATGCAATGCTCCTCCAAGTAGTTCAGCAAAAAGGAGGCGAATACTGATGCTTGGCCATCGGCAGTGGTTTCATCGTACCAATAGCAATTACAATGATGCGTGGCTATATTATAAACGGTAAAATTATGGTTACATAATTTTGTCTTATAATATAGCGCATTTGCTGGGACAGGAGGACAAAGTTTCCCAATTTTGCGTTTTCTTTGTCTTCATTTTTTTCATGTCTGGCTCTGTTCTTCAAATGTATGTGTCTGTCATATTCTTCTTGGTCCATATTTTCGTTCTTGTACTTGAAGCAATCGTTGCATTGGTCTTTTCTTGGAAGGAAAAGTGAAATATTCATATCTTTGACCATATTTCTGAGAATGGAAAAACACAATGGTTCTTTCGACAGTCTCTTACAAAACTTTACGTACTCTTGATGCAACAATGCATAGGACTGGAATGTCTGTTCTAAATACATTTTATTTGTATCTTTTCGACAATAATGCGATGGTAACTTGTTTAATTTATCAAGAATATTGTCTCATAACTGCTTTGTCTTCTTGAAATAAATCAGATCTACGTGGTCGTTTACTGATTCTGGACTCTGTAGAATCATTCATACCGTGAGTACTATCTTCCACCCAGTGTTTCACAGACCACTCGTCCAAGCACAATGTGCTAAAATATAATGATTTGCAGACCGGGATTTTTCCGTTTTTAGTAATCAGATTATATTGAAAAGTTCCAGTTCGCACTTTATTGTTTTCACAATATTTTGGTCTTTTTGTTACAGTTTTTTGCACAGTATTGCAGACATAAACTTTCCGTTGGTCCCAGCTCATCGTTTTCCAAAATTTTTCAAACATCTGTAACCTTTCCTCTTCTACAATCTCAGAACAACGTCTTGTTTTTATTTTTTTAACGCAATTGCACCGTTCTCCCAGGGACCGTTAAATTATGTCTTTATTGTGAAAAGTATTCCTCTGACCGGATGGCTTAGTGAATCCTAGGTACTTTTCCCCAACCATACGTTTTCTTTTATTCAGTTTTCTCTTATTCATTCTTAATTTCCGATTGTCACGTTCTCCTTCGATAACTTCATTCGATGCTTCATCCTCTTTCCTTCTTTCATCCTCTTCATTATCCACTTTAGCTTCTGGTTCAGGATCATCTTCGTTTTCTTCTGATTCGCTGTTTCCATCTTCTGGATCAACTTCGTATTCTTCTGATTCTATGCTTCCGTCTTCTGGATCATCTTCGTGTTCTTCTAATTCGCTGGTACATACCATTTGTAAGGAGCTGGTGTTACGGTGCATAATTGACTGAATGTTTAACAACGTGTCCGACTCCGGTGTGACCATCACATCAACTTTCAGTTCATTTTCACTATTTGGGTGGATGTCGGGTAAACTTGAAGAATTGCAATGGCTGGTAAGTATCACTTGTAAAGGGCTGGACCAGCACCAGGTGTTAGTGTGAATAATTGACTGAATGTTTATTGACGTATCCATCGGTGTGACCATCAAATCATCTTCCAGTAGGATAATTTCAGCTTCATTTACAATATTGCTGAAATCATCTGGACTAAGAACATTATTAACAATTGAAACGGAATCGTCGTTATTAGAGCTGTTGTTTTCTTTGTCGTTTCCAGCTGGTATTACAACAGGATCATCGAAACGGCTTTTATAGTTTCTTCTGTAATTTTCAGACGGTAATGACTGTTTATTTTGAGCAGCTGCTAGCTGCGTTATCTTCGCAGTACGTGAATTCATGATATCTGAAATGAACAGTACCTCGTAAGTGAAATGTTGCAGCGCAACATTGAAAAAGGCAGTACCTCGGAACTGCACCCATAAATTAAATCAGTGAAACACAAGATACATCAAATCAAAATTCAAAAAGTAATTAGCAATTACCAATCTAAGATAAGTTTAGCTGCAATTCATAACATGTATTATAAATTTTGATCAGTATTTACCTGAATTATACGCACTTTAGAGGTTAATAGTAGCGTGACGCCGCTCAAAGTAGTGACACTGGTGTCACTTACGAGGTACTGCGTCAGAAAGATTTAAATTCTGACTTGACGGTTGGGAGTTATTAGTTTTCGAGCTGCTCAACAGATGGAGATGCACATTCTACATAGATTTATATTAAAAACCCAAATTTCATGAAATGTTAGTTCCTGCCGTAAAGGCCTCGATATCTCACTCAGCCAAACTTGTCTTCGTGAGATATGGGCATCGTATCCACTCTTGTTGTACAATATACTATACTGTAGGAATTATTTTCTTCACCAAAAGTTTTTTAAATTCATCTTATGTTGTACTTTTGGATATAACTGGCGTAACATAGAAAGGCCAATAGTTGCAAATTATTGTAAATTGAATTTACTGAAAACACCCCGATTAAAATAAGGAGACGTGACAACATACCATACCGTTCGCATGATTTTCGCGCATACGTATTGTTTAGTATCAAAAACTGGAAAATTACCAAAAATTGATACCCGCAAAAGTACTGAGTGGCAATTTAGCTTTCTTCATCTTCAAGAGCTATTTTTCATATTTTATTTGACGGTCATAGAAAAAAATCACCGAATATTCGCCTCTATTGTGCGCCGTTCTTTAATTTTAAAATTGCGGCACGTGAGTCTTGGGTATAGGTCATCCAGCGCTGTAAACGGGGAACCCCAAGAATTGGTCCATTAATGGTGTGGACGAAGGTTCGCTATCTACGCAGGGCCTGGCAGTGACGCGGCGATGCTCGTAAATATTGAGTTTAATGGGTCTGCTGACAGTTTTATTGCCATTTGCGGTGAGCGGCATTGCCTTTGTTCGGTATTTTTAGAGGTTCGGGCCAGGCCCTATACCTGAGGCGTCCAAAGTTTTTGCTGCGAGGGCCAGTTTGGTATTTAAATTCATTAGCGGGGGCCAAGCATTGTAAATATGTGAATTAGAGATGGGCAAAACGGTTCACTATTGGGAACGGTTCCGAACCGGTTCACTCACTGGAGTGAACCGGTTCCTTGGAGCGGTTCACGGATCTTTTCTAGTTATATACCAGGTTGTTAGAAATTTCAAATTTACCGCCAAAAAACGGTTCAAAGGAACCACATGAAGTTCGCCCGGTGAACCGTATGAAGATAATTGGAATTGGTGTAGTTTACACTGGATCCATTAGAGAGAGCTACCAGTGAAAAAAATAATCATTTTATTACGGAACTGAGGAACCACGTTCTTTTCTTTGTTGAGAACAGGTTAATTGTACATTTATTAAAATCTCTAATGAAAGCAATTTCACGTTATTAATTGTGCTGTGATATTAAATGCCATTTCTTAGAGAAAAGGTGATAAAAAGGTTTTACTATTAATTGAAACAACAGAATAAAATGTTTATGAAAAAATACGATACTTTTCTTGGTCTCAAACAAGAGTCGTTCAAAGACTACAAAATATAAACAAATTACTTATTGAAATAATAATAATAATATATATTTATCAAAATTCAGGTACAATTTATAAATTACAAACATAATGTTCATTGTGAGAAAAAGTGACTTTTGTACTTCCTGATATCAAATTTTATTTTATTTACTGTACTAGTTTCAACTCTTTTTTACGTAGTCATCTTAAGCAGTATACTACAAAAATTTTTACATATTTTACATGATTTATATTATAAGTTATTGTATTGTTAGTTTAATATGTGTTATTTTTCTTAATTAAATATTTAATTTTATTGTATTGTTATAATTGTTATAAACAACATAACACCGATATATCAATATCTCAAAAACCCATACTAAACATATCCAGAACAACAAATTACTCATAACTCAGGAACTAACAAATATATCATAACAATCAAACAAAAATCAAATTAAATAATATTATATTTCAAACACATTATACGGCAACCCATGTTACACATAACTATAACATAACCCAAACACGGAAGGTCATTTAGAATAACCTCAATTAATACTGAAATGAAATCAATCATAAAGCGTTTTTCAACATTTAATAGGTAAATATTAACAATAATCAATCAATCACAATATAATACAACAATAGGTATCATACATATAAGATTTGGTTGTGTAAATAATGAATACTTTTAACATTTGCAGACCTAACCCCAAAATAAACACATGCACATGTATCTACAGATTGAGTTTTTATAAAATTGACGTGTAAGTATTTTATAATAATTCTAATTTAGAACGTAAATATTGCTTTTAACTATAAGAATTATAACAATACAATAAAATTAAATATTTAATTAAGAAAAATAACACAGATTAAAACTAACAATACAATCACTTATAATATAAATCATGTAAAATATGTAAAAAAATTTGTAGTATACAATCACTTATAATATAAATCATGTAAAATATGTAAAAAAATTTGTAGTATACTGCTGAAGATGACTACGTAAAAAAGAGTCGAAACTAGTACAGTAAATAAAATAAAATTTGATATCAGGAAGTACAAAAGTCACTTTCCTCATATAAACCACCTGATAAAAACATGGATTAAATTTAACATCACAAATCAAAGTTCAATTAAATGATAAATATATAGATCAAATACTACTAAATAACTATTTATATTTATTATTAAGTATTTGAGACTTGCGAAAAATGTATTGTTATTTAATCGATCTTCAATCAAGTAAAGGACATCATCCTGAACGTTATTAAATGAATTAGTTAATGTAATATTGTTATATGGTTTTTGCGCTACCGTTCTATATTGCTATGCTTACTGCGTGTGTATTTAGTCACGTTCGAATGGCTTTCCCGGACTAACTTCGGTTGCTAGGAAACTCGCAAAATAACAAGCCTGTTCTGAATCATGACAGTCCTAGTACCGTTATGGGCTAGATAAAAGAGCAACGATTTTTAATTATAAAAGTCGTTTTGAACTATTTTTATAACTATTTAAATCGGTAGTGCAAAAAATACTATACAACACTCGGTTCGTTAAGTGCATTCAAACAGGTCTCAAAAATTAAAAATACGAGGCCCGTCGACCTGTTAGAGAGCACTTACCGAACTTGTGTCGTAATATACTATTGCGTTGGTTTAGTACTAGGCAAATCCACAGTTTACTTACCTTGTCTAATTCTTAATGTCGCCCTTATATTACTCTTTCCTATGCCTGGGATAACGAGGAAAAGATTTAGATACAATATTGTGTAATGTTTAATTGTGATATTTACAATAAAAAAAGTTTTGCTAATAATTAATAATGTATTTATATATACTTAAATCTTAACTAAAATAAAATATTGCTACAATAAATCTAAGTTATTATTAACAACCAAAATTTGGCTTATTTTTTTGATGTTAATCTACTGCGTTTTTCTGTAGAAATTTGTCCTGCCTTGGAAAAAATTCGTTCACATGGAACGGAAGTTGCAGGGATGCAGAGCCTTTTTGTCATTATTTTATATAGGTTTGGATACACCATTTTTCGGGATTCCCACCAAATCAGAGGATCATTTGTCCTGGCTATATGAATTTCTGATAAGTATTTATCTAACTCGACGATTGCTGCAGCAGAGGGGTCATGGGTTCCTTGCAGCTGGCTGATTGTGGCATCAAACTCTTCCCAGATTGAGGATTTTGAAGAGCCTGCTGTACCAGATTCAGTTTGGGCTTGGTGTTGATTTTCTCTGGAGCAAGGAGGTTCTTGTCTGGTGTAAGGTGCAATTTTTGCTACCAAGCCTTGATATGTAGTGTTGAATGAAGATTCATTCCCAAAGCCCTGTTTTTTGAATCTGGGATCTAATAAAATAGATTGAGAAATAATTTCGTTTCCTTCCCTACCTCCAAATCGTTTTGTCAGACCTTCTAATAACCTCTGTCCTAATTTTTGTATGGTTATTGGTAATGACTTTATCTCCAAATATGATCTAACTTTATTGACCATTACCCTAAAAATAACCGACGTTTTTGACAGAGACACATTCTTTTCAGAAGAAATTTCTGCAGTTATATCATTAAATACCCTAAGTAAATTTATACAATGTTGCATCACAACCCAATCCTCAGTCTGCAAATTATTTGTTTGACCTAATATTGCCAATGCAGAAACAATGGCTTCTTTGTTTATAAGAAATCTTTCCAGCATATCGAATGTGGAGTTCCATCGGGTGGGTACATCTTGTTTTAATTTCACGACTGCTTGATTAAGCTTATTCTGCATCTCGTGCAATTTACTTAAAGCGAAACTACTATGTTTAAAGTATTGCACTATAGTTTTGGTCCTGTCGACCAAGTCTTTAACATTACTATTAATTGCATTTTGGACGACAAGATTTAAAGAATGCGCAAAACAAGCAATATGCCTGAATTTTAAAATTTCAACTGCATTTTTCATGTTGGGCGCATTATCTGTCACTACGGCACAAATTTTGTAGTCAATATTAAATTTCCTAAGGACTTTTCCAATCCACTCTGATATATTTAAGCCCGTGTGTCGTTCGCCAAATTCAGAGCACTCTAATAACACTGATTTCAAACATGTATTTTTGTCAAAATAATGGCATGTAAGTGCATAAAAACCGATATTATTAATATTAGTCCAACCGTCACAAGTTAAACATACAGCTGATGAATCGGCTAACAAGGCCGTCATTTTTTCTAAAATCTCATTATATACGACAGGCAATAAAGAATTTGATAATGTTTTACGACTGGGCAAATTGTAACTTGGGCACAGAAGTTTCACAAACTTCTTAAATTCTGGATCTTCAACTATAGAGAATGGATGATACTCCTTACATACCATTTTTAATAATTGAGTATCAATCATTCTTGATTTATTTAAAGGTATTGGTTTTATGATATCCACATACCTACTCATCAAATGCTGGGAATGACCTAAAGTTAATGGTGAAAGAGTGGACGCGCTATTGGAGGATGATTCAGGTGTAGACAGTGCAGATCGTGAAGGTCCTGGAGTGGAAATAGGGCATGAACTGGTGTGAGATCCAGAAGACTCAGGTCGGGAAAGAATCCTCCGTACCTCCAAACTTTGAGGATCATCACAAGATGCAGTTGAAGACAAGGGAGATCGTGATCGTCTTACTGTGCCTGTTGATAATAAATCTTCTCGCAAGATTGGCACAGTGGGGTGTTTATTTTTTAAGTGCCTTTTAAGGTTTCCCGTTGATGTTCCTCCGGCCATGGATATAATTGTTTGGCAGTACCGACATCGCCCTTTTCCTTCCACTTTGATAAAATGGTACCAGATGTTGCTCCCACGTGATGACATTTTAATAAAAATCTGAAAATATTTAATAGAAATAAGAAAATAAAATAATAAATTACATTTTATATATTTTTTCTTAATTGCTTGTATAATTGTAACATTTAATAAACTTTATCGATTGTATTCAGCTAAGCTTTATTGAGTGAAATCATTAATATCAAAAGTAATTAAGTTTAATATTTCTAGTTTCTGAGCCAACTAGATCTATAGAAATGAAGTTCTGATTCACCTAGATGCAAACTTGTAGCCATGATCTGTAAATTCTTGGCTGATTGATATTGATTTTATAGTAATCACTATTACTTGCTTCATAATTATTACATATTATGTTTGTTACTTGTAAGAAAGAAGACTAAATGAGTGTTGTACACATATATTCGCAATATATTCCTATTTAAGGTAATTATGTAGCATATATCACTATTCAAAACTAAGAAGTATATTACATAAAAATATGCATAGCAATTGTTAAATGAATATAGAAATCAGTTCAATAATAATATACATTGTAGTTATTATAAACTAAAACTGAAAGAAATAAGTATACTTACATGGATTCCAATTCAGGATAAATGCCAGAATTTGAAAACGAATTTGGAATCGAAGGCCAAAAGTACCTAAAAAATATGTTTTATTTATTTAAAGCATACTGAAAGAACTAATTTAATCAAAAAATATATAATATGGGTATTCATGGTATGGCCACAACTGCAATATATTTTAACTTTTTGCCTATTTTATACTTGAAAATATGAAGAACTGAAAAGCTATTGGTAAATATTTTTAAACGGGAATTGGTTATTTAATATTTACTTTACTTTTTTTTTGCTTGTTTCTGAATAGATTAATTTTTAAAATTGCAACTTTTAGTTTTTCCCTGTCATAGCTTCTCTTATTTTTACACGTATTAACATCATTTAATTTTAATTTAAACAATTCAATAAGATCTCCCCATTTTCTATTAATAAGAAAAATAATCTTAATTGTTAGCAGTTAACAATACCACGGAAAATTATGAACACCCTCAATGTTAATGGCCAAATCATGAATACATTGTTGAATTAAATTTAACTATATACATTTTAAAAAGTAATATCTATTAAAATTTGAGTACTTACTTAATTATTAGCTGAAACGAAGATTTAATCAATTTGCAGAACCGCGAGTTGAACAAGAATGGCAAGAAAACAGACACTTCCACATTCACTGTAAGGGTCGAAGAGAACTTAAACTTTCTTTGAAAAAAGAAACAAATCACGCCGGGGAAACCCAAAGAAATGAACCGACAATTGCGTGAAGTTCTCGCGGAAAACTTCATGCGGTTCAGCGAGAACCGCATGAAATTTCCGCAAATAACTTCAAGCGGTTCACAACGGGAACGCCGGTTCGTTCAAGGAACCGCATGAAACTCGTGCGTATCTCTTGGAACCGCATGAAACTCGTGCGTATCTCTTGGAACCGCATGAAACTCGTGCGTATCTCTTGGAACCGCATGAAACTCGTGCGTATCTCTTGGAACCGCATGAAACTCGTGCGTATTTCTTGGAACCGCATGAAACTCGTGCGTATCTCTTGGAACCGCATGAAACTCGTGCGTATCTCTTGGAACCGCATGAAACTCGTGCGTATCTCTTGGAACCGCATGAAATTCGTGCGTATCTCTTGGAACCGCATGAAATTCGTGCGTATCTCTTGGAACCGCATGAAACTCGTGCGTATCTCTTGGAACCGCATGAAATTCGTGCGTATATCTTGGAACCGCATGAAGTTTCCGCAGGTGCTTCATACGGTTCCGTCGGGGAGCTTCTACAAGTAAGGGTACGCGTCTAGTTTTCGCTTTTTAAGAGACAAATTAAAAAAATAATATAAATATTGGTAAACAAAATCACTATGTTTTACTATTTATAATGTGTAGTACGAAATAATATATATACACACTACAGGTAACGGTTGTGTGCATGTGTTGGTGTTAGTTCACGTCGCTAATCATAGATGGCGCTTCTCTATTCCAATTTATCAACATCCCTTGTCACTTCCTGTTATTCCATGTTTAAAGAGCAGAGGAACCGCGGTTCCTTTTGTCCGAACCGGTTCCTGGGCGCTCTTTGCTAAGAATCGGTTCATTGAACCGGTTCCTGAACCGTCTGCCCATCTCTAATGTGAATTAAAAAACCTTATTACAAATAAAGCAGCATTGAATTTTATTTTTTATAGTAAATTACAGATATAACAATACTAAAGAAACATGTCTGAATTAACGGGTGTGAAGTTAGCAATAGATTCCAGCAATAGATTTTAAATTATGCTTTTCCATTAAAACGGGCCACATAACTGAATGTTTCCATGATTATTATGAAACACATAAACATTGTAAACCCAAAAAAAAAAATTAACCCCTACTTGTCCTCTTTTGAAACCACCCCCACTTCCTCTCAAAAATAACTTCCGCTTTTATAACAAGAAGACAAATTCCAATATGAAAACAAAAAATACAGCTGTATTCTGTGAACACCCTAGAATCATAATCATAAAAAAACCGTAGGCACACCCCCCCATTTTTTCGAGAAAAAAAATAATTTGTGTACCGCTGCACGACATTCACATATTTTCGCAAAAAAAACAAGGAAGTCATATTCCCATAGAAAAAATATAAATTGATAAACGTTCCTTACATACTCCTGAACAATAATCATACAAAAACCGTAGGCACACCCCCCCATTTTTTCGAGAAAAAAAATAATTTGTGTACCGCTGTACGACATTCACATATTTTCGCAAAAAAAACAAGGAAGTCATATTCCCATAGAAAAAATAAAATCAGATAAATGTTCCTTACATACTCCTGAACAATAATCATATAAAAACCGTAGGCACACCCCCCCCCAATTTTTCGAGAAAAAAAATAATTTGTGTACCGCTGCACGACATTCACATATTTTCGCAAAAAAAACAAGGAAGTCATATTCCCATAGAAAAAATAAAATCAGATAAATCTTCCTTACATACTCCTGAATAATAATCATACAAAAAATGTAGGCACACCCCCCCATTTTTTCGAGAAAAAAAATAATTTGTGTACCGCTGCACGACATTCACATATTTTCGCAAAAAAAACAAGGAAGTCATATTCCCATAGAAAAAATAAAAATTGATAAACGTTCCTTACATACTCCTAAACAATAATCATACAAAAACCGTAGGCACACCCCCCCATTTTTTTGAGAAAAAAAAAAATTTGTGTACCGCTGCACGACATTCACATATTTTCGCAAAAAAAACAAGGAAGTCATATTCCCATAGAAAAAATAAAATCAGATAAATGTTCCTTACATGCTCCTGAACAATAATCATACAAAAACCGTAGGCACACCCCCCCATTTTTTCGAGAAAAAAAATAATTTGTGTACCGCTGCACGACATTCACATATTTTCGCAAAAAAAACAAGGAAGTCATATTCCCATAGAAAAAATAAAATCAGATAAATGTTCCTTACATACTCCTGAACAATAATCATACAAAAACCGTAGGCACACCCCCCATTTTTTCGAGAAAAAAAATAATTTGTGTACCGCTGCACGACATTCGCATATTTTCGCAAAAAAAACAAGGAAGTCATATTCCCATAGAAAAAATAAAATCAGATAAATGTTCCTTACATACTCCTGAACAATAATCATACAAAAACCGTAGGCACACCCCCCATTTTTTCGAGAAAAAAAATAATTTGTGTACCGCTGCACGACATTCGCATATTTTCGCAAAAAAAACAAGGAAGTCATATTCCCATAGAAAAAATAAAATCAGATAAATGTTCCTTACATACTCCTGAACAATAATCATACAAAAACCGTAGGCACACCCCCCCATTTTTTCGAGAAAAAAAATAATTTGTGTACCGCTGCACGACATTCACATATTTTCGCAAAAAAAACAAGGAAGTCATATTCCCATAGAAAAAATAAAATCAGATAAATGTTCCTTACATACTCCTAAACAATAATCATACAAAAACCGTAGGCACACCCCCTCATTTTTTCGAGAAAAAAAAAATTGTGTACCGCTGCACGACATTCACATATTTTCGCAAAAAAAACAAGGAAGTCATATTCCCATAGAAAAAATAAAATCAGATAAATGTTCCTTACATACTTCTGAACAATAATCATACAAAAACCGTAGGCACACACCCCCATTTTTTCGAGAAAAAAAATAATTTGTGTACCGCTGCACGACATTCACATATTTTCGCAAAAAAAACAAGGAAGTCATATTCCCATAGAAAAAATAAAAATTGATAAACGTTCCTTACATACTCCTAAACAATAATCATACAAAAACCGTAGGCACACACCCCCATTTTTTCGAGAAAAAAAATAATTTGTGTACCGCTGCACGACATTCACATATTTTCGCAAGAAAAATAAGGAAGTCAAATTCCCATAGAAAAAATAAAAATTGATAAACGTTCATTACATACTCCTGAACAATAATCATACAAAAACCGTAGGCACACACCCCCATTTTTTCGAGAAAAAAAATAATTTGTGTACCGCTGCACGACATTCACATATTTTCGCAAGAAAAACAAGGAAGTCAAATTCCCATAGAAAAAATAAAAATTGATAAACGTTCCTTACATACTCCTGAACAATAATCATACAAAAACCGTAGGCACACACCCCCATGTTTTCGAGAAAAAAAAATAATTTGTGTACCGCTGCACGACATTCACATATTTTCGCAAAAAAAACAAGGAAGTCATATTCCCATAGAAAAAATAAAAATTGATAAACGTTCCTTACATACTCCTGAACAATAATCATACAAAAACCGTAGGCACACCCCCCCATTTTTTCGAGAAAAAAAATAATTTGTGTACCGCTGCACGACATTCACATATTTTCGCAAAAAAAACAAGGAAGTCATATTCCCATAGAAAAAATAAAATCAGATAAATGTTCCTTACATACTCCTAAACAATAATTATACAAAAACCGTAGGCACACCCTCCATTTTTTCGAGAAAAAAAATAATTTGCGTACCGCTGCATGACATTCACATATTTTCGCGAAAAAAAACAAGGAAGTCACACTCCCGTAGACGAATTTCAATTAGGTAAACGTTCCTTACATACTCCTCAACAATAATTAAAGAAAAACTGTAGTCACAACACCCCCGCCCCCATTTTTTTGAGAAAAAAAAAATAGCTTAACGTTGCGCTCGAATGAACCACCAACATTTATTTTCATAAAGAACATACTGTCAAAAAATTTAAATTAAATAAACGTTCTTAAACAATAGTCACAAAAAAAAATATATTAATTGTGATGAAAGGCGCACCGCAAGTTTTTTTAAGAGTTTTGTATGAATCAGCCATAAACAATCACAAGAACCATGTCGAAATGTTGATTTAAACCGGGGGAACAAGATTTTGAAATAGAAAAATATATTTTTATCCATTAAAACCCTACGGTATCTACGCCCATGCAAGTAACAAGTAAAACTCAAGTGTTTAATAACTCTTTCTATCTGGAGTGCTCGGCGCCTAGGTAGCAAAGCGGCTTGTCCATATTAACACTCAATTTAAGCAATTTTTTCCATTTATCCCTAGGCGCTTATATCTTCAGGAAAATAAATATATTTCGATTCCGCATTCTTTAGCTCCGCATCAAGGAAATCTGCTTACCATGATTTTCAGTCACCTCAAGTGTATAAACACTTACACAAATAATGAACTGAAAGTGTATTCAGCTGTGTAATTACATAATCGTATCAGTCCTCTGAAAATGTAGGAGTAAGCAATTACGATAAGTGGTGATATTAGAGGTGAGATTTTAACAATGTTTAGATAAAAATCGGAACATCCAGTCATCTTATAAACAAAGAAATGTGCTTATTGGAACCTATTTTGAAATGCCCTTATTTCTATCCAGATCGTTCTTGTATTCAGTTGTGTTATTGTGGTTATTGTGTTTAGTGTGTTCGTGTGTATGAGTTTTATATTATTTTGAAAGACATTTTTATAACAAGGTATATATAAATTACGTTTTTCACGGTGGACTTTAAGTTTTTTAAAAACACTTTATTTCTAATGTACAGGTTGTAACGCTACAGAGCTCTAATTAAGACTGACTATTATAATAAAATACAAAGCTATTTATGTGAACAGAAACTAAAACGTAAACATAATATCTAACTGCGTAATAGATTAATACATATACACTTATGAATAATAAAGGGCATTGTTAAATAACAATTAATGTCTTTGTGTGGACGCTAGGTAACTCCTCACCCCCTAGATTTTTGCACACCCTGGGAGCAAGAAAGTGGTGTTCTGTGGTTCCTTCTCCAAATGTTTGTTGTGAAACCATCTGTAATACACAATAACACAAGCACCGATAACTGAAAGTAAATATAAAATAATCGTCCATGCACTTGGTTTTAGGGCGATAAAGTTTTGGGTGTCGATCGGTGTTTGGGCGAACACAGGCATGTCTTGAAGCACTAATCTTTTTAAATTTATCTTGGTGTCACTCAGGTTATAGTTTTTAAGTTGTAGTTCTGAGGCACTAATGATGACAGGGCTTCCAAAAGATTCTTCCTGTTTCGGGAGGTTGTAATCCTTGTATGTTACAACACACTCATCCGTAGTTATCAGGAAGATCCCACGCAGTTCCTTGGACTCTTCTTGTTTCGGACAATGGACCTTGAGGGTTTCCTTTTCAGGAAATACAGCGATGTATTGATTCGTAGTTGGTATAACCTCAAGATGGTTTTTTGTAATGTCCAATTTGGTATATTGACAGTTCGTTGATTTTCCATTGGTCAATATTTCATTTTCACAAATACTTTGATGGTTAAGTAACATGTTGCTACTACATTGGAAATATTTATTCGCTTTGAGACATAAGCTGTTTAGAGGTCGTGTTTTACTTTCTAATTTTGATTTTAATATGAACTTTACATCAGGTATAATAGTTACATATTCAGACTCGATTTTTGAGGGAAGGGGATACAAGTAATATAAATCAAACATTAAATGATAATTTATAGGAATTGAAAGGAAATAATTAATTGTATTATCTATGATTTTACAATTTACTGTAATAATGGATTCAAAGTCCAAAATATTTTCATATTTTAATTCGAATGGTAACTCCTCTTCATAATGTTCTGAAATTTTTACTAATTCAGCAAATAAATCATTAGGACTAATAATGTCTGAATGAAGTACCTTTGATTTACAGAATGATATGGAATTTAAAATATTTTGCAATATATCTGAAATAATTCCATAAAGTAGAATTAATTGATTAAATAAATCTTTTACAAAAAGAATATGTTGATGATCTACCTCACTTTTCAAGAGTGCGTATAATTGCATTATTCTTGATTCTAATAAATTTTGGTTATGCTCTATATCTCGTACAGTGTCATTGAATTTTTTAATTATTTGTGTGCTGACACTATATCCCAATTTCAATTGATCCTGTAATCTATTTTGTTTGGAATTTAAATCATTAAGGATTATGTTAATTCGTTTTTCATCATTGGCATCCATGTTGCCACTAATTATTTTGATTACTGATCCAAGCCCATCTACTAATCCTCGTTTACTTCTTTTATGAATTGCTTGGATTTTAATTGTATCAATTTTTGTAATAATATTACTTCTAGTATAATTTAAAATTTTGTTATAATTCTCAAAATCTCTTTTAAATGTTGATACATTATTAATTGTAGAAATTAAAAAATCATATTGTTTGTTCAACCTTCTAAACTCTTTATAAATTGGTTTTAAATTATAATGATGCACAAATGTGTGTTTAGATTTTTCAAGTCTTGCTGGTCCTAAATATGTTGGAAGTAGTCCGATATTTTCGGTAATATTTTTTATTTCGAACCCTTGAGTCACAGGGACGATGAGGAACCTGGAACCGAAAGGTCTATCTTAGGTTCACCTAAGTAAATATTTATTTGAATACCCGAATTATAAAATATATAATCAATCATTGCTTTGACCTTACTGTATTCTAATTCATCTAACCCACAACCAATTTTGGGAATTGCTAATTTTGTAATTTGATTAGTTTTACAAAATTCTTTTAAATTAATTAATGTCTTAAAAAGGCATTCTAAAGTTGGTTTGTTATTATATTTTTCTTTTGTTATGAGGTACATAATGTATCTACCGGCATCTTGTAAATAACATAAGGAGTACAATTTAGGATTTTGTTTTAACAATTTTTTAACTCTGCCAAATCTTTGCTTGAAATCAAGGGCAATACCTGCACCCATTTTTAAATCCTGGCTAACGCAATGGGCCAGTGAAAAATCATAAGGAGCGAAAAATAAATTATCCTGTACTTCAAGTACATTGTTATTCGTTTGTTTATTAGGATCATTGAAATATTTTTGAAATGATTCATAGTTTAATTCTTTCTCTTTTATACTTATTTTACTTTTTACCTTAGGTCTCTTAACATTAGACAAGTGGATTTTTTCCACTGTATTATGATGTTTTACATCAATATTAGCAGTTTTGCAGTTTTTATTAATTGACTTGATTTTCTCCTTTTTGTATTTATTTTTCGTCTTGGCTTGTTTTTGTTTATTTCTTATAAATGTATTCTCAGGAATTTCAGGGAGTTCTTCACGTTCAATATTTCTGTTACTTATAGTTTTATTTTTATTTTCAACAATAGTTGAATTTATTTTCTCATATAACAATTTAACTTTACTTTTATGATTTTCAATATAGTTATTCACAAGGCGAGTTTCTAAATTAACGTTAAGAGGCGAATCATTATCTATGTGTCCTGAAATTATTTCGGACGGTTTCAATTTAGTTGCTGAATGAATTGAGTTATTATATGCTAAAATTGCATAAATAATTTTATTTTCGATTGGTTCTTGTTTAAATTTTAGTTGATTATTTAATAATCTAATATGCTCAATAATTGTAGAATGAACACGTTCTACAATGCCATTGGATTCCGGATGCTGAGAACTTGTGAAGTGTAATTTGATTTTGTGAAGTTCCAATAATTCTTTAATGACTGTATTTTTGAACTCTAAATGATTGTCCGCAACTATTTGATTAGGTATTCCGTGATGTGAAAAGAATTTAATTAAGCTATTTGCTATTTCAACTGCCTGATATGAATGTAATTTATACAATTGAGTATACTTTGAAAATGCATCAATGATAGTGAGGAATTTAACATTTTCTAGGGCTATGCAATCGATGTGCACAATTTCAAATGGCTTAATCGCAGTTGGTGTTATATTGAACTTCAATTTTAATGGTTTGCGATCAAAATTTGATACTAGACAAACTTCACATTCATTAATATATTTTTGGATGGATTTACGCATATCCGGCCAATAATATGTTCGTTTAAGTTGAGCCTCGGTTTCATCTATGCCTCTGTGATTTGTTTTACCTTCATGGTAATTTTTAATTGTTTCAATGACATCATCCTCATTTTGGATGTCTGTTAAAATTTGTGAACATTTAATAAATTTAATTTGTGAACTTCTGAAATACTTTTGTAAGACGGTACAGAATTTCTCGTAAATAGGATCTTTAAAATACAAATGGTAATTTAAAGTAGGTACAATATATTGTTTAACAAAGTTAATTACATTTTGCTCAAAATTTGCTTTAGAAAATTGTACGAGTATTCTCATTTTTTTATTATTAAACAAGCTTATATTTTTTGGTGTCGAAGGAGAATGATCAACTTCCGAAATGATTATTTGATTCTTAGCGATATTAATCGGTTTTTCCGATATAGGAATGTTGAAAATTGGATTTTCAATGCTAGAATGTATTGTAAAATTATCATTATTTTCTTCATCAATATCATTTAAATATTGAGATTGTGGTGGTTCCACAATTAAGGATGATTGATCAACTTGATCATTAATTAATTTTTCATCAAAATTTTCTATGTAATAATCCAGATTGTCTGGTTTTTCATCATGAACATTAATTTCAATTCTGGACAGTGCATCAGCATTTTTGTTTAATATACCCTTTTTATAAACTATCGTATAGTCATATTCGGACAATTTCAACCTCCAGCGTACTAATTTCGAATTCGGTTCTTTTATTGACATTAACCACTGAAGTGGTTTGTGGTCAGTAACGATTTGGAATGTTCGTCCAAATAAATAGAGGCGAAAATATTTCACGGCCCAAACTATTGCGAGCAATTCTTTTTCGATCGTTGAATAACGAGTTTCGGATTCATTTAGGGTCCTGCTTGCGTATGCGACAGGTAAGTCGGAACCTATTTTACCTTGTGATAAAATTGCACCAATTGCATAATTGCTGGCGTCAGTTGTTAGCACGAAAGGTTTAGAGAAATCCGGATATTGGAGAAGTGGTTGGTTTGTTAACACATTTTTGCAAAGGTTAAAACAGTTTAAATATTCCGAGTTATTGATATCAATTGTTGCATCCTTTTTTAAGCATTTAGTTAATGGTTTAGTTAAACCGGCAAAATTTTTAATGAATTTTCTGTAATACCCTAGTAACCCTAAAAACCCTTTAATTTGTTTGGTGGTTTTTGGAATTGGAAAATTTTGAATAGATATAATTTTATCAGGATTCGGTTTAACTCCTTCAGGGGTGACAATATGTCCAAGGTATGCAACTTCCTTTTGCAAAAATTCAGATTTATCTAATTGTATTTTTAGATTTGATTCTCGTAACCTTTTGAAAACTTCTTTTAATCGTGTAACATGTTCCTGGAGACTAGTTGAAAAGATGATTATATCATCCATGTAAACAAGGCATGAATCATTTTGAATACCACGAAGGATATTATCCATGACACGCTGGAAAGTAGCTGGGGCGTTTTTTAGACCGAATGGCATCCTTAAAAATTCGTAGTGACCGTTCTGCGTGTTAAATGCAGTTTTTGAAATATCGCGCTCGTCTATTTCAATCTGGTGAAATCCAGACGCGAGATCTAGAGTAGTGAAATACTGACATCTACCCAATTTGTCTAATAAATCATTGATGTTAGGAAGAGGGTAACGGTCACCTACGGTTTTTTCGTTTAATTTACGGCAATCGACGACAACACGCCATTTTCTTTTACCGGATGCGTCCAATTTTTTTGGTACGATCCAAATAGGGGACGACCAGGGACTATAAGAGGGTCTGATGATGTTTTGTTTTAACATCTCATTAATTTGTTTCTCTACTTCTATTTTATGAACCTCCGGATACCTGTATGTCTTCGTATATACCGGTATTTCATCCGTGGTGTTAATGCTGTGCTTAATTTTATTTGTAAATGTTAATTTATTTTCATTCATATGAAAAATATCGGAATAATTCTTAATAAGATTACAAATTACGTTCCTTTCCTCATCGTTCATGTGCTCTGAACGAATTTTGGTAATATCGAACTTAACATTTGCACTACTAATTAAATTAAAATTATTATTATTATTCATTTAATTATTATCATTTAATTGCTGAGGTGAAATGACATCATATTCATTGACATCATTTACAATTAAAGGTCTCTTTATTGTAACATTCCTATCTATATCAGAATTATTTATAATGGAACAAAGAGCCTTGTGGTTTTTAACCAACGTAATGCATTCTTGAATCTCAATATGCTCTAGTTTATAACAGGGAATAATTGCCGTACCGTTTTCAACGTTATCTATATCAACTTGCACTATTTGCTTACTCTGCGCAGGGACTAATATTCGCTTAGTTTCCTGGGAAGAAGAATTATTATATTCACCAATTTTTATGGGAATTTCGCAAGCTGGGCCAACCAATAGGTTGCGATCTAAATCGATACACATCTTCAATTTTGACAAAATATCTAACCCTAACAGGATGTCAAATGAAGAATGGAAATCGAATAAAAAGAACTTTAGTTTAGATGCAAAGTTACTTTTAAATAAATTTGCGAAAGAGATTTCGGTACTTTTATCACCGTACGATGTACCATGTGCGCTGGTTACATCAAATAAATTTCTCTTAATTTTTTTATTAAATAATTGGTACGCAATTTTCGGATTGACAAATGACCGAGTACTACCCGAATCAATAAGAATTCTTAATTTACGACTATGATCTAAAATATAAGGAAGATTGCTTGAGCAATTTAATCCCAACATCTCGATTGATGAGGGTCCAAGGCATCTTGGCCTAAAAAATTATTAATTGTACTGCTTGTACTTGGTTGTTCTTCCTCAACATTATTATTATTAAAATTAGGGAATTGTTCCGCCGGCTTATGAGTATAGGTTGTAGAAATCGACATGGGTGTCGGTTTATATTGTTGCGATTGCTGTGGAGTTGGACCACTATTTTGGAAATTACCTGGGACAAAATTTGGCCTATTTCTATTATAATTAGAATTATTAAATCTCGGACGTTTGTTTGGAATAAACGTACGATTCGCATTACTAGTATGTTTACTAGTTGATGGAAGATTTTGGTTATTATTATTATTAGATTTTTGGGGCTGGAAAACAGGTTTACTGTTTAATTTTACTGTTGACATTTTATGATTTAATATCTCTACTTGGAAATCGTTAGTTAGCATATTTAATGCTGAATTTAGGTCAACGGGTGATTTTATACGGAGCTGGGATCCAATAGGATCACGGAGACCACGTAATAATACTTTAAGAGCATTTGTTCTAAAAAAAATAATTAAATGTTGACGTTCATTAATATTATTAACATGAGTTGTCACATAAGATATTTGCAAATTTAATAAATGTTGTAAACGGTTATAGAAATCAAACGGCGATTCGTGGATGGCCTGTTTAAGATTACATATCTCGAAATTTAGGCTATAGTGATCTCGTTTATCACCATATGCATTGAGCAACGCACTTTTTAAATCTTGCCAATTTGTTATGACACTAGATGAGATATTTCGGGCGGCATCACCTTTTATTTTTGAAAGAAAGACATTAAGTAATCATTCTGAAAATCATTAGGATCCGTAAAATTATAAAATCGTGTCACTAATTTTTCTGATATATCTAAGAAACGCGAGAGGAGTTCAGCCTCACCGTGGAATTCTGGGATCATTCCCAAATATTCACTTTTTAAAGCCATTTTTAACGGAACTATATTTTTAATATTACGATTAACTTTATTTGGGGAACGCGAACGTGAACGCGGTTTATTAACAAGGGGAAGTGAATCGGAATCGGAGCCTGAATCTGAATTACGACGCATTAAAACCTCTAAATAACTTAAATAAGCTCACCAAATAAACATCACGATGTCCATCTGCCTGCTTCCTGCTGTTGTCAGTCCAGGGAGTATGTTGTGAACTGGTGATATGTCTTCTTTGCGCTTGGTGCCCTCAGAGATGATTTCCTCGATGGAACTCGTTGGTGCGGCAGCGACTGGGAAGACGGTCCTTACGTATCGATGCCCTAGGAGCTGGTGTTTTCGATGTTTGGAAAACTCTTCGGTGCGGTGGTACGACTGGATAATGCAGAATCTCCTTTTTAATCGTTAAGACGAACGAAGACGGCTTGGATGCTGATATTCACTCAGCGCTGACTTCTTTAGGAGATCCTACCGACTGCGCCAATTACGTTTTTCACGGTGGACTTTAAGTTTTTTAAAAACACTTTATTTCTAATGTACAGGTTGTAATGCTACAGAGCTCTAATTAAGACTGACTATTATAATAAAATACAAAGCTATTTATGTGAACAGAAACTAAAACGTAAACATAATATCTAACTGCGTAATAGATTAATACATATACACTTATGAATAATAAAGGGCATTGTTAAATAACAATTAATGTCTTTGTGTGGACGCTAGGTAACTTATATATATAAAGGAATGTATTTTTTTTTGTGTATAATTTCTACGATTTCCTTAATAGCTGAAATTTATTGAAAATATTAAATTACCACGCCACAATAATATTCCGTGTGATCTTTTTGAATACTACACAAAATTACGATAGTAATTTAATAATTTTAATAAATCATAATTATCTTTTCTGTATTATAATTGGAACCTCATGATTTTTCAAACAATTTTAAATTTTTATGAAAATCCCTTATTACTTCATAAAATATAAATTGCTGATCTATCATATAAACAAATTAAATAGTAATATGTTTTAACGTATCATGAAAGCACGAAGAAATGTTTCTGCTTTTGAACAAATATATTATTATTTATTTTCAAGGAAGTTTTGCTCGTTTTCAATCAATTATTTTATTACTGCTTCACTTTATAATATATTTTTTAACAGTTTAGTAATTATTTCAGTTTATTTTGATTCCTAGTTTTTACACAATTTAACCTTCAAAATCAAATCCAATTTGGTCAAAGACACAAGTATTTTATGTATACACGTATGTAATTTTATCAAAAACCATTACATAAATAATATCTAAATTTGTATACAGAGTCGTATAAAAGTTCAAAACTAATAATTCTTGTATTAAGTCAAAAGTATACCGGGTGACCCAGAGATTTGTTAAAGTCCCATAACTTATTTGCTATTTGAGATATCGACTTCTAATTTTCATGAACTGGTACCAGACCTATTCTGCATATTTTAAAAATATGTATGTTTTTGTGCAGGGTGTCCCACTATAAATAACAGATCAAAGGTATGTTTTTTTTAATGGAACATCCCATATTTTATACTTTATTTTTAATCCTCTTAAGAAGCTGATAAAAATGGTACAAGATACTATGGGGCTATTATGGAGAGTTGGTTAGTTATGGCCAATTTTGTGGCAAAAACATGTACACATTGAAAACATTGCAGAAGCGTTCCTAGCAAAGATAGCATCATTTTTTATACACTAAAAAAAGTCTACATCATGAAGAATATCGGCTTTGGTCCTTTTTTTGTTCAAACTGCTATACAGGGTGTTAACAAACGCAATACAATGGATAACAATTTTTTTTTTTCAAATGGGATACCCTATATATGTTGCCACCAGTCTATGGCATTTTTGATAAGCTTTCTAATGATATACAGTTTGTATAATAAAATATTAAGGATTCTTGAGATTTATCAATAAAAACATTGTTCTTTTGTCACCTTCTGCTGATTTTTGGATTTTCAGCCAAAACTATGCATTACCTGGAAAACTTATAACATACCAAAGTTGTAGAGCGGAAAATTTTCGATCGATATAGGTCTTTCGATTTTTCAAATAATACGTGCATTGCCCGCCAGAGTGCGCTAAATCGTGACCGAATATGCATTTAACGTTTTTTTTCTTCATTTTTTTCAATTATAAATTGCACTATACTTTATTTTCCACACCCTCTAGCGAAAAAAAGAAAAATGTTTTTATGGATAAATCTCAAGAGTACTTAATATTTCATTATACAAACTGTATATCATTGGAAAGCCCATCAAAAATGCCATGCATTGGTGGCGAGATATATAGGGTGTTCCATTTGAAAAACAATAGTTATCCATTATTTTGCGTATTTTGATACCCTGTATAGCAGTATGACCAAAAAACAACCAAAGCCGGTGTGTATTATTCTTCATGATGTGGAAAATTCTTTAGTGTACAAAAAATAACGCTAGCTTTTCTAGGAATGCTTCTGCAATTTTTTCAATGTGTACATGTTTTTGCCACAAATTTGCCCTTAACTAACCAACCGTCCATAATAGACCCATGGTATCTCTATTTTTTATCAGCTTCTCAAGAGGGTTCAAAATAAAGTATAAAATATAGTGTTCCATTTAAAAAAAACCTAACTTTGTTTTGTTATTTATACTGTACAAAAACATACATATTTTTAAAATATGTAGAATAGGTGTGGGTACCAGTTCATGAAAATTAGAAGTCGAAATCTCAAATAGCAAATAAGTTATGGGGCTTTTACAGATCTCTGGGTCACCCGGTATATGTCCACTAAACTGTTTTTTTTTTGTATTTATTAGGAAAATTTTAACAATGTTGGTTTGAAAGGTTTAATTATATGTAAACGAAAGTAGACAATTATGCAAATTTCAATCTCAAAACCAAACCTGAAATTTCTTAAATTATGATTTTCTGATTAAATAGAAATTTGTTTTTGCTCTCTTGAAAAGTGGTAAAAAAGAACATATCTGTTTCTGGCAAACGGCCACAGAACATTTTTTTTGCCACCCCATTTGGACAGTGAATCCTTTTTAGCCGCATTTATTTGCCAAATCGACAAACATTTGAATATTTTGCAGGTTAAAATGTCCAATTGTTTAAAAAATAACTAACGACGAAAAGTTACTATACCTACCTAACATAAAAACCGGGAGGATTGATTTAAGTTTACCGTCATAAATAATTTCAATTGTATTGGCCAAAATGCAAATAAATTTATAAAGCTCTTTGGCATTTGTAATGATGACATTTTCCGAATTTAATAATTATTTTGATTTAAGTACTTTTATATTTTGCATTATTTTGTAACTCTACCAAGATAAGTTTAATATTCTATTGTTTTATTTTATTTCTTTGCAATAAAATAAACGGAAACAATATGATTTTGGGTATGTTTATACTGATAATTCGTTATTACCATGGGGGTTACGAAGGCAAAAAATACATATTAGTTTAAAGTTTAATTATTCAAATAACTTTGTGAATAATGCGATGTAAATTAATTAGCCAAGAAAAATTTATGTAAGTAGTAAATTATTCAGTCATATTTCGACGTGACAAATTCTGATTAAGCAATAACACAAAGGGCTTACCCTCTCCAGTAGAATTCGCTAGTTACGCCCATGGCGATTACCCTTACATACCGTATTCAATTCTTGCTATTCCCTTAAAAGATACCGAATAAGAAACTTGCATTTTTTAAATCCATTGAAATGTATGTGTATGAAGCTGGAAATATTTCCACTACACATCAAGAATAAGTAATTAAATTTTCCAAATACATCTATTTTTAAATTATTTTAATTTGAATTTGAATTAAAAAAAAATGTGTAACTTGTTAATTTCAATAATTTGATTACCAACTGTTTAAACAACGTATCTAGTAATATTACAAACAAAATTATTTAAAGGAACTTCTACTGTTCAGAAATAAAAATTGGAAAATTCATAACTTTTGTTATCAAGCCTTAATTTTAATAATTTAATCACCGACTGTGGTTTAAAAAGTTTTCATTTTTATGGGTTTACGAATTCACCTAGAAATTCCCTAAAATTTGTTTGCTTATATTATCCAGTAATGATATAAGCAAACAAATTTAAACAGTTGGTGATAATTTTATTGAAATTAAGGCCTGACAACAAAAGTTATGAATTTTGAAAAATTTGGCACTCAAACACTTTTTTTCTTTTATCATAAAAGTTGATAATGTAGAAATATTTGTTTTAAATATTATTTATAACAATAAATAACAGTTGGCAGTGATAGTGGAGGCGCCAAAACATTGCTGCAAATATTGCCAGCTTCACACAGATTTGTAATTTGATAGGGTTGTTACGTTTTAAATTATTTAAGAGGGAAAAATAAATCGCACACCACGCCACTGTTACCTCTCTGTCTAAAAGAATGATTAAACATTGTACTTTTTTCGATACATAGGAGTATGAAAGTTAATTTACAAGTAATATTAAATTGGATACAAATGTTGTAATGGCTCGGAATAGTACAGACAAGAAGATAGCCACGAACTTCCATACACAGTTTCCCGGCGCGTTTTACCATCACCAAAAATATTACGAATCTTAAAAAAATGATAATGAATCTTCTGTTTGGCCCTGACCATAAAAGATTTAATTGCAAAAATGAATTAAGTAATTTTTCGTTTATCTCGTATTTTGAATAACAATTTTTTTCTTAAATCGAATATCCGAAAACATAGTAAAATTTAAAAAAAATCAAAAGTTAGTGTTTGACCTAATTTAGAAACGATTTGAATAGCCACAAATGTTCATCATAGTTCCCTTAACAATATTCGTTAACAACTGGAAAACCATCTTACTTCCACTTTATTTAAATATTTTTTCCAGAAATGCCAAACATTCGAAAACATGGTTAAATTGAAAGAAATCAAAAGTTCCTCTGTGGCCCCACTTCCAATTAAACTTTCTATCTAAACAGAAGATTGATTAACATTTTGTTGAGATTGGTAATATTCAGTTGGTGGTGGATGCGCCGGCAAGTCGTTGCTGGAAATTCGTGGCTAAGTCTCCTCGGTCGGAATAGTTGATGCGTATATTTTAATTTTGGACAACACTCTGTTTATAATTTGTTGCTATCAGCACCAGACATTTTAATTAAAGATCATAATTACCATAGTCATTGTTTAACTATAATTTACCAACAAAAATCATTTACATATTTATTTATAATTACCATAGTCACTGTTTAACTATAGTTTACCAACAAAAATCATTTACATATTTATTTATACACCCTGTCCAAGATAAAAATGCACAGCATGGGGATATTGAAAACGGTAAAAGATACAGGGTGGCTTAAATTAAAAAATGTTGCTCTATTCAGAGTATGTTTACATGCCGATCGCAGAAATGCATGATTCTTATCGTTTTCGAAATTTTCAAAAAATGCAATTTTTCAGATTTTTGAGAGAGAGAGAGATAAAAAATTAAGTTGATGATGATTTCTCGGAGATGAAACATCCGATAAAAAAATTGAAAACGCCATTTTGTAGAGCTTAAAAAGTGACAATAACAACGAGCCATTAGTTTTTTAATATCTTTTAAAATAAATACAAATATTGGAAAAATCAAAAATCTGAAAAATAGCATTTTTTTTAAATTTCTAAAACGATTAACGATCATGAATTTTTGAGATAGGCATGTAAACATACTCTGAATAGTGCAACTTTTTCCTAATTTAAGCCACCCTGTATCTTTTACCTTTTCGATTTTTTTCTCATCATATATTCCGATAGTAGTCGAGGAGCAACAAGTTATTACGCTGTAATTTTAACGCAATGATAGACAGACACAGAGATAACAAATTAACTCCTCAACAAAAGATACAAAATCGCGGTTAACAGTACAAATTAGCAACAAAAAAGTTAGAATTTTTGTTATAAGTTTATTGTACGGTGTTGACCTGGGCAAGCTAGCGTTATAAAAATTCAAGAAAAATTACAGAATATTCAGATTTAGATTTACAACTTCATTTTTAAATCATGTTTTAATACTTAAGAATTTCACATTTTCGCAATAGAGGTCAAAATTTTAATATTCTAGTCGTTAGATATTTTTGGTCAACATAAAAATATTAACACTACCACTAACGAGCAGACTGATTAAAATTATTACTTAAAAATATCATTCCGATTTCAGTGGAATAAACCGGGTGACGTTTGCGCCGGTTAAGAAGACTTCCACGGTTCCAACTTAAAAAGTTCCAATTTTTAATTTTAATAATTATAAAGGTTGAACTTTTTCCGAGGAAAAATTCAGATCTCCCAGCGGATCTCTTGCAAACCCGATTCCACCCCAGCCGAGGAAAGTTTAACATCTTCATTTATCTTGCTTCGCACAGGGACTTCAGTGGTTAGTGAGTGTGAAGTTAGATTCCTATATTTATTTATTTACTTGCAATAGAGGTCAAAATTTTAATATTCTAGATATTTTTCATCAACATAGAAATATTAACACTACTACTAACGAGCAGACTGATAAAAATTATTACTTAAAAATATCATTCCGATTTCAGTGGAATAAACCGGGTGACGTTTGCGCCGGTTAAGAAGACTTCCACGGTTCCAACTTAAAAAGTTCTAATTTTTAATTTTAATAATTATAAAGGTTGAACTTTTTCCGAGGAAAAATTCAGCTCCCAGCGGATCTCTTGCAAACCCGATTCCACCCCAGCCGAGGAAGTGTGAAGTTAGATTCCTATATTTATTTATTTACTTGCGTTTTGCCGACAGTACTTACATACTTATCTATACTACTCATTTTTCGGTTAGTGTTCGAAATGGGAAATAAGGCAGAGGAAATATTTATGTTTTTCGTGAAACATAAAATATATTCTATACAGAATATCAAGGTATCTGACCCAATTATATTCGCTGCTGCACAAGCGGTTTATAATAATGGTCATAGGCTATACCGCCTACGCATTTACAAGGCATTAAAAAAAAATGTATAATATAGTTAGGTGACTGAAAAAATATTATATCGATAGTTTGCCAGAGTCAAATACGAAGATTAAAGAGGTAGAAGAGGTAGAAAATGACACTATAATCAGTCTATCAGAAATAGAATCAACAAATACAATGAAGTTAGTGGATAATTCAACAAACATAGTCGATGTTCCGGAGGAAGATGATAATAAAGTAAAAGTAGATGATGTTGACAATTTAACAGACATAGTCGATGTGACGGAGGAAGACGATAAAATTAATGAAAAATTGCAAGAGCTCTTTAAGTATCCGGTAGTTAATCAACAATTGTTACCCATAAATACAATTAATGTAACCCAGCTACCCTCAAATAACACATTTTCTATTTATCTGGGTAGCTTTCATGTAAATGAAGAAGAATTTAAATTAATTTATAATGAATGTAATAAAACACTTAACACTTTTACATATCATTTCTTTTTTATCGAGAAGTTGAAATTATTCAGTAACACTTGCATCGTCAATTCGCTCTTGTAATTATTTAAAAACTGGTTTTACAATTTATTGCTACTGCGGACAGGCTAATTGCAAAAAATTTAAATTAGTTTGTAATTTTAATTACAAATGCCTTGATGTTAGGGTATATAGTACATCATATAATTATTGTCATAAAGAAGAGCTAACGCGTGAAGTCAGAGGCGTGGAGAGAACCCTCTTGGGTAATTCTTTAAAAACATCAACTTGCTTAAAAGAGCGCATAAAAAATGTGAAACAAAGCTACCATAATTTGGACAAAAGTTTAAACTTAAACAAAATAAAATCCGACTGCGTTTACAGAAAGATAAAGACCGAGGCTATAGCTAAACTTGATAGAGAAAAAGACGATATATATGATCTAGTTTTAATGCAAAGAGAACATGAAGAATATATATATAAAATCGGGCAACCTTTGTATATTCATATAATTAGTAAGGAGCAAATAAATATTATTAAAAATTGTTTTCAAGATGGCTCACCAAGAGCTGTATATATAGATGCCACAGGGGCTGTAGTCAAGAAACCTTATGTCACTTCAAAAAGAGTGTTATATTATGCCGGAATCGTACAAATGAAAAATAAAAGATTAGTACCCGCATTTGAATTAATATCAGCAAGGCATGATACAAGTACAATAGCATCTTGGCTATTAGAAACAAAACATTATTTTAAGAAGTACAACCTTTGGCCAGCGTTCACAGTGGTAACAACCGACATGAGTTTCGCAATAATGAATGCCATAAGCGAATCATGGAATGATATGGATCTGAACGATTATCTGAACCATATATTTGAAATTATTGCCAACAACGAAACTCCAAAAAAAATAATTATTATGAAATTATGCTATGCTCACATAATCAAATTAATGACCCGAGACGTTAATAAATATTTTGAAGATAAGTATATAAGAAGGACTTTAAAAGAAATTATGGCTTCGTTTTTTGCCTCGATAATTTCGCGGGCATAAAATCCTCCTTCGAAAGCTTTTTTATTGTTTTAATGAGTGAATTTCAGAGTACTTTATTTAAATCACATTTGGAAAAACTGTTTTCCCTTCAACAAAGTGAACCATTTAATGAAGAGGAAGATATAACTTCAGATATTGGTAATTGTAGTTCAAATACGTTATATGAAAATAATAAGTTTTATCAATATTTTAAAAAAATCTGTGACAATATGTCATTCGAAAAGAAAAAATTTGCACAAAAAAAAAATTTGTATTATTTGTTAGAATTTGCGTCTTTGTTCTTAAAACATTTTATTCCGTTTACACCTATGTGGACAAGCTTAATTTGTGTAAAACAAAATAACTGTCTTGTGGAAAATTGGTTCGGCATTGTGAAAAATAACATTTTCCAAGGAAATCTCCATGTCAAACCATCCAGATTTATAAGAAAAATTCGCGATTACACTGTTAATGAGTACCGCGAGTGTAAATATACCATAAAAAGAAAAAGATGTGCCGTTAAAACGAAATGCCTTAAAGCAGATGTAGAGGAAACCTGGTGTAAAAGAAGAAGATTAAAGCAGAATTACTTCAAAGCTCAAACGATAAAAAAATTTCAAAACAATCTTTCTAAAGGAACTAAAAAATCAATCACTTATAATTCTAATGAACCTTTTGTACCAGAGTTAAGTAGAAATTATGTAGTATCCCGCTTCGGCGGGGAAAAATTGTATTTCGAAAGCTACAAAACGCTACATGTTGACGATGCTAAACAAGAGATGTGGTTAGACAATTTTTTAATTGATTTTGTTTTTATGCTTCTTGCAAAAAATAAAAATGTTAAGGTGTTCACACAAGCGCATGTACAACGAATTATGGACAACTCAGTATCAGCGAAACAAAAAATAAATGAACATGTTGCACTTTTCCCTATTTTATGTAATTCACATTGGACTCTTGTATATGTGAATTTCAAAACAAATATTGTACTATATTTATATTTTGACCCTTTGTCTAGAAGCAGCCGTTCGGCAAAATCACATTTCAAAAAGTTAGCACCATTTTTATATAGTTTAGGGTTAAATTCATCAGTTGTATGTGTAGCCGAAAACCAAAACAAATACCCAATCCAAACAGACTCCTACAATTGCGGACTATACATTTTGTACTATGGCGATGTATTAGTCAATGACTTAAATTGGGAACAAAATTTAAATTAATTATCATACGGCACAACAATTAAACAATTCGTAATAACCGGTTCAGACGACATAACGAAAAAATGCCTATATTGCGGCGAACCAAACTACGAAATTGAATGTAATGAATGCTAACGTCATTGCTGCGAAATTTGCGTTTTCAGTCCAAAATTTATGGAAGTTTGTGAAATGTGTTTCGTCAAAAAAAAAAAACAATAAAACAATGTGGTATTGCAAAATTCAGTTTCGTTTTGTTTTTCTTTATTTTTTTCCATTTCCTCAATAATGGATAAAGGTCGAACTAAACATATTTAAATTAAATAAAACACACTTTTACTTAGTGTGATATTAACTAAGTAAAAGTGTGTTTTATTTAATTAAAAATGTATTACGAAGTAAGTGCCGCCAACATCAATCAGTTAAACATATTTAGTTGGAAAAATTATTTGTCTTTAATATCTTCCCCGTACCCCAGACCAGTTATGGCTTTTGTTGCACTTCATTTCCCGATTCATGCGTGTTTCAAACGAGATGTCATTACATCGAAACTTCGATTTGTTTCCCATGCGCAGTTTATGTCGCACCTAAAGAATATGTCATTGTAAATAAATGTATATGAGTTTGTGTATATGTTTGTATCTACGTACGCCGATAGTTTAAAACTAGTTTTAAGGTTATGTTTTCTCATCATTATATTACTTTATTTTGTTAATTTTATTATTGTTTTTGTAAAATGGATTTTTCCGTTAATAAACATTATTATTATTATTATTATTTTAAAACTCTTCAGTATGCATACCCAACTATCGCATATTTCTCAGCATCTACATTGTTTCAGAACGTTTATTAACAATTAATGCTACATGCTTCTTCAATGTTAATTTAGGATCTGAAACTTTACTACAGTGGAGTTGTTTACTATATTTTTCTGTTTAAGTGATAAGATATATTTTTATTGTTTTTTGATGCATTCAGACTGAAAATTCGCCAAGAACCGTTAATGGGTGTTTATTTCATTGCGCTCCATTTTTTATCAATTTTGAGTGCGTGTCACATATTACAATATTATTCATGTATACCAGGGGTGGACAAAGCGTCGATCGCGTAACTATTCCTATTCACCAGCCTGTCTGATATGTACACATTAGATGTGGGCAACTCGTCTCAAAATAGTTACTCTTGGTTTTAACTTACTACTTTTCTTATGATCACTTAACAAATACGATGTTGGTAGACCGTTGGTCGCCTATAGTGATCAAAAGTTTGGCCACCCCTGATGTATACAGTGTGTTAAAAATTCGATGCACTGTTCTTTCCTGTTGGCAATAAATTGATTCGTGCAATTTATAAAGATGAAAACGATTTAATTTTTCTAGAAACAATAAGATTCACTATTTTCAGAAACATTAACTTTCTCAAAATACCAGCTAAACAATTGAGTAAATTGGAGCGGCGCGCGCAACGAAAAAAAAACACTACTGAAATGACGGGGCGTTCAAAGTGTTTTATAATGATCAATTATGTGTAGCTCATAAATACAAGACATTCTATAAACTAAAGGGTATTTTATAAGCATGATACAACTTTAAATTGAATTAAAACAGGTAAATATTGAAGAAATACCACTTGTTTTATTGTGTAAAAATTATAATTTCAAAAATATTTGCTTGCTTTATTTCTATTTTCAACCAAACGTGAACAGTATTACTGTTCCTGGAAAAATTAATTCGTTATCTAAATAATTTACACTTATCAATTTATTGCCAGCAGGATAGGACAAAAAAACAAGATAGGACAGTAAAATACAAGAAAAGATATGAAAGATCTGGCTTTGGTTATTTTCTGTACTGGGTTAATTTTGTAATATATACAACGCTTACCAAGGTCTTAATTAACCGCGAAATGTTGGTTTTCAGTTTTTTGTTCATGTCATATGAATATGAATACTTACATGCCTGAAAACTGTTACAAGCCATAACCTGTACAATTGAACTTCCGCCTTAGTTGGACAAAACCACCATGCTTCAAAGTTCAAAGGAGTAACCGTAAAGTTTGACAAAAATAATGTTGCCATTCGCATTATAAAAACCATTAACATATAGATCCCTATCATACATTGATTAAAAACAACGCATTTGGTTAAAAAGAGAGGGTATTAATTTCAAAATGAGCCACCCTGAATAACTTTGGACCTGAAGTAGTTACGGTTTTAAGGAAAAATACGTCACTTCGAAATTATAAAAACGGGTTGGCTGGGGGTGAGGGGCTGAAACATGAAATTTTAAAAACAGTGTTTTTGAAGTTCCCCCTCAAAAACGAAATTGATGTATTTTTTCCTGTAACCGTCACTACTCCAGAACCAGAGTTATTCAAGATGGCTTATTTTGAAATTAATACCCTCTTTCTCTAAAACAAATGAAGTCATTTCTATTATTTCTACTTTGCTGGATAGTATTTTTTATGCCCTTAAAAAAGAGGTATCGTACAATGCGGGATGCCTTTTGAAATTATAAAGATGGGGTGGCTGGGGGTGAGGGGGTGAAAAATAAAATTCGAAAAACAGTGTTTTTTAAGTTCCCCCTCGAAAACAAAATTGACGTATTTTTTCTTAAAACCGTAACTACTTCAGATCCGAAGTTTTTCAGGGTGGCTCCTTTTGATATGAAGACCCTGTATAATAAAACTATATAAAAAATAAAATAAAATTTTGCTTTGTTTGAAATGAAAGAATTGTAATTTCTTAGAAAGCGCGTGTATACGATTTCCATTGTTAGGATATATCGTACTGATGAGATCAAATTAGATCGAAACATGCAATTCTTGTGGCAATAATCGAGCATTGTTCATAAACTACTGCTTGCCAATCATAAATAATTTCACCTACTACTACTTTGTAATTGATGAATTACTAAATTGTTTTCACCAATCATAAGCGACCCATTACGAATATATAGAGCATATACAAATGTAAATTGTTGTACATTAATGTGTAACATGTACTATTACCACTTATGTACATTGCCTTGTTGTGCCTACGGTTTTTGTATGATTATTGTTCAGGAGTATGTAAGGAACATTTATCTGATTTTATTTTTTCTATGGGAATATGACTTCCTTGTTCTTTTTGCGAAAATATGTGAATGTCGTGCAGCGGTACGCAAATTATTTTTTTTCTCGAAAAAATGGGGGGGTGTGCCTACGGTTTTTGTGTGATTATTGTTCAGGAGTATGTAAGGAACATTTATCTGATTTTATTTTTTCTATGGGAATATGACTTCCTTGTTTTTCTTGCGAAAATATGTGAATGTCGTGCAGCGGTACACAAATTATTTTTTTTCTCGAAAAATGGGGGGGTGTACCTACGGTTTTTGTATGATTATTGCTCAGGAGTATGTAAGGAACGTTTATCAATTTTTATTTTTTCTATGGGAATATTACTTCCTTGTTTTTCTTGCGAAAATATGTGAATGTCGTCCAGCGGTACACAAATTATTTTTTTTCTCGAAAAAATGGGGGGGGGGTGTGCCTACGGTTTTTGTATGATTAGTGTTCAGGAGTATGTAAGGAACGTTTATCAATTTTTATTTTTTCTATGGGAATATGACTTCCTTGTTTTTTTGCGAAAATATGTGAATGTCGTGCAGCGGTACGCAAATTATTTTTTTTCTCGAAAAAATGGGGGGGTGTGCCTTCGGTTTTTGTGTGATTATTGTTCAGGAGTATGTAAGGAACATTTATCTGATTTTATTTTTTCTATGGGAATATGACTTCCTTGTTTTTTTTGCGAAAATATGTGAATGTCGTGCAGCGGTACGCAAATTATTTTTTTTCTCGAAAAAATGGGGGGGGGGGGTGCCTACGGTTTTTGTATGATTATTGTTCAGGAGTATGTAAGGAACGTTTATCAATTTTTATTTTTTCTATGGGAATATGACTTCCTTGTTTTTTTTGCGAAAATATGTGAATGTCGTGCAGCGGTACGCAAATTATTTTTTTTCTCGAAAAAATGGGGGGTGTGCCTACGGTTTTTGTATGATTATTGTTCAGGAGTATGTAAGGAACATTTATCTGATTTTATTTTTTCTATGGGAATATGACTTCCTTGTTCTTTTTGCGAAAATATGTGAATGTCGTGCAGAGGTACGCAAATTATTTTTTTTCTCGAAAAAATGGGGGGGTGTGCCTACGGTTTTTGTATGATTATTGTTCAGGAGTATGTAAGGAACATTTATCTGATTTTATTTTTTCTATGGGAATATGACTTCCTTGTTTTTCTTGCGAAAATATGTGAATGTCGTGCAGCGGTACACAAATTATTTTTTTTCTCGAAAAAATGGGGGGGTGTGCCTACGGTTTTTGTATGATTATTGTTCAGGAGTATGTAAGGAACATTTATCTGATTTTATTTTTTCTATGGGAATATGACTTCCTTGTTTTTCTTGCGAAAATATGTGAATGTCGTGCAGCGGTACGCAAATTATTTTTTTTCTCGAAAAAATGGGGGGGGGGGGTGCCTACGGTTTTTGTATGATTATTGTTCAGGAGTATGTAAGGAACATTTATCTGATTTTATTTTTTCTATGGGAATATGACTTCCTTGTTCTTTTTGCGAAAATATGTGAATGTCGTGCAGCGGTACGCAAATTATTTTTTTTCTCGAAAAAATGGGGGGGTGTGCCTACGGTTTTTGTATGATTATTGTTCAGGAGTATGTAAGGAACATTTATCTGATTTTATTTTTTCTATGGGAATATGACTTCCTTGTTCTTTATGCGAAAATATGTGAATGTCGTGCAGCGGTACGCAAATTATTTTTTTTCTCGAAAAAATGGGGGGGTATGCCTACGGTTTTTGTATGATTATTGTTCAGGAGTATGTAAGGAACATTTATCTGATTTTATTTTTTCTATGGGAATATGACTTCCTTGTTTTTCTTGCGAAAATATGTGAATGTCGTGCAGCGGTACACAAATTATTTTTTTTCTCGAAAAAATGGGGGGGGGTGTGCCTACGGTTTTTGTATGATTATTGTTCAGGAGTATGTAAGGAACATTTATCTGATTTTATTTTTTCTATGGGAATATGACTTCCTTGTTCTTTTTGCGAAAATATGTGAATGTCGTGCAGCGGTACGCAAATTATTTTTTTTCTCGAAAAAATGGGGGGGTGTGCCTACGGTTTTTGTATGATTATTGTTCAGGAGTATGTAAGGAACATTTATCTGATTTTATTTTTTCTATGGGAATATGACTTCCTTGTTCTTTTTGCGAAAATATGTGAATGTCGTGCAGCGGTACGCAAATTATTTTTTTTCTCGAAAAAATGGGGGGGTGTGCCTACGGTTTTTGTATGATTATTGTTCAGGAGTATGTAAGGAACATTTATCTGATTTTATTTTTTCTATGGGAATATGACTTCCTTGTTTTTCTTGCGAAAATATGTGAATGTCGTGCAGCGGTACGCAAATTATTTTTTTTCTCGAAAAAATGGGGGGGGTGTGCCTACGGTTTTTGTATGATTATTGTTCAGGAGTATGTAAGGAACATTTATCTGATTTTATTTTTTCTATGGGAATATGACTTCCTTGTTTTTCTTGCGAAAATATGTGAATGTCGTGCAGCGGTACACAAATTATTTTTTTTCTCGAAAAAATGGGGGGGGGGGTGTGCCTACGGTTTTTGTATGATTATTTTTCAGGAGTATGTAAGGAACGTTTATCAATTTTTATTTTTTCTATGGGAATATGACTTCCTTGTTTTTTTTGCGAAAATATGTGAATGTCGTGCAGCTGTACGCAAATTATTTTTTTTCTCGAAAAAATGGGGGGGTGTGACTACGGTTTTTGTATGATTATTGTTCAGGAGTATGTAAGGAACAATTATCTGATTTTATTTTTTCTATGGGAATATGACTTCCTTGTTTTTCTTGCGAAAATATGTGAATGTCGTGCAGCGGTACACAAATTATTTTTTTTCTCGAAAAAATGGGGGGGTGTGCCTACGGTTTTTGTATGATTATTGTTCAGGAGTATGTAAGGAACATTTATCTGATTTTATTTTTTCTATGGGAATATGACTTCCTTGTTCTTTTTGCGAAAATATGTGAATGTCGTGCAGCGGTACGCAAATTATTTTTTTTCTCGAAAAAATGGGGGGGTGTGCCTACGGTTTTTGTATGATTATTGTTCAGGAGTATGTAAGGAACATTTATCTGATTTTATTTTTTCTATGGGAATATGACTTCCTTGTTCTTTTTGCGAAAATATGTGAATGTCGTGCAGCGGTACGCAAATTATTTTTTTTTCTCGAAAAAATGGGGGGGTGTGCCTACGGTTTTTGTATGATTATTGTTCAGGAGTATGTAAAGAACGTTTATCAATTTTTATTTTTTCTATGGGAATATGACTTCCTTGTTTTTTTGCGAAAATATGTGAATGTCGTGCAGCGGTACGCAAATTATTTTTTTTCTCGAAAAAATGGGGTGGGGGTGTGCCTACGGTTTTTGTATGATTATTGTTCAGGAGTATGTAAGGAACATTTATCTGATTTTATTTTTTCTATGGGAATATGACTTCCTTGTTCTTTTTGCGAAAATATGTGAATGTCGTGCAGCGGTACGCAAATTATTTTTTTTCTCGAAAAAATGGGGGGTGTGCCTACGGTTTTTGTATGATTATTGTTCAGGAGTATGTAAGGAACATTTATCTGATTTTATTTTTTCTATGGGAATATGACTTCCTTGTTCTTTTTGCGAAAATATGTGAATGTCGTGCAGCGGTACACAAATTATTTTTTTTCTCGAAAAAATGGGGGGGGGGGGTGCCTACGGTTTTTGTATGATTATTGTTCAGGAGTATGTAAGGAACGTTTATCAATGTTTATTTTTTCTATGGGAATATGACTTCCTTGTTTTTTTTGCGAAAATATGTGAATGTCGTGCAGCTGTACGCAAATTATTTTTTTTCTCGAAAAATTGGGGGGTGTGCCTTCGGTTTTTGTATGATTATTGTTCAGGAGTATGTAAGGAACGTTTATCAATTTTTATTTTTTCTATGGGAATATGACTTCCTTGTTTTTTTGCGAAAATATGTGAATGTCGTGCAGCGGTACGCAAATTATTTTTTTTCTCGAAAAAATGGGGGGGTGTGCCTTCGGTTTTTGTATGATTATTGTTCAGGAGTATGTAAGGAACATTTATCTGATTTTATTTTTTCTATGGGAATATGACTTCCTTGTTTTTTTTGCGAAAATATGTGAATGTCGTGCAGCGGTACGCAAATTATTTTTTTTCTCGAAAAAATGGGGGGGGGGGTGCCTACGGTTTTTGTATGATTATTGTTCAGGAGTATGTAAAGAACGTTTATCAATTTTTATTTTTTCTATGGGAATATGACTTCCTTGTTTTTTTGCGAAAATATGTGAATGTCGTGCAGCGGTACGCAAATTATTTTTTTTCTCGGAAAAATGGGGGGGTGTGCCTTCGATTTTTGTATGATTATTGTTCAGGAGTATGTAAGGAACATTTATCTGATTTTATTTTTTCTATGGGAATATGACTTCCTTGTTTTTTTTGCGAAAATATGTGAATGTCGTGCAGCGGTACGCAAATTATTTTTTTTCTCGAAAAAATGGGGGGGGGGGGTGCCTACGGTTTTTGTATGATTATTGTTCAGGAGTATGTAAAGAACGTTTATCAATTTTTATTTTTTCTATGGGAATATGACTTCCTTGTTTTTTTGCGAAAATATGTGAATGTCGTGCAGCGGTACGCAAATTATTTTTTTTCTCGAAAAAATGGGGGGGTGTGCCTTCGGTTTTTGTATGATTATTGTTCAGGAGTATGTAAGGAACATTTATCTGATTTTATTTTTTCTATGGGAATATGACTTCCTTGTTTTTTTTGCGAAAATATGTGAATGTCGTGCAGCGGTACGCAAATTATTTTTTTTCTCGAAAAAATGGGGGGGGGGGGTGCCTACGGTTTTTGTATGATTATTGTTCAGGAGTATGTAAAGAACGTTTATCAATTTTTATTTTTTCTATGGGAATATGACTTCCTTGTTTTTTTGCGAAAATATGTGAATGTCGTGCAGCGGTACGCAAATTATTTTTTTTCTCGAAAAAATGGGGGGGTGTGCCTTCGGTTTTTGTATGATTATTGTTCAGGAGTATGTAAGGAACATTTATCTGATTTTATTTTTTCTATGGGAATATGACTTCCTTGTTTTTTTTTGCGAAAATATGTGAATGTCGTGCAGCGGTACGCAAATTATTTTTTTTCTCGAAAAAATGGGGGGGGGGGTGCCTACGGTTTTTGTATGATTATTGTTCAGGAGTATGTAAGGAACGTTTATCAATTTTTATTTTTTCTATGGGAATATGACTTCCTTGTTTTTTTTTGCGAAAATATGTGAATGTCGTGCAGCTGTACGCAAATTATTTTTTTTCTCGAAAAAATGGGGGGGTGTACCTACGGTTTTTGTACGATTATTGCTCAGGAGTATGTAAGGAACATTTATCTGATTTTATTTTTTCTATGGGAATATGACTTCCTTGTTTTTCTTGCGAAAATATGTGAATGTCGTGCAGCGGTACACAAATTATTTTTTTTCTCGAAAAAATGGGGGGGGTGTGCCTACGGTTTTTGTATGATTATTGTTCAGGAGTATGTAAGGAACATTTATCTGATTTTATTTTTTCTATGGGAATATGACTTCCTTGTTTTTCTTGCGAAAATATGTGAATGTCGTGCAGCGGTACACAAATTATTTTTTTTCTCGAAAAAATGGGGGGGTGTGCCTACGGTTTTTGTATGATTATTGTTCAGGAGTATGTAAGGAACGTTTATCAATTTTTATTTTTTCTATGGGAATATGACTTCCTTGTTTTTTTGCGAAAATATGTGAATGTCGTGCAGCGGTACGCAAATTATTTTTTTTCTCGAAAAAATGGGGGGGTGTGCCTTCGGTTTTTGTATGATTATTGTTCAGGAGTATGTAAGGAACATTTATCTGATTTTATTTTTTCGATGGGAATATGACTTCCTTGTTTTTTTTGCGAAAATATGTGAATGTCGTGCAGCGGTACGCAAATTATTTTTTTTCTCGAAAAAATGGGGGGGTGTGCCTACGGTTTTTGTATGATTATTGTTCAGGAGTATGTAAGGAACATTTATCTGATTTTATTTTTTCTATGGGAATATGACTTCCTTGTTTTTCTTGCGAAAATATGTGAATGTCGTGCAGCGGTACACAAATTATTTTTTTTCTCGAAAAAATGGGGGGGTGTATCTACGGTTTTTGTATGATTATTGCTCAGGAGTATGTAAGGAACGTTTATCAATTTTTATTTTTTCTATGGGAATATTACTTCCTTGTTTTTCTTGCGAAAATATGTGAATGTCGTGCAGCGGTACACAAATTTTTTTTTTCTCGAAAAAATGGGGGGGTGTGCCTACGGTTTTTGTATGATTATTGTTCAGGAGTATGTAAGGAACGTTTATCAATTTTTATTTTTTCTATGGGAATATGACTTCCTTGTTTTTTTGCGAAAATATGTGAATGTCGTGCAGCGGTACACAAATTATTTTTTTTCTCGAAAAAATATGGGGGTGTGACTACGGTTTTTGTATGATTATTGTTCAGGAGTATGTAAGGAACGTTTATCAATTTTTATTTTTTCTATGGGAATATGACTTCCTTGTTTTTTTGCGAAAATATGTGAATGTCGTGCAGCGGTACGCAAATTATTTTTTTTCTCGAAAAAATGGGGGGGTGTGACTAAGGTTTTTGTATGATTATTGTTCAGGAGTATGTAAGGAACGTTTATCAATTTTTATTTTTTCTATGGGAATATGACTTCCTTGTTTTTTCTGCGAAAATATGTGAATGTCGTGCAGCGGTACACAAATTTTTTTTTTTCTCGAAAAAATGGGGGGGGGTGTGCCTACGGTTTTTGTATGATTATTGTTCAGGAGTATGTAAGGAACGTTTATCAATTTTTATTTTTTCTATGAGAATTTGACTTCCTTGTTTTTTTGCGAAAATATGTGAATGTCGTGCAGCGGTACGCAAATTATTTTTTTTCTCGAAAAAATGGGGGGGTGTGCCTTCGGTTTTTGTATGATTATTGTTCAGGAGTATGTAAGGAACATTTATCTGATTTTATTTTTCTATGGGAATATGACTTCCTTGTTTTTCTTGCGAAAATATGTGAATGTCGTGCAGCGGTACACAAATTATTTTTTTTTTTGAAAAAATGGGGGGGGGGTGTGCCTACGGTTTTTGTGTGATTATTGTTCAGGAGTATGTAAGGAACGTTTATCAATTTTTATTTTTTCTATGGGAATATGACTTACTTGTTTTTTTTGCGAAAATATGTGAATGTCGTGCAGCGGTACACAATTTTTTTTTTTTCTCGAAAAAATGGGGGGGTGTGCCCACGGTTTTTGTATGATTATTGTTCAGGAGTATGTAAGGAACGTTTATCAATTTTTATTTTTTCTATGGGAATATGACTTCCTTGTTTTTTTTGCGAAAATATGTGAATGTCGTGCAGCGGTACGCAAATTATTTTTTTTCTCGAAAAAATGGGGGGGTGTGCCTTCGGTTTTTGTATGATTATTGTTCAGGAGTATGTAAGGAACATTTATCTGATTTTATTTTTCTATGGGAATATGACTTCCTTGTTTTTCTTGCGAAAATATGTGAATGTCGTGCAGCGGTACACAAATTATTTTTTTTCTCGAAAAAATGGGGGGGGGGTGTGCCTACGGTTTTTGTGTGATTATTGTTCAGGAGTATGTAAGGAACGTTTATCAATTTTTATTTTTTCTATGGGAATATGACTTACTTGTTTTTTTTGCGAAAATATGTGAATGTCGTACAGCGGTACACAAATTATTTTTTTTCTCGAAAAAATGGGGGGGTGTGCCTACGGTTTTTGTATGATTATTGTTCAGGAGTATGTAAGGAAGATTTATCTGATTTTATTTTTTCTATGGGAATATGACTTCCTTGTTTTTTTTGCGAAAATATGTGAATGTCGTGCAGCGGTACACCATTATTTTTTTTTCTCGAAAAAATGGGGGGGTGTGCCCACGGTTTTTGTATGATTATTGTTCAGGAGTATGTAAGGAACGTTTATCAATTTTTATTTTTTCTATGGGAATATGACTTCCTTGTTTTTTTTGCGAAAATATGTGAATGTCGTGCAGCGGTACGCAAATTATTTTTTTTCTCGAAAAAATGGGGGGTGTGCCTACGGTTTTTTTATGATTATTGTTCAGGAGTATGTAAGGAACGTTTATCAATTTTTATTTTTTCTATGAGAATTTGACTTCCTTGTTTTTTTTGCGAAAATATGTGAATGTCGTGCAGCGGTACGCAAATTATTTTTTTTCTCGAAAAAATGGGGGGTGTGCCTTCGGTTTTTGTATGATTATTGTTCAGGAGTATGTAAGGAACATTTATCTGATTTTATTTTTCTATGGGAATATGATTTCCTTGTTTTTCTTGCGAAAATATGTGAATGTCGTGCAGCGGTACACAAATTATTTTTTTTCTCGAAAAAATGGGGGGGGGGGTGTGCCTACGGTTTTTGTATGATTATTGTTCAGGAGTATGTAAGGAACGTTTATCAATTTTTATTTTGTCTATGGGAATATGACTTACTTGTTTTTTTTGCGAAAATATGTGAATGTCGTACAGCGGTACACAAATTATTTTTTTTCTCGAAAAAATGGGGGGGTGTGCCTACGGTTTTTGTATGATTATTGTTCAGGAGTATGTAAGGAAGATTTATCTGATTTTATTTTTTCTATGGGAATATGACTTCCTTGTTTTTTTTTGCGAAAATATGTGAATGTCGTGCAGCGGTACACAATTATTTTTTTTTCTCGAAAAAATGGGGGGGTGTGCCCACGGTTTTTGTATGATTATTGTTCAGGAGTATGTAAGGAACGTTTATCAATTTTTATTTTTTCTATGGGAATATGACTTCCTTGTTTTTTTTGCGAAAATATGTGAATGTCGTGCAGCGGTACGCAAATTATTTTTTTTCTCGAAAAAATGGGGGGTGTGCCTACGGTTTTTTTATGATTATGATTCTAGGGTGTTCACAGAATACAGCTGTATTTTTTGTTTTCATATTGGAATTTGTCTTCTTGTTATAAAAGCGGAAGTTATTTTTGAGAGGAAGTGGGGGTGGTTTCAAAAGAGGACAATTAGGGGTTAATTTTTTTTTGGGTTTACAATGTTTATGTGTTTCATAATAATCATGGAAACATTCAGTTATGAGGCCCGTTTTAATGGAAAAACGTAATTTAAAATCTATTGCTGGAATCTATTGCTAACTTCACATCCGTTCTAAATTATATTATTATAAAATTATTTCATGCAATTTTTAATGAGAATGGTGGAACTGGGTTTTTTTCCTGGAGAGTTTCTTCAAAGTTGGGATTTAAATCGGAAACACCAATTATTAGCAATGATTGCAAATGATCATCCGATAAATTTGCCCTATATTTAGATTTCAGATACTTCATCCTAGAAAAAGTTTGTTCGCACATATAGGTAGTGCCATACATAGAAATAAATTTACCAGCCAATTGCTTTAAATTTGGAAACTCTTTTGCGTGCAAAAATTTGTAAAAATCGATCAAGTTTCCTTCCTTGTATTTGTTCTTGATTTGATTGCTAGCTTGAAGATCAATTATTTCCATTTGAAACTGACTTGAAACGTCGCCAACGTTGCAGTCATATGGATTTTGAAACAGCCGAATTTCCCTTGAATTTAGGTTAAGATCAGAAAAACGCTTTTGAAATTCTAGTTTTAAATCCGCGATTACTTTTACTGCAAATATGGTGGGAAATCTTTCGTCAGTTTCTGTACTAAATTTTTCACAGCACGTGAAATGGGAAAAATTACATTCATTCATATGACTTTCGAGCAATATCAGCTTGGCTCTGAATGCTTTGATTTGCTCGAATAAATCACAAATTAAGTTGTTTTTACCTTGGAGCTTTAAATTCAAGTTATTTACGTGTGTCACGACATCTGCAAAAATTTCCAACTTCCAGAGCCACTCTGCATCCGATAAAAGCGGTTCAGGGTGATTCTTTTCCGCAAGAAAAATTTTAATTTCCTTTCTGAGCTTGAAGAACTGCAATAACACTTTTCCACAGCTAAGCCATCGAACTGCTGTATAATACGACAAGTCAACAGACTCAGATTCAATTTCTTCGAGGAAGATCGAAATTGGCGATGATTGAGTGATCGAATAAAGTTTACGACAGAAACAACTGGTTTCAAAACGCAGCTCATGTCGACATGTTTTATACATAGGGCTTGTTGGTGGATGATACAGTGCAGAAAAATTGGTACTGTTGCTCCTGCGCTTTCACAAGCTTTTCTTATTAGCCCAACCACCCCAATATTTGCACCAGACATGTTTCTTCCTCCGTCAATTGTCACACCTTGGAGTCGATTCCAGTCCAAGTTATATTTGGTCAACGTCTGTTGTAGTTCCTTAAAAATATCTGCTCCAGTTGTAGTGCCATGCATGTTGTTAACCGATGCTAATTCTTGGGTGACATTAAGATCGTCGTCAACTCCACGAACAAATACTAAAAGTTGTGAGGTGTCACTAACGTCGGTCGATTCATCCATCGCGATAGAATAGTCAGTGAAATGCTGTGCTTTCCCAGAAATCTGGTGGAGTATATTATTGCCAATATCGTCAATTCGACGAGCTTCACCTTTTCCGGACATAATACCCCAACAGCTTCCATCATACACTCTTTAACGATGTTTTCATCCATAAAGGGTTTCCCTTTTTTCGGCAACAAATAAGCAACTTTCATGCTAACTAAAGTCAATGATTCATTTTCCGAGTACTGCGATTGCACAAAGAAATATTTGAACCCCATTCTTCTTTAAAAACGCGGCACTCGTCATCTACTTTTCTTCTTTTTGTTTCCATGTTCAACTTTAAAAAATAATATTAACATAATAATTAAGTTATAATATAATAAATATAAATCTAAACATACCAATTTATAATATATCAACTGTAAAGAATGTAAATAAGCTCCGCGGCCGACGAATTTTTGGTTTGTCGTGGACTATCTCGTAGCTTTGCAGGCACTGCAGTTGAGTGCAGTCTGCCGCTCCGCGCCGCCTAAGTACAGTCAGAGTACAAAATTATTCATGTAGTCGAGCGGCCGAGTCGTATCGCAGAATACAGAAAAAACTTGAATACCAGACTGTACTTTTTCGAGCGTGATACCGTGCTCATTCTAACCGAATGCGCTCTTCATCTGCGCGAGATCTAATACCGACGCGCCACGCTGCATTTATATTTTACGAAATTTTTCAAAATCCTTGGCGGGCCGGATAAAATCGCCTGCCGGGCCGGGTTTGGCCCGCGGGCCGTAGTTTGGATACCTCTGCCCTATACTGATCTGATCGGCTTTTAAGAAATATTTTCGTGACGAAATTTTATTTCCGACAAAATTATAATTTTTATTTTCTCCGTTACGAGGTACGGGAAAGTATAGTGCTCGTGAAATTATTTCAAAAATTACAACAACAAGCAACATCGAACACGTGCTTTACTTGACAATAACAACCTTTTGATAAAATTTCGTACACCGGAGGTGTGTTTTTACCTAACCTTTTTTTCTCGTTAATTTTGTGAATATGAAAAATATTAGAAAAACATGTAAACATATATTAAAGACAATAAAGAAATCTTTTGTTTGAAAATATTTATCAGAAAATAACATGATGTCCATATATCATTTTTAACCTTTACAGTAATAATAGTGGGTTTGTTGCATTATTTGAATCATCAAAAAAAAAATACCGTTTCAGTAAACGTCAATGTTACGTGTGCCAATATTTTCATTTCGTGACTGAATTTTAAAAATGCTAAAGAAGGCGTGTTCATTTAGTACAATGCAATGGAATTCGATATTTATGTTATCAATACGCAAAAGCAGAGAGGGTTGAGAGGCAGAGAAAGTCAGATTGGCGCGAAATCCTTTTCGCTGTTATTTACACAAAGTTCAATATACTGGACACAAATGACTTAATAAAATGTTCAATCGGAAAACATATGCACTAAAAAAGTCACAAGAAAAATTAATACGGAAGAGTCACAAAAGAAATCACAGATGCGTCACTATAGTTCAAAGTTCGGAAGGGCAAGCACCGGTATGCACGGCAAGAACTCGGATAAATTACCGGACGGTGACTTCATATCAGCGGATCAGCAGCTTCGGTGGATCGGCTATCTTGGTGTAGCTGCTTCATTGAAGGCGACTTCTGTCGTGGGTTTTTTAGTACTCCCTGATAGGCATATTCCTATATGTCCGTGGATCAATGATTTCTTTTAATAAAATATTTTTATAAAAAAATATTAATTTTTCAATCATTTTTGTTTCCCAAAAATTGTCGTCTCTGATAATTCTTTTAATCAACAGATCTTGTTTCATCCATACGACAAAATCACAAAAGTCGACTTTTGCAATATGCATCTGGCCCTGGATTTGATAGTAATAATTATGATTACGTTTTAATTTTAAATCCGTATCCAAAAAGAACTTTTATTTTTCGATTGCTGTTTTTGCTATTGTTAATTTTTCTATAGATTTTGGGCACTTCACCTCGATAATTCCGCGACCATTTTCTATCAGCCCATCTGGAGATGCTCCCAAAAGCCATACGTCTAATCCACAAAAAAGCAGCACGGTGTCACCGAAGTTTTTGCCATCTTCGTACTTTCGTAAGGCATTTTTTTAATTTATTTGTCCGCAGACCGAGGCTTCATTTGAAAATGGCTCCTTATAAAGTAGACTTGATACTAGAGGAGCACATTTTGTTTTTAGTCGCCTTTTGCAGATTGTGCCAAATTTAGATGCCGTCAATCGGTGTTTCCTCTCCATTAACCACTCTTCGTTGTCCGCCTGTCCTCCTCTTTTCAATTCAATATTGTGTATTTCTTCGCGAGTTTGTGAAAGCTTCTTTAAGAAATTAACAGACTCCTTCTGAAATTCTTCACTGTCCATATCAGGTTGCTGACACTCCCATAATCTTGTCTGCCGTCATTTTTTCAGTAATATTTTTGCGCTTTATTCCAATACATCTCTTCGAGAGTTTTGACGAGGTTATTCTTTTGACTCTCCTAGGTGCAGTTCGGGAAGTATGGAGTGGCACTCTTCCGCCGATTGACTGCATTGCTCTGCAATGCCAATTTGAACCATATTGAAAATCAAGACCTGCTCCCAACTTCTGTAGTTATATGAACCACGTCGACTTCTGTTCACTTGTTTGCCGCCTGAAAATTTGGCGACAAGAGACATAAAACTTTCAGCCATATTACTCGTTTCATTATACGATAATTGGGGAGCTTTCCTGACTGGTGGCTTAATACATTCCTCGATGTATCCTAGTACCACAATTTTATCGCTGGACAAGGGAAAGGATTTATTTTTTTGTTTGTAAAAATAATCCCTGCAATTAACATGATCCCCAAAAATATGGCAGGGAGAATTTCTTAAATCTGACTTTAAAATTTCAGCATCCATTTCGGAATTTCCATTATGTGCCATCGCTGCTCAAGCTGCACCTTTTAATTTGCGAATTACGGTGTTGTTTAATATTTTTTTACAGCGGCATTGGATTTTTGAATGGGAAACAGTTGTTTGGTATAATTTTTCACGGCGTGATTAGCACATTCTCATTTTATGACATGTCTCCCGTACGGTACTAATTCCTGAACCTACAAAATATTTATTACAGTTCAAATAACAGAAATAATGTAAACATTTCATACCTTTTTATACACGCTTGAATCTCCATCGCCTATCATTATACGATATTCAATGCCATGTTAAGTTTTGCTCTATTTGAAGGTTTCAACTATCATGTCCGATTCCATTGCAGAAGAAGACTTATTCCAATTTTTGAAGCAGTCTTCATGTTCCTGAGATAAATTTGTGTTCTCCAAATATTGGCATTTCGAGCCACATTTATTTTTAACATCTAAGTGCAATAACTTATTCGTTTCTTTGCCAGCGACGCATGCAACTCCTGCATTGGCAGAGTAACGGTGCCCATGGCTCCTGTGGGGCCAACCACCATCCACAATAACTGTTATCAATGGAGTTTCGCCATGTTCTGTAAAATTTCCATTTTATATAGCCAGTTCTTTTTCTTTTTGACCTGCCTCCTTCATTGATTGGAAAAGAACTTTTGCCAGATCTGAAACAAGATGAATGTGAATCATTTGATTAATCGATTAATCGATTATTTTTTAGAATTAATCGAACTGTCGATTAATCGATTATTTATCGATTAATCGATTATTTTGCACAGCCCTAGTGTCCACCCGCAAAACTACCACGCACGCATCACACTTCACACCCCACCTCTGTAAATATCCACCGCCACCTCCCTCCCTTAGTTAACATTATTGTAAATATTGGAATTATTAATCGGTTCGCTTTTACATTTAATTGTAATAAGTCATTTAACGTGTTGGTTCGTTTATGTACCTCTGAAAGTTATATTTACAAGCATTTTGCAAGTAGTTAGTGAAAAGTGTTATATCTACTGTATTCTATTTACTACTATTTCAATAGCAACAAATTTGTCCAGAAGGTACTCATCAAAAGACCCTACGAAATTACAATATCTGAAATCAAAGTAAGTACCTGAAAATGAAATCATATCGTATTTTTCGTCTATATTTCTTCTTTATAAATGAAATAAACGGTCTAAGTGATAAATGCCGAAAAATAATAATTTATTACATATTTTATAATGATTAAAATATTAGTACCGGTGTGTGCGTGTGTGCGATAATTTGCAATATATGTACCATGTAATCAAGAATTGTAAAAATGTCAGTATATACACGTGTAAAAAAAACATTCGTCTTCTATCGCCAGATGTGATCATAATAGGTATACATCCTCGAGAGATGAACAAATTGCGTCAACGTCATCAAGTTATGAGAGACCTTTACTAACAGACAATACATCTGCAGAAAATGAGAGATCGCTTAGGATGAATGAGGAATGAGGAACATCATCCGTACATCAGCTACTTTGTACTGATGAATGGCCAAATTTAACTGAAATAGTTGAGAAAAACGTAAATATGGAGAGGTGCCGTATTTTTTTTAATTATTTTTAGATTCTTGACCTGTTTTACATTTTAGCGATGAGCATATAATGGAAATCGAGCATATCCATTCAGGCAACGACCCATTGCTAAGTACTATTAGTGGTCGTTTTATTGTTGACGGGCAGGACTTTTAAAGAGAAATAAGAAGTCTAGAAGTACACAGATATAGTTGCGAAAAAAACAATCAAGGATATTGCCGCTTGAATAAAAGTTCGTGCGCAGCATTGAAATGGTAGCTATGTTTTGAATGCCCTTATTACCATGGACAAAAAATTATTTGTAGCGAACCCCCTTAAAGAACTTCCCCATTCTTCTCCATTAACTACAGGTACCTATTTTTTTTTAAATTATAATATTCTAATTATTCCATTTATTTTATACATACAGAACAAATTGGTCAAACAGAAATAATTTGATATCTCACAAAATAAACTAGATAAGCGTGAACAAACTCTGTTTGAAACTAGAATCAGAACATGTCTATTGGTTATCGGTTTCTTCATAGCACTTTTTTGGATCTCAGTGCTAGGATTGGGTTGGAGAAAATTCATTTTTTTTATATTATCTGGTGACGTTGTTTTTTATACTTCTTCTTTCAGTAACGCTGCATATGTATTATATAGTCTATTCTATTCAATTTTTAGTTGAAGCTACTGTTTGGGGAACAATGGCTGAGGGTAGTGGTTACAACCACTTAGAAGAATTGTTGTCTTCTATAAACATACAACCACCCAACATTAAAACTTTCTTCAAAATTGAGCAACGCCTCGGGAAGGTAAAATTAAATAAATTTGCTATTTAATTGTTACTTTCGCATTCATCTCGTTTCAGATCTGGCAAAAAGTTCTTTTCCAATCAATGAAGGAGGCAGGACAAAAAGAAAAAGAACTGGCCATATAAAATGGAAATTTTACAGAAGATGGCGAAACTCCATTTATAACAGTTATTGTGGATGGTGGTTGGCCCACAGGAGCCATGGGCACCGTTACTCTGCCAATTCAGGAGTTGCATGCGTCGCTGGCAAAGAAACGAATAAGTTATTGCACTTAGATGTTAAAAATAAATATTGCTCGAAATGCCAATATTTGGAGAACACAAATTTATCTCAGGAACATGTAGACTGCTTCAAAAATTGGAATAAGTCTTCTTCTGCAATGAAATCGGACATGATAGTTGAAGCCTTCAAATTGAGCAAAACTTTACATGGCATTGAATATCGTATAATGATAGGCGATGGAGATTCAAGTGTGTATAAAAAGGTATGAAATGTTTACATTATTTCTGTTATTTGAACTGTAATAAATATTTTGTAGGTTCAGGAATTAGTACCGTACGGGAGACATGTCATAAAACGAGAATGTGCTAATCACGCCGTGAAAAATTATACCAAACAACTGTTTCGCATTTAAAAATCCAGTGCCGCTGTAAAAAAAAAAAAAATTAATCGATCATTTGATTAATCGATAATTTGATTAAACGATAAATCGATAATTTGATTAATCGGTTAATCGATAAATCTATAATGTGAATAGTCGATTAATCGATAATTTGATTAATGGATACATTGATAATACTGTGACAATTATTTATACTAATTTGTTAACATTAATATCTCTATATTAAGTGCGTGTTTCTAAATATTGTCTATTTTTAGTGGTTTAAAGATTATTATTATCAAAATTACAGAATTTTGACGCCAGTGTCCAGAGAATAATAAATTGATACATTATTGTTAATGATCATTTTAATAATCCATCAATAGATTATTTACTGATTAGATCCTTTGAATAATCGATGCATTTGAATTATCGGACTAAACGAACTTATAATAAGAAAAACAAAGAGAATTAGGAACATTATTAGTATATTATTAAACAAGTGAGAAAGTTGGCAATTGCCACGAGGGTGTAGTTTGCAATTCACCCGAGTGGCAATAGCCAACTTTTTCACGAGATTAATACTATATTTTTTCGCATCATATTAAATAATTGCCTAAAGAGTTTTCTGTTTATATTAAATTATAATGAATAATTTTTCTATTTGGAAATTGCGGCAGTTCGCTGACAAAAAACGAATCGTAACCATAGTAACAACTGTTGGGCAATGAAATCGCCATCATTTGATTGGACGTCACGTGTGGAGAAAATGATTGGGCCGAATAAAAGAGATATTTATAGACACTGATCGGATAGTTAAATAGTTATTAGTTAAAGAATTTCTTATTTTTAGTTCTGAAATACTCGTCAGATGGATTCCTAAAACAATTTTTGGATTTCAAATACAAATCAATTTGAAGTTTGATTATTTACAATTCTATCAATCCTGATTTGCATCAACTATTGTAAAGATTTGACTTACAATTCATTCTATGTTGATATGTTATTGAAATACATTTGAAAAAGATAGTGCAATATTTTCAATTTTACCAAAATCTTCAAATTTTCTCTTGAATTTTTCTCTTCTCATCAACTTCTATTTCAAGAATTTTGTTTGGTTAAACCAAATCATTGTTTGTTTGTCTGGATATATTTTTCAATGCTTGGGAAATGCTTGAATTTTGCATCCCTCAAATTCGCTTTCACAGTATCATAAGTTGCTGATGAACACAATATGAACATTGCTGAGTATACCCACAAGTGCTAATTTTAACTTCTGTCAAAGCCAAGACCATTTTAAACTGATTCCAAATCAATAATTAAGACTATTTAGCAGTGGTAATTCGCTGAACAACTATCATTTTGTCAAACGAATTTTCGTCAAAGCATTGCGACATTATTATATTACGTCTGTTACATTAATTTAAAATTGTGCGATAGTGTTCCGAATATCCCGCGTGCTGGATAATTTTTTGCTCGAACATTTTTACGATTGTAATCGGTTCTTGTCTTCGTCTCGTGCCTCGTGATTATGAACGCAAAGCACTCGCCAAAAATGATCCGTAATATTTGATGCACTAGGGATGTTATATGTGATAATTCAGTCAAATTGATTACAGCTTCCAATTTACATTAATAAGATTGAAAAACAGTATTCACGAGGCTGTGCAAAACTTTGATGTTTTGATTATTACTCGAGAAATATTCAATTAATCGATTAATCGATTTTGATTTTTGACTAATCGATTAATCCATAATGTTATTTTGGTTAATCGATTAATCGATAATTTTATTTTGATTAATCGATTAATCGATAATTTTATTTTGATTAATCGATTAATCGTTCATTTCGATTAATCGATAATTTCGATTATGGATTAATCGATCAATTCGATTAATCGATATCGATTATTAAAAATAATCAAAAATCGATTATTCATTTTCATAATCGAACACCCCAAGTGGACACCTTATCTCCTAATGACTATTTCTAAGAATAGCAGATGTAAATACAAGCTTAGATACGAATGAATTGCAACCTGTAGCCTGTGAACATAAAATAAGAATCCAATTACATAGATTCGGCCCGCCTTTCGTCGAGAAACTCAAATATTTGGGGATAATAAAAGGGAATCATAAATCTAATTGTAAATGTAGTAATAAACGAAATACAGAGGATAAAAATACAACATGTAACACAATTACGGTAATATTACAAAGTATCCGTTTGAAATGCGATTGCAAACAATACGCTTTACAGGTTGTATTTCTCGATGTTTTGCTAATATCTCCGAAACTATCGGTCTCAGTAAAAAACGCTCGTTATAAAAAAAAGTAGACCACATTTCCTATAGACAACGGTCTGTTTTGTTTTTGTGTTGAATATTTGCGTTAGGATCATCTATACTTTCACAAAACATGAAATCGGGTTCTCCAACCATGAGAACTTTTAGTATGTCGTACAGCAGACACCAACGAACAACTTTGCCGAAAAATATCAAATTTCCGGGATTTATTTCACTCGATCACCTTTTTATGGTATAATGTTGTCAACCTGGGATTTTGGTAACGACGAGAAATCACACACACACACACACAGAACTTCACTTAAAACTTATATATTCTTACAACAAAGTTTACAACATCTAGTTTATGTGTACAATTCAGAATTTATCATGGATCGAAGGTAGTTTAAGTAACTTTTACTTATTTAATTTTACTATTTCTGGAATGCAAGACCTTTTCTCTGATGTAGATTTACTCGGCTTGAGATTGAAATTAGCACTGGCTAAACTAACTCTGATCACCTGTTTTTGTTACAAAAATAAGTATTGATAATCTTAATACTATCGCGAAGTTGTGGTTGAAAAGAAGGGTAGAGACAAATACATCCTTCAATGAGGATTTAGGATTTTAATGTGGGGTAATAGTTGTGGACTATTACCCTTGAATTTATAATTAGGGTTGCAATACAAGCGGAAGTCCTAGTCTTGAATTTATAATTAGGGTTGCAGGTGCACTGTCTGATAGTGTGTAATAATTATATCCGAATCAAATAAGGGAAATATAACGTTTTGAATTTATAATTCGTTATCTAAAAACATGTAAATGTCCGAACATAAAACGAGTGCGTGATGACGAAGGTGAAAAGTAAAGTGATTAAATTGTTACGTGATATTAATTCGGAGTAGAATACTTGGAATCTAACAGAATCCTTAATCTCCAAATTGCTACTTAAAGTAATGGTGCAAACCAAACCGCCATTTTTAAGAAATCCTTAGTATTTAAGGATTCCTTAACTTACGGTGCAACCGGGCATAAGTAAATAACAGAGAAAATGGTTTACAAATACATTGAATGATAATACTATAAAATTTGTAATTGCTAATAATCTCATATGAAGTGAATTGTCCACACATTAATGTGTTCATCATTTTTACAAAAAAAAATATTAAAAAATCGTTTCTATAAACTACAAAAATACAATATATGTTTACGAAATATACAGCAATACAATTGAATGCAAAATATACCGGGTGTGGCACTTAAGACGCCTCGGACCATAGCTCCTTTACGATAAAAGCTATCGAAAAAAATCTAAGAACAAAGTGGTGCATACTTACCGTCGCTATGTTTCAAAAATATTTCTAATCATCAGTGGCGTGCCGTACTCCAGTGGCGTACCAAACTTATGTTTTTTTAAATGGAATGCCCTATTTTTTATTGCAGATTTGGAAAGTGCTCGACGAGTACTTATTTTTTTATCTAACATGTTATACCCTTCACTTTAGCGGTTTCGCTGTTATAACCCCTTCTTTCAAAATTGCGCCCCATTTTTGAGATTTTTTTGTAGAGAAACTAACTGACGCCGGCGCCTAAATTTTGAATAGAGGTACAGGTTAAGACCTCGTATACCTTCACATAATTTTTTTTCGGGTAATTTATGGAAAAAAAATAATTTTTGATTGATCTTCGCATGTTGTCATTTTTTCCGAAAATTTCAAATGGCACCCCCCTAAAAAAATTACGGCGTTTTACAGACAAAACTCTAAATTTTTCATTGGTGTAAAAAAAATTACACATTGCATAACAAAATTTCGGAGAAAAAAGGAATTTCATCGCAAATGTCGGGAAACATTTTCCGTTCCCAAGTGTGCCATGAGAAAACAAAAGATTGGTAATTGTCAAAGTAAATTATTAGACGTCAGTAGCAGCCATAAGTCATTTTTGATAAACGTTCTAAAAATGTTCCGAACTCAAGAGGAAATGGTTGACATGATATTTATTCTTGGAGAATGTAACATGAATTGTTTCTTGGCATCACAAGTGTACGCTGGGAGATATCCGCACAGGACACATCCAAATGAACGTGCGTTTCAAAAAGTGTTGGAGAGATTTACTACTACGGGAACTGTGAAACGGCCAAGGAGAGTTAGAAAGAAGGTAGTTATTACCGAAAATAATGAACTGCAGGTTCTGGAGGCAGTTATTGAAGATCCTCATACCAGTATCCGTGATATTAGTAGGAATCACGATATTTCAACGCGATCCGTACATCGTGTTCTTAAAAAGTACAAATTCCGTCCATTTAAGATTCAACTGCACCAAGAATTGCAACCTCAAGATTTTCATGCGAGGCAAGATTTCTGCATGTGGGCTATCAACAAAATTGAGCAGGAGGAATCATTTCTTATGCGCGTATTATTTTCTGATGAAGCAACGTTCCATAGAAATGGCCATGTCAATCGCCACAACTACCATTATTACGCCGATGAAAACCCATAAGCCATGCGAATGATAAACCACCAGCAAAGATGGTCGCTGAATGTTTGGGGAGGCATAATTTGAAGAACACCTTTTGGGTCCTTATTTCATCGAAGGGCACCTGAACGGCAACAGTTATTTGAGGTTCCTTCGCGACGACTTGGATGATCTCTTGGAAAATGTCCCTCTAGCCGCTCTTCGACAGATAGTTTTCCAGCACGATGGAGCTCCTGCACATAATAGCTGTGTCGTTCGGGAATTTCTCGATGAAACGTTTCCGGACTCCTGGATTGATCGTGGGGGTCCTGTGAGGTGGCCGCCAAGATCACCAGATCTCACTCCCCTTGACTTCTTCCTTTGGGGCCATATCAAAGACGAGGTTTACAGGACGGTACCAACTACTGTCGAGGATATGAGGGAGAGAATCCGCGCGGCTTTCCGCGGTATATCACCAGAAGTCCTTAGGGCAGTGTCTAGAGCCTGTGAGTCGAAGTTGCGGTTATGCCTCCAGCAGGAAGGTCGTCATTTCGAACATTTAGTTTAAGTTGTTAAATTTTCTTTATCTGCATTTTTCATATCATGTTGAATAAGTACCTATTTATTATACTATTATGTTGACCGTATTTGTGTATTTGTTTTCTCATGGCACACTTGGGAACGGAAAACGTTTCCCGACATTTGCGATGAAATTCCTTTTTTCTCAGAAATTTTGTTATGCAATGTGTAATTTTTTTTACACCAATGAAAAAATTTAGAGTTTTGGCTGTACAACGCCGTAATTTTTTTAGGGGGGTGCCATTTGAAATTTTCGGAAAAAATGACAACATGCGAAGATCAATCAAAAATTTTTTTTTTTCCATAAATTACCCGAAAAAAAATTATATGAAGGTATACGAGGTCTTAACCTGTACCTCTATTCAAAATTTAGGCGCCGGCGTCAATTAGTTTCTCTACAAAAAAATCTCAAAAATGGGGCGCAATTTTGAAAGAAGGGGTTATAACAGCGAAACCGCTAAAGTGAAGGGTATAACATGTTAGATAAAAAAATAAGTACTCGTCGAGCACTTTCCAAATCTGCAATAAAAAATAGGGCATTCCATTTAAAAAAACATAAGTTTGGTACGCCACTGGAGTACGGCACGCCACTGATGATTAGAAATATTTTTGAAACATAGCGACGGTAACTATGCATCACTTTGTTCTTAGATTTTTTTCGATAGCTTTTATCGTAAAGGAGCTATGGTCCGAGGCGTCTTAAGTGCCACACCCTGTATAACAAACAGTTAAGTATTTAATTTCTTTGATTTTAAAATTCCAAAGTGCCGAGATTTAATTTTGCGATATTTTTGATAAGCTAGTTTTTTTACATTGTCCGTCATTTTACTTTCCACTTTACCTTTTAAAATGTTGTTAATGTTTTGGAGCCACATTACAACATAAAAAGGAATGAGGAAATCAACAATGATGTCAGCCAAATTATGATGTTCACAATTGAAATAAGTTGATGCAATGTTGGAATGAATTTTGGATTTTAAAAATGAAAAAATATTCGAAAATGTACAAATTTTGGGTAAATAGAAGCAAATAATTTGAAAACATTGGCTAACAAATGTATAAAAAATAGTATTAGGTTTTAATAAGGTTCCTTAAACTCTGTAAGAGTGTAATTATTTATTAAAACAACAATGGTATTGTTCTATAATAAATAGTAGACTTATATATTTAAAATTTTACTTTCCGGTTCCCTTTTTGTAAAATTGTGTATTACCCTCTAATTGCACAATATCGTGGTATTTTTAAAAATGATTGTGCTGCCTGTTGTTTTCTATCACAGATTTCAACCCGAAATACTGAAAGGAAAAGAATCGATGAAAATGTTCGTGTTTGTTTATTTACATTAGCTCGGAGTCTCATATTACATATTGGTGATAACGTTCCAGACCTGATTTTAAAATTATATGACCAACTAGGGCCATCTAGCGTCAAAAAATTATAATAGAATACCGACATCAGCGCCGTTTACGTCGACGGGTTCAAGCTTAACCCTACACTGCTTGATTTTTTTTTATTTTGACGCAAAAAATTACTTCAGTTCTATTTTGAGCTGTACAATCACGGAAAAATATTTAAAAAAAATCTCCGAATTCAAATTTTCGATATTTTTTAAATGTATCATTTTCGTTAATGTATCAGATTTGATACACAGTGCATTTTGAACACAAAAATGTTATATTAGTAAAACAACCAGTAAATGTATTTATTGATGAAATTCGTTAAAACAATTAGCGTCTTTGCTAAAACATAGGTGTAAACCACATTTTGAACACTTTATTTATGTTAGCTTCTTGCACTTAGGTTTTCACAACGTGTTCTGGTGTCTGTATATTGGGGCCAATGCCCAATTGAATCGGTCCTCACGTCTTTAGGCGGAACATAAGATGTCGGTCCTCTCCTTTTTTTGGTAACAATTTGTTGTTCCATAACACTACTGGATGGTCTGCCACGTTTATGATGACTCTGCATGCCTGCTTCGTATAAGAATTCTGCCACATCAATTCTAAATTGCACTAAGGTCATATTCTTTATATTCTTTTCTTTGCATATTTTCCTGTACAGAATCCAGCTGTTGACAATGGCTACATGAGATGGTAAAAAAATCGCATGTACCATTTTTTGGTTCTCATTTTGATTTTATTTTTGCCAATGAGGCTATCTAAAAAGGCCACTCCGCCCATATGGCGGTTGTACTCCTTGACTATATGAGGGCATGGAATTTTAATTTTTTTAAGTACGATACTAGGGGAATGGTAGTGTAGTAGTTGTCGAAGTACACTCTATAAAACTCATTTTTTGGTAGGTTTCTTAACAATCTAACTACCACATTGGCACTAGCACCTAAGTCTGGTTCAGTGGGCAGCCGACTTTTATTTTCATTGCCAGTATAAATTTCAAATTTATACGCGAAACCGCTTACACCACTTAAAACAAAAAGTTTGAACCCCCATTTATGTGGCTTCATGGGAATATATTGTTTCAAATAATGTCGAGCCTTTGTTGAGCATAGCTGCTCATCTATAGCTAAATACTGCTCATGCCGAATGCTTTCAAACTTACCATTTAGATCAGTGGCGGGGAAACTTTTTTTAAGACGGGCCATTTGTAATAACTAGACAATCGTAGCGGGCCAAAGAATAATGCTTAATCGTTAATTAATTTATGTGTTTTATAAACATATACATATATTATTACATACACTTATTATTTTAATAGTAAAAAAGCAAAAGGTAACAAAATTATAAGCACAAAATATAAAATGAATTTAGTGTAGTTCTTGATGTGAAGTATTATCACTTTATTTTCTGGTGTCATTACTGGTTGATGGTGCATGAGAAAAGTGAAATTGAGACTGTTTCATCAAAATTTCATCATAGTGATGAAAGGTGCTCATCTGTAATTCTGTTTCTTAAAGAAGTTTTCCTAAGCTTCATTGTTGAAAAGATTTGTTCGCATATATAAGATGAGCCGAACATTGTCATTATCTTCATTGCATGAGTAATTAGATTTGGGAAATTATCTGGACTTAAATTTTTATAAAATTCTAGTAATGGTACTGTATGAAAAGTTTGTTTCAGGAGAGTATTACAGTTCCGTTCTATTAACTCAAGTTGAAATTTTGCATCAACTTCTTCGTAATTAACATTGAATGGGGTCGCAAAAATACTAAACTCTGGTTCCATGAAATCTCCTTTCAAATTCTGTAGATAGTTTTCTCAAATTCATTTCGTATTTTTTAATCTTATTGTTTAATATAGTGAACTTTAAAGATTGTATTCTTGGAAAATGAGAAAAATCAGATTTAGAGATCTGATTAGCAAATAATAATAACTGTAATTTGAAACTTTTCAGGTATTGCCAAATATCGTAAAGAAACTGATTTTTTCCTTGCAATTTGAGATTAAGTTTATTCAATAAATAAAATAGAAATAAACTTATTTATTGCAGAAAGTATTAAATAAATTCAAAAAACGAAATATAGCCTGAATATATAATTCAACCTGTTCGTAACTCTGCAAACAAAATTAAGTCTTACTAAGACTATAAACAAATAACTTATTGAAACAACTACTTCCCTGGCTAGTGCCACGCCGGATATTGAATGATACAAAAGAAATTTGCGTTATTACTAGTACTAAGTACCAAGTGAAATAACATTGGTTTAAGATCCCTTATTTCTACCCACAGGACTAACTTGAAAAATAAAACTAAATTGAATTTGAAAACTTTAAATTATAAAACTGAACCCAAAAAAATATGTAAGAATTAAGTAAATAGCCATCTGCAGACGCGTTTCGAGATTTATCTCTCATCAGTGCAGCTTCGCATTTAAATTGAACGTTAAAGAATAAAATACACTTACGTGAAGGTGACCGTGACCGTGAAGGAGTCGTAAACAAATGAGGAGATTATAGAAGGGTTGGACTGATTTTATACCTGAATTTAGGTGATTAGTGAAAGTACAGATGTGAAGAAATAAATGATCTTGTTTTCAGTTGGAAAACCGAATACTCGATTTAAATAATAAATAAAATAGAAACAACCTTACTTATTGCAGAAAGTATTAAATAAATTCAAAAAAAGTGAAAAAAGCGAAATCAGAAAGCCACGTTTCGTTTTCTAAGACGTCAAATTGATTATAAATGTCTTTATCAAGAAGAAAATTCACAATATCGTCTTTTAAATTCCAAATTCTTTCAAATACTTTTCCAGCACTTAACCAACGAACTTTTGAATAATACAGGATATCGGAATGCTCAGCATGTACGGACTCCAAAAACTGTTGAAACTGGCGATGTAATAATCCTCTGGAACGAATCATATTTACTGGTTTTACAACAATATTTAGTATATGGTCAATATCTAAAGCTGATTTACAGAGAGCATCCTGATGTATAAGGCAATGCAAAAAAACAACATCATTTTCCGGATACTTAGAATTAAATTTCCCAACAAATCCTTGATTGATTCCAACCATATTAGGAGCACCATCTGTAGTTACATTACATAGCTTGTCAATAGGTAAACGAAGTTTATCGATGCAATTTTCAAATTCACAAAATATATCGGCACCAGTCGTTGTTCCTTTCATTGACTGCAGCCCTGCAAGTTCTTCTGTAATTTCAAAGTGGGCGTTGATTCCTCTTACAAATATGAGTAACTGCGCAGTATCGCTGATATCTGTACTTTCATCCATGGTAATTGAATAAAAAATAAATTTTTGAGTTTTCGTAGTCAGTTGTGAAATTAGATTTTTATCAATATTTTCAATTCTCTCGGTGATTGTTCTTCTTGAGAGAGACAGTGACTGAAAATCCTTTTTCTTGTCAGGGCACATAATATCGCACACATCTATCATGCACTGCTTTATAAATTCACCATCTGAAAATGCTTTATTAGATTTAGCAATATTATAAGCCAACACAAAACTGGCTTTCGTAGCGCATCTTTGAGAATGATTAGCTCTCTGAAATAATTGTTGTTGACTTGATAAATTTTTTTATTAAATCTTTCGATTTAATTTTTTTCACCTCTTCACTTATCGATGAGTAGGAGTGGTTTTCATGTTTGCTCTTGAAATGGCGTTGAATGTTATATTCTTTTAAAACTGCTACAGTTGTATTGCAAAGTAAGCACACAGGTTTTTCTTTAAATAAAGTAAAGAAACATTTCCACGTCCATTCTTCTTTAAAAACTCGACATTCTGAATCCACTTTTCTTTTTTAACATCCATTTTAGACGTTACCTACTACGGAGAACAACACACAGAAACGCAATTGACGAAAGCTTACTGCTAACTAATGCTCTTACGCGGGAGTTTGTTGAGGCACTGGGATTTTGGGGGATTACACAAACAATTACTCGAGTCACAGCGGGTCGTTGCAGATGACTGACTAAGTCGCTAACTAACTGATCTTCGGGCGGCCTCGCTTGTATGTATACCTACCTACGAGAGTGTCTGGAAGTTTCGAGCGAAGATGAGTCATCTGTCGGATGGATTTGTCCAGAATACTATTATGTTTTGAATATCGCCGCAGGTAGTTTTTATGCGGGTCGTCACATTACGAAGTAAGAACGCGTTCAAACATTCTCACGACGGCATTCTTAAACGGGCCGGAATAATCCTTTCCGCAGGCCGGACTTGGCCCGCGGGCCGTAGTTTCCCCATCATTGATTTAGATCATGGGAGCGGTCTCAGTTCTTCATCGAGTGAACATCGAATTTTGTGCGCAGTGCGTTAAGGTTAAATTCGTGAGCAAATAAAAGTTCTGTTTAGTACACTTAAGGCTAATAGGACTTAAGGACAGTGTACACATAAGAGTATTGTGTAGTGGAAAGAAAAACATCAATCCCAGGAGCAGGCGGCTCCCATGGACCCGCCGGCTGGGTTTCCTTCGGGAAACCCAGAGTCAACAGATAAGTCGTACAGTTTTTTAATACGGCCAGGATTGCTATCGCAATCATTAAATATTATCAATGAGGCAACTATGGAAAGTGTAGATGAAATTAATGAAGTAGTTTTTAGTAATAGTGATTCGTGCGAAGAAACAAACGTCGCTCATATTCCACGTGCAGATATCATACCGGAGGTCATGCCGGTATCACATTCTTCGGATATAAATAAATCAGACAATATAATAAAAAACCCGAGTATTGAATCAAATAAAAATGAAATTTCGACCAACAAATTAAAACCAAATTATCGTTACGAGGTAATGGATTCCGGTCCATTTCAGGTTTATCTTGAGGGTAATCAAACGAATTCGTCGCTAGGTAGACTTCATCCGATGTCAATTGGCAAATTAATTTTATGTAATCATAGGGAAATTGATAATTAAATAATTGAAATTGCCTCTATTGGGAGAAATCGCTTTAAAGTGGTTTTGAGAACATTCTCTGCGGCTAATAAACTGATTGATTCAGAGTCTCTAAAAAATAAAAATATCGTTGGGTATATTCCAAACTACATGGTTCGCAAGTTGGGAGTGATAAAGGGGATTGACACGTCAATATCACAAACTGAATTAACTGAATTTATTAAACCCCTTGGCGGGGAAACATTTACGATTTTAGAAACCAAACGTTTAAACAGACGAAAAGTAATCAATGGTGAATCTATTCAAATTCCGACACAGTCAGTATTGGTTACTTTTAAAGGGCAAAAACTGCCTTCCATGGTTTCAATTTTTCGAGTTGCGTACCCAGTGGAGCCGTATATACAACGGGTGATTCAATGTTTACGTTGTCTGCGTTATGGTCATATAAGTACTCATTGTAAATCCAATTCAAAACGTTGTGTTAGGTGTTTTGGCGATCATGAGACGGAAGTTTGTCAGAATTTATCGGCCATTAAATGCATTCATTGTGATGGCGAACATAGTTCAACCGATCATGCAGTATGTCCAGAATTTAAAAAACAGAAATCTATTAAAAATATAATGAGTAACGAAAACATTTCATATCGTGATGCCCTTAATAAATATAAATCCTCATTTTCTCGTGCTGTGTCCGACAAACCTATTTTAACACAAAAGGACTTCCCTGAAATAAATGTACCTAGTGTAACGGCTAAACGTAAACGCCCAGATATTCAATATACACAAAAAATATTGGATACACGCATAGAACATAGAAAAATCCTCTCAAAACCTCAAATTGATTGTCCGAATGGCATAGCTATTAATAGCAATAATTCGTTTAACAATAATTGGAGTAGAGATTCTATCTCAGGTTTGATAAATGAAATTTATAGTAGCGTGTCGGATTTATTAAAATCTAACTCCAATATCCTCGACTTTGAATTAGTTATAAAAAAACAAATTGAAACAATTTTAACAAATAAATTTTCACAATGCATAATTTGAATATATTACAATGGAATGCTAGATCGTTAAAAAATAAAAAAGGTCTATTAGAACATTTAATTTTTGAAGAAAATATTCAGCTTTGTTTAATTAGTGAAACCTGGCTTAATCCCCAGGAAAAATTTATTTTGTCTGGATTTAACATTTTTAGGGATGACAATATGAATGGTAAAACCGGCGCCTGTTATGGTAAACAAAAATATACCATTTGAACCCTATGACTCATATTTTAAAATCCCTGGAGTGAATTCAGTCGGGGTGTCGATTAAATGTGATAACGATAAAAGTATTAAATTTATAAGCATCTACTGCAGCCCACAAATTTCTATAAGTAAACATTCTTGGAATTTATTTTTTAATAGCATACAAGGATCTTTCTTACTGGGTGGCGACTTTAATTGTCATCATACAGCATGGGGAGATGCAAAAGTGGATGCTAAGGGCACTAATTTACTCGAATCCATCGAGGATTGTAATTTGTTCTTTTTAAATGATGGGTCACCGACATTATTAAAACGATCACAATCCGATCCTTCTGCAATAGATCTATCACTTCGCCGGACATTGCATTGGGTTCGGCTTGGAAAACTCTAGATAATACATTAGGCTCCGACCATTACGTAATCAGTTGTGCTTTAAATATCAGGCCCAATATAAAATCCTTTACTTCTGATAAAAAATGGAATTTTAATAGGGCAGACTGGACAACTTACAGTACACGTATGTACGAACTCACTGAAGAATTATCAAAAAATAATTATGTAACCTATTCAGACTTTGTTAGAAATATGGATCAGGCACGTCAGACTGCCATACCTACATATAAGGAAACTGCCAAACTCGCCAAATTCTCTAAACCGTGGTGGAATGATGAATGTCAGGTGGCAATCAAGAATCAAACGAAAGCCCTTAAAACATTTAAATCTAACCCTACACTTGCAAATATGAGTGAATATAATAGGTGTTGTAACACGGTTTTCTCGGAGTTCTATTTAGTTGTTAAAAAATTGCATTTGTTATATTTTTACACTCTCCATGAAAACCGGTTCACAAGTGCACAGCTAGAAATAGTTCAGCGGATATGCCGGGTGAAGACTGTGAGTTCCCTAGTTTATATATATATATATATATAGATATATCTGGGCGCCAGTTAGTGTAGTGCACTAACACTGAAAAAGAAAATGAAAAGAAAGAAAAGAAATGGAATCAGTAATTAAATTGACTAATATATTTGATGTTGATACAACAATTTACTTACATCTGACAATATTAAAATAATGAGAATGAATCCGCTTATATTTAAATGATACCCTATTCTTCGTCCCGTTCCCTCGACGGCAAGATGTTTTCAGTCGGACCAACACCCTTTTTATCCTCGTTCTTCACCTGCGCTTATCTGGTTACGGAATCCTTAGTGTCCTCCTCGGCTGATTTATCGGTGACGTTTTTCATCCGACATCTATCAAGGAATAAGTTTGATCCTCGACCAGCAGCTCGCTTATAGGGGGGTTGTTACTTCCATTTCCACATTTCAGCGACAGACAAATTCGAACGGAAAGTTGGTGACTGTTGTAGGGTGGGTCGACGGGAATTCTTCTCACGGGCACATCTAATGAAATGTGAATATGATATTCGTAAGATATTTGACAATTATAAACGCACCATGTGCTCAACAATAAATGGAATAATGATACTTAAAATATTCAAAAGTTAACAATTTGAGAATTCACAATCGGTTACAATATTGCATGTTTGCAAATTTGAAATCTATAAAATGAAGTTACGCAAGCAGCAATTGATTTTAAAATTTTGAGTGAAAGATATTCAAAAGTGAAAAAAATAAGGCTAAAGATTAGTGTCACACAAAAAATATTGATTTTGGTTACATACCGAATCCTGTCGTCAATTTATTACGAAAAATCACGTTACCTGGTGTTCCGTGTTTTTTCCCCAAGTTATTTGCCGGTCACAGTATCTATAATGCAAAAAACAAACACACGCACAGGACAAACACGTAATCAACACGAAAGATTATCCGCCATTCACGTTCACTAATACTCTATCGAAATCAAACAGGGTTATTATTCAATCAATTTAATCGTGACATCCGCCACGTGCTTCTAACCTCTAAAATATGCTGAATACGCATTAAATATTCCGAAATTACAACTCTATTAATTGAATTAGACAAATTAAACTATCATCCACTACCGGATGTTTCAACTTAGTTACAATTAAACACGGATTTTTCTTGATTGAACATTTACCTGTGACTTCGGATAATCTTTCGGCTGCCCCTTAGAACACAACTACCTAGTACCAGAGGTGGTTAAGAAGAGAGCTTTCTTCATCTTCTTACTAACGAGGAAACCTCACTCCTCTCCAAAAAACTTCCCACACCACTCCGGCTCAGTTGATAATTACGCTCACGCATAGAGATCCCTGCGTCAGTATCACCTATTCCGCACTAGATGTCACTCGTATGCAGAAATTCTAATTCTTATCGGACCTATTCGCAACGTAACAAATTCATTTGTTACAGTGTGTTGCAATAGCAAAAAAGACAGTTTCTGGAAGTAAAAAAAACTCCTTTGCGCAGTTTTGCTCTAAACTTAACCGTAGTACTCCTATTAATTCGGTTTGGAAGGAAATTAAGAAAATTAAAAATATATCATACGTTAATGTTCATCCCCTTATTGATGGGAAGTGGTGTGAAGAACTATTAAATAAATTAGCTCCTCCTTGGGTTAGTAATATTATTCAGTTTAATCCATCTCAAGTAGAAAACCACTTTCTGTTAAGGAAGATTGAATTAAATGAACTTCTCATGAATTTAAAACAGAAAAATTCAGCTACTGGGTTGGATCAAATTTCATACAAAATGATCAATGAATTACCCATGAACGCGAAACTCCTACTTGTTCAGATTTTCAATGAAATTCTACTTTATGGTAATATCCCAAGAGATTGGAAAGAATACAAAATTATAGCTCTCTTAAAACTTAATAAAGATCCGAATTTTATGTCATCCTACAAACCCATTTCTTTGTCATCATGTTTACTGAAAATATTCGAAAGTATAATTAAAAATAGAATTATTTGGTGGGTAGAATCGCAGGGGAGATTTCCTGAAAACCAATATGGTTTTCGTAAATTTCATTCTACACAGGATGCCCTCGGCACTTTTATTTCTGATATACAGGTTAGTTTATCTAATAACCAATCAGTTTCGGCCCTCTTTGTAGACATAAAGAGTGCATACGATAGTGTTGACCTATCTTTATTATCAGGAAAATTACAAAAATTCGGCTTTCCTCTTCCATTCATTAAATTACTAATTAATATTCTTGCGGATAGACAGTTGTACTTACATGTTAATGGAAAAGTATTTGGCCCTCGTACCGCTAATATAGGACTACCGCAAGGTAGTATTTTAAGTCCAATATTATATGCTCTTTTTTTGTTTGATTTGGACTTAAATTTTGACCCCACTCTAAAAGTCATTCAATATGCTGATGATATTTGCATTTACACACAGAATCAAAAAATAGATACAGGTTTTAAGATCTTAGAAACCGGTCTAAAAAGATTTAAATCTTATTGTGTCGATAATGGGCTTACTATTTGTAATGACAAGTCGCAACTGTGTACTTTCACTCGATCGAGGTTTGATGCTGATTATATAACGTTAGATGACACTTTATATCAGCATAGGAAATGGGTAAAATTTCTAGGTATAATTATTGATAGCAAATTGTTATGGAACAAATATATCGCTTATATAGGCTCTAGAGTTGAAAAAGGAGTAAATATCCTGAGAATGTTATCTTCCTGTAATTGGGGGTCGGATCCGGCAATCTCTCTACTGATATATCGATCATTTATCCGCTACGTAATTGACTACAGTTCTTTATTTTATGGTAACGCAAGTGATTGCCACCTAAAAAAACTAGATGTATTACAATATAAATGCTTAAGATTATGTATTGGGGCATTGCGTAGCACTCCAATAAAGAGTTTGCTCTCGGAAACAAACGAGAGACCATTATGTATTCGTCGTAAACAATTAGGATACAAGTTTTTACTGAAGTTAAGGCACAGGAAGTCAAAATTATTAAAAAATATTAAAGAATTAAATATTTTAGATTTGACTTCGCGTTATTGGATTGTCAAAAAATCTCCAGTACTGGTCACTTGTTATAGAACCCTTATAGAACATGAAAATGAGATAGTTAAAACAGACAAGAACCCAATATATAATTTGCCGTATGATATTTTAATAAAACCTATCAGATGCCATTACCTAAAAGTTCCCGAGGCTGGCTGCAGGGAAGCACAAACAGCTAATTTTCTTGAAGAAGTGCATAATAAATGGCCAAATTCATATAAAATATATACGGACGGGTCACACTCGAATGGTTTATTTGGTAGCGCATACTACGACCCTCAAAAGGGAGTCAAGGAGGTTTTCTCCCTAGATAGCGCCACTTCAGTGTATACGGCTGAACTAATTGCAATCTTAGAGGCGGTGAAGTATCTACAGAAAATTGATGTGTCAAATTTCCCTAACATATTAATAATAACAGACAGTAAAAGTGTTGTTGACTTTTATAAAAAATTTAAATTTTCCTCCATCCTAAATGAAATCACAGCGGAGGTTCTGCAGCTTGTGCATTCATTCAATAACAAGATAGCTCTTGTTTGGGTTAAGGGACACTCAGGCATTATCGGCAACGAAATAGTTGATTCCTTAGCAAAAGCTGCTTTATATTGTACTAATTCTGCGAATTACTCGTCGACACCATCCGATTTATTTAATAATCTGAGGAAGCAACTCGGCCAAGATTTTGACCGGTTTTACCAAAATATGAGTTACGCTAATTTTTACAAAAGTATTTCTCATATGGTTCCTGTTATTCCATGGTTTTTGAAATCTAAGGATTCATCAAAAATGTTTGTAAAAACGATATTTAGACGTCGTTGTAATCACGGGTTATGCCCGGCCTACTTATATAAAATTAATCGTAAAGATAACCCATTTTGCGAATGCGGCGATAGAGGAACTTTGGAACATATTGTGATGAGCTGTAATAGATTCTATCAAGAGAGAGAAGTTCTGTTTAACTCAATTTCTTCCAATTTGACCCTTCCCTTTAATTATATGACAATTTTAGAATCAAGAAACGTAGAGGTTTATGTGCGGGTTTTTGAGTACTTTCGGTCGATTAAGCTGACGGTTTGAATTAGTTTGTAAGTTGTAGGTTAATGGTGAATGAGAGTCCTTTGTTTTTATCCTTTGTGGGTCCTCCCATTGTCTGTGGCTTAGTGTTTTTTAGTGGTACAAAATGCCTTGAAGAGCCCCTAGGCGAGAAGAGTATCATCCCTGTGTTGTCTCCCTAGCATGAATGAAAAGCGTACATTATCTTATGATTGATATCTTATATATTGTTATGTTGGCCAATGGTTATTATACCAAGGCCAGGCGATAGCCAAATATGAATAAAAAAAAAAAAGAGATCATGGGTGGTCAACCTTTTTAGCAGCTGGGCCAGATTTTAGAAATAATATTTGCTACTGGGCCGTACAACAAATTTTTCTTGTATTATTCAAAGCAAACAAGAAATATATTGTTTTTTTTTTTAATATAACAAAAATGAGAATCAAACATATTTATTAGATTAGAGTTAGGCAATACAAAAAATAATAATAAAAAATAAACAAAATATAATACATTTTAGTGAGACGTCTGATTTTGTTTGTCAGAACTAAGTGCATCAATTTTGATTTCGGTTGATGTTGTTGCTACACGCAAACAGTTTTCCAAATGTTCATCAGTAATTCGTGTTCGCATTTGAGATTTAACATGCTTCATTCGACTAAAAAGCTGTTCACACGTGCAAGTGTTTCCAAATAGCGAAATCATCGATAGAGCATGTTTGTAAAATGCAAGATATTTCTCCTTGTCTAAATATGATTTGTAAAACTCTTCCAAACCAACCTGATTAAATTTCTCCTTTAACTGTGAATCGCAATACATTTCACAATGTTCCATTTGTAAAATTCCTGGCAATAAATTCACGTCTATGGATAATGGCGTTGCAAATGCAGCAAGAAGCACACGATGCTTTTTAAAATCTTGAAATCGGTTATCAAATTCCAGGTTCAAGTCATATATTAACGAAGCGTATTTATCCGCCGCCATTGGTGTGACGTCTGGCTGCAACAACAATGTCGGAAAGTGGGTGAAGATTTTTGTCCTTAACTATTGTTCCCAAAGCCCAAGTTTCATTTGGATTGAGGAAATAACATCATACGTGTTATTAATTAGTTGATCTTTCCCTTCTAGACGAGTATTAACAACATTTAGGTGGCTAACTATATCGACCAGAAATGCAAAGTCGCTAACCCACTCCTTGTCTTCAAATTCTGGGATACTTTTTGACTTAATAATAGTAATAATAATATATTTATTGTCTTAATACATTCAATACAATTTTGGCACGGGTCAAGCCATCTTATTTCTGTATAAAATGTAACGTCATTATACAGAGAATCCAAAGACTTGATAAACTCTTGGAACTGACGGTGATTCAACCCTTTCGACTTAATAAAGTTCACTGTTTTGATGGCCACCTTCATGACATGATCCATTTTAAGGGACTTGGAACATAAATTCTCCTGATGAATAATGCAATGAAAATTTAGCGTCGAAGTATTACCAACTTTGCAGGCCTCATTTTCAATCAGTTTTACTAAACCTTCGTCTTTCCCAACCATTGCTGGAGCACCATCTATAGGTTGTTGAGTTGTAACGAAAATCGATTCAATGTCGATGTAACAGCTCCTAACAAATCTCGTGAGCCAGTTGTGTCCTTAAGTGGATACAGTGCCGCGAATTCTTCTATTTTGTTAAAATGGACATCAACACCCCTGATAAAAATCGCCACTTGGGCTTTCATCCAATGCTAGAGCATAAAATATGAACTTCGATGCTCGATTTTTCAAATTATTTTCAATATGTTTTCCAATGTCGTCGACCCGCCTAGTAATGGTTTGACGAGACAGGCTTATTTTGGAGAAATCCGTTTTTTTTTGTGGGCACAAAATTTCAGCGACACTCTCCAAACATTCCTTAACTATTTCACCATCTGAATATGGCTTCGATTTTTTTGCTAATATCATTGCTAGTGCATAACTAGCTTTTACATAGCATGTTGACTCTTGAGCCGCTCTAGTAAATATTTGACGTTGTGCAGAAAGTTTTCTTTTTAATTCATTTACTTGGTCTTGTCGAAATTGCCCTTCGTACTTATCAAACTTATTTGTATGCTTAGCCTCGTAATGCCGTTTAATGTTATACTCTTTCAAGACAGAAACAAAATTATTGCATATCAAGCACATTGGTTTTGTTTTAATTTCCACGAAAAAATAGTTTATAGTCCATCTGTCTTGAAAACTTCTCAGTTCTTCTGCGACTTTCTTTTCTCTTCTTTAGTCCAACGTCTTTACTACTTGACGCCATCATGGGCCTTCGTTTTTAATTTAAAAATATAAATAAAATGACATTATAAAAAAAATAATGCTGGGTTTGCCCACCTTACCTGCACTTAATTCTTATCAATGTGTATTTAAAAGTGGATTACAAAATTTCACGAGTCACATGGCGATAACCGCACACAATGCAAGAAGCGATCACACGTCCGACTGCTTGCACAAACTGCCGGTGAATATATCTTTTCTATGGGTCGCCCGACGCATCCCGCATTCACGCTCAAGGCTATCCATGCAAGATCGGCGTGCGCGCATTTTAAAATCAGCTTAAAGTTGTGATTGTTTGTTAACACGAATATGACATAGAAGAAATTGTCACGATAGTTGAAACAATGTACTGAGATACTTCCATATATGAGATATGATACGAACTACGCACGTTGGAATGTTGTTTTAGTGGTTTTATGTACACTAAAAGAAAAAAATGGTGCAGATGCTCCGCGGGCCACAAGTAGACTCCCAGCGGGCCGCGTGTTTGCCACCCCTGATTTAGATGGTCAATAATTGGTCGCAACTTATGCAGACGATCTACGTTTGTGTCGTCTCCTTGCCTTATATTCGAATTATCGGAAAAATGAATAACATTTCGAATTCGATCAAAATGATGTTGGCTCATTGCTTCTCTGATTTGTGATACGCCTATGTTTATCGACCAGTAATATCGCGTACTGGGTAACTGTATCACAGACATATATATATGAGAATTCCCAAACATTTTCTAATGTCATCTGTAATAATATTAGCGGGCTTTGCGGGATCTTTTTGTACGCTGTATAAGTTTGACTTTTCGGCAATTTTTAGTAGAAGAGTATCATCAAAAAAATACCTGAAAACTGATAGGGAGTTTCTAAGTGCCTAATTTCTGGAGGTAAAGACGAATCTCCTTTGAACTTAAGAACTTCTTCGTTCAATACTAAATTCTTTTTTTTCCATGAAAGACTTTTGAGTTTTTCTCTGAATATTAGCATTTCGCGTTCATTTTTTGCTTCTGTTACCACATCATTGTCTGAATCTTATTATAAAATATTATTATTTAAATAGTCAACGTTAGGTTCCATATCAACAATATCTTCCTCAAATAAAATTGGAATATTTTCCAAGTCAAAAACATCCGCAGTCATGTCATTAGGGTCTTCATCGTCAACTGAATCAAATTCATCCTCACTTTCATCCCAATTTTCAATAATTTGGAGCAATTCATTGTCCGACAGGGGCATTTTATTTCGCCACTCGGCCATACTAAAAATACAACCTAAACGCGCGATGTATCAAATTTGATACAAACAGCAATTTACCTTACCTTGCAAAAATACCTACGCTGTATATATGAAAATGGCAAACATTGACTTCACAAAGTCGTATACGCCGACTAAACACTTTTATTTTAGTTAATTCCACTTATAACACTCAAAATATGTAATTACAGTTTTTTACAAACACTAGCATACAGGGTCTTTTTTTTAACTCAGAACAGATAATTGTTAATGTCTATGTTCTATGTTATAATAATCACATCAACGCATTGCAATGTATTGACAATGTAGACAACCATACTTACACTCAGTTTTATTTAATTGTCAAAATTAATAAAAATGTATTACACCATCGAAGAAAGAATACAGATAATTAATTGGTACAAGAATGGGAACAGCAGTAGGTATGGGGACACTTGGGCCGACCTTGAGTGACCTCTACGGCCTTCCCAAGATGACCTCCATGAGGGAGCATTGACCCCGGGGCGTATCCCCTATCTACCCGAGTTCATCTAAAGCGGAGGAGCTCCTCGCACACATATCTGTTCACTACAAGATTCTGACAAAGATTGATTATTTGGAGTAAGTACTTATATTTAAATTAGTTATTGTAGCGGCGCATGAGTAGTAAGATATGGTATCATTGGAAAGCTTATTTTTCAGAAAATGCAAATATAAAACTGTTGGAATTAACTATGTATTAAGAGAATTTTTGTTACCTCGAAATAAAGTGAGAAAATATTTTGTGCTTCATCATACCTACCTCCCGCAACAAAGAAATATTAGTAATAAATAACAAGGTGTTAGTAAACAAAATGTTATAATAGGGCTATATAATTAATTTTTATACAAATTACAATTATAAAATATACAAATTACAATTATAAACAAAATATACAATTTCACAACAATATAAACAATATACAAATTCATTAAATCCTCGCACGCTTGAACCCATACGGAACAGAATTATAATCTGCAAAACGTCTTTTCGTTGAATGGGGTTTGTATAACTTTGTTTCCGTACGGGTCACTAATTGCTGATCGGCGGTGCGCCTAATGTTTGCGGTTACCACGGGCACAGGGTCACTTCGACTTAAAATCATTTCAGTCATTTTCTTAAAGTTTATCACCTGTGACGTAGTATAATTGAGGGTTATCCCCTTAACTTTTATCGACGCACTTATTCCCATTTCTCCGAACACCTCGTACGGTCCTCCCGAAACCAATTTTGTAATAAAAGCACCCGGGTCGTATTTAGGCTCTAGCTCAGCGGTCATTTCACCGATAAAACTGCCTAGTGGTACTTCAAACTTTCCTTCGCGCCCTATGTAGATGGCAGAGTCAGTGTCGTAATACAGCACCCTCTTCTCCAATTTCTCCAGGTGGGAGTAAAGATAAAGTCGTGCTTGTGCGGTGGTATATGTTGCCAGAGTTACGTTCACAGTATTATTATTTCGACGTGTTAGAGATTTGTTTTCGGTTGAGTATCCGAGCAGACAAGTTTCATCCATCTCAACAATTTGTAATATTGTCCATCATTTTGACAATACTGGCTGCGTGAGTAATTTTCACATTAAAAGGGCTAAAGGAAATCACATTTTAACGGAAGAGATTAAACTCAACATTTTATGTTACGTAGAACTGAACCCCATATAATCGTTGTGTTATCGCAGCACAGTTTCAAATAAGTTCAGCTTCCGTTTACAAGACATTGTAATGGTTCGAACCCCGGTCCTATATAAAATTTAATTTATATTACTCTTTAAGTTATATTGTGTGTGTAGTAACCCTTAATTATTTAACAAGTTCGTAACGGATGTTGATATATGTTATGTTTATGCGGTACCTTTTTCTTATATCGGGTGTGTATAAATTGGCGGATAATCTACACGTGACGATATTCTTTCAAAAATTCTAAGCAGCCTATCTTAATTCTAAAATGTTGTACCATGCTTCCTGGGTCTTCACAAGGTTCTCAAAGTTTGAACATCCAGTCGTTAAATATACGTTATTATTCGTTATTAATTTACAGAAAACCCTGCAATTTCGATAGTATGACCAGTTTAAAAATTATTTGTCAGTGTGTGCTACCTTTCTATCTCAAACTTGTATTTTTAACACTTCTTAATTAGCTGATTTTTATAAAAAATACGTTCGGCAACGTGACACCCGCTTATGTCACTTTGACACAAATAATTCATTCAAATTTGCTAGTTCCAAGTTTGTGCCAATTCTGCTTTTCTCATTATTATCAGTTTGTATTAGCGCCCGCGCTTCAGTGTATTTGTGTTTTTGTGTTATTTTCGTTTTGTTTTGTTCAATTCCAATGGATTTTACTATTTACTCATTATCTGTTTTACCTTGCATCTGTAAATAAACCCCGCTCTATCTATCTATTACCTTCTACTCTGAACCATGAGATTATTGATAAACAGGGCAGCTCGTGAATGCTATGGTGCCAAATGTACATTTCTTTTAAATGGCTCCTGATGGCCCATGAGGCACGGTAGAACATTTTTTCATCGACGTTTTCCATTCAGAATTTTAGGAAGAACATCGCCACATGTAGATTATCCGCTAATTTATACACACCCAAAATAAACTGGACAATTAGGAATTTTACGTGTAGCGACAAATAAACCACATGAGTGTGAGTCTATCAAATGATGAGTTTATTACCTTCAAATTCAAGTTGAAATATGCAAAATGATATATTTGAAATCAATATTAACAATAATTTATTTCTTTTTTTCGCATGTTAAATTCTTATTTTATATATTATACAACCAATTTTTCATTTTATGCAAAATTACGACCGTGACCAGAAAATGTACATTTAAATATACATTTGTTATAACTAAAAAAAAACAAAACAAAATTTCTTCTCTTTACATTCATACCTGATCGTAATCAAATCCACGGTTGCCCGTAGCTCAATTACGGAAAATAGAGTAAGAAAAAGATGAGTTTGCAATCAAATCCACGGTTGCCCGTAGCTCAATTACGAAAAATAGAGTAAGAAAAAGATGAGTTTCTAGTAAGGCAAATGGAATGAGGTTACATTCAGACATATTACCTGATCACAAATTATGATGGCTGGATTAAATATTTTATACTTATTTTTGACTGACTGACTGATTGACTTAATTCTCGTTTCAAAAAGAAAAGAAACCATCAGCGAAAGGATTCCCTGCAACCTGCCCACGGACTCTCGGACACGCGGAAGACTGATCCGTTTAATTCTTTTAATTCCCCTTTTATATCATACATTTTTGCATCGGTATGCATTTATCCGGCGTTACTTTTCCCGGCGGACTATTCCGTTCGATGTCTACGCTCCAGCCGATGGGGAATTCCCGTAGTGTCATCAATTCCTTTCTTCTAATCGGTGTAGGATTCGATGTGTGCCCTTTGCAGGTGGCCCGGCTGGGTCGATGAACTCTTCCCGTCAGCGATTCCCTTTCTCGTTGGTAGATCTGGTCGGGGTCGTGTTTGTTTAGACAACGCACCTCTTAGGCCAGTTTCATGAACTCGTTTATTTTTCAACACTAACACCTGTGACTTTTATTATGATTTTCTGGACCCGTTTACGTAATAATTCAAAAAAAGTTTCGCGAGACCACAGCACAATTAAATGTTACCTTTAGTACTTGTATCAAGATTCAAGCAATTTCATTTTATGATGGGAAGTCATTTACCTTATTAGGATTGATATACACTGAAAAATAAAATCCTTTTCACGATTTGCCCCTTTTTTTATATTTGCTATAACATTTTATACTTTACCTTACATATAACAGTTTACATTTTACCTTACATTTTATCTATTTTTTTAATATTATACATTCTTTTCCTTTCCCTTTTATGGTTGGTTTTGCTATGTTTTTCCCTGCGCTTGGCTATCTTTCTCTGTAATTTTTTTCGGGCCTGCCGGTTTGCACGAGCCGCTGATGGCGCTCCTGGTGTGGGCGGCCTCTATCCATCCTAATCCATTATCGACTCCCATTCCCAGATGACATTGTCCAAATAGTTACGTTCTGAATTGCAGTTTTCTATAATTTTGTTGTCCTGTCTTCTTCCACTGGTGGTATCCGCATCCTCTGGGGATGTTTGGGTGGACATCTTTTGGTGGGCCGGCAGGTTGGCAAGCACTGCTGATGATTCTCCCGGCGTGGGTGGCCTCTCCATCCTCGCCAATAATGGGTCCCAATTCATCTCAGTTAGTTGCACAACACCCGTATTCGTCGTTTCTCAGGTGACACTAGGACTTACCGTTTCCGAGATTTTATTAAGACTAAACATATCATGAGTATTCTCGACGATACGATGGTAGATCTTAAGTGTAGGATATTATATACACCCTTAAGCTTTTTGCTTACTGGATCGACAATTTCATAAGTGTTTGGATAAGGATTTCGTTGAATGACATATGGACCATCGTATATTAGTTGGAATTTATATATTATGTTGTCTGCAGCTCTTGACATGGGATTTGTCCGCAATAAAACATAATCACCTATTTCATATTTATCTTGATTCCGCATTTGTTTATTTGCTGTTTTGGTACGACTTTCCGCATTCTCCCTTGTTGTTTGGCGAACTTTTTTTTCAATTTCAATCTCTGTGTGCCTGGGATCGGAGCTTTTCGTTTAAATACTATTTCGTAGGGGGCATATCCTGTGGTTAGATGCGGTAGGGTATTAAAACACATTTCTATGTCCTTTATATACAGGGCCCATTTCGTGTGCTTCTCTTGACAATAGGCGCGAAATATCCTCCCCAGCTCTTGCATCACCCGTTCACTGGGATTCCCTTGATGTCTTATTGATAAATGACAAATTTTGATTTCGGCCTCCTTTACCTTGGTTAAAATGCTTTGTGGTTTAATGATTTTAGAATATTCGTTCAACACCTCATTTATGGCAATTTTCGCTGACGCCTTACGAATTGCATACAATTGAACATATTTCGAAAAAGTATCGATTAAAAAAAACATATAAGTCACATTTCCTCGACTTGCGGGTAGTGGTCCGAAGAAACCTCCTGTCACTAATTCAACTATTTCGTTTGCGATTATCGGGACTACTGGAGCCTCAAGAGATTTTCTCAAGTATTTAGTTCGTTGACATATATCGCAGGCCTTTATTATTCTCGTCGTATGTTTATACATGTTGGTAAAGTAAAATATTTGTTTTAGCAGCGCATAGATTTTCGCCGCGCCAAACTGTCCCATTGCTTTGTGATAGTATGTCACCACCTTTTCGATTACTTGCTGTGGAATAACAATGCGTTTTATGTTCGTGTGGTTGTTTTGATATTCCAACACTCCGAGGGATGACCCTCGCTATTGTTTTATCTGTTTCTCGGCATTTTCCGTACTTTATGTCAATGATTGTCCGTAATCGACTATCTTTTTCCAGAAATTTTCTTAGATTCTTAAGCTCCTGGTATATGTTGATGCCCTCCGTCTCGAATGCAGCTACAATCGGGTCGGGTGAGTTATTGCCGGTATTTCCCTGGTATGGAAATCTAGATAAAACGTCAGCTACAATATTGTCCTTTCCTTTAATATATTCAATTTTATAACCAAATTGACTAAGCAACATAACCCATCGGGTTAATCGTTCGCTCAGTAATTTACACTGGTGTAGGAAAGTAAGTGCTCGGTGATCTGTTTTAATAATGAATTTTCTCCCCTGAATATAAGTTCTAAATTTCAAAATCGAAAATATTATGTCCAACAGCTCCTTCTCCGTGGTTGTATAGTATATTTCATTTCCTCGCAATGTACTACTTGCAAAACTTATTACCCCTTCGGTTCCGTCATCCTTAACCCATGAAGGACCGAATAAATTTTTTATTGTTTTTTTCATTTTCAAACATTTTTTGAGAACTATTATATTAAAACTAATAAGTTTTTCAAAGTAAATATATTAAAATATAATTATTTTTTAAATAATGATATGTTGCCATATGGCAACACGAGTCCTTTACATAACATATAATGGCTTTATTGTATATTTAAAAAAAAACACATTTCGATTTCATCAAATTTATTATTCACCTATATTTAAAACAATATTAACTTATTATTTATTTTATTTACATATAATACAACTACAATTGTGTGTGATAGCCAACATTACATGACAAGCAGACTCCAACATTGCATTTTATACATTTTGTGCGCATAATTGATTTGCAGTTGTCTCCATTGCATCTGATTTTTTTTTCAACCGGTGTAAGTAGGTGACCTATATTGTCATATCGCACATCGTCGGCAACACGGCTAAAAGACCTGCTTGATTTGCTTGCACTCGGTCTACCAGCTCCTTTGGGTGAATTTTTGTACTTCGTCAAATACACTTTCACTATCTCTCTTCGAAATTGCAGTTGGGTTATTTTATGACCCGACTGTTTGTATAAAATCCATGCATTTTGTATGGCCACGTCGATTAACCAGGTAAATAGACACCACCACCATTTCTTCCCACGTAAACTAATTCTCCATCGAGAAATGTTTTCGTCCATCAAATCTGTACCTCCCATTGAGGTATTATATTTTGAAATCAAATCAGGTCTTGCAACTTGAATATTTTTTTTCTCTTTTGAACTATATCTTTTAACAATTCCCATAGGAGCTACCCCATACTTCGTAGAGGCTGCAGAAACCACGTTGTTGTCCTTCCAACGTACAACTAAAATGCCGTTCGTTCTGTCCAAAGAAAAATCATATTCCCCACGTTTACTTTTCTTCATTGCATTTTTTGAAATAATGGGACAGTTTCGTGGGATTCGATTGTCACTAATAGTTCCAGTTGCTGAATATCCATTATTTTTCAAATGACTTAGTAAATGGAAGCTGGTGAATAAATTATCAAAAAATAAATTGTACCTCAGTTTCTTCTTTTCCTCTGGTAACTCGTCCAATAGCATCAATAATGGAGCCGTAGCCTTTCCAAATATAGTTTGGTATTCTTCCCTTACTCGCATATCTTTGCCTTGATATGCGGAAAAGTTTACGAGATATCCTGATTTTGTATTTAGGCACCAAACTTTATACCCGAATCTAATCGGCTTTCCACGTATAAATTGTTTACAGGAGTGCTTTCCAAAATATTTGACCATTGACTCATCATAATTTAAATCTTCCTCTGGTACAAACCACTTTAAAAACTTCTGCTGCAATAGATTGCTCAGAGGTCGTATTTTATAATATTTATCATTTGGATTGAATAAATTATTATCCGTGCAATGAAGCCAACGCCAAATTGTTAAAAATCGTTCCCTCCTCATTGCATTTTTTACTAGTTGGTTACCAAGATCTCCATCGGTGTCCCAGTAGCTTTTTTTCCAGGTAGCTGACAAAATCCTGACAAAATTAAAATTGCAATAAATCACATCATCACATCATCAGCAGTTATTCGAGGACTTGGAGTATTTTTGAATTGGGCGTACTTGTTTGATTCTTCTACCAGCAGCGCTATTACCTCATTGTCAATAAAAATTTCAAACATTTCTACAGGTGTTAACATTCGAAATGTTTCATAGTCTGGATTGAAATCATTTATTGGACCTTCCTGCAGATCACCTTTGATCCAGTCAATGCTCGCGTAATCCACTTTTTCCAAGTTTTTACGTACATTTCGATCTTCATTTTCTTCGCCCGAATCATCTCTCACATAAACTTGAGCATTACTATTCAATTGATTGCTAGATAAATTATCAACGATTCCACCTTCATCTTCTGCACCTGAATCCTCGTCTGTTATAAAACCATCAGGAGGTTCAATATAAATTTTTTCTACGTCTATATCATCCGCATACGCAATTTGAAGTGCCTCTTCGAGAGTTAAACCATCACTAGAAAATAAATATGTAATTTAAGAAAATATGTACCCAATAGGACTTTATAAAATTCTATATTCGTATAATCCTTCTTGTAATGGTCATTATTGTCACATAATTATTTCAATAGAATATTAAGCAAGCTACTACTGTATGTACAACATTCTAATCTACATATTACTAATTATTTTTATACTTACACTAGCTTGAAATCCATTTTTTTTCCAATTAGCAGAATCACCACAAACTAAATGTAAGTTTTATTGTAACTACCCGGCAAAATCACTGCTAAATGAGGTTAAATATTTAAAAATATCCTTCCTTAGGCCCGTGGTAGCGCCATCTATTAAATTTAAACTTAAATGCAATTATATTTATGCACCTAAAGATGTCTCCCTTTTCGTTGCCACATGGCAACGCCAGTATTTGATGGGTTAATCTGGTATAGGGCCGCCCCCATTCCATGTCCGGAGCTGTCAGTTTGAATGTAAAAAGTTACATAATCCTAAAAAAGCTCGCACATCTTTCACTTTTTGCGGAGTTCGAAACATTCTGATTGCATTTAATTTCTCCGAGTCAGCCTGAATTCCTTCGGGATTAATAATGTGTCCTAAAAATTTTATTTCTGTCTGTGCAAAATTTGATTTCTCCAAGTTGATTGTTAATCCTGCTTGCCTAATTCTATTTAGTACAATATCGAGATGTTTAATGTGAGATTCAAAATCTTTGGAGGCGATATCCTCATCGCCTCCAAAGATAAACTCAATGTAGTTTACGGTAAATTCTCTGATTTCGGCTCCCAAGATGAGGTCCAAGGCCCGGCTGAATGATCCGCTTGACGTTTTTAATCCAAAAGGCAGCACTTGGAAGACATACGATTTTCCATTATATAAAAATGATGTATATTGCTGACTTTCCTCAGCTAAAGGGATTTGAGAGAATGATTTAGTTAAATCTATATTAGAAAGCCATTTCGCGTCCTGGAATCTATGGAGAAGTAATTCAGCTGGCTCGGAGGTTTCACAATCGTTGATCATTTTTGCATTTAAAGTTCGTGCCTCCAAACATACTTTCACGCGTCTGTCCTTCTTCGTTATTGTAATTGGGCTCGAATATTGCGATGGTCCCCGTTTAAATATTTTCCAGTCTAGCATTTCTTTGATTTCTCGCTCTACCTCCTGTCGAAGTTGGAATGGTATCGGATATGATCTACAAACGAAAACTGTGTTATCTGATAGTTTGATCTGATGTGTGTATAGCGATGTTAATCCTGGTTGTCTTAAAAATGCTGTTTAATGTTTTATTAATACCTCGATTAATGACCTCTTCTGCCCGCAGTTTGTGTTGGCTGATGCTATGTTCTGTTTTATGTCATGTGCTGTATATTCTCTGATATTAATGTTGTAAATTTCCATTTCTTTTTGGTATTCTTCTTCGACGGTGCGATCCATCTTCATATTTTCCACATTTTCCATCCCAGCAAATTGAATTGAATGAACCTCTTCAAAACTTTTAAATGTGATCTGTTTTTCTGTAAAATCTACTATTGCATTTGCCTCGCGCAGCCAGTCGGATCCTAATATAATAGGTTTCACTAGATTTTTGACGATCAAGCACACTACCCTCAATTTTGCTGATCCTATCTTCAATGGAACATATGCTTGTTGGCTGATGCGGTGGCTCCTTTTTCCCACTGCGCCTCGTAAATGGATATATACTACCGGAAGAGTTGAACATTTTAAACCTCTGGCCATAAGATCATTCTATACATCTTCGGACAAACAACTGACTTCACTCCCAGTGTCAAGTAAGCCAAAATACTTCTTATCCAGAATGTATATTTCCATCTCGGGCAGCGATTTCTTTGTTTCAGGGTTGTCCTTGGTAATGGTGAGGATTTCCTGATCGTCATTTGCCACTTGCTTTGTGAATAAAATAGCACTCTCTCTAGAATCATGTCCTGAGCTGCAATTAAGTTGTTGTTTGTTCACCATTATGGGCTCCGTGATTCCTTGCAGCCTCTTTCCCAAACCTTTTCCATCTATCCATCCTTGCTTTTTCATTATATCCTCTGCTTTGCCATTATTAAATTTTGATTGAACTGGTGAAGGGTTGCTGCTAATGTGACATAGAGTTGGGCCATTCTGGCAATGTTGAGTTGGAATGTGGCCCTCTAATCCAATCTTTTTTCGTTTCCCGAATGATTTACCCGGTTATCCTTGCTGTATGGATTTACTCGAACCCCCGGACTTGGTTTTTCGTTCCTACTGACTCCAGCAGTCCCCCGGATGTGATCTTGCCTGTTTAAAAATTCCGCCATACGATGAATATTTTGTGTTTGTGTTAAATTTCACAGTGCTTGGATGTTTGGTGAAAAATGTTGGATCATCATCGTAACTAAGTAAAAGATCCTCTGGAATGGGGTTCGTGAGTAGATTCGCCTGTCCTACGTAAAATGAGAAGTGATCCAACATTTTCTTATGTATTCTTTGTGTCCCATTTTGCCGTGCTAATTTTTGATTTGATCTCTGTTGAAAGTCAGACCAGTATACCTATTCATGCAGTGAAGTGCATTTGATGATAGACAATCCATAGTCAGAGTCAACATCTGCGGGTCCGACAGGTGCAAATATTATCCATAATTTTGTAGTTCGTTCAAGAAATCCATGGCATTTATAGATCCGTCTCCATTAAACGAGGTTTTTTTCGGGGCAGTGGACATTAAAATCGATCGGTCGAAATTAGTTACCATTCTAGGATAGTCGCCTCCCATGTGGTCGATATTCGTGGTGTTGGTGTTCTTCTCAGACGTACCTTCTGATGTACCTGCGTTATGTTGATCTAAACATTGAATTGTGTCGAGATTTTCAGTCGCCGTAATTTCTTTTAGTGATTCCTTTAACTCTGCCATTTGTTGACCTAATTCTTGTTGTCGTCTTAATACGTTTAGTCTTGTGCTCATGTTGTTTGTCGAGCCTTTATTATGATTCGCGATATAATCGCGCCGATTTAGCAAGTCCGTTGAGGTAATAAACGAAAGCTGGTAGGTCCTACCCCCAAACCGAGTTCATTGGTATTCAGATATATTGCATGCAATAAAATTTACAACTCGGCCTGTCACCCATTGGTGTTGCTTGTTGCAACGTCCGCTTCGATATTTGAATGAGTGGCTCTCAAAAGGTTTTTAAAAGTACCATCGACTAATTCCGCGTGTTTATTTAACCAAGAATGTTAAATAATGTTGAAATTATCCCAAAATGTATTGTCGTGAATGAAAACGTTATTTCAAATGATTCAAAATGGGTTGAAAATAAAAGCAAAAGTAAAATGTTACGCAATTTATGTACAACAAAAGCAAAATAAAACAGCGTAGTTTTAAATTACTTACAAATAAAAAAACAATACAATAATATTTACAAAACGTAAACAATTTTATACTTAATTCCTAATGTTTTTTAATCCGAATCACTAGCACAGTCAGTATCTGACTCTGTCAAATCCGAGGACGAATCATCACTATTTAATGATATTACTAGTGGTAATACGTCGTCCATTACACACTGTTTTACAAAGTCATCATTAATAATTTTATTTGTGCTTTGGATGCAGCTGCTCCAAATTTGCGGAGTAACTTGGTCGAGGGATGCTTTCCAATAATGCTGAACGTCATTATCATTTCCTGAGGTTGCTATTATAATTTTATCATAATGATTTTTTGCAATCCCCCACACCTTCTCAATAGCATTGTACTGACAATGATATGGCGGTAATGTTCAATTAGGACTGTAATTAAAAAGTCATAAATGTATTGAAAATGTTCAAATTGTTTTGAATTTACTTAACTAATCGCCTTAATTTTAACGATGCCCATGCAGAAAGCAGTAATCACTTTTAAAACAAATTGGATTGTGATAACATTACATTTGTCAACCTTTAAAAGTCATTAATATGTACTTAAGAGATCGGATTCATCGTCCACATTTTCTGTGTTCACAGTAAAGTTAATGATTCCAAACGATTGCTATAAAAACATTGTTTAATGTCTTATGTATATCTAAAACAATTCAATCACAAACAAAATAATGTTTGTATTGCTTTGAATGGGTATTTTATTGGGAACCACTGGCATTCACGACCGTGCGACGGGTCCGCCCTGTGTTTGGGGGGCGGTCTTCCCTTTTACGACCACAACGGACTTGGTAATTGTGTTGGGTGTTGTGCCACTTAAGCCGGCGTTTCCACTTTTCTGATGGAGTGTGTCACCCCTTTGTCAGCTGTTCGTCGCCGTCGTATTCCGAGTCCATGATTATATGTGTGATTAATACTGATTTAAAAAAATAATACCTACATTATTTAACATATATACAAATTTCATTCACCCGAATCCTGGTCACGGCACCAATGTAATGGTTCGAACCCCGGTCTTATATAAAATTTAATTTATATTACTCTTTAAGTTGTGTTGTGTGTGTAGTAACGTAATAATTCAAAAAAAGTAAAATTTTCGTGAGAGTTATGTGTGGGCTGGACTAATTAATGATACCCTTATTGGTCCTTTTTTTATTAATGGAAATCTAAACAGTAATGTTTACTTAGATCTTCTGCCAGAAATTCATACACTAAACATTGCTGCTCCTTATTATCAGGTGGATGGAGCGCCTCCACATTGTACATCTGCTATTAATAATTATTTAAGTGAATTACTTCCTGATCGCTGGATAGGTAGATTTGGTCCAATACCTTGGCCACCCCGGTCGCCTGATTTGTCTCCAAACGACTTTTTATTGTGGGGATATCTAAAAAGCAATATTTATAATAACATTATTATAAACAATACTTCAGAGTTAAAATATCGTATAATTACTGTTTGCGATGAATTAAGAAGAAATCCGCAACACATTAGTCAGAAATGCTATTCAAGGATTTTATAATCGACTTGGTTACTGCTTAGAACGTGAAGGTGGTCATTTTGAATATTTATTATAATTACTTACGATTTATCATTGTTTGTAACCTCACTTTATTCGTAATAATTTTAAGCTTTCACTGTACTGTGACAGGTCGACGGGACCTTTGTGTACTTGGTTGCCTACATTGTCAATACATTGTAATGCGTTGATGTGATTATTATAACATAGAACATAGACATTAAAAATCATATGCTCTGAGTTAAAAAAAAGACCCTGTATACAGTCACATGGAAACATAGGTTGGTATGTTTTTTGCCGGTTAAATAAATGGCTGTGGCAGCGCCATCTACATGTAGATTAGAGCTTCTATGTATCAGATATGATATGTTGCGCGAATAGCATAAAAATAAATTTACCATAAGTTTTTATAGGACAATTTTTGGTATGTATTAAATATGATTGTTGTGTTGTGTTGTCCGTGGTCCACATATTTTAAACACACACAATAACGGTAAAAATAAAACACGACTTGCTTTCACCAGTCTATTCTAACAAGTACCATTTTCTTACCCTGCCGCACGCAGCCTCTAAAACATACATATCAAAACCGGCATTGTAGCATATGCAACCCACTATGTATCTGTGATCACATACATTACAGTGATACATTGAGCAGTGTAGGGTTAAAAGTGAAAAGTTTAATTTGTATGGAGTGCGCAGGGCATGTGTCCCCGTGGTTCGGGCCCTTATATCGTTTTGAAATGCTGAAGCATCTAATTATGGTAGTTCATTTTACTTCTCGGTGTGATTCAATATTTCTATGGTTTATTTGAATTGGTGTGCTCGTGGGAATCTGGGAATCAGAATTTCTCCTGATCTGGCGCCCCACCTCTATTTACTGATCATCTGCAATGTAGACTAAATAAACCCCTAATTTGACTTCGCGCGGAGCTGTGTGTGGGTGGTCCCCTACACGAGCCCTTATCTTGTTTGTCTCGTCTAGACACCAGATGAACCCTTAATTATTCCAAAAAAACGTGAGATTTGTTCTGTTAATTTGAAGATTTCATTTTGAAAATATAAATTTTAAAACCTGAATTCGTCCATTAAAACAAGATATTTCGTAAATTGCATATGCTGATAATATTAAAATATTCTCACAAGTAAAGTCACAACATGATGTGGAAGTTCTATAGATAATTTAAATTTACTTGTTCGTTGGTGTGACACAAATGGGCTGTTTCTAAATGTAGATAATTGTTATTTTATGATCTTTTATCGGGGAAAATCTCCATTGCTGTACACATATACAGTTATCGAATGTATCTTGCTCATGTGTCCGTTGTGGCCCCGCACTATTAAACGCTGGTACTAGGCTACTGATGGCTGTTTTCTGATTTTAGAAAATAGGTGTTTTACTGAAAACATTTTTATTGGATAGAACAACACATTTTAAATAAGGAACACATATCTAAAATTAGGAATATAAAACATAACAAAAATGTAAACTCTAAAAAAATTTACGACCCTTATGAAACATATTGAAACATTCAAGAGAATATCGCGGATTTCCTTCACAATGTGCCCAGTAAGTTATTACTTTTTTCACTTTATTCTTTTCTATTTCACTGTCCGTCTTGTTTTTACAGCATCCTTTGCAATATCGTCTGTTTTCGCGAGCCTTGTAGTTCAATTTGGTAAAAACGTGAGCCCTCAAGCTTATGCTAGGACGAACATCAATCTCAATTTCTTCATTATACTTCAGTAGATCCTCTACAATAGAGTATCGAAAATCTGTGATAGAAATACTACTATCTTCTATTTCCTTATAAATAAAATAATAATTGACAATTGAGGAGGTCGCGTGCAAAACCGGTTATATCCATTCTTCTAGATTTCACAGGAGAGGACAAAAACGTATAACTCTTTCGCCCTAGACAATAATTCAAAATTGTAAAAATATATATATTGTGATCAATGTTGTTATTGGAATGCATATATTGACTTTTAATTATATGCAAAGGCTTTTAATTTATTGAATAAAATAAAATGGATTTAACCGGTTTTGCTCACAAATCAATACAAATTTAACTGAAAATAATTTTTATTCATAAAAAACAATGTGAAAAAGTTGTGAAATAAATAAAATATAATATTTATAATAAATATTAAAAAAAATATATATATATATAATAAAAAAATTCTCAAATTCAATTTGTTAATGTTAGATATGAAGAGTTTTTTCTTCTGTTAGGCAATCACAAAAAATGGGCTCATCATTTTCATTTTCTGCTTCGTTATCATATTTTTCATCACCTTCAGACGACAATAACAGCTTCTTGTACCATCCCAAATCTTCTCTGTCTTCCCACTCTCCTCCAAAATTCTGCTTCATTAAATTCCTCAAACTTTTTTTCTTTTTATCAGGAATTCGACTGCCCAGGGGTACTAACTGTAGCACTATGTCTTCTTCTCGTTTACCTTTTTTTGTAAGGCTCTGCAGTTTATCATTACAAACTTGAAATTTATAAAATTGAAAGGTCACAACTTTAATGTTGTCGTTTTCTTTGTTTTTGACTTTTCTTATTTTAATTCTTTTTGCTTCTGATATGCCGCTAATTTTTTTGTAAATTTTGTCCAACTCCAACAATATTGTATGTATGCCAATCTTGTCCAAGAACTTTGACAGCACCTACTTTCGAATATAACGAAACATATTCTTCCTTTAATGTTACCATTTCAGTTTTCCTTAAGAGCTTTTCCACTCTCCCAAATGCTCTATCCGCCGCCATGAAACTGTGGCCTCTAACTGGAAAAGTAATAATTATTTCAAAAATATGTCCTCGGGACTTATTTTTTAACCAGTACATTAAAGCATGGACAATATGCGAATTTTTGTTTTGCCCGGCGCATCCGTCGCAAAACAATTTAATGGAATGGACATTATCACCATACTCCAAAGAATCCAGGTAATGTAATAGAGCCGATCCAATTTCGGTTGATCCTCTGCCAGCCATGTCCTCAGTCCAAACATAGAACGTAGGATCTCTTGAACTCATTCCAACACAACAAAAAGCATAGTTAATTTGATGAGCGTAAAAAGCATCTCCTATTGCGGTTCTTGGAAGGGGTTGCACCTGCTGAAGGTCAAAACAAAAAAATATACTACTTTCATCTTTTTCTTTTGAAAGATGAACGCGGTATTCCACAATAAGGTTTTGTTTTTTTCAATGTTTTTTTCAAACTTTATTTGTTGTTTTAATCTAGTGCATTTGGAACACACGTCAGAAGCAGGTGACGAAAATCCAATGTTAAAATCATTAAGGAATATATTCCTAAACATATTGTAGGACACTCGATCTTGGGGATCACATTTTTGATTATAAATGTTTTGTAATTTTGCAAAAGAAAGGTCTGTAGACAGATAAATCCGTTTTGATTTCGACCTATTATAATGGCTTTCCCTACCGCGAAGCTTTTTGATGAACTCACGTACTTTATTTTTCATTTCAACATTTTTTTTTCAAATTCAATCTCCACCTCTGTTTTCTTTGGGAATTTCTCCCTCAAATAAAAAATTAGAAACTGTTACGATTCTGTGCTTCGTTACTCCCACTGCTGCAACAAAGAATTTCTGGCAAACTCTAATCGCAAATTGATTGCATTTAATAAAATAACACACAGATGAATTTCTTGTTTTCAAATTTTGATTTTGCCTATGCCTTTCCACCGGTGCAGCAGATAGCATATGACAAAGTTTTTTGTCTTGCATTATTTTATTTGGCTCCTCGTAAAACTTCTTCCGTAGACATTTTATGTCCCTTAGTTTTACTTTCGAGCACTGGTAACTTTTTGTATTATGATTGCATGGCCGTCTAAATTGCCTTAATTCAGGGTCCGGATCTTCATACCTACATAATTTACAATAAAATACCTTTCAACATTATTAAGCAGATAATATAAACTTACTTTTTTAACTTCTGTTTTTCGCGCTTCCTTATGTTAACATCTCTCTTTCGTCTACCTGAAATTCCCTGTTCCACTGTGACATTATCTTCCTCCATTATGAAAATATAAATTTAACCCGTCTCGAAGTAATATTAATAATATTAAATAATACACTCACACACTTATACAGTAAGACACGTTAAAACAAAATGTGACACATTCGCCCTAATGCACTGTAATAATGAACTCCATACCAAAATGTAGGGGAATTACAAACGCGCAAGTTAGTAGGTGAAGTACCGACGTTCATATAAGTAGGGGAAGTACCGGAGTAGATACAAACTGTTGCATTTGAAATTTGAAAACCTGTAAATTTAAATCCCAAACTTTTAGATATCAGTAAGTTACTGGATATATCCGCTTTTGCACCAAAATATGGATATAACCGGTTTTGATACAAAACACGTAGATTTATGAATTATTTAATTGATTTTGGTGCCTAAAAAGTTAAAAAAACGATAGAGCTCACGAAAATTAGTATGACAACTTGTGCCGCACATTTTTTGTAAAATATGGATATAACCGGTTTTGCACGCGACCTCCTCAATTATGGTCCCTAAGAGCACCTCAATCGCCAGTTTCTTATACCAACGAATACTTCTTCTAAGGGCTGTGCTGTAACTAGACATTTGGTCCGATATGTCAATAGAACACTTCCCTGCATTATAGTCCAGGATGGCCTTTGATTTTTGGATCACCACTTCACGGCGTTGTACTCCCACAGTTTCCGCTGCATTACAAGTAGACAGAATAAGAACGTCGCGCTTTTCACGCCACTTTAGAATGCATATACCCCTCTCGTTTTCTCGAGCAACAATTTCTTCTGTCTTCAGTTTCTTCTGCGTGACTTCTACTGGATTCCCTTTGTGGTTGTTCCGCAAAGTCCCGATGCAATGAGTTTTATGGTCTAATAGGATATGCGCCAACTGAAGACTTGTATACCAATTATCGACTATACAAATACGTCTACTTTCCACAAGATTTTCCGCTAATTTCAGCACAATTCCCATGGAAACCGCTAGAGATGCGTCTTTTTTTTTCTTGTCCTCTTTGAATACTAAAATTCCACGTGTACCCATTTTTACAGCACAATTTGAATATTTTGATGCTATACTTATGTGCTTTTTTGGGTTATATTGTTTGATGAGTAATCTTCCTTGGTATGGCATCATTGTTTAGTCGATATAGAACGTTTTACCCGGTGTATAAATACCTTGAGAATTTTTTATAATCTAACAGAGGTTGAATTTTATGCAGACGATCACCTTGCGGACATTTTTGATTGTCCGAAAAAGGCAGCATTTTCAGTAGCAATTCAAACTTATTACAGCTCACTATTCTAGAAGCAACATCGTTTCGAAATAACCATTTCTTCGACCAGTAATCGCAGAGTGTTGTCATTTTTACTATGCCCATGTAGCCTAGTAAACCAATGAGATGTATAATTTCTTTTCGAGTGGTTGTCTCCCACTTATGCATACGAGAACTATTGCCTAAATCTTCATTTTCCATTATAAATTGTGTAGCATAGTTATTGGTTTCATCAACTATCATGTCTATAGTGTCAATATCAACGAAAGACAGGTAGTAGTCAACTGGTTTCATTCCTCTTAATGCAGTACGCCATTCTGGTTTTAGGCCACTTTCAAAATTTTCTTCAAAGCAAAGATGCTTTCCTGCAGGAGGTCCCCAAACGGATTTCGTCAAATCATATATTTTAACCGGATAATTGTCCTTATATTGGATTGTTACTGCTTCTGATAATTGATTATTGTGTTCGATTTCAATTACCGGGTGTTCTACTATCGGTATAGAACGTTTGCTCTTTGCAAACGATGTACCGTCAGTTGATAAGGCACGCGTATTTTTTTCGCCGTAACTGTCTTCCGTATCTGTATCGCTGCCGATTGGTAATTTAAACACCGTGTCACTATCGGAATTCGTTGAGAAGGGATCGCTTAGAGAATTGCCAATATCTAATAAGAAATAAATTCCTAGCTGAGCACGGACATAATAATTGAGAACAAACACTTACCATGCTCATGTTGTTGCTCCAACGCTAATTGCAATATACGTTTTCCTCGGCTATTTATTATCACAAATAATAACTCTAAGCTCACATTACAACACATTTGCATACGTATCGATGACGCGGCTAAACTGACTGGCGACACATGTTTTTTTCGTGCCTTTGTATCGCTTTGTATCGGTGTCTGCCCATTTGGAGCGTCGAGGTGGACCACAGCGGACACCGCTGTCCGCCGCCCTTTTAATCTCATTTTTTGATCAAAATTATATGACGAAAACAGAATCCCACATCTAACAACCATTGCTATCAAGTAACAATAAAAAAATAGTTTGGCCAAGGGGAAAAGTTTAGCCAAGTAGCCATGGCGCTCAACCTGTTAATTCATTTAAAATGGTGAAAGTTAATTTATTGTTAATTTTAGTAATGGACAGGTCTAGGAAGTTAATATTTTGGCTAGTTTCGGACTCGACAGTGAATTTAATTTTGGGGTGGAGGTTGAAGTAAAGGAATTGTTTGAGTTGTATGGCTTATCCTACAAAAGAAGCCAATATATCATCCACGTATCGATACCACATTTTAATATGTTTTTTACCTATTGCAGAGTTAAATATTTTTTGGGTAAGATTTTTCATGAAAATATCTGCTAGTAATGGGCTTTATGGGGAACCCATTGCTAGACCCTCCGTTTGTTTGTAGAATTTGTTAAAAGAATAATAGTTATTATCTAAAATAAGTTTTAAAATTTCTAAAAGTTCAGTTTGAACCAAGATATTTACATGATTTTTGTCAAAAGATTCTTCAATTATTTTGATGCAGTCGCCTGGAGAGATTTGCGCAAACATTTAATACGTCAAATGATACAAGCTTGTAGTTAGGTTGAATGTTAAAGGATGATAGTTTATTAGATAATTCTATTAAGTTTTGAATTTAACTTAAAATCCAAAATTCAAAATTTAAAACTTGAAACTCAAAATTCAAAACTTAAAATTCAAGCATGTTCTGTACGCTATTCAGGCGATGAAGGACTACATGAAATTGGTTAAAGAAGCAAGGGAAACAGTAATTATTTCGACATCTTGCACAAGTTATGAAAGCGTTGTTACTGCATTCGCAAGAGTTTGTTAATATATCTACCGCAAAACAAACTTCCTTGACATTCATAAACGATGTCCTGTCATCGCACAATTTTGCAGCAAACCATGCGTATTTTATCATATCGCGGAATATTGGAGCTGATAACTGGTGGTGTACGAGAGACTGAATTTTAATACAATCTTCTCAAGAACTCATTTCTGTGCCTTGCTCAATAATCCAAGTACAGTTTTGAAATCTTTTTATAAAGTTCTTTACTTGTCTGTAGAAATAAACATCGCACAGCTGCACCAATTTCGGTGGAATTATTTTTAATGTGCACTTTAGATTATTCTCTTCATCTCGGAAAATCTCGTCGTACAAAACCGGATTTGTTTGTCCTCCAAGAATCGACGATGAAAAGAAAATTTTTCTCCTTCACGTACGGCTTTATAACATCACTAAGGAAATCCTTGTATAATCCTGTTGTCAGCTTGCCGGACGTTGAGGATGTAACGACAACGTTTGAATATTTTTCGGCATATTCGTCTATAGTTTTTTGCACCCTCGCCTCGGTCCAAATTTGCCAGTTGTCTCTTGCAAACAGACGAAAACGGTCGGAAGTAGTTTTCTAGATAAGGTCATGGAAAATTGCGCAGTATACGAATGTGTGACCTTATTCATATCCTTCCGTTTAACAAATACTATCGATACTTTCTTCGCAAGGGTTCGATTATAGGTCGACAGGTGCTGGCACTCTGATAAAAAAAATCGATTCTAAATATTTTCTTAATTACAAGATATTTTATACTGTTAACAATTGTCATTATGAATTAAAAAATGTTCTGAAAGTTTGTAACCCACAAATATGTATTAAATAAAATGTACAATTTATTTTTGAAATTACAATATTTGGTTTTAAAATTACAATATATTATTTGAAATCACAATAACTGTACCAAAAGTTAATTTTGAAATACATAAAAATGTTGTGAATTTCAAAATAAAATATTGTTTTTCAATAAAATAATATATTCACTTCAATACACGTTTGTACATGTTAAAAATTTCCAAACCATCTCTTGTAAACAAACATTTTGAACAGTGGACCGATTGATATGTTAAAATATAATACTTTTCCGAATACCTGCCTGATCCGTGTTGATGACGAAATCCTTGGCATAGTTTGGAATGAGGGCCCGTGTCTGGATTTGGAAACGTTCTGCTGCAGAAAGGGCCTCCTCCATTGTCGCGGTTTCTCTTTCCGAAACAAATTTCGTGATTTTTCTTTGACGGATTCTATGTTTTTGTTTAAAGCGCTTGACCCACGGCTCCGAAGCTTTAAACTTCAATTCGGGAAATTGGCTGGAAGCAGCTAGAACCCATTGCGGTAAGTTTCTCGTCGTGACCTGCTGATTGGATTGACGAGCTTCCACAAAGCGATCATGAGTCCACGAATCAATGGTTTTGTACGGGTCTTTCGTCGTTCCACCATATCTAATATGCTCTTCCCATATCTTCAACTGATTCATTCTCTTTAGCCGACGTCCTTCTTTTTTTCAGGCTATTCAGGGTCCATTTCTGATACGTTTTCGTCATATTGACCACCTTGATCTTGTAATCTAGCGGAACATATTCCTCATCTGTTTTCGATACATTTTCATCAGATTCGTAATTATCGTCTCATAGCTGTGCAGAATCTTCTTCTGTAAACAGGCCTTCTTCGGTGGGTTCTTCAAACATAATCAGATCTTCTTCCATAACGATTGTATGTTCTGCTAACATTTCCATTATTTTATAGAACATTTTTTCCGATTTCAATCTGTTCTTCTTTGATCACTGCAGAAGGTTTCGTCGCGATGATATCGTTTTCTAGAAGGAGCTGTTCACAATATACGAATGCAGTTTTTAATTCTATTTTCCACATTTCACTACTGTGGGCAGTTAAAGTTGATTTACTTTCTTCGGCTGTCGAGGGCCCAGGCACATCAATGTCGCATGTAAAGCCATACATTTTGCAACAAACAAATAAATGTATATAATATTGATATATTTGCAATGTACAATAGAAATAATATTACGGTTTTTTAAAACATCAACGACGGGATTCGGTCCAGCTATCCCGAAGCTCTTCCCGCTGGGCAATGCGCTCGATGTTTTTGCCAACGTAAAAGTAAAATGAACGCAGTGTATTTTCAAAAAAAATTCTCGGAAACTGATTGTGAGAAGCGTGCCTTATTACTCGCACCTGTTACACTCCTAGTCATGACCTACACGTGTGTCAAAGACGGTTAACATCGGTGATCTATGCATTTCAATCTTCTTGATTTGAGGAAAAATTGTGCGATGACACGACATCGTTTATGAACGTCAAAGAAGTTTGCTTTACGATAAATTAGGTAAGAAACCCTTGCACATGCAATAATACCTTTTTAATCACTTGTGCAAAATGTCGAAATAACTACTGTTTCACTTGATTCTATCACTAATTGTAACATCATCCAAGTTCATGCAATCCTTCATCGCCCGAATACCCGAATAGCGCAATATCGCATAGAACTTTTTTTTTATAAAAAAAAGACTGGAAATATAAATAATGATTTTTCAAATTTATTTGTTTTGTTTTACACCTAAAAATTAAATTAGTATAATTGATTCTGAAATTAACATATTTAAATAACACGGATTTATAAAAACTATGAAAAAGAAAATGAACTAACTTTCGTCAGCGGGGTTCGATCCGCGGACACTGCGGTTGTGAAGCAAACGATTTAAACACTATTAAACTTTATTTCTCAGACATAACAATTACGAAGAAATATACAAGTTATCTATCGATCACCCACTCTCTCTCCAGCCACAGACTTACATGCACCTGTGTGCATCGTCAGTAGTTCTAGTCTAGTGCGTAGTCAGCATCACGTTATCTTTGGTGACGCGCAAACCCATAATGAATCACCTTTTGATTTTTTCAATAAATAGCAGTTTGTTAAATCTGCAAATGTCATATTTGTCAAATCGCATTAACGATATTTTAGAACGTCGTTATTTATCTAATTTCTGTAGAAATAATGCGTTACATGTACTTTTACACGGTTTACGAGATCCAATAGGCTCTTACCTAAGAGTTAAAAATTGACAAGATCTAAACGCTGCCCTTAACATGTTCACTAATGATTTTCAGTTAGAATTAGTATCGAACAAAATTGATAAAGTCAAATTGAATCAAAAACCAGTGTATCAACCACGTCCGGTGCAAATTAATAATTCACCGCCGAGAAATTTTAATTCACAATATAATGCAAAACCATTTGTAAATAAAGTACAACATTTGCAGCCGAGGAATTTCTTTCCTTTTAATCGAAATAAAAATTATAATAATAATAAATTTAAGTTTAACAGAAATAATAATAATAATGCTAATGTAACACCCATGTCCACAACGACATGTAATGTAAATCATAATCAAAACCAAAATGGTAATCAAAATCAAAACGTTCCGACTCCGATGTCAATTGCGACAGATCGTTACCATCAGAATCAATTATACAATATTGATGAGCAACAAGAAGCTTTTATAGGGCAAGGCTTAGACGAGGCCTCCCCATTGAATCTATTATTAAAGAACATTGTAAAATTGAGTTGTCAAAAATAAATTATTTTCTTTCAGTTCCAATCAATTACGAACACGAATTCTACCTGTATCAAATAACTTCTATTCCGACTAAATATAAAAATAAATATGCGACAATAATACCAAATATTAGGTATTTATTAAAATCAAAAATGAGTAATGAAACTCAGTCTCTAGAAGAATTGTGTACTGAAGGTATAAAATATTATCAATGCTCTAATCAATTGCTAATAAATAATAAAGCAATGTGAGAAACTCAAGTTCTACTATCCGGAAATAATAGTCAGTGCGAGTTCATAACCCTCGACATTTCTGCATGTGGAACTTATACCGCCAATCAATCAATTTTTGACCGTGTTCCCGAAACAAGAAGAGATCAAGATCCGCTGCAACGATGGCACCGAGACAAGATCCTTAAGAGGAATTTTCCTCATCAAAAAAGGAAACTGCGAAATAATTTTCAGGAACCGAAAACTAGAGTACCATTGGCAGTCCCAGTTTAATTAACTCCAACCCAATTGAGTTCCACACGCACAAGTTCGCCGTAGGAAAAATCAAGCTCAAAAGGCTGAACTTGGAGGAAATCCCTGTCCTGCAGTAATTCTCAATGGAAACCTTCAACACGAAATTTTATTCTCTATGTTTTTGGACAATTATTCTGTACACCGCTGGAATCTACTTCCTCATATTCCTGACTGTCAAACTCTACAAGAAAAGGAAGCAACGGACCGCATCATCAGTACCTATAAGTGTAAATCTCCAACACCCAGGGGATGCTAAAATCCAAGGGATGAGGAGTTATCTATCGATCACCCGATATACTTCTCTACCCAGCATAACTCTCCAGCCACAGACTTACATGCACCTGCGTGCATCGTCAGTAGTTCTAGTGCGTAGTCAGCATCACGTTATCTTAGGTGACGCGCAGTTCGCGTAGATTAAGTTGTTTTTTTTTTATTGAAACAATATCGAGTAATATTGCCTTAGTTACGATATGTCATAACACACTTGAGGAGCAGACTTTCTATATGCATTTTGTCCAAAAGTAACAATTTTCAGAAATACAGAAAAACTGTTACAAGTTTGTGGGTTAATTTATTGAGAAAGTGTTTTTTCTAAAAAATAAATCGAAAATCACATAATCATCGTACCCATATGCCAAAAATATAACTTTGACAATTTTCCAAAAAAACTGATGAATGTGTTGGACAAACGGCATTTAGTTTGTCACACAGGGACAAACTGCATTTTGTTTGATGACACAAAGCAACTCGACTGACTTGGTAGTAACAGTATGACAAAAAAATAGAAAAGTATTATTTTATTTTATGAAAATTTTGCATATCAGGAAATTCATCTTCATCATTATTACAATCACAGCATAACATTTCATCTTCTTCACCGTCATAATCTTGCTCAGTATTATTTTGGTCATTTGGATGGTTTTGGTCTGAGATAATGGGCTGCAACCATGTGAGCTCGGGATCATTATACCAATTTGGGCCCGAGAGTTCGACTAATAATTTTGAGGGACTCTGAAGTTTTTTTGGTTTAATTTTATTTTGGAGTGGAACAGTAGGTAGCTTTATATTTACAAGCTTTTTTCCGCGTTTTAATAATGTTTGAAAATGTTTAGTTGGGTCATCATTCCTATAAAATAACTCGGTTTTTAACAAAATTTCGGATTTACTTTTTGATCTTTTAATAATAATTCTTTTAGCCGCACTGATCCCTTCAATTTTCTTTAAAGAATTCAACGCGACTTTTATATCGAAAATAATCCAATCAGTACCTAGTTTTCGAATCTCTCCCTTATTGGAGTAAATGTCATAATATTTTGTGGGAGTTTTAATTGTAATATGACACCGTGTAACTTTTTCGATTTATCCAAAAACACGATCTGCAGACAAATAAGAATGCCCTCGTACCGGAAATACCACTTCCACATATTCAATAGTCTTTGGAGAGTCGTTGCACAGCCAGAGCATAAGCATATGCATCAAGTGTGCATTTTTATTTTGTCCGGCACAACCATCTGCGAATAGTCTCACTTGTTTGATATCTGACTCAAATTCTACTTTGTTTAGAAAATCGTGTAAAGCAGAACTTGTTTCTGCTGATCCCCTTTTTGCCTGATTTTCCATCCAGGTGTAGAATACTGGTTTTTTAATATCCAAGTCAGTAACACAAAAACAATATAAAGATAGTTGCTGAGCGTAGAAAGCATCCTGGATTGGTTGCAAATCGAAGCAATATGAAACACTTTGGACAGGCTTTTCCTTCATGAGTTTGAAAAATTGGTTTTTAGTATCATTAACTCATTGTTTTCGTTGCAATTACTAATAGATGTTTGGGTTCTAACACAAAACCCACATACATCAGTGGCAGGGCTTCCAAATGCAATATTAAAATGATTATTAAAAATTAAAAAAAAAGTACTTGTAATTTACTTTCACATTTTCAACTGCATTCTCGTTGTACATTTTCCATAAAAGAGTAATATTATTTTCTGAAGATAGATAAATTCGGCGAGATTTAGCACGCCCGTAATGACTTTCATGTCCTTTTAATTTGCCTATAAATTTTTTCACATTTTCATTTTATCAAGTTTATCTACATTCTTAGACGAGCGTTTGCCTCCTCCGCGATTCTCAATAATACCACATCCAGATTGAATTTTATTAGCGATAGTATTTAGGCGTCTCTGACCTACACTAAACGTTGCCAAAAATAATTTTTGGCAAATATTGATTTTTTCTTGGGCCTTCCAAACCGAAAGAAAATAATAAATAATAGCATCCTGCTGGAAATAAATAACAGAGTAAAACTTACATGATATTTTATAGTAAAAGCATGGGATTTTCTTTCAGTTTTTCGATTTTTGCTTCTAATTGGTTTTTCAACTACCATACAATTCCCAAGTTTATTATCCTGTGCATTTGTATTCTTTGTCTTAAAAAATACTTTTCTGATTGCTTTCATATCGTCATGGGATAGCTCAGAGCAGCGAAAATCATTACGTTTATGATTGCAAAGTACTTCAAAATTTTCCAAATTAGGGAAATGGTCTGAGTGCCTTTAAGAGATAATATTGATCAGCAATGATCAGATTTTAAAAAAATTAAAAAATTAATACTTACCTAACCTCACTCTTACGCTCTTTTGCGCTGATATTTCTTTTTCGCTTCCTACTACCACGGTCAACATCCCCAACAACATGCTCCCCTTCATTGTCATTCATAATTGTTATTATTATTTCACTATAAACTTAACGTTAAGTGGAACAAAACACTGTAACTGCTGTAAGAACACTGTCTTTAGCAGGCGTTGACAATCAAATGGCAGTTAGTCCACATTTCTAGGACAAACTGCCATTACTTTGTCTTTCACCGTTGGACATACTACACATAGAATGTCTAGGACATTTTCATGATTCATTTTAGACGGGACAACATGCATTTAGAATGTATATTTATGTGAAATATTGTAGTCTGATATATATATATATATATATATATATATGGTTCTGAATTTAGTGACCGTGATTAATATTTGTAGGAGTTTATTGGGTGTTGCGGTCGGAAAGCAATTATCAACACTGAATACTCTTTATTCCATACTTCCAATATTTCGGGAGACTATTCTCCCTTCTTCAGGGCGCTACAACATTATGACGTCAGTACAGGTAAAATTAACGATAAAATTTAAATAAACAGAATACATTTTAAAATTTTACTTACAGGAATTCGAGGTTAGTGTATTCTAATTTTGTCGGTGATGTTATTATACATCCGACAACTGGGCATCGATGTAAGTACACAAAACAGGAACATAAACACTTTAAAATTTGTTACTATTGTTAAAATTCACTAATCTAAGTGGATGGTTGTAATGCTGTTAAAATATTGTCAATTAATAAAATTCGATTAAAAGATTATAAAAAATTATAAAAAATATATAAAAAAAAAAAAAAAAAATTTTTTTTTTTTTTTTGATTGGAAAAAACTCTTAAAATTATTGTAACTTGGTAAGCCTAAATATACATAATTATGAACTAGTGTGCGTTTTCATTTTTTGGGGAATTAATAAATAATACAAAACAAACTATAAACCTAAGTATTGACAATTTCTTGTATGGAAAATTTCTATTTTTTATAGGGGACTGAAAGGTGGCTTTATTCCAAGTCCAGGGGTATATTATGGGCCCTCCCCATGTCGTGTATCGTTTAGGAGGTTCGTGTAAATTGTGCTCAACCCTTTTATGTCCATTTTTGCATTCATGGGTTGCTGCTCGTTATTGATGTGGCACATTTCCAGGAATAATCTCTTTTTTAGATTCTTCTCAGTGTCCAGGATTTCAACTGACCCATAATCAACGGTATGTTTCGTTGTTTGAACATGTGTTGCCAATGCACAGGAGCCTTTTTTCAATTTTGCGTCACTTTTGTGTTGTACTAATCTTGATTTTAATGGTTGTGACGTTTGCCCAATATATGTGAGATTACACCCTTCGCATGGAATTTTATAAATTACGTCCGATCTCATGTTCATAGGGACCTTGTCTTTCGTATGGCTAAACAGTTTGTTTACCGTTAGTAGGGTTTGTTTTGCAATATTTACTCTATCATTTTTTAGGACTTTCGTGAGCTGTTGAGTAAGTCCATCGACAAAGGGTATGGAAACATAACTAGGAGCAGGAGGTGTTTCAACATTAGGGGTCGCTGTGGGTTGTGCTATTGGTGGTGCTCTATTTGTGGTCGACCAAATCAGGCTGTTGAGTAACTTGCTTGGGTAAGAATTTTGGATTAATATTGTAAACAATCGCTTAAGGCTATTGTTTACTAGGGTGGGGTGGCAGATTGAATTTATTCTATTTTTTAGTGCTAAAATTGTATTGATTTTTACGTGTGTTGGGTGGTATGATTTATAATTTATGTATCTGCCTGAACTCATGGGTTTTTGATACCAGTCTACCATTATTATATTGTCTGTGGTTCTAATTAGCCTTGTGTCTAGAAAGGGGACACTACTGTTCGTTTCTACCTCTACTGTAAACTGTATGTGGTTGTTGTAGTTATTGAACACGTCAACTGTAGTTTGAATATGTTCAGCAGGTACGGCGCAGATGATGTCGTCCACGTACTTTTTGATGAAGGGCAGTTCAAAGGGAAGCTGGGGTATTACTGTTTGTAGTAGTTCGTCCATGACAAGGTCCGCAAGAACCGGACTAAGTTTCGAGCCCATAGGACACCCAAATGTTTGTTGGTAAAATTTGCCATTGTATACGAAATAACTTGCATTGAATAAAAACCTAATAATTCTAATAAACATTTCTTGGTCCATATTGCACTGTTCGCTTATTTTCTCCCATTGTTTGACCACACAATTTTCTACTAAAATTAATGGAATATTTGTGAAAAGTGATATTACATCCAAACTAATGATAACGTAACCTACTGGTAGTTGGAAATTGTTCATTTCCGTTGCAAAGTCAAAAACATTTGTTACGTAACAGTTATTGTTATTTCTGCACGATAATGCTAGAATATTCGCTACAAAACCTGACAAATTTTCCATTGGTGCATCAATTGAAGCCGAGACTTGTCTAAGGGGGCACCCTTCCTTGTGTATCTTAGGTGTTCCATATAATTTTGGCGGGACTGATTTGTAAGTCGTCAGTCTTTTGGCCGTTGTTGCATCAATGTACTCCTTTGTTTTTAATTCTTTTACCAAGTTGTTATGTTTTGTTTGTAAATTTGTTGTAGGATCTTTATTTAGTTTTTTGTAACATTGTTCATCGTTTAATAACTCTGTCATCTTGTTGTCGTACTCTTCTTTGTACATCGCTACCGTTACGTTACCCTTGTCTGATTTTAAAATTAAGATTTGGTCATTGAGTTTGAGGAACCGCTGACATTGATTAAATGTAATTCTGTGTGGGCAAACAATGTGCTCTTTTTGTACATAGTTCGTAATAATGTTCGTTACTCTTGCTCTAATTATATTATTGTCGGGAAACGTACTATTATTAATTACATTTTCTATTGCCGCTAATAAGTGAGGAATGGAAATGTCAGTGATGGCCACTGGTATACTGAACTTCGGTCCTAGTGCTAACATTTTTTGAACAGCCGGTGGAAAGTCCACCGTTGTGTAATTTTTGAACCACTTGTCCATCACTTGTACCTCCCCCTCTGGTCTAATGTTAAATAAGTTGTTAAATTTGTTAATTTGGTTTGTTTTTAAATTGTGAAAAATCCTCTTGTATTGTTTTTGTTGTTTGTTTTTAAAATCATTGAGTGTGTTGTTAGGCAACTTCGTTTGCAGTATCGCATTACAGTTATCTAGACTTGTATGTAGATTTCTTATTGTATCGTTGGTACTGACATTTCCATTCCTCACTTATTAGCGGCAATAGAAAATGTAATTAATAATAGTACGTTTCCCGACAATAATATAATTAGAGCAAGAGTAACGAACATTATTACGAACTATGTACAAAAAGAGCACATTGTTTGCCCACACAGAATTACATTTAATCAATGTCAGCGGTTCCTCAAACTCAATGACCAAATCTTAATTTTAAAATCAGACAAGGGTAACGTAACGGTAGCGATGTACAAAGAAGAGTACGACAACAAGATGACAGAGTTATTAAACGATGAACAATGTTACAAAAAACTAAATAAAGATCCTACAACAAATTTACAAACAAAACATAACAACTTGGTAAAAGAATTAAAAACAAAGGAGTACATTGATGCAACAACGGCCAAAAGACTGACGACTTACAAATCAGTCCCGCCAAAATTATATGGAACACCTAAGATACACAAGGAAGGGTGCCCCCTTAGACAAGTCTCGGCTTCAATTGATGCACCAATGGAAAATTTGTCAGGTTTTGTAGCGAATATTCTAGCATTATCGTGCAGAAATAACAATAACTGTTACGTAACAAATGTTTTTGACTTTGCAACGGAAATGAACAATTTCCAACTACCAGTAGGTTACGTTATCATTAGTTTGGATGTAATATCACTTTTCACAAATATTCCATTAATTTTAGTAGAAAATTGTGTGGTCAAACAATGGGAGAAAATAAGCGAACAGTGCAATATGGACCAAGAAATGTTTATTAGAATTATTAGGTTTTTATTCAATGCAAGTTATTTCGTATACAATGGCAAATTTTACCAACAAACATTTGGGTGTCCTATGGGCTCGAAACTTAGTCCGGTTCTTGCGGACCTTGTCATGGACGAACTACTACAAACAGTAATACCCCAGCTTCCCTTTGAACTGCCCTTCATCAAAAAGTACGTGGACGACATCATCTGCGCCGTACCTGCTGAACATATTCAAACTACAGTTGACGTGTTCAATAACTACAACAACCACATACAGTTTACAGTAGAGGTAGAAACGAACAGTAGTGTCCCCTTTCTAGACACAAGGCTAATTAGAACCACAGACAATATAATAATGGTAGACTGGTATCAAAAACCCATGAGTTCAGGCAGATACATAAATTATAAATCATACCACCCAACACACGTAAAAATCAATACAATTTTAGCACTAAAAAATAGAATAAATTCAATCTGCCACCCCACCCTAGTAAACAATAGCCTTAAGCGATTGTTTACAATATTAATCCAAAATTCTTACCCAAGCAAGTTACTCAACAGCCTGATTTGGTCGACCACAAATAGAGCACCACCAATAGCACAACCCACAGCGACCCCTAATGTTGAAACACCTCCTGCTCCTAGTTATGTTTCCATACCCTTTGTCGATGGACTTACTCAACAGCTCACGAAAGTCCTAAAAAATGATAGAGTAAATATTGCAAAACAAACCCTACTAACGGTAAACAAACTGTTTAGCCATACGAAAGACAAGGTCCCTATGAACATGAGATCGGACGTAATTTATAAAATTCCATGCGAAGGGTGTAATCTCACATATATTGGGCAAACGTCACAACCATTAAAATCAAGATTAGTACAACACAAAAGTGACGCAAAATTGAAAAAAGGCTCCTGTGCATTGGCAACACATGTTCAAACAACGAAACATACCGTTGATTATGGGTCAGTTGAAATCCTGGACACTGAGAAGAATCTAAAAAAGAGATTATTCCTGGAAATGTGCCACATCAATAACGAGCAGCAACCCATGAATGCAAAAATGGACATAAAAGGGTTGAGCACAATTTACACGAACCTCCTAAACGATACACGACATGGGGAGGGCCCATAATATACCCCTGGACTTGGAATAAAGCCACCTTTCAGTCCCCTATAAAAAATAGAAATTTTCCATACAAGAAATTGTCAATACTTAGGTTTATAGTTTGTTTTGTATTATTTATTAATTCCCCAAAAAATGAAAACGCACACTAGTTCATAATTATGTATATTTAGGCTTACCAAGTTACAATAATTTTAAGAGTTTTTTCCAATCAAAAAAAAAAAATATTTTTTTTTTTTTTTTATATATTTTTTATAATTTTTTATAATCTTTTAATCGAATTTTATTAATTGACAATATTTTAACAGCATTACAACCATCCACTTAGATTAGTGAATTTTAACAATAGTAACAAATTTTAAAGTGTTTATGTTCCTGTTTTGTGTACTTACATCGATGCCCAGTTGTCGGATGTATAATAACATCACCGACAAAATTAGAATACACTAACCTCGAATTCCTGTAAGTAAAATTTTAAAATGTATTCTGTTTATTTAAATTTTATCGTTAATTTTACCTGTACTGACGTCATAATGTTGTAGCGCCCTGAAGAAGGGAGAATAGTCTCCCGAAATATTGGAAGTATGGAATAAAGAGTATTCAGTGTTGATAATTGCTTTCCGACCGCAACACCCAATAAACTCCTACATATATATATATATATATATAGTGTGGAAACTTTAACTGGAATAAAATTCATAACTACGATATAGGCGATTTTTGCAAAAAATCCCGAAACACGCTAAGTATTGTTTTTTCTTGTCCTCATTTCTATGTATATGCTGCTTGTTTATCTGTTCCCGGAAGAGCCCAGCCACCTCCGACTTTTTTTTTCAAATGGAAAGGTATGTCAAGTGACACTTCGTAATACAACACATTATTTATTTCGTAAATATTTACAAATCCCACGTGATATAAAAAAGAAAACCACTTTTACGTTGAACATGTTTCGGCGTAAAGTTGTATGTTTTTGACATGTGTTTTGAAGCTTTGGAACTGCGTTGCTTAGTTACTAGTGATAATAATAGTCACCAAAGCAGTCATATACGCTCGTCAAGTTGTCGAAGTGATTTCTAAAATGCAGTATTTAACCGAAAATCTCCGAATCGAGATTCTGATGATGATCGGTTATGGTAACAGAAGACGAAGTCAGCTTGAGGTTGCTCAGTTATTTCGAGAAGAGCATCGGGATTTATCACCCATTAGCCAAGGTACCATAAGCAAAATTGAGACACAATACAACAATTTGGGTCATGTCAGGGTTGTGCCCAGACAGCGAAATCCCACTGTTCAAGCAGATACCAGGCTAAACGTATTATTAACTCTTCAAGAAAATCCAGTGACTCCAGCCAGGCAACTGGCCTGTGACAACCAGATTAGTCATACTACTGTCCTGAAAATTCTTAGATCAGCCAAGCTGCATCCTTACAAGATGCAGGCACTCCAAGAATTAACGGAGGATGACCCGGACCGCCGAATCGAATTTTGCGAGCAAATGATGAACATGATCGACAATAACCAGATTTCATTAGCATCAATTCTTTTTTCCGACGAAAGTACTTTTACCTTACATGGTGACGTTAATCATCAAAATTGTCGTTATTGGGCTGATCATAACCCTCATTGGATGCGAGAAACTCATACTCAGTTCCCGCAAAAAGTAAATGTATGGGCTGGAATAATAGGTGATCAGATTGTAGGACCAGTATTCTTCGATGGTAATCTTAATGGAGCAACATATCTTACGTTTCTTCAAGACGACCTCATGCCAGCGTTAGCCACTTTATTTCCAAATCCATTAGATCCAGATTTACCCGATGAACGAATATGGTATCAACAGGACGGACCATTATGCTGTGATCGTTCGTAGATATTTAGACGAAGTTTTTCCCAATAGATGGATTGGAAGAAGAGGTCACATTGAATAGCCGGCGAGATCTCCGGATCTTAGTCCCCTTGACTTTTTTTTGTGGGGATATCTCAAGAGTAAGATCCATGTAACCAAACCAAACGACATTGAGGACCTTAAGCAACGTATTAGGCATGAAATACGGCAAGTCACACCAGAAATGTTACAAAACATTAGAGATGCATGTTATCATCGATTTGCACTTTGCCAAGAAAGAAACGGTGCCCATTTTGAACATTTGTTGCATTAAATAGTATTCAAGTTATAAAAGTGGTTTCCTTTTTTTTATCACGTGGGATTTGTAAATATTCAAGAAATAAATAGTGTGTTGTATTACTTGCGAAGAGACCTTTCAAACGAGGTGTCACTTGACATACCTTTCCATTTGAAAAAAAAAAGTCGGAGGTGGCTGGGCTCTTCTGAGAACAGATAAACAAGCAGCATATACATAGAAATGAGGGCAAGAAAAAACAATACTTAGCGTGTTTCGGGATTTTTTGCAAAAATCTCCTATATCGAAGTTAAAGTTTCCACACTGTATATATATATATACCGGGTGTGGCACTTAAGACGCCTCGGACCATAGCTCCTTTACGATAAAAGCTATCGGAAAAAATCTAAGAACAAAGTGGTGCATAGTTACCGTCGCTATGTTTCAAAAATATTTCTAATCATCAGTGGCGTGCCGTACTCCAGTGGCGTACCAAACTCATGTTTTTTTAAATGGAATGCCCTATTTTTTATTGCAGATTTGGAAAGTGCTCGACGAGTACTTATTTTTTTATTTAACATGTTATACCCTTCACTTTAGCGGTTTCGCTGTTATAACCCCTTCTTTCAAAATTGCGCCCCATTTTTGAGATTTTTTTGTAGAGAAACTAATTGACGCCGGCGCCTAAATTTTGAATTGAGGTACAGGTTAAGACCTCGTATACCTTCACATAATTTTTTTTCGGGTAATTTATGGAAAAAAAATAATTTTTGATTGATCTTCGCATGTTGTCATTTTTTCCGAAAATTTCAAATGGCACCCCCCTAAAAAAATTACTGCGTTGTACAGCCAAAACTCTAAATTTTTCATTGGTGTAAAAAAAATTACACATTGCATAACAAAATTTCAGAGAAAAAAGGAATTTCATCGCAAATGTCGGGAAACGTTTTCCGTTCCCAAGTGTGCCATGAGAAAACAAAAGATTGGTAATTGTCAAAGTAAATTATTAGACGTCAGTAGCAGCCATAAGTCATTTTTGATAAACGTTCTAAAAATGTTCCGAACTCAAGAGGAAATGGTTGACATGATATTTATTCTTGGAGAATGTAACAAGAATTGTTTCTTGGCATCACGAGTGTACGCTGCGAGATATCCGCACAGGGCACATACAAATGAACGTGCGTTTCAAAAAGTGTTGGAGAGATTTACTACTACGGGAAGTGTGAAACGGCCAAGGAGAGTTAGAAAGAAGGCAGTTATTACCGAAAATAATGAACTGCAGGTTCTGGAGGCAGTTATTGAAGATCCTCATACCAGTATCCGTGATATTAGTAGGAATCACGATATTTCAACGCGATCCGTACATCGTGTTTTTAAAAGGTACAAATTCCGTTTATTTAAGATTCAACTGCACCAAGAATTGCAACCTCAAGATTTTCATGCCAGGCAAGATTTCTGCATGTGGGCTATCAACAAAATTGAGCAGGAGGAATCATTTCTTATGCGTGTATTATTTTCTGATGAAGTAACGTTCCATAGAAATGGGCATGTCAATCGCCACAACTACCATTATTACGCCGATGAAAACCCACAAGCCATGCGAATGATAAACCACCAGCAAAGATGGTCGCTGAATGTTTGGGGAGGCATACTTGGAGAACACCTTTTGGGTCCTTATTTCATCGAGGGGTACCTGAACGGCAACAGTTATTTGAGGTTCCTTCGCGACGACTTGGATGATCTCTTGGAAAATGTCCCTCTAGCGGCTCTTCGACAGATAGTTTTCCAGCACGATGGAGCTCCTGCACATAATAGCTGTGTCGTTCGGGAATTTCTCGATGAAACGTTTCCGGACTCCTGGATTGGTCGTGGGGGTCCTGTGAGGTGGCCGCCAAGATCACCAGACCTCACTCCCCTTGACTTCTTCCTTTGGGGCCATATTAAAGACGAGGTTTACAGGACGGTACCAACTACTGTCGAGGATATGAGGGAGAGATTCCGCGCGGCTTTCCGCGGTATATCACCAGAAGTCCTTAGGGCAGTGTCTAGAGCCTGTGAGTCAAAGTTGCGGTTATGCCTCTAGCAGGAAGGTCGTCATTTCGAACATTTAGTTTAAGTTGTTAAATTTTCTTTATCTGCATTTTTCATATCATGTTGAATAAATAGGTACATACTATTATGTTGACCGTATTTGTGTATTTGTTTTCTCATGGCACACTTGGGAACGGAAAACGTTTCCCGACATTTGCGATGAAATTCCTTTTTTCTTCGAAATTTTGTTATGCAATGTGTAATTTTTTTTACACCAATGAAAAATTTAGAGTTTTGGCTGTACAACGCCGTAATTTTTTTAGGGGGGTGCCATTTGAAATTTTCGGAAAAAATGACAACATGCGAAGATCAATCAAAAATTATTTTTTTTCCATAAATTACCCGAAAAAAAATTATGTGAAGGTATACGAGGTCTTAACCTCAATTCAAAATTTAGGCGCCGGCGTCAATTAGTTTCTCTACAAAAAAATCTCAAAAATGGGGCGCAATTTTGAAAGAAGGGGTTATAACAGCGAAACCGCTAAAGTGAAGGGTATAACATGTTAGATAAAAAAATAAGTACTCGTCGAGCACTTTCCAAATCTGCAATAAAAAATAGGGCATTCCATTTAAAAAAACATAAGTTTGGTACGTCACTGGAGTACGGCACGCCACTGATGATTAGAAATATTTTTGAAATATAGCGACGGTAACTATGCACCACTTTGTTCTTAGATTTTTGTCGATAGCTTTTATCGTAAAGGAGCTATGGTCCGAGGCGTCTTAAGTGCCACACCCGGTATATATATACCGGGTGACCCAGGGTTCTGTAAAAGCCCCATAACGTATTTGCTATTTGAGATATCGACTTTTAGTTTTCTTGAACTGGTACCCACACTTCTATCGTCCATAATAGACCTTTACAATCTTATAGTATTTTTATTAGCTTATTAAGAGGGTTGAAAATAAGTTATAAAATATAGGGTGTTCCATTTAAAAAAACATAACTTTGTTCCGTTATGTATATTGGGACACCCTGTACAAAAACATACATATTTTTAAAATATGTAGAATAAGTGTGGGTACCATTTCAAGAAAACTAGAAGTCGATATCTCAAATATCAAACAAGTTACGGGGCTTTTACAGATCCCTGGGTCACCCGGTATATATATATATATATATGTATATATATATATATATAATTTGTGGCGCCACCTTTAGTTGAAAATGTAAAATAATGGACAAAATGCATATAGAAAATCTGCTCCTCACTTATATTTTCCTAGGGAAATATGAAGTGCTCATATTTCCCTAGGAAAATATAAACATCAAAAAAATGTCATTAGGAGCTTCTCGCAAGAATTGTTTTAATTGCTCTCGGGACAACACCTCCGATTTCTTAGGAAGGTATCCTTTATGGATTTTACAGCTTTCACGGTCTTTCGTCGCTTGCGTTAAGACATAGTTTGACATTTCACCAATTTATGAAACAACAAAACAAATCAAACCAGTCAACTATGCAACGCTACCAATCCGATAAATTCAAATAGTATATTATGCAACGACCACATTATGACACTTATTAATGCATGAGTACAAAGTTTACAACTCGAGCGAGCTTGCGAGCGAGTGTTGTAATTCGTATGAATGCATTAATAAGTCATAATGTGGGAGTTGCATACATTACTTTTTCTACGGCCATAGGTTTTTATTTATTTTTTCTGTTCTCGGGGTAAATTGTAAAAAAATGCAAGAGAAAATATTGTTATGAAAATGTATAAACTAGTTTATTAAATAGATAAGCAATTAACAAGGATTGGCAATAGTAACATAAATAGACAATTAAATAGAATTTTTTTTTCAGGATTAACAAAATTAATTATAGTAATTCCTGTACAATTGTAGAAATTGTTTTATATTGCCAATCCATCAATAATTTATATGCTTTTTCATAGTACTTCCTGGATTTTGTTGGAAGTAAATTATCGCAGGCTTCTTCTGCCTTTTCCAGTAGTGGTGTTAACTGAATCTCACTGTCGCTGTGACTCATTTTATAATTATACAGGAAATTATTTTGACTGGTTATGAGTCTTATGTCAAAGTGACAACTGACCGACCAATGCTAACGCGATGCTATTTAATTTTCGCAATTTTTCGCTTTTTTTTCCAGTATTTATGTGTTTTTGCGAGTTTTTTTTTTCTTTTTTCTTGCCCCTATTCTAGTTGTTGTTAGTTTACAATAGTATTTACATTTTTACAATTTATCTTACTTGCTAAGTGTTAGTAGGTTGACAGTGGTTTTTTTGTTGTTTTTTTCCATCATTGTTAAATTAATTTCGAGATTATCAGAGAGGTCTGTTCTGTTTGTGAAGTTGGTGTTTAGTTTAGTGACATATTCCGTAATGTTTTCCTTAAGGTGGGATGTTTGGTGGAGTGATTGGGTTGTGGTTAGTATCGGTGTTCTGTGTATTTTGCGGAGGATGTTGTTTTCTGTTATTTGTAGGGATTTCATCATGCTGGGGCGGGATAGAGACCAAACTTGGCATGCATATGTGAGTGTCGGTCTGATGATGGATGTGTATAGTAGTGTGTTTGTTTTGTGTGTTAGGCTTTTTGTTACTCAGGCTAAGTTTTTGTTTTTTCGTATGCTTGTTGTTTTCTGTTTTGTGTGTGTCTATCGAATGAAAGTGTTTCGTCTAGGGCAGGGGTCTCCAAACTACGGCCCGCGGGCCAAATGCGGCCCGCGACCTCATCGAGTTCGGCCCGCGGCAAGCGTTACATTTTCCGCAAATGTCACATTTTAAAATTCTACAACGATTTTTTGTTATAGATTTTGAAATTAGTTATCAAATTGATTATATCTCGGCCTAGTAGGTTATGAAGAATTGTATATATGGCCCGCGATGGAAAAAGTTTGGAGACCTATGGTCTAGGGTGACCCCTAGGTAATTGATTTCTTGTTTCCAGGTGATGTTTGTGTTATTGTGTGTAATGTTGTCTGCGTGTATGTGGAATTTGTGGGGTGTTTTAGGTATTTGGAATATTATGCCTTCAGTTTTGTCTGTGTTTAGTTTAACTCTTTCAGGTCCGGAAATTTCACTTCAAAAAAAGCTCAAAAGGTACAGGATTTTTTAAGGAAAAACTCTTTTTGTTATATTCTTATTTAGAATACATACTCAAACTATAAAACGTAATTAACAAAAATATAAACTCCATTTTTTACAAGAAAAAAGCAAAAAATTGGTGGGTTATTTTTTGCACCATCGTACTCATTCCATATGATATGTTTGGAAACAACTTTTGTTTTTTGATAAACATAACGGTATTTTACACACTGAACACTCCCAGTGTGTTCTGACTTCATTGTTTTTTGAGCTACAATATCCACATCTGCGTCTCGATGTACGAATTGGTTGATGGGCACTTTGTGAAAGACGTATAGATTTTGGCTGGCAGGGTTTTCTATTGCTGATGGGAATAGACAATTGCTGCGGTATGGTAATAATTTTTGTAACAATTGTATCAGCTACAAGAAATTGTTTCATTGAGATCTTGTTTTTTTCGGGAAAAAGTCCATAAAGTACATTTGCGTTCACAACGCAAGTATCTATAAGAAAAAATAATATCCTATGCCACCATTTATGGCTGTTTCTATCTATACAATAAGTGGCTTTCATTTGATCGAATTTATCCACAAAGTTCATGTTTTTTTTGTAATCTGTTACCATGATAGGACAGACAACTTCTGAAACTGAACCATCTTTATTTTTCCGATTTACAATTGTCGTGTCACGAGGATTATGGTAATTGGAAAGGACGTGGACACATCTTTTATCACGCCATTTGACAGCTGATAAACCATTGGTACTTTGCCACCAATCGTAATCACCCCGCTTCAAATCCTTATCAACTGAAAACTTTGGTAAATTTCTTCTAGTAACATTGACAGTTCCACAGGCATATATTTTATCTTTGAGGAGATCTTCCATAAGTTCAACCCAGGAAAAAAATTGTCAAAATAAAGGTGATGATTTTTTCCCTTATGCTGGCAGTCAATGTTTTCACAACCCTTGAGCCTAATTTTTTTTCAACTTCGCTTTCACTTCAACCTGTGTAAATGTTAAAATCCCAGCAGTATCTGGTTTCATCAGCCAATACCCATACTTTATAACCCCTTTTGATTGTTTTTTTGGAAAATACTGCTTCAGTGTAGAGCGTCCTTTGAATTTTATCATCGATTCGTCAATTACAATTTTTATTTTTTTTTCAAAGATTTCTGAAAATTAATCTTCAACATATCTATTACCGGTCGCACCTTATAGAGTTTGTCGTATTTATCATCACCTGTGGCATAGTGATATTATCATTGATGTGTAAATTGCTTAGAAGCCATCCAAATCTATGCATAGTCATAATTTTTGATATATACGGATCATGCAAATCAGGATATGTGCTCCAAGGGTCTCTATAACTTGGATACTGTTTTATATCCATGAGGATATTTATTCCAAAGAACGCTTTCATCTCCTGAATATTAGTGATATTATATGCCTTTCCTGTTTTTAAGTATTCTTGTTGGGCATACAGATTTGTTTGAAATACAATGTGATTTAATATGTCATCATCCAATAAAACATTGAATAAATCAAAAGGTTTATGACGGCCATAATTTTTTATAAAAGAAGTAACACCGCATTCACTTTCGAAATCTTCTGGTGATGGGATATTATGTTCTTTTCGAGTCCGTACTGTTTGTTTAGGAATAGTACGTGCCACTGTAGCTAATGAAATTAGATCTTCTAGTTCCCATTCGCTTTCAGAACTCTCAAAGGCAGGCAATAGTAATGGTCTATCAGTAAACAAATCATAATTTTCAGTCTCATTTAAAGTATTCTCATTATTTGAATCATTATCTGAATTAGAATTAGACGGTAAAGGCACGCATTCTTCATCAAGTCTATCAATTTCTGCGTATAACTCTTCCACGCTCATACCCACTAAATTAAAAGGCAGTTCTTCAGATTTTTTTAAATTTATGATCGGATCGGTACGGTGGGTTAAATTTTGTATCTATCAAAAGATATAACCATTTTTACTAATTTACGTTAATTTACTACAAACTAATGTACTCACTGTATTCTGAAGATACCAATGAACTGACAACAAACACCAGTTGCTTGCAAAATAACTTTGTATTTCACATTTGGCGTAAAATCTAAAACCTATGCACACGTGTTTGTTAGCGGCCATTTACTAACCATTTGTAAAAAGCAATGCGCATGTCGGGGAGACACGTGACTCGGAATTCATTGGCTATATCTTTCGCATGCATTCTATACCAATGGGACGTAAATTAAACCGGTAGTCTCAAAAAAAAAAAATTTAAGTAGGTGGATTAAATTTTGCTCCAGTGTACAAAAATAGTGTCCAAATTGGTGGGTGAAATTTTGCGCCACCGGACCCGAAAGAGTTAAGTCCCCATCGTTCTAGATGGTATGTGATGGTGTCGAGTGTGGCTTGTAGGAGGATGTTCAGGGTGTTTGTTGATTTGGATGTGGCTAGGATGGTTGTGTCGTCGGCAAATAGGGCGGTTGTCACTCTGGGATCTTTGTTGATGGGAATTTTGTTGAGGAATTTGTTGAATAATGTTGGGCCTAGGGCGCTGCCTTGGGGACCCCGCAGGATTGTGGCGTGGTGTGGGAGAGTGTTGAGTTAACTCGGACTGAATTTACGGTTTTTTAGGTGGGATTGTAGGATTTTGATGAGGTATAGGGGAACTTGGGCTTGAGTCAGTCGATAAATCAGCACGTCGTGTCTCACTTTGTCGAAGGCTTTTTCTAGGTGAATGGTGACCATGGCAGAGTTGTGTTTTGTTGCCCATCCGTGCTAGATTTTATCGACGACTCTAACGGCTGTATTCACCAATGCCAGTTAAAAATAGAACAGACTGTTATCCAGTTAATTGGCTGTTATAGCAGTGTATCGTATTCACCAAGCTAAATAAATACAGCCTGTTAAAGGAACCGATAACTTGACAGCCCGAATTTGGACAATTATATTCACTAACAGCCTGTTATCATCCATGTGGCAACGTTTTGTGGGTTAGGTTAATAATTGTTAATAATATAAATATTTTCCGTTATTTGTTGTGATAATTTGGTAAGTAAGTTGAAGAATGTTGTGACATAGTATTGACGACGTTTTATATTAATTTTTAGAGCAGTTGTGATATATAAATTAATTTTAAATCCACACAATTAATATGAATGGACTGCAATTTTTCCCGGATATTCTGGAAGACTCTTCTTCAGATGATGAACAAAGATCACGTTTTGTTCAAGAAAGAAACAATTTCATGGAAGAATTGGATGATCTTGATTTTCGAAGAAGATTTCGTATGGATAAGGACACAGTTTTATATTTACCGGAATTATTAGATGATCGCTTAGAGCCTATTTCGGCAAGAAATCAGCCAATTTCAAAATTAAATCTAATTCTCATTACGCTAAGGTTCTATGCTACTGGTTCTTATCAAATGACCATTGCTGATATTTTTAAAGTATCGCAATCGTCAGTTTCGCGCATTTTAGCCAGAATAACCAGGCATATTGCTCGACTGCGCCCTTATTTTATTATGATGCCAGAAAGTGCTACAGAAAGAAGAAAAACTACAGAAATGTTTCACCACATTAGCAATTTTCCATTAATGGGGCAGTGGATTGTACCCATATTAAAATATCATCACCGGGAGGGAATGTGGCAGAAGTATTCCGGAATCGCAAAGAATATTTCAGCATAAATACACAAGTAATAGGAAATGCCAACTTGGAAATACTTGACATTGTTGCACGGTGGCCTGGATCTGTACATTGATACCACCATTTTTAATGATTCACATATAAGGGCTCGTTTCGAAAATAATGAATTTGGACATTACCGCTTACTAGGAGATGGAGGTTATCCCTGTAGAAGCTACCTCTTAACACCCTTACTACATCCACAAACAAGGCCAGAAGAAGAATATAATAAGGCACAAATCGCCACCAGGAATATAATTGAACGACTATTCGGAGTGATAAGGAAACGATTTCCTTGTTTAGCTCGTGGCATGTCACTATCGCCAGTAAAAGTTTGTGAAATAATCGTGGCTACTGCTGTTTTACATAATATCTGTAGGAGGGATAATGACGATGATGATTTTGAATTAGAAGAATGGCCTCCAGAAGAAGCCGTTAACGTTCCAGAGATTGGAAACAATGAGAGACAAAATGTAGCAGTTCGTGCAGCGCTAATTAATTCAGTTTTTTCTAACTTACCTGAAATGTAATATTATTGGGAAATTAAGGTTTATTATAAATAAAGAAAAAATAAATACAAGTATTTGCATAAAGCACATTTTATTCATTTCTTTTTTGCATTTGCATAAATTCATATTGTTTCATTTTTAATTCTATGGTCTCTCTCTCTTTAATGATCAGCTTCGTTTCACTTTCAATTTCCTTGCCTCTGAGGTTCTCCAGTTCAACTTTCTTCATAAGTTCAAGAACCTCCATTTTCTTTTCGTAAAATGCATAACGTGCATCATTAATACTGGATTTGGGTTTTTTTTTTGGACTTTCCAATGACCTCTGGTTGCACTTTAATGAAACACTTTTGCGAGGAGTTACAATTATCTCGTTCGGATTTTCTTCTTCGGTTCGATGATCCTCTTCATTATCCTCGACCTCAACCTCTGCTGCCACATCATCTTCTGAATTCATAAAATGAATCGGTATCTCCATTATGTTAACGACTGCACTAGATGTGCTTGGTTGGCTGTCGAATAAATTTAGAATTGTAAAATAGTTTTTTTCTATGATTCTCAACACTTTTTCATCGAGAGGTGTCATTTTGGGAGTAAAAGTACCTCCCTCCTCCGGTTTTGTGTTTCTGTACCTATAAAATAATGAGACTGATGTAACATGTTTTAACAAAGATATGCTTTATTACCTTATCATTGGATTTATTAGTCTTCGCATTCCTTTTCATTTGCTCGTATAAGGATTTTAATTGCAGGCCACTGGTCTGCACACTGTCGAAGGACTGGCAAATTTTGGTTTCCCAACAATCCAGTTTCGTTTTATTCCAGACAGCATTCGTCTTCTTATTTTCAACAATATTGACATGTTGTTCAATAATGTCCAAGAGCATTTCTCGTTCTACCTCAGTAAAATTTATTAACTACTGCTAATAAACAAGCACTAAACACACTATTAACTACTACTAATAAAACAACTAACAATAATATACTATGAACTACTTATAATAAAACACAACTAACAATAATACACTATTAACTACTAATAACAAAACAATAACACACTACTTACTACTGATATAACACAACCTACAATAATACCCTACTTACTACTATCAATAAAACACAACTAACAATAATATACTACTAACTATTTCTAATAAAACACTATTAACTACTTTTAATAATAAACTAATAACAACAAAGAGATAAAGGCAGAAGCACGCAAAAATGAGGTTAGAGACAACGAAAAAAGTGAGGTGCAGATGCATAAACCGCGCCACAGGTTTGCCACCTTTCGCATGAATCGCTAGTTTACTAAGTTTCTGTTAAAAACCGACATCTACTTTGGTGAATACGATTTCGTTTTAACAGTTACCTAAATTTTAACAGACTGTTAGTAAACAAGTTGTTATATTTCCAAATGGTGAATACGGCCGTAAACCGACGAGAAGTTAGCCACAACTTTCCAGTCACTGATTTTGCGCCTCCACCATCAGCCGAATTCTAACAAATTTCATTTAAATGTTATTTATTTGAAAGATTGAATTACAAAAACGTAATAAGCGACATTCAATAAACAATTTATAACTATAAGTATTCGATTTTAAATAAAATTGGTGACGATTTAAATTTTTGTGGTTGGCCACGGATACGCCCGAGACAAAAAATTCTATAAGTGCCATTTGGCGCTAGTTATTTTTAATATTTTAGCACAGATGTGTTAATAAACACCTAATAAACAATTTAAGGTAATTTGTTTATAGTCGTCTTCATAAATGGCGACGTGAATGGCCAGCCACGGATCCGCGGGGACAAAAAATTTCAAAACTGCCGTTTAACGCTCGTTATTTTTAATATTTTAACACAGGTGTGTTAATAAACATCTAATAAACAATTTAAGGTAATTTGTTTATAGTAGTCTTCATAAATAGCGCCGTGAATGGTCAGCCACGGATCCGCGGGGACAAAGAAATCCATATGTGCCGTTTGGCGCTAGTTATATTTGATATTTCAATTCAGGTGTCTTAAGAAACACCTAATTAACAATGTAAGACCTTTTAATAATAGTATCGACGTAAATAATTTTTGAAGTCAGCCACGGATTCGTGCGTGACAAAAAATTTAATAAGTAGCGTTTGGCGCTAGTTATTTTTGAAACGGAAGTGAGGCACGAATCCACCAGAGAAGAAAATCAAAAATTCATATATATGACAGTTTTAAATAAACTGTTTACGTAATCATTTTTGAAATAACCATTTTTAACTCCCGTTCAAAGTTTAAACAATGTTAATTTATGCAATAAAATGTCGGTGCTTCATTTTTTATTAGAAAGTCACATTAATTAATTAACCAAAAGTATCTTTTAAAAATTAACAAATTTGGCAAACTTCACACACATAACATGAACTAATTTCTGTACATATACATGATTTATGGTAAAAATAACCGCAAATATGGCATTCGGTATCAGTTGTATACCCCCCACATTTTCCAGTTATTTTTCGTCATAGTGGACGAGTTTAAAATTATTGTTTTTTATTTATTTTATTTATTTATTTATTTATAATACAACCAACGGAATAAACTTCCAATTACAGGTTATATAAATCAAAATACAGATGCTTAAGAAAAAAACAACCAAAATAAGAATGCGTACTTACAAGTAAACCTAGACGGATAACATATTTAATATAACATTAAAACATAGTTTAGCGCACTTAAAATTAAATATATCTATGGAAAAATCCAATTCAACTAATTTATTATAAATAGAGCACATTAAAAAGAGAGGAGATTTGATTAAAAAATTTGTTTTAGGAATAGGTAAATGAAAGAAACGTTCTTGCCTAAGGCGATTAGGAACTTGAAATTTTAATTGAACGATAATGTCTGGACAATCAATAAAGTTATTTAATATCTTAAAAAGTACTGTCACTTGATGTACTTTACGGCGACTTTCAAGAGTTTGAATGTTAAAAGTATTTAACAGAGTCTCATATGAAATGGAATCATTTGGATAGAATCCATACTTTTTAAGATACAAATACTTAACAAAACGCTTTTGAATTGACTCAATTAGATTTGTGTATTTGTTATAGAGCGGATTCCAAATACAACACGCATATTCAAGTCGAGATCGCACATATGTGTAATATAATTACTAATATTGCTTCAATACTCTGAAAATATCTACTATTGCGAAATATAAATCCTAAAAATCGGTTTGAAGCAGACACAATCAATTCAATATGCTTATTAAAGGTCAGCTTACTATCAAAAACTACTCACAAATCTTTGAATTCACCTACTGTAGCCAATGGAATACCATTTATTTTGTAATCATGCTCGATAATTACGTTATTTCTTGTAAATGACATAACTTTACATTTTCCTGCATTTAAATACAATTTATTACCCGTTCACCAATTAAAGATTTCGTTAATGTTTTGTTGTAAAATAACACAATCAGCTTTAGAATATATTGGTTTCATAAGCTTTAGATCATCAGCAAATATGAGGACATCAATATTTAATCTCGATGTAATATCATTAATGAAGCAATTAAAAAGAGCGGGGCCCAGATTAGAACCCTGTGGCACACCGGAAGTAGCAACGAAAGTGTTCGACTTAAATCCTTTGTATTCTACATACAATGACCTTTGATCGAGATAACTTTTAATTAATTCACAAAGTGATGAGGAAAAACCAATTGAATATAACTTAGCCAATAAAATGTTGTGATCTATTTTATCGAAAGCCTTCGATATATCTGTATAGACAACGTCAACTTGGATCTGGCGATCTAAATATTTGGATAAAAGTTGAGAGTGAATAAGTAAGTTAGTAACTGTAGATCGTTTAGGTCGAAATCCATATTGGTGGGTTGATAAGTTTGAATTAATGAAGGGATTAATAGAAGTACATAATGATATTTCAAAGCATTTTGCAACATTAGATATAATTGCCACCGGCCGATAGTTTGGTATTAACTTCTTATTGCCTGATTTAAATACAGGAATAATACTTGTAATTTTCCAGGTGGAAGGAAATATGTTTTGTTTCAAGCACAGATTAAATAAATGTGTAAGCGGTGTTGATAAAACGAGTCTGCAGTCTTTAAGTACTAACGCTGGTAAACCATCCGGACCAGAACTCAGTTTAGTTCCCAATCTACTAAGTGCATTCTCTATATCTGATTTTTCAAATGACAATATATTTAGGAAATTTGTAGTATTGCTAGTATTGCTATGCACAAAAGGCGGATCATGAAGAGAAGGAGTTTCATATGATTTTGAAAAATGAGAAGCAAAGGAATTTACTATATCTAGAGGTGACGACAATTCAATATCATCTAGAAGCATTGTTGAAGGAATTGAACCATCATTTTTCATAATATTTATGAAACTCCAGAATTTCTTAGGATCAGTACATAGGTTTTTTTCAGAATCAGATATAAAGCGCAAATAGTCAGTACGAGACAAAGATTTAGCTTGGCTGCGTAATCTAGTAAATTTCATCCTAAAATGTTGCGAAAGTGGATGTTTTTTTATCAATTTAAAATATTTATTATTCTCCTTTAATTTAGACGTTAGTTCATGTGAAAACCAATATGGATACTTATTGCTAGATCGACGAGTACAGGGTACACAGTCTTGAAATGTAGCGTAAAGTTTGTCGTAAAATAACTTACAAGCAGTGTTAACTTTACAACAAGAAAGTATGTCGGACCAATCAATATTAAAGATTGCATCATACAATTTAATAAAGTTGGCTTTTTTTAAATTAAAGGAATTGCAATTAACATTATTTGAAAATATATTGTTTGTTTTATTAGGAATGGGTATACGAACTTCTATCTCAAGTGCAGGATGATATTTATCTTCCACTATGATAGGATCTTTTACATCATTAACAGAACATTCTAAATTGCTAAATACTAAATCAAGAACTCTATCATAGTAATTCATAATAGTATTTCGTTGCTGTAGACCCAAAAACTCCATACTATTCATTAAGCACCTACAACAGTTATTAGCAGTAGGATGAATGAAATATTCATTCATATTAAAATCACCCATTATAATTATGTTGCCATTTAGTAAAAACGTTAAACTATCAAGTACATTGGCAAACTGCGTCAATTGGTCGAGGCTTATTGGTGGACTAAAATACACATTAATAACAAAAAATTCAATTTTATCAACAATCAGTTTTACAATTAACAAATCAATACAAAGTCGAGATAAATTAGCTGAATCAATAGAAATTTCTGAGGATAGCAGGGAGGAACGAATAGCTATTAAAACACCTCCACCTGATTTTTTATTTGATAAAGTTCGATCACGATCTTTACGATAAATTAAATAATTGTTACCTAAAATTTCACTATCATCTATACTGTTTGTAAGCCATGTTTCTGTAAGAGCTATAATAGAGTAATAACTAACTGCACCATGACAGTAAAGCGCATTGCATTTAGAGTTTAAGCCGCGAACATTCTGGTAGTACACAGTTAAGTCGGAAAAATTATCCTTGAAATGGCATTTCCTTGGTGTTGTTGGTTTCTTTTGTAGCAAGACCTCTGGTGATGTAACGAGGGTTATTAGATGCGGTGTCTGATGAGATGTGGGTGATGTTATCGACATGCATGGCTTGGGCTATTGCTTCAGTAGGTAATACAAAGTCAGGGTTATGACTTAGATCATCGGCAGTATACCATTTATCGACTACTTTCAATTTATTCCCAATGATAAAAGCAGGAATGCCAAGGTTTTGCGCACGTTTTTTATGTGTTCTCAATACTTTAGAAATCGCACGGTTTTCAGCTGACAAGTCCTTATTAATGAAGACACCGGTACCCTTTAAATATTTAGCATTTTGTAATGCTGCTTTCATTAAATTTAAATTATTAAATTTAACAAATATCGGCCGCTGCCTTGTTGATTTAGGATGTCCTATACGATATACATTACAGACATCATTTCTCGCAATATCCAATTTTAGTTTATCATTAAACAAGTGGCCAATAACTTGAATAAGATTTTCATCTGGAGCTTCAGATATACCCACAAAGATTAAATTACTTGATCTGTGCTGCTTATCGATGTGTTCAATAGTTGTGCGAATTTCCTTGTTTTCTTTTTTAATTGCTGCTAGTTGACCCCGTAATTCAATATTTTCAAGTCTCAATGGTTCCATCAAATTACCAATCAGAATAGTAAAATGTGCGGTTAGCTCCTTTAATACATCCGTTTTCAATTTGTCAATTTGTGACGTTAGCCTTTTTAAAAGATCGGTGTTACTAATATCAGTCATTATGGAAAAAATACAAAGAATTCACAAGACGACAAGGACACAAATGCTTCACAACACGGGGCCTATCGTGTTGACTAACCGTTAGACAAACAAAGAGGGCCTCGGTAGGGAATGAATTGGGATAATTTAATAAAAATTAAATAGTAAATTATTGGAATGTAGGCAACAAAGTATACAACCCAAATTTTCGGGCCAGAAATTGTAGGTTATAAAGAGTAAATATTTATTCTAATTTCAATATTATCAATAGAATAAGACTGAAATGAACTTTAGGAATGAAGAGATAACGTGTACTTACTTCGAGTGGTCAAAACAAATTGATTGATAGAAAACTAATGTAGTATTTACTATTAAATATGGACCGCAATAAACTTGTGATGCACACACGTACGAGCACACTCTTATTCATTTTTAAATATTTCCTATATAATTGAGGCTTGAAATTGGCTGACATTTTAATATTGCGGATTATACATTCGCAATAATATCAAATGTAGACACCACAATTCCAACTGTCATTTTGTGTTGGATATGAGACATTTTTGACAAGTTTGATATTTCTTGAAATTATATGTTTCATTTTATGCCAGTATAAATGTTTATGGTAACTGTTTGTTGACATTCGATCATACAATTCTAACCCTTCAGGATTTTTATAAATCATCATCCAATGATTTTTATTAAAAACTGGCATAATGAAATGCGAGTTACTTATTTGTTCCTCTTCTCTCAGGATTGAACTGGCCTCATTTTCTAAAAAGACCCGTATTGAAGAATTATGCTGTGAAAAAATGTGTAGTACATAATCAATGGCAAAATTATCTAACCACGTATCTGTTGTGTTTATATTTATGTCAATGGTACTGTAGTTGCTATAATAGATTTTCTCTTGGCCGTGTATACTAAAACGTAGTCTGTTGTAGATTTGTTTATATCTTCAAATTGAAGTAATTCGTAAAAATTCTCAACAATAGGGTTAGTTGCTTCTAGGCTTTTTTGTTCTTGGAATTTTTTTTGGTGAAAGCATTTTTGAAATAAGAGTGGGCATTTTTTATTCTTTTGTTCCAACTCTCTTCAGGTTCCGGACTACAAATTGCTTTTCTTTTCCTCGCACAACGCTCCCTTGGTATTTCATATTTTATTTCTCTGTGGGCAGAAACAACTTATCTTCTCACATGCCTTTCAAAACGAGAGCACCCAATTCTCGACGTATGCGTTACTGCACCTTTCTCCCCAAACGCCAGCCCATAAAGGAAGGTATGGTATATATATTTTTTTAATTATGTCCCCTAAGCTTTCGCAGTAATATTTGTTTAATATTCCAGTATTGTTCTCTTGTTTAATCGCATTCCTTACTTCAATTAATACATTGTTAAATTTCTGGTAGAATTTTTTATTTTTGAAAAATGAATCGTGATTGTTGATTTCACATTGTAAATTTGATGATTCGTGATTATCTTCTTCATTTGATTTGTTATCAATATAATTTAATAAATAGTTTTTCGATTCTATTAATAACTCATTCTCATATTTAGAGCTACAAATTATAAAAATGCATTTAAATATGGACGTGGTAGTTTGAAAGCAATTCATATCATAAATGGACGCCAGCACTTCCTAAAACCGTTTTATTGATTTGTCTAAGGAGACAATCTGTTTGTTAACGTCGTTGCACATTATTTTCATGAGGTGAGCGCAACATAGCTTTAAATTTACCACCACATGTTCCTTATTTTCTTTATTATTTTCAATGAGATCAAATTTTGAGTTACAATATAATAATAAAGATGTGTTATTAAAAACTTCACATGCGGAATTTATTATTGCCAAACTGAAATCTGATACAATTGTTCTGAACGGAGGCCAAACATTATTAGACATGCAAAACTTTTTCTATGAGTAAAACCATAGTGAAATTCCTACAGTATCATGTCTAGATGATACCATTTCCAAAACGGGCAAAATTCTATTGTTGTTTTTATAACCCCACAATAATAAAGAATTCTCTTGTTATTATTAATTTTTCGAACTACTGATCCAGTGGCATCAATATATAATGTTACGTTATTGTTAGATTTTTCTGCATACTTAAATAAAGATAATTGTTCTTTGCTATAAATAAACACCTGGAATGGTGTAAGGACATATTTAATATAATTTGTATTGTCATGATACATTAGATGCATATCCCATCCATCATTTTTGGCTCTATCGTTATATGCCATAGCCTCTGTTTTAGCTTTACGATAAACCGACTCAGATTTAATGTTATCTAAATTTTTAGAAGATTGTATCAACTTTATATTGGACTTATTAATATCGGAACTTTTTACAGCAAGTGAGGTACTTGATTTTAATTTACTACCCAATATAATTCGTTCTACACCTTTGACGTGGCTTTTGCATTTGTGCCCGTAAGAAAAATTTGAATTAGAACTATTTACAATAAACATCAAATTATTATGATTTCTCAAACATTTCAATTTAATTTTTTTGCATCCCTCAAAAGCACAGGATGCGTAAATATGAATGTTGTATTTGGTATAATTGCAAGATTTTATATTAATAATACACGTCTTAATTACAAACGGATAAAAGAATGGATTCAATGTATTGTTTTATTTATCATAAATAGAAGACATATAGATCTCATTTATTATAAAACGGCCTTCAATAAAACTACAATTTTTGTTCACAATTTTATCAGGAAATATATTTTTAGTGCCAACGGGAAGAGTTTCTTTGAAAGGAACACTGATATGTTCTATCGGTAATGCTACAATGGGTAAATCATTTGAAACATCAAGCGTAGTGTTTGTTTCATCTGTCATGTTATTTTGACATGACAATTCATTTGATACAACAGGAACGGTGTCAGTTCTATTAATTTCAAATGTGTTTTCTAAATCATGAACGACTTGATTGATTGTTTGCCTCATTTGTAGAAATATTGCCGTTGTTTGCCAAATATTGATTAGCCACAGACGAATACAACTGCATCTGTCGGCGAATTTTGGTTACATTTCGCTTAATCATTTAATGAACTTTTTGCCGGAATTTACTAGAATCATCCTTAAATAAAAAAAAAGCTAGCAGCTCTAATTATTGGATTTGAAAATTTTATTCCAGTTATATTTCGATCTGATATTTTACCAACAAAAAATTCTGCCAAATCTTTAATCATGTTCACCATTTTAAAAACTAACTGAGGCAAAAAACAAATATGCAAAAACAATGATGAACGTAAACAAAATAAAAAAAAATGCGTAAGAGCAATTAAAGAACAGCGAACGGAGATAATACAACGAATAAACTCTGTCAAGAGATATATCAATAGCCTCGAATGCAAGTAATCTAACGAACGGTTACACCAAGAATGAATTTAATTTCAACAACATGCTATACCTCATTTAATAACCAGGCGGACTAAATCAAATTATAGCCGCGAAAATACGTTATTGTGATTGGCCAAACGGGCGCCGTTTTTACACAGGCCCAAACTACTTAAAACAGTAATGGCCGTTCTTATGATCAGGTGATCTCTCGCCGTTCCTTGTGTCCCACCGGTTACACGCGTTTCGCCTCAGTTTTTGTGTTTTTAGCCAGTTATTTTTTCCGTTGATCGTGTAAGAATGGATTCCTCTCATCCCGCGATTTTCTTGGAAGTGGTTATTTTATTTTTAACTATGGATGAATACCCGGAACAAGTTTGGTGTCATTTTCGCCCCATAAGAAACGGAAATGGTGAGATTTTGGAGCATTTACGCTCGTGAAAAACAATCCAAAATTATCTTATAAAAAACTTTAATACAAGAGGCTTTAAAACCTACTGCCGTCTTCGTACACAAAATTGTCGATTCATTAGGTAAGTGTCGCGCAAGTTATTGCAATATGGAATCGAATCATAAACATATATTATATTTAGGATTAGCTAGAAGTACGAAGTACACAGAATTAGGGAGTGTACGGAGATTGGGGCAATAAGAAGTCCTAAACGTCTTGAAGGATGTCCAGCAACCGAAGATATCTACCATGAAAGCAACAAAAGTTGTGTGCGGAAACTTTTTATTTAAAAATGAAATTGCTACATTGAATTACATTTTAATTGAATTAAATAGAGATGACCTGCCAAAGACGTTCCGTTAAACATTAAATACATTAATGAAAGAGATAAATTTTAAGTAAGTTATATGTTTTCAAAAAGCAAATTTATTTAATTTAATAAAATTCTATTTCACGACAATCTAGTATTTATATTTCAAACCTTTTACAGAATTATATGTGTTTTTAAAATATACCTAATACTTTAATCTACTTTATATTAAATAAATATATGTCTGCCATTCCATAAATAAGTGCACACTTTTTGGAGGTACATTACATTACATATTTTACATATATTATAAAGGCTATCAAGACATGGCTTTTGGTCTATACTAGAGGTTCCGGAAATGATTGCTTCAAAAGTTATAACAATATAAACTTTTAGTACACTTTTATTTTGAACTCAAAAATATCGTAAACCGTTACCGATACGAAAAAATGTATTCTATACTTTTTTGTGCTTAAATGTTCAAAGTTTAAAATACTTTTTTTTCTAATACAAAAAAACTTTATTTAGATAGTTTATTTTTAATAAATAAAACATATTTCAAAAAATAACCAAATACTCATAATTTTATTTTCTTCAAAAAAATATATGTTATACCCTGATTCTTTCTAAGAATTTTTCTTTTTTCAAAACTATGGGCACTTTAAAACTTTTTGAGATATGATTTTTTTACCAGAGCGCTGCATTGCCGGGAGGCGCTCCCGCCGCGCCGATGTAATGGGCCAAAGCGCGGAGTGAGCTGCGAGCACCGCTGAATAAACTGAGAGAACTTTATTTATTGTTTAACCGGAAATAAAGTCACTAATATAGTTTATTTAAAATTATTATAAAGGTTTCCCACTCTTGGCCGATAAAACTTATATAGTAATATATCAGTAAAATATGCTATTAAGATTTAATCGCTCGATAGAAACCACGTGAAGGTGGTGGGGTATCTTCCATCGGGAAATGGAAAGGAAAAAGGAGAGGCCGGGGGTAGAAGTAATGATGTACACCACAGGGAATATAAACATAAGTATATAGAAATATCTTAGTGGGACAAACTACAAAAATGTGTATATATTAATTTTATCGTCAGAAGAAAAATATTTGTAGCCTATTTTATTTTTTGAATGGGGTATAAATGCGTGAAAGTCTCGGGTGCCTTTCAAAGTACGGATATTTTCCAATCGTGGAGCAAGAAACTGCTGATGCTGATTGTTCTCTTCGACCGTTGAATATATAAAATGCATGTTTTTCAATGCAACTTTCCCCCATTCAAATAACTGCATTGTTGTTTTTATTTGTGCATCAGATGCTCTCTGAAGACTGGCACGTGCTGCAAGTCTCTTCACGGTACCTCCAATTCCATCACATGGAGACTTTCCATGCGACGTTGCAAAAAAAAAATGCCATTCAGCTGAAATATGAAAGTCCTCTTCATGGAAAAATAAATTTGCAATGTTTGCTTTATTTTTGTACTGTGACCCTGCACCATCAGAAAAGTAAATCGTTTTCTTAATATTCGGATATATTCTTCTAAGTTGCTCCAACACTTTTTTTATAAAAAGATTTACTGCAACATTATCATGTTTTAGACAGTCGGATATAATTACAAAATTATCGTGCTTTAATTCATCTCCGTCTCTATGATAAATGACAAATGGATGTAACGTTGCCTGTTCCTTGCCCCAGTGGTAAGATTGAATAGCGTCTTGAATCAAAAACGTGTAATTTTCCGCAAAATCACACAATACTACAAAGTGGCCTTCTTCAGGGCAGAAAGACCTTCGGTCGATAGCCCAGACAGACTAACAACCTCATTTTGTATATTTCGAATTACTCTACTTTTGTTAATTTATGTTTTTATTGTCTGAATAAAGATTGTCTCTCTCTGGCCTTCTTCGAGGTTTGATTTACAATTTTTCAGAAATGCACTTTGGCTTCTAGCAATAAAATCGTGTGTGCGGAGATTACTTAATTGATTACATAATTTTTCAATAAAATCATTTGTATCATCAGCGACATTATTTAATTGAACTCTATCTGTACTTTGCCATTGCATGTAATTCACATTTGTGATTGAATTAATAGAGCAAAGTTCATGTAAGTGTAAATAAATATATTGCTTGTCTGGACATTGTTGACACTTGCCAAAATGACAATCAACAGTTGGTTGACAACACAGCACATTATTTAAAATGTCAGAGTGGTGCTTTGGAAATGAACACTCTCCTAGTTCGTCCTTTAATAAGTAAGCCTTTATACCATCTAACATTAATTTTACATTTTAATGTACTTTACAAACACACACACAATGAGTTTCACTACCGCCAGTAAGAATGCACTCTTTTGGCCTATGTTTCGCGAATATAGAAAATCCCACGTCTATTTCGGGATACTGCTCTTTAAATACAAAGTATGCTTCTTTTAAATTGCACAGAACTAGTCTTTTTTGATATTCCGAACCTACTTTCTTGCTATCTCTTTTACCTGGCAATACTCGACTAATTTCACTTTTGTAGAATATTTGAATTTTTTCGATGGTTGGCTTCCGTCCGCAGGAACGTCGATTTCGAATTCTTCCTATTCCTTCATTAAGGTCACACACTTTTCTGGCCAATGAAAATGAAATTTCGAAAGTGTTCACCAGTTTTCGTATGCTTCATTTACTTGGTGCAATTGATAAAACTTTGATTTTATCTGTGTAATTGCTGCTACTAATGATAGTCTGTTTGATTTTCTCGATCACGTTCTCCATTTCAGGTGAGTATTTTGCAGCGCTTTCATTTTCATGGGAATAATGTTTCCAACACCATCCGTTGTAAGTCGAATTTTGTTCGCTTGGAACGTTCCACAATAGGTTTTATTTCTCCCAATTTCTTTACAAGTAGCTCGTCTTCTGCAAAATAGCTGTATGAGTGCGAACTTTCACTACTTGTATTTGGCAGAAGTTCCTCGTGATTTTAATCAAGAGGTGATGTTGTTTCCAAATTAATATTATCGCGAGAAGTTGATGGAAGCACTTCAGATACTTCTTCCATAGGGTGTGTTCTCGATAATGCTCGACGACACGAATCACAAATATACTTCATAGCTCCTGTGATAACATTGCAATACTTTTCGCGAACATTGTCTATAATAAGACGAACGTTTTTACTTACTCTATAATGATTCGCCTTCTTTTGCGGATTGCAACAAAATCCCAACGAATTCATATTGTCTTTAGAACTATAATTACTCTCTCCAAGCACTGTATTTCTAATCACGTTTCCAGTAATCACTCTGAAACTTGATGCACTATAAAAGTTTTGATCTAATATGCATTATACGAAGAATTAAAAATAACAAACCATTTAGTACGTGCTGCAGAGTCAATCACTATCCCTCTCGACGCTTACTAACACCGACATCCGATACTTATCCCCATTAACTCTGCGACGGTCGCGTAATGGAATTTTATGCCGCTTTTTCGTTTTTTTTGCAAATTGTATTCAAAACAGTCATGGCACGCCTCTGTTCATCCTTGTATTCCTGGTTGGCAATGTTAGCCGCCAGATGACGGGGTAGTGGCATTTTTATGAAGCACGTGTTAGTTGTAATTAGGCTGTGAATGTGATAGGTTCATGAAAGCGGCACTTCGTACCGCAGTGCGACCGGTCATGTAAGTAAATTTAGAAGTGGTTATTACTAATTTCTTTTATTTCCTTTTATTATTATTACGTATAATTTTGTACAGTTGTTGGGGGTAAATAAACTACTAGACTTTTTTTTAATTTTAGGACTAAAAATTCTAAATATCTAACAGAAAAAGAATTGTGGGAGATTTCCGAAAATTTTTCCGACGATGTTGAGGATGCTGTTGACTTTGATAATGAATCTGAGGGGGAGGACGAAGTAGTTGAAAATGATATAATTAGTAGTGACTCAGAACAGTCCATGGATGGTGGGGATAGTGACTCTGCAATTACTTTGCCAACATTGAAATCAGGAGAAGATTTTATTTTCTACATTGGAAAAGACAACGGATCAATATGGAAAAGCACTCCTGTTGTCACTTCAAGTAAAACTAAAGCTAAAAATATTATCAAGGTGGTACCTGGTGTCTTAGATGAAAAAGAGTCATTTTTCAAATTTATAACCAAAGAAATGATATACAAAATTGTTATCTGTACGAATATACAGGGTGCCCGGATTTCGTAGGGACAACATGGGCAACTTCTGTATTTGAAGAGGTAGAAAGATGGTCAAATTAGCAAAAAGGTGCAGGTTCAAGAGCTCATTAAAAATCCACCTCCAAATCCCACTTGTCATGATCCAATTCTTCAAAATCAAAATAAAAACAAAATCTCCTAATTTCTTTCATTTGCCGTAACTTTCCTTCTACCCAAGATATCGAGATGCGATTTAAACCAATTTGCATGGCAATTTAAACACTTTCATTGGCACTTCGTAAAACCAATTTTATTTGTGCAAATGTTTAGTAATCTAACCTAACCTCCAAATTTTAAATTGGTACCGCCCAATATTTTTGGCCCTTTTAAGAGAGTATTTTTTTCTGAATACAATGATGTATCACATGATATGGAAATTTCTTCAAAATCAAGTATGCCGGAATAATAGTAGATAGTAATAAAACAAAATTTATTTATAACAATGACTCAAATAATCCACTTTCATTGGAACTTCGTAAAACCAATTTTATTTGTGCAAATGTTTAATAATCTAACCTAACCTCCAAATTTTAAATTGGTACCGCGCAATCTTTCTGGCCCTCTTAAGACGGTACTTTTTTCTGAATATAATAATGTATCACATGGTATGGATTTTGAAAAACCAAGCTTATTCTTTTTACGGGCGGAAATCACTAGTGCCATGATTACAATAACTTTGTTTTTTTGTTTATCGCATTATCTGTCAAGTTATGTTTCGTGCCTCTCAATAGTGTATGTGTTATTACTTCAACTTATAATGGAAATTTTTGAAAAATATGATGTATATTGTACGTATATCAAGTGCTACAAGAACGTTGAACTTACGCGTCAAACATATGGAGCTCAATATCCAGAAAGGAGATTACCAGATCGTAAAATAATATTGCGATTAGACAAGAATCTAAAGAATTCAGGTTCGTTCGCTGCAGTAAGACCAAAGATGTACAATAAGAATAATATAGAAAAGGAAAAATTCGTTTTAGCTAATGTTAATGTAGATAAGTGTCTTTCTTCTAGAGAAATTTTGCAGAGTGAAGATGTGCCAAAGACTAGAGTTTCAGAGATTTTGAACAAACACAAGTACAAGTGTTATAAATTTAAACCATCTCAAAGATTAAGACCTGGAGATGCAGAAAGAAGACTACACTTTCGCAACTGGTATTTGGGCTAAGTGAAAACAAATCCCAATTTCAAATTTAATTTTGTGGACAGATTAAACTATTTTTACCAATTGTGGTATGTTTAATAGACATATTAAGCATCACTACTCTCAAACTAACTTACAGCTGACTCTTCCAGTTCGAAACCAAGTTAAATTCGGTTTAAATGTTTGGTGTGGTATAATAAACAATGGATTACTAGGCCCCATTATTTTTAATGGTAATTTAACTGGAGAAAGGTATCTCTCTTTTTTACAAGAGGAGATCGAAGATTTAATAGAAGAGTTATCACTGGAGACTTCTAGACAAATGTGGTTTCAACAGGATGGGTGCTCTTCGCATAATGCTCGTATCGTTATGGACTATTTAAAAGAGCGACTTAATGATAGGGTAATTGCAAGTAATGGAACGGTAAAGATCACCTGATTTGGCTCCATGTGATACTTTTTTTATGAGGAACTGTTAAAAATAAAGTCTATGGTCCTACATACAACAACGTTGAAGAATTGCAGGAAGCAGTACTGGAGACGTTGCGCAATATTAATGGCAATACTATCCGTAAAGTAATTAATATAATAACAATGGCGGATTATTTGAGTAATTTATCGTTTATTGTTTTTGTAGTTGGGTATGTATGACAGTTCGTTGCTATAAATAAATTTTGTTTTATTATTACCTACTGTTATTCCGGCATACGTGATTTTGAAGAAGTTTCGATATCATGTGATACATCATTGTATTCAGAAAAAAATACCCTCTTAGAAGAGCCAAAAATATTGCGCGGTACCAATTTAAAATTTTGAGGTTAGGTTAGATTACTAAACATTTGCACAAATACAATTGGTTTTACGAAGTGCCAGTGAAAGTGTTTAAATTGCCATGCAAATTGGTTTAAACCGCATCTCGATATCTTGAGTAGAAGGAAAGCTACCGCAAATGAAAGAAATTAGGAGATTTTGATTTTATTTTGATTTTGAAGAATTGGGTCAAGACAAGTGGGATTTGGAGGTGGATTTTTAATGAGCTCTCGAACCTGCACCTTTTTGCTAATTTGACCATCTCTCTATCTCTTCAAATGCAGAAGTTGCCCATAATGTCCCTACGAAATCCGGGCACCCTGTATACATTCAAAGCAAACCAGCCAGAAATTACGGAAGATCTAGAGATTGTCAATTGATCTCTAGCTCCGAAATTCAGGCTTTATTTGGAGTCCTTTTCATAATTTTGGTAAAAAAAGGGAGCCATACCAACGTTGAAGAGTTGTGGAGCAAAGATGGCACTGGAATGATTTTACTGAGGGCGGTGTTTAGTTACAAAAGATTCTTATTTATTCTTCGTGCTTTGCGGTTCGACGACATTACAACTAGAAAAGATAGGGACATAACTGACAAGTTAGCTGCTATTAGAAAAATTTACAACGATTTCGTTACTAACTGCATGAACAATTATAACTTAGGAGAAAATATAACTATAGACGAAATGCTTCATAAATTTAGAGGTCGATGTGGCTTTGTACAATACATGCCACAAAAACCAGCTAAATACGGCATAAAAATTTACGCTCTTTGTGACAGCAATACTTATTACACGTGGAGTTTCGAGATATATTGTGGAACACAGCGCAATGGACCCTACAAATTTTCTAATAAACCCTTTGACATAGTACAGAGATTAGTAGATCCTCTAAAGCAATTCAACAGAAACCTTACTACCGACAATTATTATACCAGTGTTCCTTTGGCTGAATATCTTTTGAAAAATGGTCTTACTCTGATTGGAACAGTAAGAAAAAATAAAAAATAAATTCCACCCGAGTTTCTACCTAATAAATCACGTGAAGTTGGTTCCAGCGTATTTGGTTTTCAGGATGAAATAACTCTCGTTTCATATATTCCAAAGAAAAACAAGGCGGTGCTTTTACTATCTACCATGCATAATACCGACGAAATTGACAAAACTACTAATAAACCAGACATCATTCTGAACTACAATCAAACAAAATGTGGCGTTGATACGGTCGACCAGAAATGTACTTCTTATACAACTCAAAGAATTACTAGAAGGTGGCTCCTAGCAGTTTTTTTTAGATTCTTGGATATTGGCGGTATAAACGCTGAAGTTATATTTACCGATACCAAGCCTCAAGTGGCTCCGTCTAGGAGACGAAAATTTTTGACAACCTTGGGATTTCAACTAATGGAAGATCATCTAAAAGAAAGGGCCAAAGTAAGTACTCTTCCTCGGGACATAGTGGAATTTCTTTCAAAGTACCGAGTTGAAGAAGTACCAGCAGCGAATCAAAGTCATGTTGGATGCTGTCAGCTGTGCAGTAAACACAATAGTATATTACGACACAAGTTCGGTAAGTGCTCTCTAACAGGACGAGAAAATTTTAAAAATACGAGGCCCGTAGGGCCGAGTATTTGTAATTTTCGAGACCTGTTTGAATGCACTTAATGAACCGAGTGTTGTATAGTATTTTTTGCGCTACCGATTTAAAATAGTTATAAAAATAGTAAAAAAATAGTTCAAAACGACTTTTATAATTAAAAATCGCTGCTCTTTTATCTAGCCCATAACGGTACTAGGACTGTCATGACTCAGAACAGGCTTGTTATTTTGTGAGTTTCCTAGCAACCGAAATTAGTCCGGGAAAGTCATTCGAACGTGACTAAATACACACACAGTACGCATAGCAATATACAACGGTAGCGCAAAAAAATAATAAGACTACTGTAACTTGTAATTCGTGCAAACAATTTGTATGTAAAACACACTGTGATAAAATTGCCAAGTGTCATAATTGTCTTTACCCTCCAATGGAAGATGACTGATTTAAACCTATTGTAAGAAGAGTGTTTTATAATATTATCAACTCAGTTTGCTAATTTTACTTAGCTCCTTTTTGGTATATTTTATTGTTAATGCTTCTTTTACAGATGTAAAATATTTACTTATGTAAAATAAATATGTTTATATACCTACTTTCTTTCACTTTCCTTTAGCGGCATAAAATGCCGCAACGTGACCGCTCATGTAATTTTCAAAGGCGCGACCGGCGCAGAGTTAACAAAATAAATAGTTTTTTTTCAAACAAATAAACTTATTTGTTGAATTTGGTTCTCGTTTATCACGTGGTGAAACATTTTTAATATTACTGGTTGTTGAAATTAGGCACTTGGTAGGTTTCACAAATTTTATACTTTTTATTCCGACTAGTTTCGATTGTTACATCATTATCTAGGAATGAATACAGGGGAAAAATAGTTTCGCTTATATATTAAAATGGTCCATTCAGGTAATTAGGGCGGTCATTATTGGAGAACTCCAGATGTCATCATTTTCATTTACGACGTGTTTTCCCCGCTTTAGCGCTTTGTTGATCTCTAATCCTTCTCGGAGATTTAAATTTCGGCCCTTATTACCTGTATGTAATATTTTAAAATTATTTTCTTCGAAGAAGTGGTTATTTGTGATGCAATGTTTGGTAAAACCGGTGGTGCCTTTATTGTCTAGTATGGCTTTTCTATGTTCTTTTAGTCTTATACTAAATGTTCTTCCGGTTTGGCCAATATACGTTGCATCACAATCCCCACATTCGATTTCGTATATGCCGCATTTTTTGGATTTTTCTATGGTTGGTTTATTATTTATCAAAAGTTTGCCGATATTGGTGGAGTTTGTACATATAATGTTAAATTCGTTCCCAGTTACACAATTTTTTATTTTATTTGACAGATCATTTACATATTCTAATTTGACCCAATTTTTGGTTTTTTGTTCTTGTTGCGGTGGATAAAAATATTTTAATAGTTGTGTCTGTTTTTTCTTTTTTAGTAATTTATCTATTATTTTTGTGTTGTAGCCGTTATTCTTAGCTATTGTTTTTATGACTGATAGTTCTTTGAAATAATTTTCTTTATTTTGAGGGATATTAATTAGTCTATGGAGGTATGAATGAAAAGTACTAAGTTTGATCTGATTGGGGTGATTTGAATCTTCGGGAATGATGGTATCAGTGAAAGTTTCTTTTCTATATATCTTAAACTGTAATTTGTTATTTAATTTGGTTATGGTTAAATCTAGGAAGTTGATTGAATTGTTGTCTTCTATTTCTGACGTAAATTGGATGTTATTATCGATTGAATTTAAGAAAGTTTCGAATATATTTAATTGTCTAGTTGTTCCTGTCCAAATGCAGAATATATCGTCTACATATCTTGCCCAGTAGTGGATATGTTTAGACTCAGTTTTATTTAATAGATTATTTTCAAATTCTGACATGAAGATTTCTGAAAGTAATGGTGAAAGTGGGGAGCCCATTGGTAGACCGTCAGTTTGCGTGTAAATAATATCATTAAATTCGAAATAATTTTGTTTAAGGCAAAGGTGAATTAGTTCTGTGATTTCTTTTTTATTTGCTTCTGGGTTATCTGACTTGTTGATATGTTTTTTTAGGATAATTTTTAGTTCTTTTGTTCTCATTGATGTGAACAGGCTTTTAACGTCGAAAGATATTAATTTTGCATTTGGAGGGATGACAAGAGTTTCTAATTTATTGACTAGTTCTATGGAATTTTTAATTGCGTATGATGATTTAAAGTCAATGAAAGTTGGGAGTATTTCATTAATAAATTTACATAGATTATATGCTGGGGCGTGTATATATGAATTTACTGTTCTTATTAGGAAATCTTCTTTATGGAGCTTTGGTTGTCCATATAAGATTGGTGCTTTAGGGTTCATTTTTACAAGTTTAAATTTTTGTGATTCATTAATAATATTTGTGCATGATTTAATTGATTTTTTAAGTTCTAATTGGAATAAACATATCCACTACTGGGCAAGATATGTAGACGATATATTCTGCATTTGGACAGGAACAACTAGACAATTAAATATATTCGAAACTTTCTTAAATTCAATCGATAATAACATCCAATTTACGTCAGAAATAGAAGACAACAATTCAATCAACTTCCTAGATTTAACCATAACCAAATTAAATAACAAATTTCAGTTTAAGATATATAGAAAAGAAACTTTCACTGATACCATCATTCCCGAAGATTCAAATCACCCCAATCAGATCAAACTTAGTACTTTTCATTCATACCTCCATAGACTAATTAATATCCCTCAAAATAAAGAAAATTATTTCAAAGAACTATCAGTCATAAAAACAATAGCTAAGAATAACGGCTACAACACAAAAATAATAGATAAATTACTAAAAAAGAAAAAACAGACACAACTATTAAAATATTTTTATCCACCGCAACAAGAACAAAAAACCAAAAATTGGGTCAAATTAGAATATGTAAATGATCTGTCAAATAAAATAAAAAATTGTGTAACTGGGAACGAATTTAACATTATATGTACAAACTCCACCAATATCGGCAAACTTTTGATAAATAATAAACCAACCATAGAAAAATCCAAAAAATGCGGCATATACGAAATCGAATGTGGGGATTGTGATGCAACGTATATTGGCCAAACCGGAAGAACATTTAGTATAAGACTAAAAGAACATAGAAAAGCCATACTAGACAATAAAGGCACCACCGGTTTTACCAAACATTGCATCACAAATAACCACTTCTTCGAAGAAAATAATTTTAAAATATTACATACAGGTAATAAGGGCCGAAATTTAAATCTCCGAGAAGGATTAGAGATCAACAAAGCGCTAAAGCGGGGAAAACACGTCGTAAATGAAAATGATGACATCTGGAGTTCTCCAATAATGACCGCCCTAATTACCTGAATGGACAATTTTAATATATAAGCGAAACTATTTTTCCCCTGTATTCATTCCTAGATAATGATGTAACAATCGAAACTAGTCGGAATAAAAAGTATAAAATTTGTGAAACCTACCAAGTGCCTAATTTCAACAACCAGTAACAAATAAACTTACTATATACTCATTTTTGTGATGAGTTGTAGTTTATGTTTATATTCCCTGTAGCAATACATCAAGCAATTAATTTTATATAAAAAATATCACCAACATTATTATATAACATTCATCTGCCACGAGTGGGAATCTTTTATTAACGTTAAATAATCTATATTCCTTTACTTCATTTTAGATTAAACAATAAATAAATAAAGTTCTCTCAGTTTATTAGGCGGTGCTCGCAGCTCACTCCGCGCTTTGGGCCATTACATCGGCGCGGCGGGAGCGCCTCCCGGCAATGCAGCGCTCTGGTAAAAAAATCATATCTCAAAAAGTTTTAAAGTGCCCATAGTTTTGAAAAAACGAAAAATTCTTAGAAAGAATCAGGGTATAACATATATTTTTTGAAGAAAATAAAAATATGAGTATTTGGTTATTTTTTGAAATATGTTTTATTTATTAAAAATAAACTATCTAAATAAAGTTTTTTTGTATTAAAAAAAGAGTATTTTAAACTTTGAACATTTAAGCACAAAAAAGTATAGAATACATTTTTTCGTATCGGTAACGGTTTACGATATTTTTGGGTTCAAAATAAAAGTGTACTAAAAGTTTATATTGTTATAACTTTTGAAGCAATCATTTCCGGAACCTCTAGTATAGATCAAAAGCCATGTCTTGATAGCCTTTATAATATATGTAAAATTCGCTAAAATCCCTGATGTACCTCCAAAAAGTGTGCACTTATTTATGGAATGGCCGATGTACAACTTGAGTTTTTCAGTGTGCCCCTAAATTCTTAAGATGGTCTCATACTTATTTTAATTATATATTAAATCATTGACTGTATAATCAAGAAAGTTTGCCTAAAATTAATTTATATGTTGATATATTTGTTGAATGAATGTTATGGATAAACGAATTTGAAATAATTTTATTTTTACCGCCAAACCGTTTGGTTACTTTTCTGGTGACTTTTTATAGTGTAAATGTGACTTTCGCATTTAATCCGCCTGGTTATTAAATGATAGTCATCAATGCTCGAGGTCACCTGAAAATAACAAACGTATCCGCACTGCTATTGGACGAACACATTATCCCCAGATAAAGTCTACATTAATCATCTCCGCACGCAGTGACTGCAGAAATTAGGGTTGCAAGCATGCGGGTTTTTAAAATAAACTACTATAAACAAATTACCTTAAATTGTTTATTAGATGTTTATTAACACACCCGTGTTGAAATATTAAAAATAACGAGCGCCAAACGGCAGTTATGAAATTTTTTGTCCTCGCGGATCCGTGGCTGGCATCTGAGGTAAAATATTAAAAATAACCAGCGCCAAACGGCACTTATAGAATTTTTTGTCTCGCGCGTATCCGTTTCCAACTACAAAAATTTAAATCGTCGCCAATTTTAATTAAAATCGAATACTTATAATTATAAATTGTTTATTGAATGTCGCCTAATACGTTTTTGTAATTCAATCTTTCATATAAATAACATTTAAATGAAATTTGTTAGAATTTGGGTGATGATGGAGGCGCCAAAATCCGTGGCTGGAAAGTTGTGGCTAACTTCTCGTCGGTGGAATCGAGGACATTGTTTGCAGTTTAAGAAGAAACATTTCGATGGCAAAGCCGGGCTAACAGAATTCTTAATGAAATCTTGATGCGTTTCGCTGAAATCGATGGCTCGAATTTTCATCTGTTGCTTGATTCCGTAGATCTTTAAATCTATATTTTGATGCATTTTACATACACATACGTTGTGTGTGTCACTAGGTCCAACCGTAATGCATTCGCGAGGTCTTAATTCTCGAAATTTAGAAACACCAATTTGTGATTCAGGAAACTCTTCTTTGAACTGATGGTATAAATCGTCAAGGTTAAAGATAATAGATCTTTTTTGAGCTTTAACCTTTTTACCGTCCTTCACAATAGTAACGCAATCTTTTAATCCTGGCATAATTCTACTTGCAAAATCCGATAAATAGAATTTCTGCACGTTTTCAATAGTAGTATCAAGAATTCTTTTACAGATTTTTTAGCAGGCCGAGATGCATAACCAGAACTTTCATGCATTTTTTTCGCAGCGGAAGCAATTCGACGGAAAACTTGAAACTCGCTGCACATTCTCGCGATGATCCATTCACTTGGCATCTTTAATGTTCCCAATAAAATATGACTCAGAATTCTGTCCCTTTTTAAAGTTTATATCACTTGATTTGTCCATTGCAGCTACTATTTTGTCACGATCTTTGAGTGATAGCTTCGATAAACGTTTTATCCTCACCGGCGACTTACCAAGCTCATGTAAAAGTTATGAGAATCGGCAATTTCTTGATTATTTTCATCTTTTTCTTTATATTTTTCATTTGAAGACGAACTTGTTGCACATGTAGGAAAAAATGCTTCTTTTTTTAAATAACATGCCTGGCGACAAGATTTACAAACGAATAATCCTAGACAGTTGACAAATTTTCCATCCCACTTATCGGTCACTAAGAATAATCCACTTCTGACACGCTTATGCTCCTTTTTATTTAAGGGATTGCAACATTCTTTAGGTCGGCCCAGGGCCGTGCGTAGAGAAAACTGCGCCCGGGGCGAAATTAAAATTGGCGCCCCCTATCCCCAAAAAAAAAAATTGTTGCGGAAAGTGTTACTTATATTGCTGCCAAACAAATAAATAAAAAATAAAAATCAGAATTCAGGAAAAAACACGTTTATTCAAAAGTAATAAATAAAACATTATATAATAAAAACATAAATTAACATAATTAACTGAATTACATATTAATAAAAGGAACAATAAAAGATGCAAAACGAAAAATTTTATTTTAGATCAGAACGAAAATAAAAAATGTTAATAAAATGCAAAAAAAATTATTTTAGATTTGAGGACAAAGTTGTGTAAAAAAAGATTTAAAAATATGTTATAACTAACACAACTTTATCTTCCTCGCCTTCAAAGTGGCAAACTCATCGATAAATTTTTCTAAATCTAATGATTGAACCACTTCATGTTCAATTGAAATTAAACTTAAATTGGCCAGCCTATCCTGAGCCATTGAAGATCTTAAATAATTTTTTACCAGTTTAAGTTTACTGAAGGACCTTTCTGCTGAGGCAGCTGTCACGGGAATACTTAGAAAATTTCTAAATGCAGTTTCCATATTCTTATAACTTGCAGTTAAGTCAAAGCGATGAATTAATTGGAGGATTTCCAAGTGTTCCATATTTTTAAAGTTCTCATCCAAAGACTGAAACAATTTTTTTGCACTTAAAATCTCACACACAAAATCCCCACCGTTCAAATCAGCTTCATATTTAATTGCAAGGTCCATAATATATTTCTTGAGGCTATCTTCATTGAGCGAAGTAATGTTTGATCCACAGAGGAAATCGAAATCTTGTGACACCTGTCGAAGTTTTTCAAATCTCCAGTTCAGTTGCTCAATAACTGTGTCAATAGCCTGGATATAAATTGATCGAAACTTTTCAGATTCGCTTAAATCAGCTGAAGCTTCATAATCAAATTGTTTACGAACCTTACGCCTCCTTTTTTCTGTAAATACAGGTTCGACATCCACAAGTTTAGCCAGGTCTACACTTTTTTCATAAAATGTCTCAAACTTTTCTTTCCTAATTTTAGCTATTGTGTTTCTAAGCTGTGCAATTAGCCTACAAGCTATAGTAACAGTAATACTCTTCTTCTGTAGTAAAATATTTACGTTGTCTATTTCTTCTAATATGCTGTTCCACATTACTAAACTACAGATAAAGTAAAAATCTTTTATTTGATGTATAAAGTTTTTTGCACCTGAATATGTTTCCTCATTTTTTTTAATCTGTATAAGATCTTCCAATGCTTGCAAAATATTTTGCAATTGTTTATAGACCGCAGATACTGCTCGTTTTTTGGAGGACCAGCGAGTGTCGCAATGTTTCTTTAAAGAGACGGGCAAATGATATTTGAGCAAATCCCATCTATCTGGCGAAGATGAGAAGAAAACAAATAAATTTTGGACAATTCCAAAAAATGTTACCATTTTTGGCGATACGCTGGCAGCGTGAACTCCAACTAGATTTAAGGAATGAGCCGAACATGGTACAAAATATGCAAATTCGTTTACTTGTAGAATTCTAGATTGCACCCCTTTGTATTTCCCAGCCATATTCGCACCATTATCGTAGCACTGGGCTCTACAGTTCTTAATATCGAGATTGTCAGACTGCAGTTTGTCCAAAATTTCTTGAGCCAATCCTTCGCCTGTTTTTTGTTTTGATTCAATAAAATCTATAAATCTTTCCTCGATGGAACAAATTCCCTGTTGAATCTTAACATATCTCACAATTTGTGTCATCTGCTCTTTATGGGCTGTATCAGGTGTACAATCAAATGAAATCGAATAATATTTAGCCTTATAAATTTCACTGAAAATTATTTTTCTTACTTCACCTGCAAGTTGATTTATTACTTCATTTTGAATGTTGTTCGAAAAGTAGGAAATCTTTTTTCCTGGATGTCTTACGGCATCCACATGGTTGCGTATTTCTGGATCATGTTTGGCGATTAAATTGATAATTTTTAAAAAAACACCGCAGTCGTTACTGTCTATATCATTTGATGATCCTCTCAAGGGCAAATTGTTCTCAGCACAAAAAAGAATTGCGTTTATTACCGCCTTTAATATATGCCGCTATTTATTTTTTTCAATTTGGATATTTTGTTGTATTTTAGAGTCGATGCATGACTGTGTTTTTAATCGCCTCTCAAATCCTTTCCAACTGATGTATGCATTTCTGTGGTCCTGGGAGTTTTCATGATCAGAAATTTTGGGATTTAACTTTTTCCAGTTAGAAAATCCACAATCTGGATCAGCTAACTTTGGTGTCCGATAGTTAAATTTCCCAAATAACAAACATGCAAAGCAAAACAATGATTCTTTGTCTTTGCTAAATATTAGCCAATCTCGTCTTACGGATTCTCCATTTGGCATGATTTTGAAAAACCATTTTGAAGAAAATTGTCGCCCTTCATTATCTACCGATTTGGAATAATCTGCCTCTTCGTCTTGTTTAGGACCCATATCTACAAGCGCGGAGATCAATGAATTACTATATGGACGCACCCACGTGGCTGGATCAGCAGGATTAAATAATTTTGTTTCTTTCCCTATTTTATTATCCCAATTATTTGTGTTTAATACCGCACACTCCTCCAAATCAAGGGTTAAATTTTCTTCTTCAGTTTCCGGTGTTGCCTTATTATTAACATCTTGTTGATGTTCATCAGGTTCATCTACCTCCTCAGGAACACTGTTAGTTGCTGAACAACACCCGACATCTGGATTATCCTTCTCTATCCATTTTTGCCATGTCCTGGCAAGTTGTTTTCGTTCTTCTTCTCGCTTTTGTCTGAGTTTTCGATACTCGGCTCCCGATTTCTTTGGCATGTTCTAAATTTGAGATTTAACAGAAATAAAATTTGTTTCACTGTTCAAATTATATTTATTTCTAACAAATAAATTATTACATTTTATCTATTCTCTAAAAAATGGATTTCTAAAAGATAATTTATTTGCGAGAAATAAATATTTGTTTAGGTGCAGCCCCCTCGCACTTTGACTTTAATTAATGCCACTTCTTTTACTTGACCCTATCATCACGATATATTTTTTCTCGTCTGATAGGTATTAAATCATCGGAATCACTACCGTACTTCTCATATAAATGAAACAATAAAAAAGTGAATTATATTAATCTGTGGCGACCATCTGGTCACACACTTTTATTATATCGAATTTTAACGTTCACTTCTTTAAGTCTGAAAATGGTTTTACGGCCCAAATACTTTTAGGACCTGGAAGGTTTTATGACGCCTTGTCTCAACACATCTGCCATACCATAAACCCGCTTACTGTTCATAAGGAATAGTATAAAGAGGCCGGCTTGGTACGGTCAGTCATTCATGCTATTCGCCGGCAGTCATACGGTTCACACTCTGCGATACGCTTTCTTCGACTCAATCAAATTCAGTTCTACCTTCGCTCCCGCGTTCCTGCCAGAAACATCTCACATGAACTCCGTATTCGGTATATCAAGAAATATACCAATAGGACAGTTCGATTCAGTAATACTCAGTGCTAGGCAGTGCTTCCTTCGATACGACTCTGTTCCTTCGGAACCTTGCATTGTACTTCGAATCATTATTACAACAATAAATATATATTATACGTTAAAACTTTTGTATAATTTATCATACCATAACCTAGCACATATCCCCACAAATCCAATCATAATATACAATAAAAAATTATTCAATCATTAAACGAAAGTGGAAAAATATACTTACATTAATAGTTTCTGTTTTCACTTTGTCACACAACTAACACGTCTGCTTAATTTTAGGTTCAAAAACTATTTAAAGTTTAAAAAGCAAGCGATTTCTTGGGGGAGGCATCTCAATAAAAATTTAAATTATTCTGGGACTTTCCAAGTCTCAGCAAATTGTATGGCAGGCCCATAAATAATGTAAGCATTGAGTAATAAATATCTGCCGTCCCGTAGTGACGAATCTCACACGACCCCAATAATAGTAATTATAAAATTATAAAACGTAATATTCGTGCTCGACACTCAAATGTGAATATAGCCGACGGTAAGTCGGCTCGCCACCATTAAGAAGTTGGGACTTCCCCGGAATCTGCATCCGTTGTGAGGTTGGGACTTCCCTGGATTCAGCCTATTCTTACAATCCCACAAAACGCAATCTAACAAAAAGGCAGTAATTTTACATAATTATTCTAATTCTAAAATTGTCTAGAGTTTCGGAGATTATATCGATTCCTTGACTTGTATGAGTTAAAAAAATAGGCTACGGAAATCTGGAAAATATGAAGTCAGATTGACGACCAGCCGGCCTGACCGCGCATAGCTAGGAATAGCCAACCGGGCAATCAGTTCAGATAAAAAATGTCACAGCATCTGGATTATAGGTATATCTTGTCGACGGAGTGTTAATTTACGATATTTTCACAAAAGAACATTTCTAAGAATATTATATTACATTTTAGTATGTGACAAGGGAGCCATTAGAAATAATTTAGTTTTATTTATTTATTCCCCGTTAGTATGTAATCAAGAAATTTAAGGTAAAATAAGAAGAAATATTAGGTATGCTGACGTGTGATAAATAATAAAAATACTTTGATTAACACTTTTATAAATTTTCCGCCATTCCGATGTAATAGCGATTTTGGCGCCCCTAATTTTAGCGCCCGGGGCGGGCGCCCTCTTCGCCCCCCCCCCCCCCTTCGCACGGCCCTGGGTCGGCCCATTTTTTTCAATAAATATCACCAATTATGAAAAATATTTCACCTCAGTTGAAATCCAACTGAAGACTGATGTGACGGATAACACTTATGAGCAACTCGGCGAGGGCAGGTGCTCTTAAAACATGCACAACACGCGCGTCAAGACATTTCTGCCTTTTGTTTTTCACAGACATTTGTCCGAACATCTTCGGAGCTTTCGTCTCAGAAATAGCTGCGATGGCGATTGTCCGGTGGTAGAGTAAGGTGCTCTTCTGAATTGACGCAGGAATTCATACCGGTTGATCCGCAACGTTCCTTTGGTAGTTTTCATAGCGTAGAGGGCGTCCTTCACCGTTTGGATATATCACTCGGCTTGGCCATTTGTTGATAGATGGTACGGCGCTGTGAGTTTGTGGTACTTAACACCACTGTTCTGCAGGAAGAATTCTTCTGCGATGAACTCGGTCTACCGTTGTCCGAGACGACGGTGACTGGAGCGCCGTATTTATAGAACAAATTGCCATCAAGGCGGTCGTGGAGGTCGTTGGCTTGACCTCACCACTTGCTGTAGGCGTCTACAACGATAAGTAGCATCGTGTCAGCTACTGGGCCTGCGTAATCAATGTGGATGCGTTCACATGGTGCCTTCGGGTACTCCCAGTGGTGCTCACGGAACTTGGGTGGAGCGCATGTGCATGGGTCGCGCATGTGGTGCAGGATTTCTTCTAATGGGACCACATTGGTCTAGAAGAATAGTCAATTATTGTCATACGTGACGCTTCTCCGGACCTCCTTTTGTTAAATAGTATAAGTTTGCTAAGAGCTAAAGTAGCCAACGGATTCCATGTACGTATTGACGGATTTCCGGCTAAGTATTTCCCAACTGTTTCTAATTGTAAGTCGAGGTACTGACTTAATTTTATTAAATCAGTAGTCAAAGGTAACAATTGATTGGCATTAATTTTACGATTGTACAAGGTAGCTAAGGCATTTGATGATATCCTTGTACTCTACTCTAATTCCATGATATGCAGAAAACACATTAAGGTCTCATTTCCAGACAAACTGCCTGCTCTCAAACAGAAATGGAAACACACTTTTTTATTGCATATCCAAGTTTAAGTGCCAGAGATGGTATCTCAAACTCGGGTCTTTTAAAATTATTTTTATGCGAAACGCATAAATATTTTGTTGCTGGAACATGTCAATTTTTTGAGGAACGAGATAATAGCTTAATGTCTTTTTACAATTTTCAATTTTTCGCAATTTTAATGTAAATCGAGCAATCTGCCTCATGGATTGTCTTATCAGCTCACATTGTGTGATTTCTCGAATTGCACTGCACCAAATGATTAAATCAAATTGTCCTTTTTTTAAGGAAGGATGGTTGACAGGAATTCGGGTTGGGAAAGCGCGGATGATGCAGTCTGCCACAACCGATAATTTCTATAATAATTATTTTTAATGATGAAAGGGACATAGACTAAATATCCATGGACCCGCAAGGCCATTTTTTGTTCCAAAAAAGTGACCGCACGGATGGGATTCCAACCCACGACCACGAGGCCCGTAAGCAGGTTCTACTCACTGGGCCACCGCGGCCCCTCAAATTGTCCTCTTTGCAATAATTTTCTATATTGTCTTCACGGATTTTAGACAGGATATTAATGACAAAATCATCCGACAAACTTTTCCCGTATGTTGCATTCAAAATAGTATTGCTTTCGGAAATTACATGCACCTGCGTAGGTGTGTCGTTTTGTTTTTGATTGGTGCAATTGTAATAAAGGTGATGCTATAAATGTTTTTTCAGCATAAAACCTAAACATTGAATGCAAAGTCCATAATCAGTAAAACTTACAAATTTTGACTCTTCCAACATTGGACGTCTAACTACGATTAATTCACCTCGTTTCATACTAATGACACTGCTGTTGTGGTAAAAGTCGCCTACCCCTATGAGATGAGTAAATGCATTTCGTCTTTTTGGGCATAGCTAATATTTTTGCTACATCTATTTCTGTACCATGCACTACTTCTAAATGCCTACTAGAGTTTTGAATATTTTTTTGACAGAAATAACAAGCATGTCCCTTATTTCGAATGCGTTTGCCTTCTTCGTTCCTTATGGCTGCTTGAATTTCCGAAATAGGAGATTCAGAAAGTGGAACTTCATTAATGTTTCTTGTACTAGAAGTTTCTCCATCTATTTGTTTGCTCCCTTCAATTATCTTTTTTATATTTGCACACTTTATTTTCCTACCCTGTTTCGAAGATTATTTAAGTTTCTTAGTTATTTGTTTTTCTTCCTGAAAGAGTCTTGCGCCTTCTTCGACCTGCTCCCGATCCGAGAACGTCTTTCCTTCCCAGCCTCTCGGCTGGCTCTTCAGGGCGTCTCAGAACTTGTTCCACTTATTCGTGTATAATAGCGTCCACGTACCGGTGGTCGCTGAGTCTTTCCTCCTCAGACGCCTAGCACCCCTCTGCCCAGAGCCGCATGTCAGGATGAGGTCGTTCCATCAGACTCCGTTTGCGCTACTGAAGGTGGGGGGGGGGGTCATCTGCTCCGCTCGTTATTATTAAGCCATGCGTTGTGACAAATTCCAGGAGCATTTGTCCTCTGACATCACATTCCCTCGAGCCCCAGGCCTCGTGTCTTGCGTTGAAGTCGCCTGCTATGACCACTGTCCCGTTGCAGTTGGCGAGTACTCTGTCTATGTGTCCTAGTCGTGCCTCCAGGGTGCCGACCGGTCCTGGCTCGACGTATATGCTAAATTATGTTGCCCCGTTCTTGATTTTTACTGCCCCGCAATTATTCCGCCCGCGCTCCTTCCACCACATCTTTTTGGTTGAGGATTATGCAGGCTTTTCCCTCTTCTTTGCCGATCACTAGCGCTCCGTCCCATCCACTCCTGCTTTTCGGTGGTTCTTGGATGCAGATCGCTGCCGTTCTCTGCTCCTTCAGCCTATTTTGTAGCAGTGCCGCCGCTGCCCTGCCCCGCCCTAAGTTTACTGTTGTGAATTTAGTTGCGGAAGATGTTTCTGCATTTTTCCTACTGCAGCTCGTGTTGGTATGTGCCGCAGGACATTGTAACATCCACACTTTTCTCCACATATAGTGATTGTAAGTCTAGGTTGATTCGTTCTGCCTTCATCAGTAGCCTGAAGATGTATGTGAAGTTGGCAATATTTCTAGCAATATCCCGGCGCATGTAAAAAAATTAATAATTTTCCTTGGTTTCACCTACAAAAAGTACAGTATTTTATGGACATGGTTGGTATTGTTATAAAAAAATATAAATTATTAATTTGGGATATGTACCTTTGGCCGATTTGGTCCTTTATTTATATTTTTCGATGCCGATGTGACATAAAAGTTTATTGCTGGGTGGTTTCCCGATGGAATCCCAGATTTTGTCGGCAGGAGATAATAGCCCTGGTTGCCATTGTTATAAAATAATATAAATTATTAATTTGGGATATGTACCTTTGGCCGATTTGGTCCTTTATTTAAATTTTTCGATGCCGATGTGACATAAAAGTTTATTGCTGGGTGGTTTCCCGATGGAAATCCCAGATTTTGTCGACAGGAGATAATAGCCCTGGTTGCTATTGTTATAAAATAATATAAATTATTCATTTGGGATATGTACCTTTGGCCGATTTGGTCCTTTATTTATATTTTTCGATGCAGATGTGACATAAAAGTTTATTGCTGGGTGGTTTCCCGGTGGAAATCCCAGATTTTGTCGACAGGAGACAATAGCCCTGGTTGCTATTGTTATAAAAAAAAATTATTCATTTGGGATATGTACCTTTGGCCGATTTGGTCCTTTATTTATATTTTTCGATGCAGATGTGACATAAAAGTTTATTGCTGGGTGGTTTCCCGATGGAAATCCCAGATTTTGTCGACAGGAGCCAATAGCCCTGGCTGCTATTGTTATAAACAAATATAAATTATTCATTTGGGATATGTACCTTTGGCCGATTTGGCCCTAAATTTATATTTGTTGATGCCGATGTGACATAAAAGTTTATTGCTGGGTGGTTTCGCGATGGAAATCCCAGATTTTGTCGACAGGAGATAATAACCCTGGTTGCTATTGTTATAAAAAAATATAAATTATTCATTTGGGGTATGTACCTTTGGCCGATTTGGTCCTTTATTTATATTTTTCGATGCAGATGTGACATAAAAGTTTATTGCTGGGTGGTTTCCCGATGGAAATCCCAGATTTTGTCGACAGGAGATAATAGCCCTGGTTGCTATTGTTATAAAAAAATATATCGCTTCCTTTCTACATTAAATTTGAGACATCTATATTCGCCAATAACATAATCCCTCAGTTTTCTTACAACTCGTGATCCCTTTTGATGATGATCGCCTTTTAAAATGGTATTTTTAGCAATATTAAACCAACCTTCAACAGAAGCATTGCTATGGCGCTAATCACTGATAATATTTGTCCACAAAGGTAGAAAGGGAATATATCTTCTGCAAAATTCATCACTAAACATGTTAGAATAAAACTTGTTGCGATCACAGGACATGTTTTTATTTATCGGTATTTCAATGGACTTCGATATATTTTTAAAATGCTGATAAAATTTATTATTTTCGTAATTTGAAAGACTGTTAATATTACTAAATTCGGTGTATATCATGAACTTCTCTTCAAAATTATCTGAATTTAAATTGTCGGTATTTGCCAACTTGCATAAAATAAAGTTTTTAGACTCTTGAACATCTATGGTGTTATATTTTGAATTCATTAATATATATAAATGTTTAAAATATTTCTCAAAAATTTTAAAATCATTAATATTTAATAGCTGCCAAATTATTTTTTTATAAATATTTTGAGTCTGTTGATCTGCTGGAAAATGTTTTTTTAAATACAAGGTGTCTAAAAAAGACACCACCAAAATGATATGGTGTATTCCTGAGACAAAAAAAGAGCAAATTAACTAAATTTATCTATATGAAAAATTTCATACCTTCCAAGATACAGCAAGTCAAAGTTTAAGATTTTTAAAATATTTTAATCTATATCTCGAAAATGGCAGATGAGAATGATTTGTTTATTTTTTTCTGACAACTACATTAGGTGTACTACATTGTTTAAAAATTTCAAGAAATTTCTTCAAGTAGAAAGGTGCTCCAGAGGACATGCTGTTTACATTATTACATAGAACTTTTTTGTTCTTCATATTTTTTACGATTTAATATTTTTTTCAATGCAACTTATCACTTTTAAAGAATTTATAACTCCTAAAGTTTTTTTGTTTACGCCTTATTTTTAACAAAAAAAAATAAAAAAGAACTTATTGTTCATTGTTTAATTGCGCTCGTCCTGCAAGAAAAGTCTTAAAAATAACTATAATCCAAAAACTGCTTTTATTTTAACATATTAAATTATTTAATAAATTACAAAAAATTCAAAATGACCCTCATAAAAAAAAATCACAGTACACATTGTATGCGCGTGCGCGCGTCGCCTCGATGCGCTTCAGCCACCGGCGGTACTTCGGTCACCACCACTCAACGGGTTAACCAGTTTTACTTAAATTGAAAGTTTTAATTGTACTGACACACGTTTTCAACGAATTGACACCCTACTTAGATTATTTTATTTTTTAACACGAAATTTTTCAAAAACAATAAGTTCTTTTTTATTTTTTTTTGTTAAAAATAAGGCATAAACAAAAAAACTTTAAGAGTTATAAATTCCTTAAAAGTGACGAGTTGCATTGAAAAAAATATTGAATCGTAAAAAATGTGAAGAACAAAAAAGTTCTATGTAATAATGTAAACAGCATGTCCTCTGGAGCACCTTTGTGCTTGAAGAAATTTCTTGAAATTTTTAAACAATGCAGTACACCTAATGTAGTTGTCAGAAAAAAATAAACAAATCATTCTCATCTGCCATTTTCGAGATATAGATTAAAACATTTAAAAAATCTAAAACTTTGACTTGCTGTATCTTGGAAAGTATGTAATTTTTCATATAGATAAATTTAGATAATTTGCTTGTTTTTTGTCTCAGGAATACACCATATCATTTTGGTGGTGTCTTTTTTAGACACCTTGTATTTAGTTGCATAAAATGAGCACAACAAACTTTCAAAATTATGGGAAAATGTATTGGTTTATTAGCGGTTAATAATTCATAAACAGTATTTAAGTAAGTTAGTAAGGTCGTTTGGTTCCAGGAGTCCATGATGGCGTTTATTATAGCCATACTAAAATCCGTGACTACCACATTGAAGCATGGCCATTCATTATTTTTTATACAAAAATATTTGCAATCTAATAACCAAGATGCAATTGTCGCTGTATCATGTCTGCAGGAAATAAACTCAAAGATGGGTAGAATTTTGTTATGCACACTTTGTATGACCCCTGAATAATATAAAACACGTTTTGAGTTACCGCAGGGTTTTCTAATTATAGAGCCTGTAGCATCAATATATAATACTGGGTTGCTTGGTTGTGCTAACCAGTTTTTAACAAATTCGATTTGTTCCTTACTTAAAATTGTTATCATTAAAGGGTCGGAAACTTTAAATAAATAATTACAATTTTCCCTTGCCATTAACATTAGGTCATAGGTGCCATCATTAGATCTATCAAGAGCTGCATTCGCTTCAGATTTCAATTTTCGGTAAACCGATTCTGATTTTACATTTAAAAGATTTTTTGTGCTTTCCAAATTCCTGGTACATATTTTGATGTCTTCATTGGCAATAGATTTTGCATTAGATTGTATTAATCTGTCTCCTAACAATTTCCTTTCTACCCTTTTAACATGTTTTGTTAATTGATGCATGTGGTTATAATTGTCTGATGAACTATGTACTAATACTTCTATCTTCGGTTCTTTGTAATAAATAGATATTTTGAACTTTTTACAATTTATATGAGCACAATAAGCATTAAGAGATATAGATAGCTGGTTATAATTAATATTTTTTTATATTTATCACACATGTGTTATTGACAAACATTTCAATTTTTGAAACAATTATAAATTTGTAAGTGTTTTTAATTAAACACATAGACTTTTTGTCAAACAAAGCAGCAAACTCCTCTGCAGTCAAATGAAAGCGCCCTTCCAAGTAATTACATTTACCATTGGGAAAAACTGTAAAATATGGGTGAAGGTTACGAGCACCCTTTGGTAATATTTCCGACACTGTCTCAATCTCGGTGCTCGTTATCGCTGGATCGTTATTGCCTATGTATGACTTTGTTCTTTCTTTTATCCTTCTTTGTATTGAGCTATCGTCTTCGCGGATATCTTTGCTCTTCTATAATATTGTTATTTACCTTTTCATCTGTTCGTGTATTAGACCCACCCCGGTTGAGTCTCGTCCTAGCAAGTTGAGAAATCGTTGTTTTGCCCAGTCTTTTCCAGACCTTACCCCAGGGCTGCTGGACAGTTGTTTCAGTGACAAACTTCTTGAACTTATCTTCCTTAACGGCTTTAATTCTCTTCTTATATTCTTTTCTTGAATCGTTATGTTCATATTTATAACGTTCTGAAGCTTCCCCGCCCTCAATTCTGCTGTTTTGCCATACTTTGCGCTTCTTTGCCGTTTTAGCTCGAAGGTCATTTAGCTCCTTTGTCCACGAGACCCTATTGCCTTCCATTGTTCCATTGCAGTTTTCTTTCGGATACAAACTTTGCAAATTTGTGCAATTTTTTGCTTATATTCTTTCGCCTCCTCCTCTACATCAGCATGTGTCAAGTATCTCTGACTACTAACTGCTTCCCTCAACTTCTCCCAGTCAGTTGTTTCGAAGTCGTAGATCAACTTAGTGTTGTTACGTTTGACCTCTTCTATTAGCACCTGATAATGGATCATCCTATGATCACTTAGAGTTTCCTCCCCTCCCATGACTTCCCATTCCCTAATATCGCAATCCTTGCTAATGGTGACGTCTATCCAGCTTCCCCCCCCCCCCCGTGCTGCTGAATGTCGCAGCGCTGTTCGGGTCGTTCTCTATTGTGTACCCTTCACTAGTTGCCCATTCCCAGATCCTGTCCCCTCTGGGGCAACTCTCATTTCCCCCCAACTTGGGTTCTATGCATTGGTGTCCCCAGCAATTATCTTCGCTCCCTTCCACCGATCAGCAGCTCTGCATATGTCCGTCAGCTTGTCTGTTGCTTCATTTTTTAGCTCGATATATGTATTAATTATTAAGATATCACCACTTTGACCCCCTATCGTCATAGCTGTGGTATTCATGCAATTGTGCTCAACCACTTCTTTCGCCCCTTGTAGTCCCTTTCGCACCCATATTTCTGATTTACTTCCCTCTACTCCTATCCGATTTTACCCTTTCCATGTTTCCTTCCTACATGGTTCTTGTAGCAGAACCAGATCCACTCCCCTCTCTTTTGTTACCTTTTAACCACTTCCATCGCCTGCCTTCGCTTGTCCAAGTTTACCTGAAGCACTTTGACTTTGCCTTTCCTGTTTATTCTGTCATCGTTTCCTGCCATCTCAGTAGCGTATGTTTAGCCCGGCTTGTTCCATTTTGACCTTAATCGCTGGGCACTTTGGGTCCGTAGCCGTGTGTTGTTTATAGTCTTTCTTGATCCCAAACTTTTTGCAGTTGAGGCAGTTCAGATCATGCAACTCCTCGCACTCTCTACCCTCGTGTTCCCCCCCGCATTTATGACACGTCGCCTTTTCTTTGCAGTACTTGGCCACATGACCTAATCTGCAACACCTGTAACATAGAGCTATGTCTATTCACTCTTCTACAGTGAGCGCCTAAAGTATGGAATATAGTCAGTAAAATCGAAATAAAATATTTTTGGAAAAAATCCTGGAACACGTCGATTTTCTTTTATAAAAATACACATTTTTACATTAAAGTCAATTTTCAGTCGTCATTTGTTTTTGAGTTATGACGTCCGCCATTTTGTTTTTAAATGGCAACCCCCTATTTTTATTCTTGATTTTGAGAGATTTTTTCATTGTCGAACTGGAAGTATAAAAATGTTGCCATCTTACATAAGAAATTTTTCGCGAAAATAACAATTGAAGGTGAGAACCCGATATTTAGAATTTTTTCAAAATGACCTTATTCCAGCGCTTGTAGCAATTTTTCCAAACAATATTGATCTTGACCATCCATACAGTACAATATGGTTTCAGCAAGACGGCGCATGCCCCCACTATGCGCGTTTTTTTTTGTTTTTTTTTTGTTTTTGTTTTTTTTTGTTTTCGAACATGTAGAAATTCTTCTTGAATATTTTGAATATTTTCCAGGCTAATTCTGCGTATTCATCTCTTTCGTGGGCTATTCTATCGGTCATCGCCTGCCAATCCACCTATTCGTAATGCAATTGTCAAAAAAACGCGCATAGTGCGTGGTTGCGCCGTCTTGCTGAAACCATATTGTATGTATGGAAGGTCAAGATCATTTTTGTTTGAAAAAAAAGCGCTGGAACAAGTTCATTTTGCAAAAACTCTAGATATCAAGTTCTCACCTTCAATTGTCATTTACTCGAAGAATGTCTTATGTAAGATGCCAATATTTTTATACTGCCAATTCGACAATAAAAAGATCTCTTAAAATCAAGAACAAAAATAGGGGGTTGCCATTTAAAAACAAAATGGATGACGTCATTACTCAAAAACAAATGACGACTGAAAATCGACTTTCATGCAAAAATGTGTATTTTTATAAAAGAAAATCGACGTGTTTGAGGATTTTTTCCAAAAATATTTTATTTCGATTTTACTGACTATATTCCATACTTTAGGCGCACACGGTATATACAATACTTGTAGATCCAGGTTGATCTTCCCTTTGGTAACTAGTTTTCTGAAGAGCTCCAGGTCATCAACTTGCAGCGTCCAGTTTTCTTTATTATTGTTTCGACATTCTCTCTTTCTCAGCATTTTTATGCCGCTGCCGTTTCTCTTCACAATCTCCGCTAGATCTTCGTTTAGTATGTTTTCGAAGAGTTCTTTCCTATCATATCCCTTGAAGACTCCGGTGATTGTAATTGATGGTGACCTCTTTCCCATCTTTCTCGCGGTGATGTTTTCTTTGTTATTCAGCAGTTCTAATATTTTGTCTTCTTGGTCTTTGTTGTTCCCTTCCAACACAATTCTCCCTTTACCCATCATTCTGACTCCCTTTAGAGGAGCCAGGTCTTTTATCGTTACATGCTTTTTTATTTCTTGGAACGCAGACGCTGCGTCTTCATTATCTTTCACCTCGACGCACACTTCATACTTTGTGGTCTTCGGTGGGCTTGCCCAGCCTTTCTTTTCCTTTCCTGCTTGGACCACGACCTCGTTCCCTGCTGCACTTGTGTACGTTCTTTGCTTTCTCTTTTCTTTTCTTTCCACCCTGATAAATGCCACACGCTCCGGCTCTGAGTCCGTAGATTCGTCCGACCTTATGAGTCTCTCTATTGACGTCGCCCTCTTGTGATTTGCAACCAGAGCCGTGTCATGTGTCTGTTCTTTATCACGCATTTGATGCTGTCTTTTGCTACTCCGTCCGGGCTCTCTCACTTCTTCAGCTTCTTTATCCACCTTCTCATTTCTCCCTATTTTGAACGCCCATCTTATCAACACATTGTTAAGGGTCTGCAGCCCAGCACTTACTTCCTGCTGTTCCTTTTTGTTAAATTAAACCTTTCCGCTGCTATAACGGCTCGTCGCTTCACTTATATTCGCTATCGTCTTAATGGCCTTTTCTAGTTCTGCCTCTGTCCCTTCACTTACTTACTGCAGCGACCAGATACTCATTTACGGCTGAGTCGACCTTGCCCTCCGAATCTTCGCCCCCCGAAGGGATTACCACTGTTGCCACGTGGAGGCGCTCAGTAGGACCTTAGTATCCGCTATCGCCGAGGCGGCCGGATACCTTTAAGCCAGTAGGCTCCCCGCTGTCGGAGACCTGTTGTCAAGTCCTGCTGTCAGGGCCAGCGGTCGATAGGGACAGAAATTGAAATATCTACTCTCCCACCTTTAGGTATCGAGCTTATCTCCCTCCATCTAACGAAACCGCCGCCAAAGGAACCCATCCCGTCTCCACACTCCCAAAAATTAGCGGGTTTCCCTATTTTACATATTTACATATTTATTTACATTTCAATACATTTTACATTAGTTATTTCCTACTATTTACATCTCTAATTGCTCCCGTTCTACCCCGTTATCCCCTGTTGTTCCAATTCTTCTTCCTCGATCATATTCCGTGTTTGCTTGTCTTGCTGCCAGTTTTCCCTATTACACTGTCTGCCCATACGTTCATCTTTTGCACCTGTTCTGTGACCTGCCAATTTTCTTTTCTTAGTTGAATCAGTGCGTTGCTCTATCTCTCTACAATTTTCCTTCTCATACCTGCTCTTGCTTCTGTCCCGCAGACCTTTAATATATATTCTGCATCCTCCATCCCCTCCCCATACTCGCATATCTCGTTATATTCTTCTCCTTTGAATCGCTTTAAGTAGCTGTTCATATTACCGTGGTTTGTTACCAGTTGCATAGCCTTGTAACTTAGTTCAATACGGTCTAAGCCTAGCTTCTGGCATAATGTATGCCCGTGTCTGCCCTTGTCTCCCCTGTCCCATTCATATTGCCATTTTCTTATAATGTTCGTTCTTTTCTCTTTCTTTTTCGCTCTTCTGCTGACTCGTCCTTCGCCGGTCCTGTTCTCTTCTTTTTCTTCTGTACCTTTTTTAGCCATCTCGTGCGCTCGTTTATTTCCTGTATTATTACTATTGTGTCCTTTTTCCCAAGATATTGATATGTTCTGATTATTCTTTTCCATTTCTTCCAATAATAATTGTATTTTGATTGTTGTGCTATCTATTTGTTGTTTGCATGTTCTGTATACTTGTGATCATATTTTTGGTGTCTGTTTTTATATTCACTGTTGCGAACCTCTCTAACCTTATTATTCTTAATCCTTCTAATACTGCCATCTCCGCTTCATGTGTGTCCGAGTTATCTTGTACCCGTTTATGCCCTGTTCTTGTGTTGCTGCCGTCCTTAATACACCATCCAATTCCAGTCCAGCCATCCGCCTGTACCGATGCGTCCACGTGCATATTAACTCCTTCTGCATCCTCTACTACTATAACTCCTTCCCATGTGGGATGTGGTTTTGTTGCTCTCGTTCTCGCATTGTCTTCCTTTTCTTTTCCATTCTGTATAGGTTCTTCCGCTTCCTGTGCTAATTCTATATGAAGTGGTGCTACTCCTGCTAATACTTGCAGTACCGTATTAGGAGCTGTCCTGTACGCTCTTGTAATTGAGAGTAAAAATGGTCGTTGTATCGCCTGTAATTGTTTTTGTATCCTACTGTCATATGCTCTTCCTCCCCAGATTTCTTTTCCGTACAGTATCGCTGGTTTACTCTTTCGTATATTGATTTGATTCTTTCAACCAATCTTTCCTCCCCATTTCTTTCTCATTATACCAATGATTCTTCCGGTGCTCTTATTGGTCTTCCTTCTTACCTCTTTAACATGATCAATTAAATTTAATGCTGTGTCTAGTCTGATACCCAGGTATTTCACGCTGTTTTTCATTTCTAACTTCTCACCTTCTATTTTTATTGTGGGGTCTTTTGCAGTGTCTGATTAGCATAATTTCGGTTTTGATTTTGTTATATTCTAGTTTGCAGTTTCTTGCAAACTATTCACATTCTCCCCACGTTTATTTCCATAATTTCTCTATCTTCTTGATTGATGTACCACTTATTACTACAGCCTGATCATCTGCTTACGCTTGTACTTTAACTTTTGTTTTACTAGTTGCCTGGTGTTCTATTGGAATTCCTTCATTTCTATCTTTGTTCCTGTTCTCTTCCTTTTCCCGCAATTTCAGAAACCATGACTCCATCAATAATATACATAAAGTGGGACCTAAACTGGATCCCTGTGGGCATCCTCTGTTAATTTTCATTGACGTTTTTCCTATCTTTACTGTTCTGTCCATTGTAAAATTATGTGTCACTTTTCTTAAATTGTCAGGTATCCCTGCTCTCTCCAGCTGTATGTCTATGGCTACGGGCCACGCCATGTTGAACGCGTTTTTCAGATCGAGTAATACAAGGTGGCGCAGATGGATCGGGTGGTTTTAAAATACTTGTCAAACTGTCAATTTCAAAGGTATTGAATTGAAATAAAGTGCAAAACGTGTAGTTACAATGGAAGTTTATTAACAAAAAATTAGTAAAGTTACTTTTTAAAAATCACATCCATCAAATGCCCTCCTTCTCGAGCGACGCATTCTTGGAGTCGGTCCTTAACGTTCCGCATTGCCCGCTCAAGCACATCACCAGGAATTGATGTGATTTCGTTGTGAATTGCTGCCTTCAACTCTTGAATGGTCCGGGGTTTGTTCATGTAGACCCTTGCTTTTAAATAGCCCCATAAGAAAACGTCACATACCGTGAGGTCCGGTGAGCGAGGGGGCAAATGGAAATCTCCATTACAAGAAATCAAACGGCCAGGGAACAGAGCGCGTACAGCTTGCATTGATATCCTAGCGGTATGTGCAGTTGCCCCGCCTTGTTGGAACCACATATTCTCCATGTCGTAATTGTTCTCTTCAAGTTGTGGGAGAAGAAATTCTTCAATCATATTCACATAACGCTGCGAATTAACAGTAATCGCCTGCTCCCTTTCATTCTCAAAAAAGTAAGGCCCAATTATCCCAACCTTAGAAACCCCACACCAAACCGTCACTTTGTCACTATGGAGAGGCCGTTGGTGTAGCTCTCTTGGGTTAGTGTCGGCCCAGTAACGGCAATTTTGCTTGTTGACGTAGCCGTTAATGTGAAAGTGAGCCTCGTCAGACATCATGATAATCAGGTTTTCATCTTCCAATAACTCCCAACATCCGTTGGCTACACTGAAGCCTTTGAAGATGGTCTGTTGGGAGAATCTTCTGGACCACCATGATTTTATAGGGTTGGAATTTCAGTTCTTTGTTAAGAATCCTTTGAAGGCTCCGACGTAACATTCCAAGAGCTTGAGCACGACGTCTCGTTGATCGACGTGGGCTCGTCGAGACATCGCGTCTCACACGCTCCACGTTCTCAGGCGTTCTTATTGTTCGAGGTCTAGGCGTCCATTTTGGAGCACATGAACCAGTAGTGCGGAAATTATGCACCCAACTCAATATCGTATCTCGCTTAGGAGCACTACCGCGAGGTGGGATGTTGAAACGCCGGCGAAAGGCACGCGTCACAGCAACAATTGACTCGTTATTGAGTATAAACTCTTCCATTGCGAAAACACGATGCTCAACGGACCACGTAGCCATCGCGACTGACTGTCAGTCTGCAACTGACACTTCCCGTCCCCCCCACCATAGGACGAAGACCGCCGAACACCTGGCTCCCCCCCTCCAGACGTACAGTCCACTTCAAAACCACCCGATCCATCTGCGCCACCCTGTACTACTAGCGAATGCCTTTTCTCCTGTTTATTCCACCGCCTGTAGTGTTCCTCTGCCGGCGCGAAATCCGAACTGTAATTCTGAAAGCCTGTTCTCACGTTCCAAGTAGTATTGCATCCTCTGATTCAATATTTTGTCCACGACTTTTCCTAACGCGGGCAGTATACTGATTGGCCTTTGAGTACCATTTTTTTGGGGATTAGAATTACTTTGGCTTTCTTCCAGCACGCGGGAAACTTTCCATATTTTAAGCAATTATTGTATATATCTGCTAATTTATCTTGATGCACTTCGAATATGTATATTAATGCTTCGTTGGGAATTCCGTCTTCCGCCGTTGCTTTCCCTGTTTTAATGCTGTTTATAGCCGTTTTTACTTCAAATGCAGTGATTTTGTCATCATTTTTCCCTGTGTATGTTTTTCTTCTTTGTCTTAATTGTTTCTGTGTCCCTGTGTCATCCTCTTCCCTGTCCATCGGAAAGTACCTCCTCATTTCCTCTCGATTCCTACCTTCTTCATCGACTACCCCGCCTTGTCTATCGTTTAGTGTCGTTTTGTCCAATTCTCTTTTATTTAACTTGCCTAACATCTTCCAGACCTTGTCCCAAGTTTGTTGTGTTTTTGTTTCCTCTACAAATTCTCTGAATTTTCTTTCTTTCGTTTCTTTTATCTTTTGTTTGTATAAGTTTCTCGTCTCCAAGTATGCCTTTCTAGTCTCTTCTTCATATTCCCCTCTTTCCGCTTTCTGCCTTTGCCAGTCTTTTATTCGTTTTGCTGTAACTCCCCTCGGGATATTGAGTTCACCAGTCCGCCACGGTTTGTTGTAATTCTTTACTGTTATCTTTTTGATATACTTTCTACAGATCTTTGAAATTCTTTCTTGGTAGTCTTCTTTTATTTCCGCATGTTGTTCATACTCTTGTCTACGTATTTCATCTTGCATTTCCTTCCAGTTTGTCCTTTGGAAATTAAATACCCTTCTTCCGGTCCGTTCTGTACCAAGTTCGTTGTCAAACTCAAACTGTATTAATCTATGGTCGCTTAGTGTTTCCACGTCCTCTCTTACCGTCCATCCCTTTATTTTACAGTGCTTACTTGTTGTGAGATCTACCCAACTCTCTGCTCTGCTGCTGCTGAAAGTTGCCGCGCACTCTGTCTTGTTTGCTATATCATATTCCCTTGTTACTGCCCAGTTTACCACCCAATCTCCTCTCTCATCATCTATTGCTCCTCCCCATCCCGTATTCTTTGCATTCCAATCTCCTATAATTTTCGCTCCCTTCCATTTATCTGCTATCTCGCAAGCTATTTCTAGTCTCGCTGGTGTTCGCCCTGCCGGCTCGTTATACACGTTCATAATCATAACCCCGTTTTGTTTATTCTCCACTATAATTGTGGCCATGTTGTTTTTCGTCTCTTCCTTTAGCTCTCTCACACCTCTCGTGCCTTCCCTGACCCAAATATCTGCTTAACCTTTCTCCTTCCCCACTTTTGAGTAACCTCTCCATATCGCTTTGGCGTATGGCTCCTGTATTAAAATGAAGTCTGTGTTTTCCTCAGTAGCTATTTGTTTTACGACTTCCATCGCTTCTTTACATCGTCCGATATTTATTTGTATTACTTTATACGTTTTTTCCCCTTTGTTGTTGTTTTCGTGTTCGCCATTTCAGTAATTGGTATTTTTCCTTGCCTGCTCCTTTCTCAGTTTAATTGCTGGGGATTTTGTATCCCTGGCGCTGTGTTGCCTGTCCTCCCGTTTTATTCCAATTCTTTTGCAATTAATGCAGTCTAAGGGTCCCGTTTCGTCGCAGTCCCTTCCCTCGTGTCCTCCTGCACATTTGTGGCCTGCTGCTGGGTCTTTGCAGTATTTGGCTTTATGCCCTATTTTACAGCACTTGTAACACAATGCTACTTCTATGTTTTCTTCTACATACAGAGACTGTAAATCCAGGTTTATCTTTCCACTGCTCATTAATTTCCTGAATAGTTCCTTGTCCTCTACTTCCAGTGTCCAATTCTCGTTATCAGCGTTTCTGCATTCTTTTCTCCTTAACATTTTTACCTTACTGTTATTTCCTCGTATAATTTCCGCTATCTCCTCGTTTTCCGTTATAATGTTCTCTATTAGATCTTTCTCCTTATACCCTGCGCTCACCCCGGTTATTGTAATTACTGGTGATTTTTTTGCTGCCTTCTTGGCGCTAATACCTTCCTTCCCCTTGAGCATCTCCAGAAGCTGTTTTTCGTGCTCGTTGCTGACACTTTCAAGTACTATTTTGCCGTTATGTAATTTTCTCACATTTTTTAAAGGCTCCATTTTCTTTATGTCTAAATTTCTTTTTAGTTCCGCAAAAGCTTGTGTAGAGTCCTCCTTACCCTTAACCTCTATTACTATTTCGTGCCTTATTGATTTTTTTGGGGCTTACCCATTTGCTTTGCTCGCTACCTATTCGTGCCCTTGTGTCATGTTGTACTATTTCCGCATATGTTCTTTGTGTCGTATTGTTCTCGTTTTCTGTATCTCTGTCTGTAATATCCCCTTTTGTCTTACTCTTAGTTGTAAATTTTCGTCCTTCTTCGTTATTCGTGTTCATGTTATTATTGTCCCGAATCTTCACCTGTATTTCTCTGTATCTTATCTTTGCCTTGCCTGCTTTCATTGTCTTGCTGAGCGCCCAGATCTCCCCTTCAGCTTTCCCTATTTTATATGCCCGCCTTATCATGATGTTCTGTAGCTCTAAAAGCCCCGTTTTTACTTCTTGTTTCTCCTTAATGTTGAATTGTATTTTGCCGTTATTGTATCTGTTTGTCGCGCTGGTTATCTCATTAATTGCCTGTATTGCTCTATCCAGTTCTCTGTCTGTATTGATCTAAGTACCTATCTCCAACACCATATCTTCGGTGTCTTCTATATTTTCCGTTTCGTCGTCAGTGTCCCCCCCCTCCCACGCTATATATTAAACTTTTGTCTGCCCTTTGCCTTTTTGCATAGTTCTCCCTTTCTAGTTCCGCCCTTTCCCGCGTGTCTTTTTGTTCGTTCTGAATTGCATCCACAATACTGGGGTTTGATGTTTTCCTCTTTAATTTATTTTGTTGTGGTGGGGTCCTTTTTGTACTCGCCTTTCTAGGTATGTTGCCTAGTTGTATTGCCTCCAGATCCAGTTGTCTCCACTGGTGTTCCTGTTCCTGTGCCTTGGGCGTAGAAAGCTCCTTCTGCCCTCCTGTTTCAATGCCTGGCCGCGAATGATTTGTACTCCTCGTTCCCCCTCCCTGTTTTTGATTGTTTTGTGTTTTTGTATTTACGTTCATCATTCTTGTCCCACGTATATAGGTAGAAATATTCGTCGCCCCTGGCAGTGCTCCTATACCAGAGGAGGGCTAGGCTGCCCCGAAGTTTCGCCTGGTGCTCACTTGCGACTGATGTTCCCTTCAGCCATTCATCCCTCGACGTGCCGCGCATTTTGGATTAGGGTGGTTTTTTATAGTGGTCCTGTCTCCACGCGGGCCAGGCGTTTAAGCCAAGCCCCCCGCGCCCCCCGCGCCTCCCGCGCCCCCGGTTACCACTACAACCTTCGTTTAACCGCTCCAGCTGGTCGTTGTGGCCTACCGGCTGTTTGCGGTTTGGCCCTTCCCTCCTCCTTTCACAAACGGGCTTGGGACCGTCTACGGCGGACCGTCTACCAAAGGGACAGGAGTAGGGGTTTGGCATAATGCCCGGCTACCTTTCGGCATTAGGCACCAATATTTTTCCTCCATTTAACGCCACCACCACCAATGAAACACCATCCCATCACCACACTCCCAAAATTAGCGGGGAATGACCTTCATTTTATTTACAATTTACAATAACTCTAATCTATTCTTAATTACATTGCTATTTACATTTTACGCCCGTGTGTGCGTGCGCCTTGCGCCTTGTCCTCCAGACTTCAGGGCTGTGTTCTTTCCTCTTCTTCCTGTATCGCCTCTTATGCCCAGCTGTTTAGCTTTATTATGTGGCACTTGTTTGCCTTGTTGCCTGTCCTGAGAACTATTTCTAAGTCCCCGTAGATCCTTGTTGTTGTAGATCTCTGGCTATAACTCTCTCTTCTCTTCGGCATTCCTCCATAACGTGTCTTACGTCTTCCTGTCCCCGTCCGCATTCGCATTCTCCGTCGGAGACCCTAATGTTAAGTCTTTTAAAATATGCCTCCATATTTCCGTGTCCTGTGCTTAGTTCTGCCACTTATTGAACACCCTTGTCCACATTCTGTCTCGTCTCCTGTTCTTCCCCTCTGGCCAGATCGTCTTGTCGCTGATTTCTGCTCTTCCTCTTCCCAGCTGCGCCATCTCGTGAGCGATCCTGTTTCTTTCATTGTTTTCTACGTGCCCTCTTTTCCAGACTACCGCAACTCTGATGCCTGACTTATTTGCGGCTTCCGCTTCCGATGAATGGCCCTGGCGATTGCATTACTGGGCTCTTTACCTACTAGGCTTTTTGCTGCCGCCCTCGCGTCTGTCTCGATCGTGATATCCCTCTCTTCTGTTAGTATCGCTTGTTTTAGCCCCTCTCGTATTGCCGCCAATTCCGCCTCGTAGCAATTCATGCCGTCACACAGTCTACCATACCCTCGGTCCATATCTTCCCCGGTCTTTCTGCACCACCCGATTCCTATGCGCCCGCCATCTCCAATTGAGGCGTCTACCCCTATCTTGGTCCCCCCTCGTACTCTTTCTCTTCGATACCTTGCCATGCTGGGTGGTACGTCTTTGCCATTATATTGATGCCCCGTTATCTGGTTGGTTTGCCTTTGCCCATGCGCGCGCTGCCATTCCATATGAATTGGGGGCATCCCGGCCAGTACTTGCAGCGCCGCCGTAGGTGCCGTCCGGTAAGCTTTGGTGACCGCCAGCAGAAAGGGTCTCTGTGTCGCTACCAGCTGCTTTTTGATCCTGCTGTCCTCCGATCTTTCTCCCCATACTTCTTTGCCATATTCTATCGCCGATTTGAATACTCTTTCGTAAATGGACTTTAGTATCTCTGGCTTACTCCCCCACTTCCTTCTCAGAATTCCGATAATCTTGCAGGAGGATCTCGCTGCTTTCCGTCTTATCTCTTTTACATGCTCAATATAATTAAGCGCAGAGTTAATTATTACCCCGAGGTACTTCACGCTCCCCCTCATCTCCTGCTTTTCCCCCTCTAGTTCGATGCATGGCGCTCTAATCTCTCTCCTATGGCTTATGAGAATGCATTCCGTTTTCTCTTTGTTATACTTCAGCTTGTTGTTTTCCGCGAATCTTTTGCAGGCCCTCCAAACTTCCTTCCATGCCTGCTCTATGTCTTTCGCGGATGGTTCGCTTAAAATTATGGCCTGGTCGTCTACTTATGCTTGTGCCTTTACTTGTTCCTCTCTGTCCCACACGTGTTCAGGTAGTTCCTGGTTCCTCCTTCTAATCCTCCGCTCATTTACATTTCTGATTTCCTGAAACCAGCCCTCCATTAAAAGCGTCCACAACATTGGTCCCAGACTGAAACCTTGAGGGCACCCTCTGCTCGTATCTTGTATTATCTTGCCCAGTTTGACCGCTCTCCCTGCCATGAAACTGTTGGCCGTCTTTCTCAGATTGTCTGGGATTCCTGCTTCCTCCATTCGCTGATCAATTACTGGTGGCCAAGCCATAATAAACGCGTTTTTAAGATCTAAAAGTACCATTAGAGTGTGCAACTTGTTCTGCTTGTTCCTTTTTATATGTTCTGTCAGTTCCGTGACGGCTTGGATTGTGCCCCTCCCCCTTCTAAACCTAAATTGTGTGTTTGTCAACGCACCGTTTGTCTCTAATTGGTGTTGTAGCCTTCTGTTCACCAGCTTATCTAGAATCCTTCCTACTGCAGAGAGCAGGCTGATGGGCCTCTGAGAGCCGTCTTTTTTAGGCAGAAGCACCAGATTTGCCACCTTCCATATACTTGGAAATGCCCCTTTAACGCATCTACTAATTATACTAAACAGTTTGTCCTCGTCCGCCTCTAATATATACTGTAGAGCTTCAATAAGGATCCCATCTTCAGCTGCGGCCTTCCCTCCCTTCCTACCTTTATTGATGTCCCTTATCTCCTCCTTGGTGACGTCCACATCGTCTCCCGCGTCATACCTTGGTGTTCGATTTCTGGTCTCCCTTACCGCCTCTGTGTCGTCCTCTTCCTGATCTGGGGGGGAAGTGCTTTCTGATAACTTCTAACTGCTTCTCCTGTTCACTTGTGCCGTCTCTCTCGGTGTTTAACTTTACCCTTCCTATATCCTCCCTTCCTGACCCTGGGCCTAATATTCGCCACACTCGGTTCCATGGTTCCTTAATCCTGTGTTTATAATCTCGTCTTTTCTCCATATAAGTCTTTTTATATCGTACTTCCTCTTCCCCCCTTCTGTCCGTTGCGCTTGCCATTCTTTTCGTAGTCTGATCGTATCTCGTCTTAGCTGGTTTAATTCCCTGGTCCACCAGGGTTTATTTCCCCCCACCTCCTTCGTTTTTATGTACTTTCTACATAGTTTTTGCAATGTTTCCTGGTATTCTGTTACTTCGTCCTCGATATTCCCTTTTTGTTTGTATGTCTGTCTACTGATTTCCTCCGATAACTTTGCCCAGTTCATCCGTTCGATATCCAGAATTCTCTTCTTTCTGTCTCTGTTCCATTCCACACCCCCGATCTCGAAGCTGATCATCCTATGATCGCTCAGCGACTCCTGCTCCCTCACAGTCCAGCGGTTGATACTACAGCCCTTGTATATCGTTATATCCACCTAACAAGGTCCCCTACTGCTGCTGAAGGTTGCAAGCCCCATTGGGTCTTTGGCCAGCTCATAGCCCTCCGAAATTAACCAGTCCCAGACCCACTCTCCTCTACCCACCCGGTATTTTTTGAATTCCAGTCTCCCGATATGACCTTTGCCGTCGTCGCCTCGTTTATTGCCGTGATCGCCAGAATCGCTAGTTCTAGTTCGGCCTCCGTTCCTGCACTACTTTCCGTGGCTTCTTCGTTGCTCTCGGCATTTGCGTCTAGCACTTCGTCATCCTTGTCTCCCCCCCTCATAACTTACGCTTCTCTCCGCCTTCTGCCTTTTGGCGTAGTTCTTCCTCTCTAACCTCATGCCCTCTACGAGTACTGCCCTGTTTGGAGCCTCCACTTTCTCCAACTGCACCGCCCCCAGTATGCTGGGGCTGAGGGTTTTGCGTTTCATGGCCGTGTTTTGTGTGGTTAGCGGGGGCATTCTCTTAATACTGTCTCTTCTGGTCATTCCTCCTGACTTTGCCGCTTCCGCCTCCAACTGTTTCCACTAGTCCGCGTCCTTCCACTTGGGCGATGTTGCTCTGCTATTGTCCGATGACGGATTGCCTAGTTTGCCATTGCGAGTCGCCATTTCTGGCATGTCGTTGGTTTCCCCCCCCCCCGTTTTTATGTTTTCAGTGTTTTGTTTAGTGCATTGTTCATTTTTATCCCACGTGATGGGAAGAATTAAATGTCACCCCTGGCAGTGCTCCCGTACCAGGGGAACGCTAGTCTGCCACGAAGTTCGCCAGTTGCTTCGTGTTTGTCACGCTAGCGGCTGGTCTTTTCCCCACCAGCTATACATCCCCTCGGCACGGACCTCCTTGGGATTGGGGGAGTTTTTTAGAGTGGTCTTTCCTCCACGCAGCCCAGGCGGTGAAGCCAAGGCTCCCGTGCCCCCTGCTACTACTGCGGGCTTCGCATACGCCAAGCCTGGTCTTTGTTGCCTGCAGGCGGTTTACGGTGTGTGCCCCCCTCCACTTTCGCAAACAGGCTGGGTACTGTCTATGGCGGGGTTCTCCGGTCCATCCTCTGCAACGACCAGATACTCACTTTGCGGCTGAGTCGACCGCGCCACTGCTGGTGCCACGTGGAGGCGCTCAGTAGGACCTTTAGTAACCGCTTCCGCCGAGGCGACCGGTTACCTTTAAGCCCAAAGGCTCCCCGCTGTCAGAGACCTGTTGTCAAGTCTTGCTGTCAGGGCCAGCAGCCGGTAGGGACAGGAATGACTGGGTTTATTCCCCCACCTTTCCGCATTGAGTATGTTTCCTCTCTATCTAGTTCAACCGCTGCCAAGAGAACTCCACCAACCACCACTCTCCTAAAAATCAGCGGGTACTTGCCCTTCTTTATTACCATTTTTACAATATTTACAGTTCTTGTCTTATTCTAATATTTACATTTACCTTGTGCTTACATTTACATTTACATATAATGTTTGTTTATTTAGCTATTAGTTGTCTGTTCTATATCATCTCCCTCTTGTTCTTCCTCCTCTTCTTCCTCCTCACTTTGTGTGAGCACTTCGTCTCTCATTATTAAGTCGGCCCATTCGTTTATCTTCTTAATGTCCTCGGTGTTCTGTCTGTTGTTTTTTCTTAATTTAAGTATTGTGTTGCTAAATTTTTCTTTTATAAGCTTTCTCGCGGTCTCCTTGCCCACCGCTTCGCAATTGTATATAATGTGTTCCGCGTTTTCTGTTTCCTTTCCGCATTAGCACATTTCGTCTCTTTAAGTTTTAATCTTTTGATATATGCTGCCATATTTCCGTGATTTGTCATCAATTGTGTTGCCTTATAACTTAGCTTGAGCCTATCATAGCCTATTTCTCTGTACATTTTGTACCCGTGCCCACCTTTGTCTGCCCTGTCCCGTTCGTCCTGCCATTTTTCTGACATTACTCTCCTTTTTTGTTCTTTGATCCTTTTTGCCGATATTATATTGCCTCTGTCTATGTCTACTCTTTCTTGCTCTGTTCCTTCTCTGGCTGCTTCGTGCGCTTTCTTGTTTCTGGTATTATTTGCTTGATGTCCCTTTTTCCAGAGTATTGCTATTTCTGTACCCCCCTTTCTCCATTTCTTTTAAGTTTCTTTGTATGTTCATCGAAGTGCTGTTGATTGTTTGTCGGTTTTTCAACATCGCTATTACTGTAGTGGAGTCTGTCTCTATGATTGCTTGTCTATATCCGTTTTCTTTAATCTTCGTTAACCCCTCTGAGATAGCCACTAGTTCGGCCTCATGCATGTCCGTGCCATCCTCTAATCTAGCGTGACCTGTTATGTCTCTTTCCTTTTCTTCTATTACCCAGCCCATTGATATCTTTTCTTCTTTCTTGGATGCGTCTACCCACAATTTTATGCCTTCTTCTAGTTCTGTGCTTCTGATTCCTTTCCATGCTAGGTGTGGTCTTCTAGCTCTTTCCCTTAACATTGTCTCTTGCTCTGTTCTATTCTTTGCATGCACTTTGGGACAGGATAAAGATTTGGCAAATCGGCTACCCACCTTTCAGCAACGCCACCACCACCAAGGTAACACCATCCCAAACACCGCACTCCCAAAATTAGCGTGGAATGCCCTTCGGTTTTATTTACAACTTACAACTTACAAGTAACCCTAGTCTTACACTGCTATTTAATTACATTAGTATGCACATATATATAGAGTAATGTGTGTGTGCGCCCTACACCTCGTCCTCCAAACTCTCGCGTTGTAAACTTTCCTTCCCTTCCTCTTGCATAGCCTCTTCTGCCCACTTATTGATCTTAAGTACATGTTTTTTGTCTGCCTTGTTATCTTTCCTGAGAACTATTGCCAGATCCCCGTATTTCCTTACTGTCGCGTCTCTGGCGGCCGCTCTCTCCTCCTTTAAACAGTCCTCCAAAATATGCTTTGCGTCCTCCTACCCTTGTCCGCATTCGCACTCCCCGTCCCCGTTTGTTATTGTTTTGATTGATTTCAATGATTTTCTGAGCATCGCTATCATCAAGAGTTCCGAAAAGAAATTTGAAAGAAGTTCCAACTATGTTTAGTAATCCTCTTTTTTCTCTAATTTTTATTGGTTCATGTAAAAGATTATTGATTAAATTTTGTCGGTTTGTTACAACAAGAAGAGTGGTATTCATGGTAGGAATAAATCCCAAACATTGCGGAAGGTGGATATCTTCCTTTCTGGCTTTTTCGCAAACTATTGTTATGTCCTGGAAACATTCTTCAAGGCTATTTAGTAAACTCATATAATTATTTAAATTGATTTTTGTGGTTAAATCCCATTCGGAATGTGAGAGTTGAACTATTTCGATTGGTTCAAAGAATATACCGGAGTTAAGCGGTGTTGATTTCAAAATGTTGACATTCCCTTTAGCCAAAATGATTAGGGAAGGTATTAGAATAAGGCATACCCTGTAACAGAATGTAATGAATTAGGGGTGATATAATTTGAGGCGATTGTTATGGACTTTGATATGTTTTCGTTTAATTTTGATTGTTGAATTTACAGGATCATTGATTTCTATTACTTCATAGGGACCATTGTATACTGGTTCTAGTTTTTTACTTCTACCTCTCGTATTAACTTCATTTTTTAATAAAACCTTATCTCCTATTTTAAGTGTAACAGGATTGGTATATTTGTCGTAATAAATCTTGGATTTTTCCTTTCCTTGTATCAATGAATCACGTGCCAATTCGTGGCTGTGTTGTAAACGTAATTTTAATTCAACTGCATAATCATTGTAATTATAATTTAGTTCTGGCGTTTGTTTTAATGAATTGGGTATTTCTGCTACATGACCAAAGATTAATTCAAATGGAGTATAATTTGTTGCAGTATGTTCAGAGGTATTATACGTGAACCTCGCATAAGGAATCCATTCATCCCAATTAGACTGGTCTTTATTTATAAAATGTCTGAGATATTCCGAAATATTTCGGTGTGATCGTTCGAGACTTCCATTAGATTGAGGTCGAAAAGCACATGTTTGAATCTTTTTGATCTTTAATATTTGGCAAACGTTTTTTAACAATTCGCTTGTAAAATTTGTACCACGGTCCGTTAATAAAATTTTGGGTGTTCCAAAAATACAAATGATTTTAGTGACAAAGGCAGTAGCTACGGTAACCGCTTCTTGATTCGGGATGGGTATCGCTAGACTGAATTTAGTAAGGTCGTCTTCAAATGTTAGTAAATATTTATTAGAACTATCGGTCATGGGCAAAGGCCCAACAATATCTAAGAAGACTTTTTCAAATGGTTTTCTTGAGGTGGTAGTAATAGTTAGAGGCATCTTGGTTGATTTGGCTTGCTTATTTCGTTGGCAAACTTCACAGGAGCTGACATACGTTTTAACGTCTTTATACATATTTTTCCATTGATATTTCCTTTTGATTTTTTTGTAAGTTTTATGAATACCTTTGTGGCCTCCAGTAGGAGTTGAATGATATTCATTTAGAATTGCGTTAATTTCTGGTTGTGACAATTCGTCCAAAATTTGATTATGATAAAATGTAATTTGAATATTTGTTTCCTCAAATATGTATCTGAACATAAGACGAACGTTTTCAAATTTTAAATGGCGGTAAGGCCAAACTTTTACAAAATTAGTGATTGATAAATCGCTCAGTTGGTGGTCGATGCAAAATGTTTTTAGAACGTTTATGGACGTGAACAATCTTGATTCTGTTATTCGTTCATTTAATTCGTGAGTTTTGATGAATATGTAATTTATGTTATCATGCACGACCAGGGATGGTTTGTTTGTTGCAAGATCGGTTTTCAAAAGGTCATTTACATTTATTGTGTAGAGATCAGGTACATTCGAATTGTTACTTATAAATAGTACGCGTGATTGTTTGAGATCCGCTTTGGAAATGGAATATTCACTTTCGTGGATATTTTTGGTATTAATGATTGTTCGTTCCGCTTTAGATAGGAATTTTTCGTACGTTAATTCGGAGTTTTGATGTGTAATTGGGTATATACGGCTAAGCGCGTCTGCATTTGTATTTTGTTTTCCAGCTTTATGGATGATATTATTTATATTCATATTCTTTTAATTTTAATCTGAAACGCATTAGTCGTGAACCGGGATCTTTGACTGAAAATAACCAAGTAAGTGGTTTGTGATCTGTGACGATTGTGAATTTTCGACCATACAGGTACGGACGAAAGTGTTTGACACTCCAACAGATGGCGAGCAACTCCTTCTCGATGGTGGAATAATTCATTTCGGCTTTATTTAGAGTTCGGGACGCATATGCGATCGGTAGATCTCGACCTATTTTTCCTTGGGATAAAATCCCTCCAATAGCCTTATTGCTTGCATCTGTTGTTAGTATAAATTCACGAGTAAAATCAGGATATGTTAACACGGGTGCGTTGCACAATTTTGTTTTAAGATTTTCGAATGACTCCAAACATGAAGCGTTCCAATTAAATGGAGCGTCCTTTTTTAAAAGTGCATTTAATGGTTGTGCAAGTTTTGCAAAATCATTGATATATCGCCGATAATAACCAGCGAGACCGAGGAACCCTTTAATATCCTTTGCGCATTTAGGTATGGGAAATTTTTGTACTGCACAGATTTTAGAAGGATCAGGTGATGTTCCTTCTTCGCTTATTACATGCCCTAGATAACTAAGTTCGGGTCGGAGGAATTCACATTTGTCCGGTTGTAATTTTAAGTCGTGGTCACGAAAGCGATCAAAAATTTCTGTCAATTTTGAATTATGATCATCTAATGTATTACCATAGATTATTACATCATCCAGATAAACAACACATTTGAACCCTTGCAGCCCGGTGAGAACTGAATTCATCATGCGTTGGAAGGTAGCAGGAGCTCCTTTTAACCCAAACGGCATGCGATTAAACTCGTAGTGTCCGAAAGTCGTGCTAAAAGCTGTTTTCTGCTTGTCCTTGTCAGACATTTTTACATGGTGGTAACCCGATGCGAGATCTAACGAACTGAAATACTTCGAATTGCCTAACTGATCAAGAATCTCGGTAATATTTGGAAGAGGATAGGCGTCTCCTATCGTCTTTTCGTTAAGTTTACGAAAGTCGACTACTACTCGCCATTTCTTGTTACCATGAATGTCAGTTTTTTTTGGTACAATTAATAAAGGAGAGTTGTATGGCGAACTACTTTCGGTAATTATATTTAATTATATTATCAGCTAGCATTTGATTTACTTGAGATTTTATTTCGGATTGTTGTTGGAAGGGCAACCGATAAGGCTTAATGTTAATCGGATTGTTGTCTGTTGTTGAGATGAAATGTTCCGTAGTACGTGTAAATGAGAGAGTATCTCCGTCGAGATAAAAAATGTCATGATAATTTTTGCAAATGTCAAGAATGCTGTCTCTCTGTTCAGTTGTCATGTGATCGGTACGTATTACATTAGCTAGACGCGACAATCGGTCGGTCGTAAGAGCAATATGATTTGGAACAGGGAAAATGTTGTATGAATTTAAAATTTTCAATTTCTAATTTTGGGTTGTTGATAGTTACTTCAAAATCGTTATTATTTATAACGGCAACGTTACAGTGTCCGTCGTCTGTAGGATTGATTAGGCAGTTTCCGATAAAAACTCCTTCTGCAATTTCTTGCGATAAGCACAAAGATTCGCCTGACTGACTTATTTTTACTTTTTGAACGGATTCAGTACGAGGCTTAAGAATTAATTGAACATGTGTGGTGACTTTATCAACTTGTTGTGGATTATGATTAATTTGCCAAATGATTTTTTTTTCACTATGAACAAAGCTTAAGATATTTTTTTTGTAATCAAGATTAACTTTGTATTTTAGTATGAAATCTTTTCCTAGAATTCCATCGTATGATATAGGGAAATCATCTCTCACAAGGTGTATTGGATGACTAATTATATCCCCTGAAAGATTAAGATCGCTGTTGCAGACCCCGTAAGTGGGTACGGTAGTTTCCGATATTCCTTTTAATTCTATTTTCTGATCAATGAAACATATTGTGTCGTTTTTAACACATGATTTTTTAATTAAGGTAATTTGACTACCTGTGTCCAAAAATAAATTCGCATGATTATTGTTTGCAATTTGCAATGGAACCACTACACTTTCGAATGTAGATTTGAGAGTAAGAAAAACCTCTTTAATGGTATTAGGATTTTGATTTAAAGAACGGTTATTGTGCATGTGCAAAGATTGACCTGTATTTAAAAGATTATTTTTACGAGGACAGTTCAAATCAATGCAATTAAGATTATCGTTAATATAATTATGATGATTGTTTAATTTATTTGTTGGGTACGGCGAGACACGTGATTTGCGGTGCCCGCCGGTGTTAAGTTTCCCGACTCGGAATTTGCTGATGTCGTTGGAAGATTCGCCTTGAACTCGTCCGCGCGTTTCTTTTTAAAGCAATCTCGAATATGATGTCCTGGTTTTTTACAATAGGCGCAAGATAATTGATTATATAGAACTTCGGATTTTATTTCCCGATTTTGGAATTGCGGTAGAGATTGAGACGTTTGCGAGTTGGTTTTCTTAAAACACTCGGATTCTAAATGTCCGATTTTACCACAGAAATCACATTTTTTTGTAACTTGATTTTTGGATTTTCCGAAAAAATTTGTTTTATTATTGAAAGTTTGCTTTTGTTTAGGATTTTTCGTTGCTTGGATACGTTCTTCTTCTACTGCCGCTTCGATCGCAGTGTTTAATGTATTGAAACGCGAAGCTTTAATTATTAGTCGGATAGAAAAATTAAGACCCTCAACAAATGAATTAAATGCCATTTTTGCATTAAGGCTTTCAATAATGACCCGACTACCCGCACCTTCACAGGATATATATATTTTTCGATTCGCGTACCAAATTCACGAGCAGATTCATGAGGTGATTGTTTACAATTTATTAGGTCTGTTTGTAGCTGTGCAATTGATCGAGTTTCCAAAAAATTGTCTTGAAGGCAATGTTTTAATTCGTCCCAGTCAGCGAAATTTCGGTATTTTACTAAATTGTACGCATTACCTCCTAATCGAGTTTGAATTACGCTGAGCAACAATGGTTTATCCTCCGCTTTCGTATTCGCGCAAACAACGTCGCAACATGATATGAATTTATGGAGGTCGGCACGTACGCCTCTAAATTCCGGAATGATTTTTAATGCTGTATCTAGTGAAAATGACATCTTTGTTAATAAGTTTTCAATTTCGGAATCAATTGGTTGAGTAGTTTCACTGATTGAATTTAATATTTGACTTCGGGTTAGGACCATGTGAATTTTTGGAGTAAGTTTAAAAGAAAAGGATAAGTTTATGAAGGACTTACTGACAAAACTGCATGGCTCGGTATTGATCCACGATCGATCGATGACGACTGAAGTTGAAGCAGTGATCGGTAGATGGGCAATGTCCTCTTCGTTGTGGCAATGGATGTTTTCCAAACACACCGGAAGTTTTCCTTAGACCAATTTGTGTAATACCCCACACCTGACACCAAATTTGTGGTGCCGCGGATTTGTGGCGCTCGCGGCTGTCGCTGGGGTATTGGTCGGTGGCGCCCGTCACGAAATGAGACACTGGTTAACACTTAATTACTTTATTTTGGTAACGTTGTCAGATATTTTCTTAGGTTTACAATTTGATTACAATTACAACTGTTCCACTACTCTACTCTCTTACTTGCTCACTGCTCCCCTCAAGTCTCGGGAGTCCTATTTATGAACTAGTACCGTCCCATGTTCGCATCACGCCATCGCGTCCGGCCAACCAGAGGCATAGAACGTGGGGCAGCACGCTGCACAAGTCAGCAAAAATGAAATGCTAAGCTTACAACTATGAATTTAATCCAAGGTGAAATAAAATAAAGATAATAATAATAATAAGTTGGGGCATCACAACACTGTGGTCGCTCAAAGACTCCTCCTCCCTGACTTGCCAGCGGTTGATACAACAGTTCTTGCATATTGTGGACCTCACAATATGCCCAGCTCTGCCAACTGTTGCTGCTGAAAGTTGCAAGCCCCCTTGAGTCATTGGCCAGTTTGTACCCTTTCGCGATTACCCAGTTAAGAACCCACTCCCCCCTGGAATCGTTGACGTCTCCCCCCACCCCGTGTTTTTCGCATTCCAGTCTCCTGCGACAACCTTCGGTCCCCCCCCAAGCATCTAAAACACTACTGATTTGTTCCAGCCTTTCTGGTATTCGTCCGCTGGGCTCGTTATATATACCGGATGACCCAGGGATCTGTAAAAGCCCTGTAACTTATTTGCTATTTGAGATATCGACTTCTAGTTTTCCTGAACTGGTACCGACACTTATTCTACATATTTTAAAAATATGTATGTTTTTGTACAGGGTGTCCCAATATACATAACAGAACAAAGTTATGTTTTTTTAAATGGAACACCCTATATTTTATTCTTTATTTTCAAACCTCTTGAGAAGCTGATAAAAATAGTATCAGATAGTATGGGTTTATTATGGACGATTGGTTAGTTATGGGCAAATTAGTGGCAAAAACAAGGACACATTGAAAAAGTTGCAGATGCGCTCCTAGCAAAGCTAACGTCGTTTTTTATACACTAAAGAATTTTCCACATCATGAAGAATAATACAAATCGGCTTTGGTTCTTTTTTGTTTATACTGCTATACAGGGTGTCAACATACGCAAAATAATGGATAACTATTTTTTTTCAAATGGAATACCCTATATATCTTGCCACCAATGCTTGAAATTTTTAATAAGCTTTCAAATGAGGTACAATTTGTATAATAAAATATTAAGGATTCTTAAGATTTATGCATAAAAACATTTTTTTTTGTCACCTCCTGCTCATTTTTGGATTTTCAGCCAAAACTATGCATTTTCTGAAAAAATAATTGTAGAGCGGAAAATTTTCGATCGATATAGGCCTTTCGACTTTTCCAATAATGCATGCATTGCCCGCCAGAGTGCGCAAAATCGTGACCGTATGTGAATTTAAGCGTTTTTCTCAAATTCATTGCACTATACTTTACTTTCCACGTTCTCTAGCAGAAAAACGGGTAATTATAGAATTATTTAAATGACCTACATCGATTGAAAATATTCCGCTCTACAACTCTTAAAAGAAGCAATTTTTGCCAAAATGCATAGTTTTCACTAAAAATACAAAAAAACATTAAAAAACGCAAAAATTAATATATACATTTTCAATTTGCATTTTTAGGGAAAACTATGCATTTTTGGCAAAAAATGCTTCTATTAAGAGTTGTAGAGCGGAACATTTTCAATCGATAAGGGCCATATTAATTTCCCTATAATTTCCCGTTTTTTCGCTAGAGGGTGCGGAAAATAAAGTATAGTGCAATTTATTAATAAAAAATTTGAAAAGAAAACGGTAAAATGCAAATACGGTCACGATTTTGCGCGCTCTGGCGGGCAATGTACGTATTATCTTAAAAGTTAAAAGACCTATGTCGATCGGAAATTTATTGCTCTACAACTTTGGTCTCTTATAATTTTTCCTCAAAATGCATAGTTTTGGCTGAAAATCCAAAAATTAGCAGAAGGTGACAAAAGAAATATGTTTTTATTGATAAATCTCAAGAATCCTTAATATTTTGTTATGCAAACTGCATATCATTGGAAAGCTTATTAAAAATGCCATGGATTGGTGGCAACTTATATAGGGTGTTCTATTTGAAAAAAAATAGTTATCCATTGTTTTGCCTATGTTGACACCCTGTATAGCACTACGAATAAAAGAGAACCAAAGCCGATGTGTATTATTCTTTATGATGTGCGAAATTTTCTAGTGTATAAATAATGATGCTATCTTTGCTAGGAACGCTTCTGCAATGTTTTCAATGTGTACATGTTTTTGCAACAAATTTGCCCGTAACTAACCAACCGTCCTTAATAGACCCATACTATCTTATACTATTTTTATCAGCTTCTCAAGAGGGTTAAAAATAAAGTATAAAATATAGGGTGTTCCATTAAAAAAAAACATAACTTTGTTCTGTTATGTATATTGGGACACCCTGTACAAAAACATACATATTTTTAAAATATGTAGAATAAGTGTGGGTACCAGTTTAAGAAAACTAGAAGTCGATATCTCATATAGCAAATAAGTTATGGGGCTTTTACAGATCCCTGGGTCACCCGGTATATTGATTATTAATAGCTTCCCTTCCCTCTGCTCCACTACTAGTGATGCCGCGTTTTCATTAGTCCCTTCCTCCAGCATCTTTACCCCCGCTATACCCTCCTTGACCCAAATCTCTGCCTTTCCTCCTTCTACCCCCACTCTCCTGTACTCCCTCCAAGTAGCCCTATGGAAGGGTTCCTGCACCAGGCATATGTCCGTCCCCTCTTCTGTTGCCACTTGCTTTAAGACCTCCATCGCTTGTCTCCCTTTACCCAGATTAATCTGTATTACTTTAACTTTGCTGTGTGCTTCGCTGTGCCTATTGATTTGCCTGCGACCCGCCATTTCAATACCTTATATTATATCTGGCCTGCTCAATTCTGATTTTAAAGGCCGGGCATTGAGCGTCCCTTGCTGTGTGCCATCTGTCCTCCTTTCTTATCCTCAATCTCTTGCAGTTAGGGCAGTCCAGCGGTTCCAACTCTTCGCATTCCCTCGTGGTTTTCCCCGCATTTATGACATGTAGCTATCTCTCTGCAATACCTACCTACGTGTCCCAATCTGCAACACCTGAAGCATATTGCGATGTCTATACACTCCTCAACGAATAGTGACTGCAAGTCCAAGTTGACTCTCCCCCTGCTAACGAGGTTCCTGAACAAGTTAGTGTCGTTTATTTGTATCGTCCAGTTTTCCCTTCCGCCGAAACGGCACTCTTTTTTCCTTAGCACCTTTATAGCCTCTCTGTCTTTACTTGTGGCTTCCGCTATCTCCTCATTTTCTGCTATTAGGTCCTCTATGAGCCCTTGATCGTCGCGCCCTTTACTCACTCCCGTAATCATTACTGCTGGAGCCCGTTTTTCTACCCTTGTGGCTGTGATGCCCTCCTTATTTTTAAGCAATTCCATGATCTTCTCCTGCTCTTCACTCTTCCCCTCCAGAATAATCTTCCCCCTGCTAAACATTCTAACGCTTTTAAGCGGCGCTAGCTCTTTGGTTGACAAATTTTTCTTTATTTCTCTAAAAGCCAAAGTTGCGTCCTCTACGCCCTTTACCTCTACTGATACTTCGTGTCTCGTTTTCCTCTTAGGGCTTTCCCACTCTTTCTGTGTTTTTTCTGTTTCCTCCCCCTCGATTCCCTGTCTTTTTCTCATGATTATCCAGTCCCCTTCCCCCTGCCCCTCTCTCTCAGTCTTTCCTCCTCCTCTGCTGCGCTGCTGGTTTTGTATCCCCCGTTCGCCCTCATTTGTACCTCTAGCCGTCCCGCACTCTCTTCTTCCGCCTTCCCTATTTTGAAGGCCCACCTTATTAACACATTGTTGAGCGTCTGCAACCCCGCATTGACCTGTTGCTGCTCCTCCTTGTTGAATTTCACCTTTCCGCTACTATATCGGCTAGTCGCTTCGTTAATCGCGGTTATTGCTTTGATTGCGCTCTCCAGCTCAGCCATTGTGCTGTGTCCTGTCTCTTCCGGTTCCCCTGTCTCCCTCCCTGTCTCTGTCTCCATTGACTCCCGAATCTCCCCTGTTTCCCCTAATTCTTCCATTGTTAAGCCCTCAGCATGCTCCACGCTATCTGCCCCCGCTGTCGATTCCCTCCTCCCCTCTTTGATCGCTGTTCCCCACTCCGCTTTCTGTCTTTTTGCCATGTTCTCTCTTTCGAGTCTCATCCCCTCAACCATTTCCGCCCTTTCCCGCGCCTCCGCATCTTCCTTCTCTAACGCTTCGAGGATAGTAGGGCTCGACGTCTTCCTCTTCAACGTTTCTGTTTTTGGTGGTGTTCTTTTAATGCTCTCCCTTCTGGGAATTCCCCCAGACTGCAGCGCTTCCATGTCCAACTTCTTCCACATGTATTCGCTGCACTGTGCTTTGGGCGTTGAAAGTGCCGTCGACGGTCCGCTTCGTCTTTCTGTCGCCGTGCTGCCTTGCGTCTTTGTCGGTTCTTTATTCTTCCCCGGCTCCCCCCCCCGTGTTTTTGTGTTTTTTGTGTTTTTGTTATTGCGTTCATTTTTTTTCCCGAGTGTGGGTACAAATAACGGTCACCCCTGGCAGTGGTCCTATACCAGGGGAAGGCTACTCTCCTCAGAGTTTCACCCGGTGCTCTTGGTTTGCTCACTTGGAACTGAGAATTCCTTCAGCCGTTCATCCCTCGACGTGCCGCGCATCTTGGATTGGGGTGGTTTTTTATAGTGGTCCTGTGTGTCGTTGTGGCCTACCGACGATTTGCGGTTTGTTCTTTCCCTCCTCCTTTCATAAACGGGCTTGGGACCGTCCACGGCGGTAGGAAATGAAATTTGTTTTGCTATCTCTTACCTTTCGGTATCGATCATAGCATATTACCCGCTTCCTAGCTCCACCACGACCAACAGAACCCATCTCAAACTCCACCTTTCCAAAAATTAGCGGGGACCCATTGTTTTATTACAGTCTGTTTATTCCCTTTTTTTACATTTCACGTTTCTTATTTACATCTACATTTACCTTTACAATTATATTTTACATTTACATTTATATTTACATTAACATTAACATTAACATGTTTTATGCCCTTGTACCTACTTAATTATTCTGCCATTGCTTTATCGTTGTCTATCACCATCTCTGCCCATTTATTAATTTTCTCTACATCTTTTTTATTTATTATCTTATCTCTCCTCAGTTTTAATTGTAGGTCACCATACTTTCTGCGGATCGCTTCCCTGGCCGCTGCCCTGCTTGTCGTCCTGCATGACTCTAGAATGTGTTTCGTTGTTTCCATGCCCTCTCCGCATTCACAGATACCGTCGGTCTCTTTTAATTTGAATCTCGCGAGGTACCCCTCCACGTTCCCGTGCCCACTTATTAGTTACTCCGCCTTGTGCGTCAGGTCGATGAGACCGCTCCCCACCATTTGGCAGTGTTTGTATCCTTCCCTGCCATCTCTGGCTCGCTCCCATGTGTTCTGCCAGTCGGTAGGGACAGACTTACAGTTTAAAGAAGCATTCACCTACCTTGCGGTTTTGAATATTGCCCATATAATACCCCCTATCTGGCTACTACACCACTGCCAATGGAACCCATCCCAAATACCACTCTCCAAAAATTAGCCGAGAAAGAGGTCCCCATGACCCCTCCCCGTTTTCATTTTTTTCTTTTTCTTTTCCTTCTTTTATTACTCTATTTACATTACATTACATTTTGCTATACTATATGACTTCTCGTTCCAGCACCCTCTCCGCCCATTCATTAATGGCTTGTAGTACGTGTTCTTTGTTCTCACAGTTATTTCTCCTCAGTGTTATCTCTGTGCTCCCATATTTCTGCCGTATATGCCTATTAGTTTGTTGCATTTCATTTCGCTCGCACCTTTGCATAATGTGTTCGCTCGTTTCCACCGCCTCCCCACAAACACACAGGCCACTTATGTTTTGTAGTCTGAAACGCGCCAGGTATTCTCCAAAATACCGTGCCCCGAAATCAGCTGTGTCGCTTTAAATGTCAATGGGAGTCTATCGAAACCTATTTCCCTGCATAGTGTGTGCCCCCAGCTAGGGGTGTTCGATTATGGAAATGAATAATCGATTTTTGATTATTTTTAATTATCGATTATATCGATTAATCGAATTGATCGATTAATCGATAATCGAAATTATCGATTAATCGATAATCGAAATGATCGATTAATCGATTAATCGAAATGATCGATTAATCAAAATAAAATTATCGATTAATCGATTCATCGATTCATCGATTAATGAAAAATCAAATTATCGATTAATCGATTAATTGAATATTTCTCGAGTAATAATCAAAACATCAAAGTTTTGCACAGCCTCGTGAATACTGTTTTTCAATCTAATTAATGTAAATTGGAAGCTGTAATCAATTCGGCTGAATTAGGACATTATCACATATAACATCCGTAGTGCTTCAAATATTACGGATCATTTTTTGCGAGTGCTTTGCGTTCATAATCACGAGGCACGAGACGAAGACAAGAACCGATTACAATGGTAAAAATGCACGAGCAAAAAATTATCCAGCACGCGGGATATTCGGCTATCGCACAATTTTAAATTAATGTAACAGATGTAATATGATAATGTTACAATGCTTTTTGATTATTGATTTGGAATCAGTTTAAAATAGTCTTGGCTTTGACAGAAGTTAAAATTAGGACTTCTGCATATACTCAGCAATGTTCATATTGTGTTCATCAGCAACTTATAATACTGTTGAAGGCGAATTTAAGGGATACAAAATTCAAGCATTTCCCAAGCATTGAAAAATATATCCAGACAAACAAACAATGATTTGCTTTAACCCAAGCATAATTCTTGAAATTAAAGTTGCTGAGAAGAGAAAAATTCAATAGAAAATTTGAAGATTTTGGTAAGATTGAAAATATTGCACTATCTTTTTCAAATGTGTTTCAATAACATATCAACATAGAAGGAATTGTAAGTCAAATCTCTACAATAGTTGATGCAAATCAGAATTGATAGAAATGGAAATAATCAAACATTAAATTTATTTGTATTTGAAATACAAAAATTGTTTTAGGAAATACACTTAAGAAAAATACCCAATCTTGACAAATGTCTTGCTTTGGCTGGATTTATTTGGCGGAATCCTGATTTTCTGACGAGTATTCCAGAATTAAAAATAAGAAATTCTTTAACTAATAACTATTTAACTATCCGATCAGTGTCTATAAATATCTCTTTTATCGGATGATCCCGCCTTTGAAAATATTGCCAAAATGAAAGGCCAACGATCTCATTAGTATTAGTCTTATGTAAATATTTATAATGTTCCCAATTTTCTTTGTTTTTCTTATTATAAGTTCGTTTAGTCCGATAATTCAAATACATCTATTATTCAAAGGATCTAAAAAATAAATAATCTATTGATAGATTATTAAAATAATCATTAACAATAATGAATCAATTTATTATTCTCTGGACACTGTCGTCAAAATTCTGTAATTTTTATAATAATAATCTTTATTCCAATAAAAATAGACAATATTTAGAAACACGCACTTAATATGGAGATATTAATTCATATTAATAAATTATTATAAATAATTGTCACAGTATGTTAGTATAAGCTCGGCATCATAAAAATGAGATTTAACCGATAGACTACAATTGTTTTTCATTGATATGCATTGCTGGTGCAGACTTTTCTTCGCAGAAAGTATAAACACCGGTGTATTTATTTATATTTACATGATTTATAACTCTATTGACATACCAAAGTGTACATTTCACACATGGTTCTTATTACTTTTTTGTCGATTAAGCAACATTAAAGTCTACGGCGGCGGCGGCCGAATCATGGGTTTCTTTATAAACGGACGTTTTTTTCTCAGATGAAACTCGAAAACTTGTAATACGCTTCCATTAGTATTTATACCCACATATTTACAGCTTACCAATTTAATAAATGTAATGAATAAAGTGGATATGATGGCTTAATGTTAATATAACAGATTGGGCGGTTATTAAAATAATCAAATGATTGATTAATCAAATAATCTTTTAATCAATTTATCGATTAATCAATAATGTATCGATTAATCGATTAATCAATTTATCGATTAATCGATCAATCGAATTATCGATTAATCGATTAATCAAATGATCGATTATTTTTTAGAATTAATCGGACTGTCGATTAATCGATTATTTATCGATTAATCGATTATTTATCGATTAATCGATTATTTTGCACAGCCCTAGCCCCCACCTTGCCACTTCTTCCCCGTCCCACTTTTCCTGCTATTCTTCTCTGATTTCCCTTTTCCTTATATTTCTCTGCCTCTTTTTGTTTATCCTCCAATTGTATTCCAGGTCTATGTGTGTTTTATTTGTTCGCTCCTGTGCTAGCCTGTCCGCAATCTCAATTAAATGATTTCCTGTTTCCTCTGCTTTCTCCAGCTCCCTCCTAATATCCACGGCAGCTATCATTGTTGTGTGCTGGTCGTCTATGTATCCGATGGTGTTTTTGGAGTCCGTTAATATCGCAATATGTTGATACCCTTTTGCTATACCCATCCTGACTCCATCCCTAACTGACACTAGCTCTGCCTCGCACACATCTCCTCCATCACTTGCCCTCCAGCTGTGTCTCTGCATGTGCTCTTCCATTTCTATAACCATTCCTATCCCAACTTTCCCATTCAATGTGACGCTGGCATCTACCGATATGGTCGCCCAGACTACTTCTTCACTTTTTCCAGTTGTTTCCCATCTCCAGGCCGGGTGTGTCCTCCTTTTTATTAGGTCCCCTATATACTTCTGTGTTGCCTTGCTTGTTTTCAAATGTTTGTGTCTCACCTTTGCCCTAATCCATAATGGAGGCACCCCCGTCAGTACCTGCAGTAGTGCCGTGGGTGTTGTCCTGTAGGCTTTGTTTATCGCTAATAGAAAGGGGCGTTGCATCGCATCTAATTGCCTGTTGATTCTACTGTCCTTTGCTCGAATCTCCCACACTTCGATACCATATTCTATTGCAGGAAGAAATACCCTTTCATACAGTATTTTCTTTATCTCTCCTCCATGTCCCCAAACCCTCCTTATAGCTCCTATAATTTTTGTTGCCGCCTCTGTTCTTCGTTGCCTTACTTTTTTGATATGCTCTATGAAGTTTAATTTGGTATCTATTACGATCCCCAGGTAACCGATGCTTTCCCTCATTTGTATTACCTTTTCTTTCACTTTGATGGTCGGTCTTCTAATCACCTTGCCGTTGCTGACAAATAAGGCGTTTGTCTTCTCTTCGTTATAATGTAACTTCCCCATGTTTGCAAATTCCTTGCAATGCGCCCATATCAACTCCCATTTCCTTTCGATTGCCTTTGCTGATCTCCCTGGTATTATTATAACCTGATCGTCCGCGTACGCCTGATAGTATGCTGTCATTTCCTCGTTCCAATGTTCCCTTGGTATTCCTATATTCATCAGTTCAGTTTGTTTTTCGTTTTCCATTTTCAATGTGCTGAACCACCTTTCCATTTGTATCGCCCACAGTGTAGGGCCCAAACTTGAACCTTGCGGACAGCCTCTGTTTAATACTCTCACCATTCCTTTTATTGTGACATGTCTTTCTCTCGTGAAATCATACAACAGTTCCTGAAGATTCCCTGGGACTCTTTTCTCATGCATTACGTTCCTGATCGACACTGGCCAAGCCGTGTTGAAGGCATTTCTAAGGTCCAGTGCAACTACCAATGCATGCATTCCTTCCTCCTTTATTTGTTTAAGAGTATCTACTAATTTTGTGACCGCTTGTATGGTGCCTTCTCTAAAACCGTATTGCTCACTTGCTATCATTCCATTTGTCTCTAGGTAGTGCTGTAGTCGACGATTAAGGGTTTTGTCCAATAGTCTACTTAGTGCTGGTAGTATGCTTATCGGGCGCTGCTTTCCATCTTTTTTGGGGATCATAACTATTATACTCCTTTTCCAAGCTCTTGGGAATACCCCTTCATCAAGGCATCTGTTGAATAATTCGCAGATTCTTTCCCCTTGCGTCTTGATTATTGTTCCCATTGCCTCGTTCGGAATGCCTTCTTCCGCTGTCGCCTTTCCCTTTTTCATCCTTCCAGCCATATTTCAGAGTTCTTGTATCGTGATATATGGTTCCTTCTTGTCGTTTTTTTGTAAGTATCATCGCTCTCAGTGCCCTTTGTTTCTCCGTGTCCTCCTCTATAATGTCTGCCGGAAAGTATTCTTCTGTTATTTCCTCTACCTCCTCTTCTTTGGATTTGGCTCTTGCTCCTCCATCGGCTACCCTTACCACCGTCGGTAGTTTTTGCTCACTTCGTCCTAGTAATTTCCAAAGCCTTTCCCAAGGATTCCCATCATGTACATCATTTATGTGTTCTGTTATTGTTTTCGTTTTTTGTTGCTTTATTCCTTTTTTGTACTCATTTCTTTTGATGATGTACTCCATCTTCATGTCATTATTTTCTACCTGTAGCTTGGATTCCTGCCATTTCTTCCTCGCTTTTCCCACCTCCCTTTTCATTTCCATAAGCGTGCTGTTCCACCACTCTCTTTACTATTAAACACGCCCGCCCGCGCATTTCCCTCGTGTACGTAATTATGTCTCTGTTCCGTGATCACCTTTTATAGTTAGAACACTTACCCTACCACTTATTCCCTTATTTGACCCTTTTCCCTTCGTTGCACCACGAAAATTGCCCCTTTAGGCCCTGTACTCTTCTATCCACTGTCAAAATTTCAGCCTCCTATCTTTCAGAACCACTGAGATATAGGCAAATGTTTCTCGTGACCTTGACACGTGTTCGCTGATAGTTACTCCGATCTTGATGAGATTTGATATGCACCGAGCTGTTCATTTAACCCTTATCATGCTACTAACATTTATGTCTTATATTATTCCATATTGTCCTCGTGTTCTGCTGTCTCATGTTCCTCTTCTGCTATGATAAGCTCAGCCCATTCGCTTAATTTGCTTACGTGTTCATCGTTCCTGTTGTTGTTTATTCTGAGTTCAATGTTTACGTCTTGATATTTTTCTCTAATTTGTTCCCTCGCACTGTAATACTTTTCTGTTTCACAGTTCATCATGATGTGTTGTGCTTCTTCCTTGTCCTGGTTACATTTGCACATACCTTCAGTCGTTTTCAACTTAAATCTGTGTAGGTAGCCTTCCATATTGCCGTGATTTGTTGCCAACTGTGTTGCCTTCCTACTTAGCAGGAGGGAGTCCATGCCTACTTCTCTGCATAGTCTATGGCCCTGTCTTCCAGCTTTAGCCTCGTCCCATTCTTTTTGCCACCTCCTAATTATCTCTTTTTTTCTTTCCTCTTTCCTCAAGCCTTTTCTTATTGTGCTTATAATGTCATTCATTGTATTTCTGCTTCTACTTCCGGCCTTGGCTTGATTATGTGCCATTGTGTTTCTGGGGTTTGTCTGTGTGTGCCCTCTCTTCCATATTACCCCCACTCTTGCCCCTTCCTCTTCAGCCCGTTCTACTGCTCTGTGTATCTGTATAGCGGTTGTGTTTCTGTTATCTTTGCTAAATACAGCTTTTACTGCCGTTAGAGAGTCAGATTCGATAGTCATGCTTTTGTGTCCTAAGTTTCTTGCTGCTTGTAAGCCACACAATATTTGCCTCCTCGGCAAACTCTTTACAGATCTTCCACGTCTGCTCCCATATTTCCTCTATCTTTCTCACTGATGTTCCGCTTATAAGTATAACTTGATTGTCCGCATATGCCTGAAAGGTTGCTTCGTTTACCTTTTGCATTTTCTGGAACCACTCCTCCATAACTGCAATCCAGAGGGTTGGTCCAAGGCTGGATCCTTGTGAGCACCCCCGGTTTATTGGTCTCGTTGTGTGTCCGATTTTTACTTTCCTATCCGTCATGAAGCTATTTGCCACTTTGCGAACATTATCTGGTACCCTCATTGCTTCCAGCTGTTCATCAACCTTAACTGGCCATGCCATATTAAAAGCGTTCTTGAGGTCTAAGGTCACCATCAGTGTGTGACTTTTTTCGTTTTTGTTGCATTTAATTTGCCTTATCAATTCATCCACCGCCTGTATGGTGCCTCTTCCTTTTCTAAAACCAAATTGGTTTTTCGAGAGTTTTGTATATTTCTCTAGATGATGCTGAATTCTTTGGTTTATGAGCTTGTCGTATATTTTCCCGATTGCGGGTAAGAGGCTAATGGGTCTCGTTTTCCCTCCTTTCTTTGGTATCAGCGCAATGTTCGCCTGTTTCCATGTTTTTGGAAAATTGCCTTCTTTTAAACACTTGTTGAATATATTGGCCATTTTTTCTTTGTCTGCTTCAAAGATGTGTTTTAGTGCCTCGTTGGGAATTGCGTCATCTGCCATTGCTTTGCCGTTCTTCATCGATTTAATTGTTCTTTCGATTTCGGTGAATGTCATTTCCGGGTCATTTTTGTTATAAAATACTTTTGTGCGCTCCCTAATCCTTCTCTGGGGTATACTGTCTTCCTCTATGTTGTCTTCTGGGAAGTGCTCTTGTATTATTTTATCATTTTCATCAATATATTTGTTCTGCTAAGATTTAGTTTTGTCTTGGTGAGTTGACTATTCGTTGATTTTCCCAAGATTTTCCATATGTTATTCCAGGGTTGTTGTTCGGTAGTTTCTGTTACAAATTTTTTGAACATTTCTTCTTTGACCGTTTTGATTTTCTTCTTATATTCCCTTCTTGTTAAGTCATACTCATGTTTGCAGCTTTCAGCAATATCCCCACCCACAGCTTTGCTGTTTTGCCACGCCTTTCGTTTTCTCGCCGTTCTAGTTCTGAGTTAATTAACTTCTTTGGTCCACCAAACTTTGTTTCTTTCTGTTATCGTTTTCTTTTTAATGTAGGTTCTACATATTTGGGCCATTTTCTCTTGGTACTCCTTTGTCTCTTCTTCTATATCGGAGTGTGTCTCATAATTTTGCTTGCTTACCGCAAGCGAAGTCCGTTCTCTCAAAATCATATATTCTCTTTGCCCTCTGTCTTCCTGGTTCTTTTATCATCATTTGATATTGTATTATTCTATGGTCACTAAGTGACTCTTCTTCCCTTACTTTCCAGTCCCTTACTTCGCAATCTTTGCTAAAGGTCGTGTCAATCCAGCTCTCGCCTCTAGAGCTGCTAAAAGTCGCGGGGCTATTAGGGTCATTTTCGATTATGTATCCCTTGCTGATTGCCCATTCCCATATCATATCTCCCCACCCCATGTTTTTTGCGTTTAGGTCTCCTGCTACCAGTTTTGCTCCCTCTCATCTGTCTGCAATTTGTAATAGGTTTGTTAACTTGTCTAGGGCTTCGTGTTTTGGTTCTATGTATGCGTTTAAAATTAACATGACCCTGCCCTGTACTCTTATTGTCATTGCCGTGATGTTGGCGTTGTTGTATTCGGACAGCTCTTTTGCCCCCTGCAGCCCTCTTCGTGCCCATATTTCTGTCTTACTTCCTTCAGCCCCTACGCGAATATACCCTTTCCATGTTGCCTTCTAACATGGTTCTTGAATAAGCACCAGATCCACGTCCTTTTCTGATGCTATTTGTTTTATGATTTCCATCGCCTGCTTACCTTTGCCTAGGTTTGCTTGCAAGATTTTGATTTTTTCTCTTCCGTTTGTTAAATAATCGTTTCCTGCCATTTTAATAAAGTATGTTTTGTCTAGCCTGTTGCGTTCTGATCTTTAGTGCTGGACACTTTGTATCCCTCGCGGTGTGTTGTCTGTCAGCTTTTCTTATTCCTAACTTTTTGCAGTTGGGGCAATCCAACTTTTGTGTCTCTTCACAGTCTCCTTCCTTCGTGTTCCCCTCCGCATTTATGACAAGTTGTTGGCCCTTTGCAGTATTTGGCTACGTGACCCAGTTTGCAGCATCTGTAGCATAAGGGTATGTCAATGCACTCTTCCACATAGAGTACCTGAAGGTCTAAATTGACCTTTCCTCTTTGTACCATTTTCCTAAATAGTTCTGTGTCTTCAATTTGTATCGTCCAGTTTTCTTTATTAGGATTTCGACACGCTTTTTTCCTTATTGTTTTGAAGCAGCTGCCGTTTCTTGTCGCGATCTCCGCGAGGTCGTCGTTTTCGATCATGATGTCTTCGTAAAGTCCTTTCTCATCATATCCTTTACAGATGCCTGTAATTGTGACTGATGGGGCCTTTTTTCCCACCTTTTTTGTTGTAATATTTTCTTTGTCTTTTAGCATTTCAATTATTCGATTCTCCTGTTCTTTGTCACATCCTTCTAGGATAATTTTGCCTTTGCCCATCATTCTCACACCCTTCAGTGGTGTTAACTCTTTCATTGATAGATTCTTCTTTATTTCTTGGAAAGCTAGTATTGTGTCTTCTATGTCCTTGACCTCTACAGCTACTTCGAACCGTTTTTGTTTTTGTGGGCTTTCCCATTTTTTGTTCTCTTTTTCTGTTGGATTTCCATTTTTTTGTCCCATTACATTTGCATACGTTCTCTGATTATTCGCACGTTTTTTCTTAATTGTGGTCCAAACAGCATTTTCTGTCTCTGTGTCGGTGTTAGTGTCAGATGACGACTCGGAGGTTTCCTGTTTCTCTGCTACTATTGTCCTTGTGTTTCTAATCTCATTTGTTATATCTTGCTCTTGCTCCCCTTTTTCTTTTAGTCTTTTTTGTCTTTTATTATTCTGTGTGACTTCTTGCCTTTCTTTAGTATCTTTATTCATTTTCTCAATTCTTCCCAATTTGTATGCCCATCTTATCAGGATGTTGTTGATGGTTTGTAGTCCAACGTTTACTTCTTGTTGTTCTTTTTTGTTAAACTGTATTTTGCCACTACTGTAGCGACTTCATTTATGGCCATTACTGCTTTTATGGCTTCCTTCAGTTCGTCTTCCGAGCCTTTTGTTACTTCTCCTAAATTTACAGGGTTGATTTCTGTACTTTCTGATTCTTCAGTGGTGTCTATACTTGCTATAGTGTATGACGCGTTTTCATCAGATTTTTGTCTTTTTGCTAGGTTTTCTCGTTCCAGCCTCATGTCTTCAACAAGTGTGGCTCTATATCTTGTCTTGTCTTCTTCCTTTTGCAAGGCCTCTAGGATACTGGGGCTGGATGTTTTTCTTTTTAATGTCACTAATGGTGGCGTCCTCTTAATGCTACTCCTTTTAGGTATGCCTCCCATTTGTGCAGCTTCATGTTCGAGTTGCCTCCATTGTTCCTGAGATTGCGCCTTGGGTGTTGACATTTCTTCTTGTCGGTCTGCTTCTGACCTACGTGGTGTCTGTTTAGGCGTTCCTTTATTGCTCCTTGTTCCCCCTCCCTGTTTTTGTGTGTTTTGTGTTTTTAATTGATTATTCATTTTATCCCACGATTTAGGAAGATATAACAGGTCGCCCCTGGCAGTGCTCCTATGCCAGGGGAAGGCTATTTGCCACGGAGTTTCGCCAGGTGCTCCGGGTTTGCTCACTCGTGGCTGTCTTTCCCTTCAGCCATTCATCCCTCAACGTGCCGCTCATCTTGGATTTGGGTGGTTTTTTATAGTTGTCCTATCTCCACGCAGGCCGGGCGGTCAAGCCAAGCCCCCCGCGCCCCCGGTTACCACTACAGCCTTCGTTTGAACGCTCCAGCTGGTCGTTGTGGCCTACCGGCGGTTTGCGGTTTGATTCTTCCCTCCTCCTTTCACAAACGGGCTTGGGACCGTCTACGGCGGTAGAGACATTTGTTTGTTACTACGCTTACACGCCTTTCGGCTTCAAGCACTCTACTTAGTACCCTCTACCTTGCGACTCCGCCTGTCAAGGGAACCCTCACACCCAACCTCACTCCGAAAATTAGCGGGGGCCAACGACCCCGTGCATCTGTTCTCTTCTGGCTCACTCTTCGTCTCTGAGCGCTTGTACCGCGAACTCGTTGATGGCTTCCCAGATTTCAGTGTTGGTCTGCATCCCGATTTTTATTGGCCAGTCTGCCCCGTACTCCTCAGCTTTCGCTTGCAGTTTGTTTCTTGCCCTGCGTCTGTCGTCTGCTACCGTTCCCCTCTCTCAGATTAAATCTGCCGTAGTAGTGCTGCATCCTACCGTGCGCCCGGTTAGTAATTGGACGGCTTCTGTGCTCAGGGGTCCGATTTTAGTCTGAACGGAGGCTACCATTCCGTATAGCATTCTTCCCGTTCCAGCGCCTCTGCCACTCCTGCGTCTCTTTCCTGGTTCTTTCTTGCCGTGCAGCTGCTCTGGGTTTGAGTATTGGCTGTTGTTCTGCCCTCTCCGTCGCCTGTTTCGCCGCCTCGTCTGCCCTTTCGTTTCCCTCAGTAGCATTGTGGCCCTTGGTCCACCACAGTTTAATATTTGTACCTTCTGCCCTGGCCCTGATTATCTCGGAGTATATATTGCGGGCGGTCTTGCTGCGGTGGTTCGTGGTCGTTATGGCCCTAAGTGCTGCTTCTGAGTCACTAATGACATCGGTCGTGCCTCCTCGTGTCCGCGCTTCTGCTACTGCCGCATCTAGTGCCGCCATCTCTGTCTGCATGCTGCTAGCGTGGTCGCTGAGTCTCCATGTGACCGCTTGTTCCCATCCGCCTTCTGTCTCCTTGGTGACGTAGGCGCATCCCGCTCTCCCGCTGTTTACTGAGCCATCTGTGTAGATGCGTCTGTTCGTGCGCTCGTCTTCTTCTACCTCCGCTCTCCATATTTAACTGCCCCTTTCTCGGCTGGCTGGATCATTCCCTGCGCGTCTGCTTTCTCTTCGTAGCCCTCGGACAATTCCTCGGCCTCCTCGTGTCTGCTTTTTGCGGTTAGGCCTAACGGCTTCAGCCCTGTTAGTACTTGCAGTGCCGCTGTTGGTGTTGTCCTATACGCCCTTGCAGTGGCCAGCAGGAATGGCCTCTGGTATCGTTACCCCGTTCGCCCCACGTTTCCGCTCCGTACATCATCATTGGCTCTATTGCTCCCTGGTATATGGTTTTCAGCATGTCCGGCGATGTACCCCATGTCTTCCCTGCTACGATGAACAGCTTGTTAGCAGCTTCTCCGATTTTGCCTCTTGTCGTCCGTGCGTGCTCGATCCAGTTCAAGCTATCGTCCACCGTTACGCCCAGGTATCGTAGGTGTTGTTGAATCTTCACCTTATGCCCGTTCCCTAGCTCTATCTGCGGGCTGCGTAGTACCTTCCGCCACCCGGAGAATATCACTTCCGTCTTCCCCTTGCAATACTCTGGCCCGTTGTTGCTTGCCCATTGACTGCACGCTTCCCATGTCTGTTTCCATGTTTCTTCAATTTTCTTGACAGAGGTGGAGGAAACTACCAGCACCTGGTCGTCCGCATATGCCTGTATGTATAATCCCGTCGGTATGTTACTCATACTCCTGAACCATCCTTCCATGCCTATTAACCATAGTATCGGGCCTGAACATGAGCCCTGTGGGCACCCTCTCTCCACCTTCGTCTCAGCTTTCCCGCAGTGTGCCGTTCTGTCTCGTAGGAAGTCTGCTGCTATCCGCTGCAGGTTTGCCGGGCATTCCGTGGCGTAGAGCTCTTCCCCTATAGCGCTGTGTTTAATGCTGTTAAAGGCGTTAGTGATGTCCATTGTCACCACCAGGCAGTGTCTCTCTTTTGCCTTCTCCTCCCTCATATGTTTAACCAGTGCGTCTGTGGTCCTTCTGCCGTGTCGGAATCCGAACTGTATGTGTGCCAGTCTGCTTGTCGTTTCCAGATGGTGTTGCAGTCTGCCTGCTATGATCTTGTCCAGGATTTTGCCGATCACTGGTAATAGGCAGATCGGTCTGACTCCCTTTCCTCCTGCCTTTGGTAGCCAAACTACCCTCGCGTGCTTCCAGACTTCTGGGAATACTCCTGTCTTCCAACATGCGTTTAGCAGTCTCGTAAGCTCTTCTCCTCCGATCTCCACTATATGAGTTAACGCCGCCGTCGGTATTCCGTCTATGCCAGATGCTTTATTCGGGTTGAACGATGCCGCTGCTCTGTGTACTTCGCCCGTTGTTATGTCTCTTTCCGTCGGTCCGTCGTTTTCCTGCATTTCAGTTGTTCTGAGGTTTTCCTGCCTCTCCTCGTCATCCGGAAAGTATTTCTCGAGCAGATGTTCTTGTGTCTCTTCTTCCCCCTGAGTCTATGAGCCGTTCGCTCTCTGCATTGAGTTCAGTGCTGCTTTGCGTCGATTCTTACCACGCCCCGCCGCTATTATTCGGTGCGCCATTCCCCACGGGTCATCTTCTGCCCTCCCAACTTCGGTGCACAGTGTCCTAAATTGCTCCTTCTTCCTCGTCTTAATCGTGTTACGTAGCTCTCTTCTCGCCGCTGTGTATTCGGTTTTCTTCCTCTCCCTCTCCTCGCCGGCGGGTTCTTGCTGCCATCTTCGTCTTAATCTTTTCACCTTGCGACTGAGGTCTTCCAGCTCCCGGTTCCACCATTCCCGCGTCCGTCTTATGCCTCCGCGTTTGCCGTTCCTGGTCTGGAGCCCCTTCTTGCTGGCTGTTATGCAGGCTCCCTGGAAGAGTCTCGCGCCTTCTTCAACCTGCGCCCGATCCGTGAGCGTCTTACCTTCCCAGCCTCTCAGTTCGCTCTTCAGGGCCTCTCTGAACTTGCTCCACCCTTTTTTCCCTACTCGGTACATTATTTCGCCGGGTCTTATTTCATACGTAGTCGCTGCTTCGTGTATGTTAGCGTCCACGTACCGGTGGTCGCTGAGTGTTTTTTCCTCCGACACTTCGCACCCCTCTGCCCAGCCGCCGCGTGTCAGGATGAGGTCGTTCCACCCGACTCCATTTGTGCTACTGAAGGTGGGGGGGTCGTCTGCTCCGCTTGTTATTATGAGCCCATGTGTTGTGGCAAAATCCAGCAGCATTTGCCCTCTGGCATCACTTTCCCTCGAGCCCCATGCCTCGTGTCTGGCGTTGAAGTCGCCTGCCATGACCACTGTCCCGTTGCAGTTGGCGAGTACTCCGACTATATGTCTTAGTCGTGCTTCCAGGGTGCCGGCCGGTCCTGGTTCGACGTATATACTGATGTATGTTGCCCCGTTCTTGGTTTTCACTGCTGCGCAGTTGTCATCAGTGGCCTCCGTCAATTGCACCGCCCCTTCCATCACCTCTTCCTGGTTGAGGATTATGCAGGCTTTCCCCTCTTCTTTGCCGATCACTAGTGCTTCGTCCCATCCACTCCTGCTTTTTGGTGGCTCCTGTATGCAGATCACTGCCGTTCCTCGCTCCTTCACCCTATTTTGTAGCAGTGCCGCTGCTGCCCTGCCCCGCCCTAAGTTTACTGTTGTAAATTTAGTAGCGGAAACTGTTTCTGTGTTTTTATTATGTGCTGCCTCTACCACTGTTTTTGCGTCCGACTCTATCGTGACTTGCGTTTCTCCCACTCTTTTTATCTGCTGTACCTCTTCTAAGATAGCCGCCATTTCTGCTTCATGGCTGTTTGTGCCATTTCTTATTCTCTTATTACCCTTACTCCGGCGATCTCCGTGTTCTGCGACCCATCCCAATCCTGCCAACCCTTCCTCTCCTACTGAGGCATCGACCCCTATCTTATTGCCTTCTTCAAATCCCTCCTTCCTGATTCCTTCTCATGCTGGGTGTGTCCCTTTCGCAATAAGTGACGTTTCTTTTGTGCGCTCCTGTTCTTTCATCACCCACTCCTCCGCTGCTACCCCCACCTCAATGTGTATCGGTGCGATGCCCGCCACTACCTGTAATGCCGACGTGGGTGCCGTTCTGTAAGCTCTTGTGATAGCTAAAAGGAATGGTCTTTGAATGGCCGCCAGTTGTTTTACCACTCTCGCGTCCCTTGCTCTACTTCCCCAAACTTCTTTCCCATATTCTATAGCGGGTTTAAAGACTCTTTCATAAACTGTTTTAAGTACCTCCGCTTTACCCCCCCACTTTCTACGAAGCATGCCAATGATCTTACAAGACGAAGTCGCTGTTTTTCTCCTTATCTCCTTGATGTGGTCAAGGAAGTTGAGTTTCGAATCTATAGTGATCCCTAGGTATTTTACGCTCCCCTTTATTGCTGGTCTCACCCCTTCCACTTCTATGCATGGTGGCCTTATATTCTTGCCGTGCCTCACGAACATACACTCCGTCTTTTGTAGGTTGTATTGTAGTTTGCTGCGGTTTGCAAACCTCCTACAAACTTCCCAGGCTTCTTTCCATGTTTTCTCGATTTCTTTGCTCGAGGATCCTCTGATGAGTATTGCCTGATCGTCGGCGTACGCATATGCTGTTACCTGTATTTCATTGTCCCATTGATGCCATGGTACCCCAGCGTTTCTTTTTCTTGTTCGTGCCTCATTAAGCTCTTTAATGTCCTCGAACCACTCCTCCATCATTAAAGTCCACAGAGTAGGACCTAGGCTGGATCCCTGTGGGCAGCCTCTACTTATGTTCTGCTGTACCTTGCCCAACTGAACTCTTCTCCCCTCCATGAAGCTGTTTGCGGCCCTCCTAAGGTTGTCTGGGACTCCCGCTATCTCCATCCGCCGATCTATTGCGGGTGGCCAGGCTAGGTTGAAGGCATTCTTTAGATCTAGGAGCACCACCAGCGTGTGTTTCTTATCACCCTTATTCGTTGCTATCTGTTTTGTTAGTTCGGTGACCGCTTGTATCGTCCCTCTCCCTCTCCTAAAACCATACTGCCTCTCCGACAGCTTGCTCTTATTCTCCAGATGGTATTGCAGCCTTTTATTTATCATTTTATCTAGAATTTTCCCCACTGATGGGGTCAGGCTAATTGGTCGTTGCGATCCGTCCTTCTTTGGCAGCAGTACCAGGTCTGCCGCTTTCCATACGTTCGGGAATATTCCTTGTTGTAGGCATCTTCTGAGTAGGCTGCATAGCCTTTCCCTGTCGGCATCTAGAATATGTTGAAGTGCTTCGTTAGGGATCCCGTCGCGTGCTGTCGCCTTCCCCCTCTTCATGGAGTTGGCTTCCACTTCGGCTTCTGTTACTTCCTTATCATCCCCCGCCCGATAGGTGCGCTTTCTGTTCCTCACCTCCCTTTGCTCATCGTTATCTTCCTCTTTATTGTCAGGTGGAAAGTGGTCTTTAATTAGTGCTCTTATGTCCTCTTCCTCATTCGTGTCGCACCCGTCTCTGTTTAGTTTCACCCTTCCGATGCCCCTCCTTTTGTTATCCGAACCTAATATGCGCCACACCCTGTTCCAAGGCTGTTCATTTGACACCTCCTCTATAAACTCCTTGAGTTTTTCTTCCTTTACTACCTTAATTCTGTTTTTATATGGCTTCCAAGTACTCTCCTCTACATACTTCTTCCCTTACCCCCCCCCCCCCTCCTGCTCTTTCAGTTTGCCATGCTTTCCTGCGCTTACTGGTTTTGTGCCTCAGCTGGTTGAGCTCTCTTGACCACCAGGGCTTGCTCTTCCCCCCTACTTCTTTCATTTTAATATATCTTTTACACAGCTTTGTCATCCTTTCTTGGTACTCTTTTGCTTCCTCTTCTATGTCTTGCGTCTCTTCATATATCTGGCTTCTTACTGCCCCTTTGAATGTTTCCCAGTTTGTCCCTTCGATATCCGGCATTCTCCGCGTATTGACCTGCGTGCGCCTTTCGCCCTCAACCTCGAAGTAAATCATGCGATGGTCGCTTAGAGTCTCTTCCTCTCGCACCTCCCATTTGTCTATCTGGCACCCCTTGTACACCGTAATATCAACCCAGCTTTGCTGCTGCTGAAGGTTGCTGCACTGCTTGGGTTATTTGCTATTGAGTACCCTTCTGTTATCACCCATCCTCATACCCAATCTCCTCTGCTATCATTGATGTTTCCTCCCCATCCGGAGTTCTTTGCATTCCAATCCCCCCGCCCCCATAATCTTTGGCCTATCCCATCTGTCTATTACCCTGCAGATCCCCTCTACTCTCTTCGGTATTTGTCCTACGGGCTCATTGTAGATGTTGGCGATCAGCATCTTCCCCTCCCCACCCCTATTGACGGTGATCGTTGCTGCGTTCCCATTGGTCCCCTCTTTCAGTTCCTTTATCCCACTAATCCCTTCCCTAATCCATATTTCTGCCTTACTTTTCTCCTCCCCCACTCTCTGGTACCCCCTCCATGTTGCCCTTTGGTAGGGTTCTTGCACCAAGACTATGTCTGCCTGCCCCTCCGTTGCCACCTGTTTTGGTACCTCCATAGCTTGTTTCCCCTTCCCTAAGTTTATTTGTATCACCCTTAACCCTTTGCATCCTCCAGCCTGGCTGTCTGTTTGTTTTGTATTGTTTCCCGCCATTTTAGTATCTTATCCTCTGTCTGGCCTGCTCCAGTTTTATCTTTAATGATGGGCACTTTAGGTCCCTGGCTGTGTGCGATCTATCCCCGGCCTTTATCCCCATCCTCCTGCAATTGGGGCAGTCCATTGCCCTTGACTCATCGCATTCTCGTCCCTCATGGTTGTCCCCACATTTATGGCACGTGGCTTTCTCTCTACAGTGCTTAGCGATGTGGCCGAACCTGCAGCACCGGTAACACTGGGCCATGTCTATACATTCTTCCACATACAGAGATTGTAGATCAAGGTTGACCCTTCCCTTGCCCACTAACTTTCTGAAGAGCTCTTCATTCCCAACCTGCAGTTTCCAGTTTTCCCTGTTATTATTTCTGCATGGTTGCTTGCTGATTGTCTTAATACCGCCCTTGTTTTTGTCTAGTAGGTCGGCTATCTCTTCATTTTCTTCTATTATGCTTTCGATTAAATCCTTTTCCTCGCATCCCTTGCTTACCCCTGTCATGATGATGGCTGGGTCTCTCTTTTCCACCCCTGTCGCTGTGATGTTAGTTTTGTCCTTTAAAATTTCTATGATTTTGTCTCCCTGTTCTTCATTATTTCCCTCCAGTATGATTTTCCCTTGCCTCATCATTCTAATGCCTTTCAGGGGCGCTAAGTCCTTCGTTATCAGTGTCTTCTTGATTTCCTTAAATGCGATGCTTGGGTCCTCAACGTCCTTGACCTCTACTATCACTTCGTGCCGGTTTTTCCCTTTGGGGCTTTCCCATTTTTTCAGTTCTGTTCTAGTTAATCCCACCCCTTGGTCCCCAATCGCGCTTGCATATGTGCGCCCCTTCCCCCTCTGTCTTTTGATTATGTTCCATTCATCTCCTCCCTCCGTGCCTGTCATATCAGAGGTCCCTGCCCTACCTTGAATTATCCCCATGCCTACTTCCGCTTCCTTATCTCCACCCCTCTCGTATCTGTTTCCGTGATGCCTGCTGTCTGCCGCCTCTCTCTTTTGTCTAGTGTCACTGCCCTTCTTCGTCGTCGCCTCCGCTTACCCGATTTTAAAGGCCCACCTGATAAGTATGTTATTGAGAGTTTGCAGCCCCTCGCTGACCTCCTGCTGCTCTTTTCTATTAAACTGTACCTTTCCCCCACTGTATCTGCTCGTTGCTTCATTGATTTTGGTTATCGCTTCAATAGCCCTTTCCAGTTCCACAGTAGTCTCTGTTCCCGATCTCTTCGATCCCAATGACTCCCTTACTATCTCTATCTCCCCTGACTCCCACAACTCCCCGAGTTCCCCTGGCTCCGCCTGTGTTGGTCCCCCAAGTTGCTCCACACTGCCCATCCCCACCATCGATTACCCCCTCCCCTCATTATGTACTGAACCCCACTCCGCTTTCTGCCTTTTCGCCAGGTTCTCTCTTTCGATCCTCATCCCCTCCACCATCTCTGCCCTATCGCGTGCCTCTTGGTCTTCCTTCTGGAGTGCTTCCATTATACTGGGGCTCGAGTTTTTCCGTTTTAGCGTTTCGGTTTGTGGCGGCGTTCTTTTAAGCGAGTCCCTTCTGGGGATTCCCCCTATCTGCATTGCTTCAATATCTAGTTGTTTCCATTTAAATTCGCTGCCCTGTCCTTTTGGCGTTATCTTTGGCGTTGACGGCCCACTCTGTCTTTCTGGCGTCGCCCCTCCTTGTGCCTTTATCGATGCCCTGTTCTTCCCCGCGTCACCCCCCTGTTTTGTGTTTTTTGTGTTTTGTGTTTTTATTAGATTATTCATTTTTCCCACGAGCTAGGTACATGTAGCGGTCGCCCCTGGCAGTGGTCCTATACCAGAGGAAGGCTGTAATCCTTGGAGTTCGCCAGTTGCTCTAGGTTTGTCACGCTTGGGACTGGTCCCCCCACCAGCCATGCATCCTCTCGGCACGGACCTCCTTGGGATTGGGGACTTTTTAAAGTGGTTTTTCCTCCACTCGGCCCAGGCAATTAAGCCAAGGTCCCCGTGCCCCTGGTTACCACTACAGCCATCGCTCAATGCTGCGGCTGGTCTTTGTGGCCTACCAGCGGTTTACGGTGTGATCGCCCCTCCTCTTTTGCAAATGGGCTGGGTACCATCTATGGCGGGTTTCTCCGGTCCCGATCTTAATACCAGACACTCACTTCGAGGCTGAGTCAACCTTGCTCTCTGTAGCTAGGCCTTGCCTTGTGCATAGGGTATAGCCCTATGCACAAGGCAGCACCCTGTGGTACCAGTTTGCAGGTGTACAGTCGGACCTTGAGTCATTGCCGCAGCATAGACTCTTTAAGCTCGTAAGCTCCCTGTCCCTCGTCCAGGGCCACCTTTCCTCTTTTTGCATACCGGGCTTGGGACCGTCAAAGGCAGAGTTAGGCGGTAGGGACAGGAATAGAGGTTTGGTTTAATGCCCGCCCACCTTTCGGCATTGGGCACCAATAAATTTCCCCACTATCTAACGCCACCACCACCAAAGAAACACCATCCCAATCACCGCACTCCCAAAATTAGCGGAGAATGCCTTTCCTTTTTATTTACAGTTACTCTTGTCTGACCCTATCTTACTCCCATTTACAAAGCTATTTACAGTTTACAACTTACTCCTAGTTACAATACTATTTACAGTTTACAATTTACAGTTTATTTACATGTTATGATAATCTTCCTCGTCTATCGCCTCGTTTGCCCAGCTGTTAATCTTCATTATGTGTCCTTTGTTTGCCTTGTTGCCCGTCCTGAGTGTTATTTCCAGGTCCCCGTATGTCTTTATTTTTGCCTCTCTAGCTGCTACTCTCTCCTCTCTTCTGCATCCCTCCATGATATGTCCGACATCTTCCTGGCCCTGCCCGCACTCGCATTCCCCGTCCGTGATCCTGATGTTTAATCTTTTGAAGTATGCCTTCATATTCCCGTGTCCTGTGCCTAGTTGCACCGCCTCGCGATTAAGTTCAAGATAATCCGCCCCCACCTCTTTACACAATCTGTAAGTTGTCCTCCCTTTGTCCCCCCTGTCCCATTCGTTCTGCCACTTGCTCCTCTTTTCCATACCACCGCCACCCTGAAGCCTGCCTTATTTGCGGCTTCCACTTCTGAGAGAACGTTCGTGGCGATTGCGTTGCTGGGCTCTTTACCCACGAGTGCTTTTACTGCCGCCCTCGCGTCTGACTCTATTGTGATGTCTCTTTTCTCTAGTAGCATCGCTTGCTTCAGCCCCTCCCGAATCGCCGCCAATTCCGCCTCGTAGCTATTCATGCCATCGCATAATCTTTCGTGTCCACGGTCCATAGGCTCCCTGATCTCTCTGCACCACCCGATGCCCACGCGCCCGTCATCTCCCACTGATGCGTCTACTCCGATCTTGGCCCCCCCCTCGTACTCTTGTTCTTCGGTACCTTGCCATGCTGGGTGCGTCGTTTTCGCCGTTATGCTGGTGTCTCGAGTCCTGGCTGTTTTGTTCTGGGCCCATTCGCTCGCCGCCACGCCAGCCTCTATGTGGATTGGTGGCATCCCTGCCAGTACATGCAGTGCCGCTGTGGATGTTGTCCGATAGGCTCTGGTGACCGCCAGTAGGAAGGGTCTCTGTGTCGCTGCCAGGTGCTTCTTAATCCTGCTATCTTCTGATCTTACCCCCCATACTTCCTTGCCATACTGTATTGCTGGTTTAAATACCCTTTCGTAGATGGTTTTTACGATCTCTGGCTTGTTACCCCATTTTCTTCTCAGACTCCCGAGGATCTTACAGGAGGATCTCGCCGTTTTTTGTCTTGTCTCTCTTACATGTTTAATGTAATTAAGCGCAGAGTCGATTGTTATTCCGAGGTATTTTACGCTCCCCCTCATCTCCTGCTTCTCCCCCTCCAGCTCGATGCATGGCGCTCTAATCTTTCCCCCGTGACTTATGAACATGCATTCCGTTTTTGTTTCGTTATACTCCAGCTTGTTGTTGTCCGCGAATCTTTTACAGGCCCCCCAGACTTCTTTCCAGGTCTGTTCGATGTCTTTCGCCGAAGTTCCTCTTAAGATAATGGCCTGGTCGTCAGCATATGCCAGTGTCTTAACTCTATCCTCTTTGTCCCACGCGTGCTCCGGTAGTTCTTGGTTCCTCCTTTTACTCATCCGCTCGTTCATATCTTTGATTTCCTGGAACCAGCCCTCCATTAATAGCGTCCACAGTGTTGGTCCCAGGCTGGAGCCTTGTGGACACCCTCTGTGCTTTGCGTGATCTTGCCCAGTTTTACCACTCTTCCCGTCATGAAACTGTTGGCGGCCTTTCTCAGGTTGTTTGGGATTCCTGCTTCCTCCATTCGCTGGTCAATTGCGGGTGGCCAGGCCATGTTGAACGCATTTTTGAGGTCCAACAGTACCACTAATGTGTGCAGCTTGCTCTTCTTGTTCCTTTTTATCTGTTCAGTTAATTCCGTGACGGCTTGGATTGTGCCCCTCCCCTTTCTGAATCCAAATTGTGTGCTTGTCAGGGCCGCGTTTGTTTCTAAGTGGTGTTGCATCCTTCTGTTCAACAGCTTGTCAAGTATCCTTCCTACTACTGGTAGCAGGCTGATGGGCCTCTGGGAACCGTCTTTTTTAGGCAGAAGCACCAGGTTTGCCACCTTCCATATGCCCGGGAATACCCCTTCTTTCACGCATCTGCTGATTATGCTGAACAGTTTGTCCTCGTCCGCCTCTAGTATGTGCATTAATGCCTCAACGGGGATCCCGTCTTCGGCTGCGGCCTTTCCTCCCTTCATGTCTTTGATGATGGCCCTTATTTCCTCCTTGGTGACGTCCGTGTCCTCCCCCGCCTCATACCTAGTTGTCCGGCTTCTGATTTTCCTTACCCCCTCTGTGTCGTCCTCTTCCAGATCTGGTGGGAAATGCTTTCTAATAACTTCTGACTGTTCTTCTTGTTCTCTTGTGCCGTCTCCCTCGGTGTTTAAATTTGCCCTTCCTAAGCCCTCCCTTCCTGAGCCTGTGCCTAGTATTCGCCACACTCGGCTCCATGTTTGCTGCTCGCTTATGTCTTGTACAAACTCTCTAAATTTCTCCTCCTTGACTTCCTTGATCCTGTTTTTATATGTTCTTCTTTTCTCAATATAGGCCTTTTTACCTCGTGCTTCCCCTTCTCCCCCTTCTGCCCGCTGAGTTTGCCATTCCTTCCGCAACCTGGTCGTGTCATGCCTTAGTTGCTTCAATTCCCTGGTCCACCAGGGTTTACTTCCTCCCACCTTCTTCGTTTTTATGTACTTTCTGCATAATTTTTGCAGCGTTTCCTGGTATTCTGTCACTTCGTCCTCAATATTCCCATTTTGTTTGTATGTCTGTCTACTGATTTCTTCTGTTAGTTTTGTCCGTTTGTTTACGTTCCGCTCCACCCCACTGATCTCGAAGCTGATCATCCTATGGTCGCTCAACGACTCCTCCTCCCTCACCGTCCAGCGGTTGATGCTGCAGCCCTTGTGTATTGTTACATCCACCCAGCTATGCCCCCTACTACTGCTGAAGGTTCCCCTTGGGTCATTGGCCAGTTCATAGCCCTCCGCGATTAACCAGTCCCAGACCCACTCTCCCCTAGTATCATTAATGTCCCCCCCCCCAACCGGTGTTCTTCGAGTTCCAATCACCCGCTATGACCTTTGGCCCCCTCCATCCGTCGAGTACTCTGCTAATCCGCTCCAGTCTTTCTGGTATCCGCCCGCGGGGTTCATTATATATATTGGCAATTAAGAGCTGACCATCCCTCTGTTCCACTACTAGCGAAGCCGTGTATTCACCAGTCTTCTCCTCCAGCATTTTCACCCCCTTTATCCCCTCTTTGACCCATATCTCTGCCTTTCCCCCTTCCACCCCTACTCTCCTGTACCCCCTCCATGTCGCTCTGTGATATGGTTCCTGCACTAGGCATAGGTCCGTCCCCTCCTCCGTAGCTACTTGCTTTAATACCTCCATGGCTTGTCTGCCTTTTCCGAGGTTAATCTGTATTATTTTAAAATTATTGAGGTTGTTGTGTTCATAGCCGCTATGCCTGTTTGTTCGACTGTAGTCCGCCATTTTAGTACTGTATGTTTTGTCTGGCTTGTTCCATTCTGATTTTAAACGCCGGGCAATAATTGTCCCTTGCTGTGTGCCTTCTATCTTCCTTCCTTATCCCCATCCTCCTGCAGTTGGGGCAGTCCAGAGGGTTAACCTCCTCGCATTCTCTACCTTCGTGGTTGCCCCCGCATTTGTGACATGTGGCTGCCTCCTTGCAATACTTCGCTACGTGCCCCAGCCTGCAACACCTGAAGCACATTGCTATATCTATACATTCTTCAACAAATAGCGATTGAAGGTCCAGATTTATTCTCCCCCTGGTGACTAGTGTCCTGAACAGCTCTGTGTCATTAACTTGTATCGTCCAGTTTTCTCTTCCGGCGAACCGACAGTCTTTCCTCTTCAGCACCTTTATTGCCCCTTTGTCCCTGCAAGTAGCTTTCGCTATATCCTCATTTTCAGCAATCAGGTCCTCTATAAATCCCTGTTCGTCTCTTCCTTTGCACACCCCGGTGATCATCACCGATGGTGCCCGTTTTTCGACTCTTGCCGCTATAATGCCCTCCTTATCCTTGAGCAGTTCCATGAACTTCTTCTCCTGTTCTTCATCCTTCCCCTCCAGTATAACCTTCCCCCTACCCAGTAGCCTCACGTTTTTGATCGGTGCTATCTCTTTTGTTGTCAGCTTTTTCTTAATCTCCCTGAATGCTGCGGGTGCGTCTTCGACGCCCTTCACCTCTACTGCAATATCGTGTCGCTTCTTCCGTTTTGGGCTTTCCCACTCCTTCTGCGCCCTCGCTGTTTCCCCTTCCCCCCGGCCCCCTGTCGCATTTGCATATGTCTTTATGCTTTGCCGTTCCCCCCTTTTTCGCTTGATTGTCCATTCCCCACTCTCTTGCCCTTCCCTCTCTGTCTGTATCTCCCCCTCCTCTATTGCTCCGCTTCCCCTTTCCCCCTCCCTTTCACCCCCTGTCCTCTGTTTATGTTCTTCCCTTGCGTCTTGTATCCGTTTTTGTGCCTCTTGTTGTCTTGCCCTCACTTCCTCGGCCTTCCCTATTTTGAACGCCCATCTGACAAGTATGGTATTTAGCGTTTGCAGCCCGGTGCCTACTTCCTGCTGCTCCTTCTTGTTAAACTGCACTTTTCCGCTGGAGTAGCGGCTCGTTGCTTCGTTTATTGCCGTAATCGCTTGAATTGCCAGTTCTAGTTCGGCCTCCGTTCCTGGACTGCTTTCCATGCCCTCTTCGATGCTCTCTGCGGTTATGTCTAACACTTCTTCCTCCTTGTCTTCCCCCCCCTTCTCGAATCTAGCGCTGCTCTCCGCCTTTTGTCGTTTGGCGTAGTTCTCCCTCTCTAGTCTCATATCCTCCACGAGTACCGCCCTGTCTCGCGCCTCTACTTCCTCCGTCTGCACCGCTTCCAGAATGCTGGGGCTGGAGGTTTTACGCTTCATGGTCGTGTTTTGCATGGTTTGTGGTGGCGTTCTCTTAATGCTGTCTCTTCTGGAGATTCCCCCAGATTTTGCCGCTTCCGCCTCCAGCTGTTTCCACCAATCCGCGCCTTCCACTTTGACGTTGTTGCGCTGGTGTTGTCCGAAGGCAGGTTACCTTGTTTGCCATTGCCAGTTGGTTTTTCCGGCGTGTCCTTAGCTTTCCCCGTCCCCACCCCTTGTGTTTGTGCTTTTTGTGTTTTCGTAATTCTGTTTAGTGCGTTATTCATTGTTATTCCCACGTGATGGGAAGAATTAAGGTGTCACCCCTGGCAGTGCTCCCGTACCAGGGGAAGGCTAGTCTGCCACGAAGTTCGCCAGTTGCTTCGTGTTTGTCACGCTAGCGGCTGCTCTTTTCCCCACCAACCATGCATCCCCTCGGCACGGACCTCCTTGGGATTGGGGGAGTTTTTAAAGTGGTCTTTCCTCCACGCAGCCCAGGCAGTGAAGCCAAGGCTCCCCTGCCCCTTGCTACTACTGCGGGCTTCGCAAACGCTGAGCCCGGTCTTTGCAGCCTGCAAGCGGTTTACGGTGTATGCCCTCCTCCACTTTCGCAAACGGGCTGGGTACCGTCTATGGCGGGGTTCTCCGGTCCATCCTCTGCAGCGACCAGATACTCACTTTGCGGCTGAGTCGACCGTGCCCTCCGAGTCTTGGCTCCCCGAAGGAATTACCGCTGGTGCCACTTGGAGGCGCTCAGTAGGACCTTTAGTAACCGCTTCCGCCGTGGCGACCGGTTACCTTAAAGCCCGAAGGCTCCCCGCTGTCAGAGACCTGTTACCAAGTCCTGCTGTCAGGGCCAGCAGGCGGTAGGGACATCCGAATGCAACTCCTCCGCTTTCCCACCTTTCGGTATCAAGCCACTGCCTACCATGCCTGTCACACAAAGCCATCTGCCAAGGGAACCCCTACACCCATCCACACTCCAAAAATTAGCGGTTCCTTGACCCCGTTTTTAACCTAGACTTATTTATTCTCTACATATGTTATATCTTTGCCTATCCTAACCTATTACAATTATAATTTACCTATCTAACTATCCCGCTATCGTATTCGTATTCCTCTTGCCTAATTGCTATTTTTGCGAATTTGTTAATCGCGCTCCATATCTTCTCATCCGTGTTTTCGTTTATCTTGATTGGCCAACCCGCCCCGTACTCGTTTACTTCCTTCCTCAAGGCTTCTCTAGCCTCAGCTCTGTCGTCTGCAGTGCAGTTTAGTAGTATGTGTTGGGCCGTTTCTTGTTCTTCTCCGCATTCACACTGTCCATTTGTATCTCTAAGCTTAAATCTTAGGTAGTACGCTAGCATGCGGCCATGTCCCGTCAATAATTGGACTGCTTCACTATTCAACGTACCCACCTTGATGTTGATCGTTCCCACTTTAGCGTATAGGTCTCTGCCCGTAGTGCCTTCCGACCATGCTCTTTGCCACCGTTGGTCAATAATTACCTTTATCTTTCGCCTAGCCTCCCCTCTGGGTATTAGTATCTCTTCGCACTCCCTGAGCGTTATTGCTGCTCTTGCTGCTTTGTCCGCTTTATCGTTCCCCATATCCCCGTTATGTCCTTTTATCCACCTGAGCTTTATTTCGCATCCTCTTTCTCTCTCATCCAGGATGGTCTGGTATACTTTTCTCGCTGTTTCATTTCTATGCGCATTTGTTACTATTGCCTGTAGTGCGGATTTAGCATCGCTAACTACATACGTTGTGCCCTTTCTCCTCCCTGCTTGCTCTACCGCTTTGGCTATAGCCGCCAGTTCCGCTTGTGCCGTACTTGCATGGTTTTCTAAGCGTGTCCCACTGTCTTCTTCCCACATACCTTGTGTATTACGAATGACATATGCATATGCTGTCTTCCCTTCTGCTCTTGTTCCGTCTGTGAATATAGTGCGTGCAGGTGGTTTCCCTTCATTGTCATCCCATTCTTTTACCGCAATCAATCCTCTTTTAGCCGGATGTATTAGCCCCACCGCATCCGCTGTTCTTTCGTACTTCCCATTCTTTATCTCTACTCGTTCTTCATATATACCTCGCGCTTCCAGTCCTAGAGGTCTCATCCCCATCAGCACCTGCAATGCCGCGGTTGGGGTAGTTCGGTAAGCCCTGGCGGTGCTCAGCAGAAATGGTCTCTGTATTGCGTTTAAGTGTCTCTCTATTCTCGAGTCCTCCCCTCGTTCTCCCCAGACTTCTGCTCCGTAGAGTATCATCGGCATAATCGCTCCCCTGTAGATTTCCCTCATCATTTCCGGGGAGGTTCCCCACGTCTTCCCACATATTATGAACAGCTTGTTCGCCACCTCTGCCATTCTGCCTCTTACTGATCGAATGTGTTCTATCCACAGCATCTTTGTATCGATTGTTATGCCCAGGTACTTTAGATATGCTTGTAACTTGATTATCTTATTCCTCATTCTAACGACAGGTTTTCTCTCTATTTTACGTGCCTCCACGAACATTGCTTCGGTTTTTTCAGCGCTATATACCACTCCTGCTTCTTCCGCCCACCCCTCGCATGCCGTATTTACCTCCTTCCACATTCTTTCGATCTTCTTAACTGATGGAGCTGTTATCACTAACACTTGGTCGTCGGCATAGGCTTGTGTGTACACTGTGTCGTCACTTATCTCCCTCATCTTCCTAAACCATCCTTCCATGCTGATGAATCAGAGGATGGGTCCCGTGCAGGAGCCTTGTGGGCATCCTCTCTCCACTGTCCTCTTCGTCTTGCCACTGTATATCTCCCTTTCTTCAAGGAAGCTCATTGCTACCCCCTTGAGTTTATCAGGGCACCCAGCTATGTCTAATTCTCTTCTTATCGTCTCGATCCTGACCGAGTTGAAGGCATTTTGTATGTCCATGGTCACCACGAGGCTGTGCTTTCCGTCTATTTTTCCTTCTTTAATCCGTTTCGTGAGTGCGGCTAGTGCGTCCGTTGTGCTTCTGTTGTATCTGAAACCATATTGCCTTTCCGACAACTTGCCCTGCGTCTCCATTTCATACTGAAGCCTCGTGGCGACAATTCTATCGAGTACCTTTCCGATTACCGGGAGCAGACATATAGGTCTGACCCCCTTACCTCCCGGTTTTGGTAGCCAGACCACCCTTGCCTGTTTCCAGATAGCCGGAAAGACTCCGTGTACCCAACACGCGTTAGGCGGTAGGGACATGAATGAATGTTATGCGATCTCATACCTTTCGGTGTCGATCATTGCATATGCAGATGCTATAAAACCCCACTTCCTAGCTCCACCACTGCCAACAGAACCCGTCCCCACTCCACTCTCCAAAAATTAGCGGGGAAAGACTTCTACATACATAGGTCATACATAGGTTTACATAGGTTTACATACTCTATTTTCTAATCATTCTATTATTCTAATTATCTCTATTCTAATTACACGTGTGCCCTCTCCGTCTCGTCCTGTATGGCCAATGACGCCCACTCGTTGACCTTTGCGACCTCCGTTTTATCTACCGTCCCATCCACTCTCAATTGCAGGTGGAGATTGCCGTATCTCTTTTTTATGTACTCTCTTGCTACCTCCCTGCAGTCCAGTTTGCAGTCACGTCTAACGTGCATCATGTCCTCTTTTCCTCCTCCACAGGCACACATGCCTTCTCCCTGTCTCAGTCGGAACCTCGCCAAATATCCCTCCACATTCCCGTGACCACTTACCATTTGAATTGCTTTATGGTTAAGCTTTATTAATTCCTCTCCCACTGTTTTGCAGTGTGTGAAACCCTCTCTTCCATCACTAGCCGCTGTCCATGCTATCTGCCAAGCCTCCATTGTTCCCGTCTTCCTTAGTGCGTTGTCTAGTCTTCTATTGTACTGCCATACTACAGGGTCGTCTACCGTATCCCTGCTCGCCCCCTTCCTTGCCAGGTCGTGTGCCTTCTGATTCCAGGCGTTCGCCTTATTATGCCCTTTATGCCACTGTATCCTAATCCGTACTCCTTCCTTGCCAGCTTCTTCCAATCGCCCCTGAATATCGATCGCGTGTATGTTATCGGCGTTCCTGGAGTCTAGCATCCTTGCCGCGTTTTTGGAGTCCGATTCGATCACTGCGTTTTTCCAGTTGTACCTTTGTATGACCTTTATCCCCTCCAATATAGCCACCAGCTCTGCGTTCAACGACCCACCTCCATCGGTTATTCGTTTGCAGCTCTCTACCTTGATGTTGTCCCCTTGTGTGCAGTGTACTCCAATGCCAACCTCTCCGGTCTTACTGACGCTGGCATCCACGGATACCGTGTAAACGTCTATGTTATCCCTGACAGTAGTGTCCATTTGCCATGCAGGATGAGGTCTTTTTTGTGCTCTTGCTCTGCTTTGGATGTCTCTGGTCTTGTTCCTCTCCCCTTGTCTCCACCGTTGTCTCGCCTCAATGTCAGGTGGTGGTATCCCTGCTATCACTTGCAGTAGCGAAGTGGGAGCCGTGCGGTATGCGCCGGTGATTGCTAGTAGGAACGGTCTCTGTGTGGCATTTAGCTGTCTTTTAATTCTAGCGTCCCCTGCTCGCTCGCCCCAAACCTCCACTCCGTATTCAATCGCTGGTTTGAAAGCCTTCTGGTATATTATCTTTAGTATTTCGGGTTTACTTCCCCATTTCCTGCGCATCACTCCAAGCAGTTTACAAGAGGTTTCCGCCGTTCGTTGCCGAACTTGCGCAAGGTGGCTGATGAAGTTTAATGCCGGATCTAATGTGATGCCCAGGTACTTGATGTCTTTCGTCATTGCTTTGATTTCACCCTCGATTCTAATGCATGGCTCCCTTACCCTCTTGCCGCTATTTATGAACATGAATTCCGTCTTGGAGTTGTTATACTCAAGCTTATTGTCTCCTGCAAAGGCTTCGCACACTGCTCTGATCTGTTCCCACTTGGCTTCGATTTCTCTGACGGAGTTGCCGGCTATTATAATCATCTGATCATCAGCGTATGCCTGGTGTTCCATCAGAGAATCCTCGCTCCAGTGCTCTCTCGGAATTCCCTTGTTCTTGTTGCTCTTGTATGCTCTATCAGCTTGCTGCATCCTCTGAAACCAGTCTTCCATCACTACAGACCATAAGGTTGGGCCTAGGCTGGAGCCCTGTGGACAACCCCTATTAATCCTTTGCGTAACTTGCCCTATCTTCACTTCCCTGTCCGACAGGAAACTTGAGATTATCTTCCTCAGATTGTCCGCGAGTTTATATTTCCCTAGTTGTTCATTTATTGTTATCGGCCAGGCAAGGTTGAAGGCGTTCCTTAAGTCCAGCGCCACCAGCATTGTGTGTTTCCTTCTTGCTTTGTTGATCTTGATCCCCTCTATCAGTCGTTTGACAGCTTGTATAGTCCCTCTACCTTCTCTAAATCCAAATTGTTCGTCCGAATATAGTCTATTTCGCTCCATATAATGTTTGACTCGCTGATTTATGACCTTATCAAGGATCTTGCCTATCGTTGGGAGTAAACTAATCGGCCTCATCTTCCCGTTTGCTTTCGGTATCAGCGTGATTTTGGCCTTCTTCCACACCGAAGGGAAGACTCCCTCCTGTAAACATCGATTTAGCAAGGCGCATAGGTACTCTCCATCATGTGGTATGGCGGTAGGGACATGAGTGTATTCATTTCACTTGCCCGTCTTTCGACATGAAGTATTAATTATCCTCAATCTAACGAAACCACCGCCAGGGAACCCATCCCGACACCACACTCCAAAAATTAGCGGGGTGACCTTTGTTTATTTCATTTCGTCTACAGTAGTCATTTTACAGTTATGTTACATCTATTTATTTACATATATATATATATATATATATACATACTACCTTAACTAACATATATTCTACTCTTCTGATTGCACCTGCTGTCGTTTACCTTAGTCCTCATCTGTTTCTGTTTCTACCTCATTTTCTTCTTCTTCATCTTCGTCCCTCATAGCTGCTTCTGCCCATCTGTTAATTTTTTCTGTGTGCTCTTTGTTAATTTTGTTGTTAAGTCTTAGTTGGACAGTTCTATTCTTGAATGTTGGTTCTATGTTTTCCCTTATTGTCGCTCTGTGCTCTATTAGGCATTCTTCTAAAATATGCCTTGTGTCCTCCTGTCCTCTCCCGCACTCGCACATACCTTCGTTGTCTCCTCTCTTGAACCTTTTTAGGTACTCATTCATGTTTCCATGTCCTGTTGTTAGTTGTATGGCTTTGCGACTCAGTCCCAGTCCATCCCATCCCACCTCTCTGCACATGTCATGGGTTGTTCTCCCTGTTGTTCCTTGATCCCATTCATGTTGCCATCTTTTTCTCATTTCTCTTCTCCTGCTCTCTTGTTTGTTTTTCCCCGTTACTCTGCCTGTTTTCTCGTCTACTTCTTCCTTACTTATGCTTCTTTTTGCCATTTTATGTGCTTCTTTGTTTCTGTGATTCACTTCTGTGTGCCCTTTTTTCCAGATTACCCCTACTCTTTTGCCTTCCGTTTCCATTTGCTCTATTGTCATTTGTATTTGTATTGCTGTTACGTTATTTGTCAATCTATTTCTAATTGTTTTTGTCGCTATTTTTGAGTCTGTCTCTATCGTTATATTTTGTTTCCCTGTTATTATTGCTTGTCTTATCCCCATAAGTACTGCCACCAGTTCCGCTTCATGGGTGCTTATTCCGTCATTAATTCTCGCATTTCCTGTCTCTCTTTCTCCGTCTTCCTCTATACACCATCCTGCTCCTGCATTTCTTGTCGGCCCTGTGGTAGCGTCTACCCCTATTTTTACACCGCCCACGCGTTCTTCCTCCTCAACTCCCTTCCACGCTGGGTGTGTTCTTGCAGCCAGTATTTTTCTGAAGTAATGATAGAGAATTTACAAAGACCGAAATAGAAGAAGTCATTAAATCAATAAAAAAGGGGAAAGCAACAGCTAAGGACGGAATACCGAATGAAGCATTAGAACACATAATGGAAGCAGATGGAGAAAGAGTAAGCGGCATTTATAAGAAATGTCTAGAGCAAGGGGTCTTTCCAAAGATATGGAAAAGGGCCAATCTAATCCTGCTACCAAAAAAAGATGGGTCGCAAAGACCAATCAGTCTACTACCAGCATTAGGTAGAGTACTTGATAAATTGACAAACAGGAGAATACAGTATGCGTTGGAGAAAGAGGGCAAGCTAGCGCAAAAACAGTTTGGATTTAGAAGAGGCAGGGGAACGATCCAAGCAATCGACGAATTAACAAGTCAAATCAAAGAAAACACTAAGAACAAGTGGCACACGATGGTGGTCATGTTAGACTTAAGAAACGCCTTCAACATGGCATGGCCACCCGCGGTGGACTTACAAATGGAGAGACAACTAATACCGGATAACATCAGAAAATTAGCAAACAACTTTATGGCAGAAAGAAGCGTAAGGCTGGGAAAAGCGGAAGTAAATATTACAAGGGGCTGTCCGCAAGGATCCAGTCTCGGTCCAACATTATGGACAATACTGATGGAAGACTGGTTCAAGGAAATGGACAAAACAAATAAAAGCAGGACTAGGAAAAGGAATGAAGGGGTGCCAAGAGATCGATGGTACAGGGAAGAACAAATAAGTGCACAGGCGTACGCTGATGACCAAATCATCATTATTAAAGGAAGGTCGGCCAAAGAAATAGAGAGAACATGGGCAGACGCATGGGAGGCATGCAAAAGATTTGCAAAACAAAACAAATTGGAGTATAATGACAGGAAGACGGAATGCATTTTCATAACGCATGGGAAAAACATAAGGAAGCCAGATATAAGAATAGAAGGTGAAAGACAGGACATTAAAGAAAACATCAAGTATCTGGGAGTCATAATTGACACGAAGCTGAATTACCTGGAACACATTAAAGAAACCAGAAGAAAAACAGCAAGAGCAGCAGGTAAGCTGATAGGGGTGATGCGAAGAAAATGGGGTGGAAAGCCAGAAATAATAAAAGCAATTTATGAAAGAATATTCAAACCAGCAGTACAATATGGAAAAGAAGTATGGGGAGAAAGGGCGAGAGACAGCAGAGTGAAGAAACAGCTGGCAACAATTCAGAGACCGTTCCTGCTGGCGGCATCAAGGGCCTACAGAACGACGCCAAATGCGGCATTGCAAACGATACTGGGCATCTGCCCTATGCATATTGAAGTCGGAGTAGCAGCTGAGGAGTGGGCTGAAGGGCGAAAGAGAAATAAAGAAGGCGGTAGGGACAGTGGGAATCTCGTTAATTCATTAATGCGCGTCACCAACTAGATGACGAAGTATTTTGCCATCGTGAGAAATTCATAGTTACTCCCGCCGTTAACCCGCGCAATGTTTTGTATTAATTAGACACTTGGATTGCCCAAGTCCGTGCTAGTTCTGAGCTGAAGGCGGGCAAAGAAGATCCGCGGGTGGCCAAGGTACAACCAATATTGGCAAGTTATTAGAAAAACTAAAGACTATATGCCTCGATTTGCTTTTATTCTCACTAAAAATCGTGTATAAAACTATAAAATTCTGAACTGAGAAAAATATCCCAGAGAACAACGATCCATCGTAACATTCCTACTAGATCCAGATAAATGAATTGGCCATTACTTCTGTCGGTTTAGAAATCGTTCACTTTTACGTCTGGGATAATATTCCTAAATATTGAGAATTTGGGAATATATTTTATCTTCCAAACCGTAATTAAAGTTAAAAAAAGGTAATAAAACCTTGTTTGCTTGTGGAAAAGGATTACAGTAGGGACATATTATCATGAATTAAAGGTAAGGTCGAAATGTTGCAATATCCAAAAAAAAAAAATGTGGTAAAACGGTTCCCTACCGGATTTCGACGATAAAGTTTTCTCGGCGAAAGGCGCGGCGCGGAGAATGTCAATTTACGGATAAATACCTGGGCGGTGGGCCTAATTAGGCGGTGAGCTGGTGCTGGCGAATATCCGGCGCGGTGTGCTACGCACGCGGCGGTGGTCGGCGACACGCGCACGTGGCGAGACGAAACGGAGACGGGCCGCGGCTGCTACGGCGGCGAAAGATTCCCGGCACTTAAGTTTCTTGCGACAGCACTGGCAAATTTTTTTTGACGAAACATCTCATTGGGGCGCGTTTTAATACCAAAGTAACAGTTTCTTCTTGCACGATATTTTCTCACCCGTCTAGTGGAACGTAGAACGTAAAACGACTGTCTAATCTTTGCTCAGACGCTGTGCCCGTGCAGCGTTGCCACGACCGCTGGTGGTACAATTAAATGCCCGGCCCAACATCCCACCTGCCATGACTGCACGGAGTCATCATTGACCTGGGAGAGTTTTACCAGCGGGCGTGAATACACACCGGTGGCGGTGTTAACCTTGGCAAAACAGACGACTCTATCACGACCAGGGAAGGTGCTGACGATTCGGCCTAGAGGCCAGGTGAGCGGCGGGGCGTTATCGACCTTGATCAGCACTAGAGCGAAAGTTGAGGACTGCCTCAATTTGGACGAGAATGGTGGCGAATTCCTCATACAACAGCAGCTGAGGTCCCATGACTCGGCGAAGGTGGTGCTTGGTCGATTTCAAGGCAGATTTCCACAATCAGCCGAAGTGAGGCGCCGAGGGTATTATGAAGCGCCAATCGGTACCTGTGGAGGCGGCGTTGGCGATGATGGCAGCCTGGAGAGCAGGAGACTTGAACCAGGATAGGTCGGTGAGCTCTTGGTGAGCACCGACGAAGTTTGTGTCGTTGTCGCTGAAGATAGCCCCGCTATGACCACGCCGGGCGGCGAACCGGCGATAGGCGGCGAGGAAGCAGGCGGTAGTGAGATCGGAAGCAAGTTCGAGATGCACTGCTTTAGTGGTAAAACAGACGAACGCACAGAAGTAGGTTCTAGTGACATGGGCACCGTTAAGGGGGCCCGCGTAACCTACCCCCGACTCGGAATGGCGGCGAGGGGGGGGGGGCAACGATGCCGTCCGCTGAAACATTACCCATCGGCTGGATGACTAGACGAGGTTTGCAACAGAAGAAACGGTTGTAGGAGAGCGATGTAGGGCGCACCATGTTGCATAGATAGTAGACAACGGCGGTGATATTTTCACATATGTTGCCGCCATATTGAATCCGCCATTTTGTTCAAAGTAATTTTGAAATTTAACTTGTAATCAGCGACCTCAAAATTGTTTATATACCAATTTCTGCTCGAATATTAGTTCATTTGGGATTTTGGCCAGCTTTTCAGTGTGACTGGACCACTGTGTACCGGTCCGAAGGTGCTTGTACGGAGTATTGTACGATCGAATCGATCGGCAACGAGATTCTACTTGAGATCGAGTACCTTGACTACTAGATCCCGGTCGAGTTGAAGAGCATCGGGCGAAGAGGGGAGGCGGCGATGGTCATCTGGGACACCTTCGAAGAGAGCCGGCGAGTTTGTGAGCCATATTCGCAGTTCAAATCCGCTCGCTGAACTAACTCACGGCGGAGATTAACTGCTTCGTCTTCTGTGTCGCAGCCCATTAAGATGTCGTCGACATAGACGTCCGACTCGAGGATCTTAGCCGCTGCGGTAAACCGCGATCGTTCATCGTTCGCTTGTTCGCGAAGAGTGCGTAAGGCGATAAACGAAGCTAATGACATCCCGTATGTGACAGTGTTAAGACGATAGGTAGACACGAGATTGTCTGGTAAGAACCACCATAGAATGCGTTGTAGGTCTCGGTGCTGCTTGTGAACGAGATTTTGACGGTCCATCTGGCGGATGTCGACCCTGAAGACGAGCACGGCTTGGCGGAAACGGGTGATTAGTGAGAAGATGTCAGCCTGGAGCTTAGGGCCGGTCAGAAGGTTATCGTTGAGCGATTTCCCGGAGGAGGTGTGACAGAAAGCATTAAAGGCGACGCGGATCTTGGTAGGAGGATCGTCAGGGCGATGGGCAGGATGATGAGCGGCGTAATAGGTGACAACGCCCAAAGGGCTGCGCGGATCGATCAGCTCTATCTGTTGGGTAACCTTAAAACTAATTTCCCTCAGGCAAAATTGTATATGAAATAGATTTCCTTCGTTTTAAAAATTCTTTATTCCGCCCCGTTAACCCCTTGACCGGGAAATTAATCAAACTAGGTAATGCTAATAAAGACCATTCAAAAGTAAAACGGCGAACATGGGATGATTTCTTCTTGGTGCGGGTTATTACTGCTTCGAAAATATTTGGAAGCGGCCGTCTACCGAAACGCCTACCTATCGCGCGCGCGACTTTATCACGTGATTGCCTGGCAAGGCACATTTAACTCATCACGAGCAACACACGTTATTCCCGGCCAAGGGGTTAACAATATCCCCGCTTAAAATTAAACATACATAAAACAAAATCCTCGAGACATACCAGCAATTTATGTAACAAATCCACAATATAGCACTTTCTTGGACGAGACGTTTAATGAATTTCCGGTAGTACCCGAGTAAACCAAGGAATCCCTTGATTTGTTTAACCGTTTTCGGAATTGTAAATTTTGAATCGCTTTAATTTTTTCTGGGTTCGGTTTTACTCCTTCGGGGGTAACGACGTGCCCTAAATACGCGACTTCTTTTCGTAGGAACTCCGACTTATCTAGCTGGATTTTTAAATTTGACTCTCTATGACGTTTGAATACCTCTTTTAACCGATCTACGTGTTCTTGTAAACTTAAACTAAATACTAAATATGATGATGTCGTCCATATATACAAGACACTTTTCATTTTGTATTCCCCTTAAAATGTTGTCCATTTCGCGTTCGAACGTAGCGAAGGCGTTTTTCAAACCAAAGGGCATCCCGAGGCTAAGTCTAGTGTGGTGAAATATTGTGAACGGCCTAGTTTATCAAGCAAGTCATTTATGTTAGGTTTTTGGGGACTACTAATTTTAACTAATTGGCGATGATCTGGGGCTGTATGAGGGTTGTATTATTTTCTGGTCAAGCATATCTTTAATTTAATTTTGAACTTCTATTTTATGTATGTGAGGGTACCTATATGACCTCGTATATATTGGTAATTCGTCAGACGTTTTTATGGAATGTTTAATTTTATTTGTAAATGTTAACCCTTTATTTTCCATATGAAATATGTCTGCGTACTATTTAATGAAATTAGTAATTACATTTTTTGCTTCATAAAGTTCATATGACTTGAGCGAATTTTAGAAATATCGAACTTAATTTTTTCATAGTTCATTGTATTTATATTACTTTATCATTTTCCGTCGGGTTAATTATTGTACATAAGGCTTTGCCATTTCTTACGCGCGTAACGCATTCTAGTACTTCCAGTTTATTTATTTTTGTGTGTGGAATTATCACATCACCGTTTTTTACATTCGCGACGTTAACTTGGATTATTTGTTCGGACCTTGCGGGTAGTACTATACACTTCCTATCCGTGGTTTCATGAATTTTTCCATAGTTAAGAGGAATATTGCAATTAGGCGTACTCAATATATTTTCATCGAATTTTATTATTGCTTTAACAAGCCTGAGTTTGTCCGTTCCTAACAAGACATCAAAATTTGAATGAAAGTCAAAAAGATAGACTTTTATATTCGCATTCTGCGATTTAAATAATTTATTCAGTGAAATGATTGTGCTACTATTTCCATTTGTAGTGCCATGTGAGCTGGTCACTTGGAAATGTTCCGTTTTAATATTTTTTTTAAATAATTGTTTTGCAATTTTTTGATTTATGAAAGACCGTGTACTTCCCGTATCAACTAAAAATTTTTAATTATTTTGCGGGTCAATAATATACGGTAGTTGGCTTTCTTCGTTATGTATTCCCATTAATTCGATCGGTTCGCAGCCCGATCGGTGTCGTCTAAAAAATGACTTTCTTCGTCGATATTGTATAAATGATTCGGTACGCGATTTTCCTGCGGCCTAGTATATGTAGTTTGTACTGACATTGATGTAGGTTTTTGACCTTGTACAAAATTTGGTACATTTTGATTATTAAAATTAGGGTTGTTGAACCTACCGGGATTGGTATTTCTTTCTGGACAAGAATTGTCACGATTCACGGTCGCGTTAAATGTAGGTCGTTGATAAGGCATTCTAAAGTTACGCGGAGTGTAACGAGGGGCATTATAATTATAACGTGGTTGATAATTATCCGTTTCTTTTTTGCGTTGATTTAAAGTAACACTATTAATTTTGTTCGTTAATATTTCCACCTGGAAATCGTTTGTAAGCATGTGCAATGCCGTGTTTAAATCAGAAGGGTTCTTTACCCTCATCTGCGAACTTAGGGATTCTTTAAGACATCGGAGTAACACACGTAATGCGTTATTACAGAAAAAGTTTGACACATGTTGTTGTTCTTGTACATTCGCAATATTTGTTATCACGTACGGGATTTGCAAATTTAACAATGATTGAATCCGGTTTTAAAAAGCAAAAGGGGATTCATTTTGGAATTGTTTCAAAGTTACAATTTCATAATTTAAGCTAATATCGTCGCGTTTGTCACCAAAAGAATTGAATAATGCGGTTTTTAATTGAAACTAATTTGTTATTACACTTGACGAAATATTTTTTGCCGCGTCACCTTTAATCTTTGCAATTATGCTCGACATTAAGTATTGGTTTTGGAAATCATCAGCATTTCCAGCATTATAAAATTTATTAACGAGCTTTTCGCTGATTTCAATAAATCGCGGGAGTAATTCGACTTCGCCAGTAAATTCGGGGATCAATTGGAGATATTCTGCTTTTAAAACAGCCATGTTTTTTTTTTTTATTTTGTTTACGCGTTTAACAGGGGATAGTGATCTAGAACGGAGTTTGTCTTCTTGTAATATATGACGAATAGATGAACTGTTGCTTGCGCGTTGTAATAAACTGCTTGGACTGAATTCTGAATGATGAATGAGTAGTTTTCCGAGAAATCCATGACTATAATATATGTATCGATGTTAAAAAAAACTTTTCTGTGAATCAGCTATAAAATGATGAATACTCAAATTCCATATTTCAGTTACCAATGTCTTTTTAAAATCTTCCAACTTTTCTGTGATACTACTAAGACACGCTCTACTAACCTCATTGATCCAGCATTTATAAGTGATATTTTCTTTTTCATAAGTACAGCTATCATCAATTTTTTTTATGATTTCTTGCCCGCGACATTCACTACATCTATGTAGCATACATTTAATATTATTAGTGCTACAGAACGCGATTTCAAGAAGGTGCCTGTATTTGAAATCCTTATTCCAAGAAGATGTTCTTCTTCGCAAACACAAATTGTATGGCTTCCAGGATCTCCAGCTACAATACCTTTACGAGGTCTAAGAGCAGCAAAGTAAGAAAATTTTGGTAGAATCTCGAAAGGTGATGGTAATCCTCAGTAAAATTAATGTACAGATCATGAACAGTATAAAGTAGTCACTTTTTTTGAACACATATTTTCTTCCCAGAAGATTTAACAATTTTGACGTATTTCTTTTTTCCAGGGCAAACAGGACAATTATTTTCATCCACATAATATTTTTTAATTGAATCTTGAACTTTAGCGGGTATTTTGGTGTATTGCTTTCTTTCAAAAGTTTTTGTAGCATCTGAAAATTTTAATAAAATTCTATAAAGATATTTTTTTAAATTTAATAAATATAAATAACTAACCAATATCCCGATTGCATTTCAATAATTTCCTCTACATATACTCTAAACATTTGAAAAAAATGGCAAATCGTCGAATATTTCCAATTTTGAGGCAAGAATGATAGAATTTTTATTTTTTTCAAAACTAGCTTTTTTGAATTCTCTCTGTAGATTTTGCATAATTTCTAGAAAAGGTTTATTATTTTCCAATACATTATGATATGAATCTTTTGCTATTGGTAAACTTATTTGTAGTGATGCTGATAACTTCTCTCCAAATTTACTTTTACTTTTGATCAATTTACTTTTGATCTTGACTCATAGTAGTAAATATAGAATCTGTTGAAGTTGTCGAAATATTAGATCCTTGGGAAAATTGTGATTCAGAGGAAGCGATTTCGATTGTATTATTTGATTGACGAGTCTCGTGAGGTCTACTAGTAACTTTGTCAAAAGAGAAATCGGCATCTACTTGATCATTTAGCAGGATTGAATCCACCTAAAAATGATTTGTTGTATTTAAAAAAAAAATAATCGTATATCAAATATATTTTCAAAATGTTTAAATTTTAATTTTCATGAAAAATGATGAATGAAAGAATCTTTTTGAGCATTATTTCACTATTCAAATAAACAAAAAACAAATTTTCTTATCGATGAAGAAAAAATTGAGTATGGCCAATGGTAAAAATTGTAAAAATAAAACAGAAATTTGGGAAGCATTTTTTCACCATTCGAATAGAAAAACAACAAAATTTTCTTATCTATAAAGAAAAAATTGAGTATCAAGATTTCGAAAATAAAACAGTTATTTGGGGAGCATTCTCTCACTATTCAAACACATGATAATAAAATAATATTTTGTCAAAATATAATAATAATTTAAACTTACTTGATATTTTTGTTGTTCAATAAGTGACGAAATCTTGTTTTGACATGTTTGACAATATTTATCACCTGGTATTAATTTTATCAAAGTATATTTCCATGAATCTTGACATGTCTCCATATTAATTATTCTCAAATCTGCCATGATTTTAGTTTTATGTGACTTGAATGGATTACAACAAACTTTTTTGATTAAACTATAAAATATCAAGTATTTCTGTAAATAATAATAATAATAATAATAATAATAATAATAATGTCTTTATTCACATATATACAATTTACTTATAATTAGAGAAACAAATTATAATACGTGAATCCGTAGGCGGGATTCAGTTGAGATCTAAGTAGATTTCGAACTGTTCTTCCATCCAAACCTACATAATTAAGAACAAAATTTGAGTTGTTACTGGGTAACGTTAATTGATATTATAATTAAACTTTAACTGTAAACGTTACAAAAAATAGAAATATAACATTATAAAATTTGTCTCACTCCATGTTAAATTAAATTACAAGTTACAAATGACACTAGCGCAGTAAGTTAAAATTAGGATTCATTTTAATTTTTATGGCGCATTTCAATTTTGAAAACGATAAGTTTTTGAGAGCTTCTGGCAAACAATTATACTCTAGATAGATATTGTAGGAAAACGATCGCTCAAAGATGGCAGTGTAATGCTTCGGCGGCGATAATAACCCTTTGAATCTAGTATTAAGATTATGAACATCATTACGAAAAGTGATTTTGTTGTATAAATAAGGGGGGTGTTTATTCACAATAATTTTATGGTAAAGGCATAATGCCTGTGCTCTTCGTCGGTCCACCATTTAGATTCACCGATTTTATGGGAGATTCTTTCGAATTTACGCACACCATAAATGTATCTGAGACAAGCATTTTGGACTTTTTGTATCCGGGTTGAGGTGTTTTTATCAATGGCAGAGTGATATAGGGTAGAGCAGTAGTTGAAATTAGATAAGACAAATGAATCACATAGTAAGATCTTAGTATCTATGGGGAGATATGACCGATGCGGATATAGTTTTTTTAAGTTTAAATATGCAGAGGTAATACATTTATTAATATGAACCTTGTATCTAAACGTAATATCCAAAACCACTCCTAGATGCCTAGCTTGACTTACAAAGGGCACAATTTTATTATTAATATTAATGGTAATTTTGTCTTTTAGATCAGTGACAGTCTTGTTTTTGCCAAATAGAAGAAATTGTGATTTTGATGGGTTTAAATTTAGATCAAGAATTTCAGAAAACTCACAGATTCTTTTGATGTCCGAGTTTAAACGAGCTTCAGCCTCCTGATATAGGTCTGGTTCAAACGATATGTATATCTGTGTGTCATCCACATACATATGCCCTTTGCAGTGCTCAAGCTGATCTAGGGTTGAGGATGAATAGATCAGAAATAAAAGAGGGCCAAGGATGGAACCTTGCGGTACACCTTGTTTTAAGTCAGAAAAACCTGAAGAAAGTGAGTTAATTGTGACACTTTGTTTTCTGTGATTGAGATAGTTATTTATAAGATCTTAAGCACATGTTTCAAAACCCAAAGATTCAAGTATCATATTTAAAGTACTGTGGTTGACCGTGTCGAAGGCCTTTGAGTAATCGAGAAGTACAAGTGCAGTGGCCATACCTGTGTCAGTAGCCCTTAGTATGTCGTCCGTTAAACATAGTAAGGTTGTCTCGCAACTGTGACCAGTTCTAAATCCAGATTGATGAACAGGTAATAGTTGATTTTCATTTACGAACTTGCGCAGTTGGTCACTTAGACATTTCTCGAAGACTTTAGATAACGCAGGTAAAATACTTATCGGTCGTAGATGTTTGGGCTCAGTAGGATTGTTAATTTTGGGTACAGGTTTGATTAGCGCCATTTTCCAACAGTCCGGAAAGAATGATTCAATAATACAGGAGTTTATAATGTGTAAAATAAATGGAATTATTGTGGGACAGCACATCCGAAGCATAGCAATACTAATTCCATCGTGACCAACACAGTTGGATTTAATTTTACTTAAATAATCAATACACGTATGTTCATCAATTAGATGAAAGTAGAATTTAGTTTGGTGAGGATTTTGTAAGTTAGAGAAGCAGTTTGAAGCATATGTAGAGTTACTTACATTAGTCGCTGGGATACTATCAATAAAATATTTATTTATAAGTTCAGGATCAGCTAGATTATCGGGTAATTTAATTTTAGTTTTTTTTGGGCTAAGATTTTGCAAATTTTTCCACAAATAAGATGCATGTTGTGATTCGATATGTGATTGATATATGTTTGTAATAGGCTCGCTTTTCATTCTTTATGGCTGCGTTGGTGAAATTTCTTATACTTTTATAATAGATCCAGTGGCTAGCAGACCCACTATTTCTGTATTTTGATTTAGCTTTGTCGCGTAGTTTCATTAAGTGTTTAATATTGCTAGTTATCCAGGGAGCCTTTGGCCTTGTGAATTTGCGATGTTTTAAAGGAGCATATTTATCAAATAAAGAAATTATATAGGAATTAAGGAGTTCAAGTTTAGAATTGATATCAGTGATATAAAAAATATTATGTAAAGGAATAGAACTTAATTCGTTTTGAAAACTATTTAGGTTTATGTTGATTAGGTCACGATAAGAGTATACTTCATCGTCCCCCGTATTAAATTCTGCATCAATAGTGGAAAAAACTGCATCATGGTCCGTGAAGTGACAATTAATGACGCCAGTATCCTTCACTCTTATTTCGCGAGAGACTAAAATGATATCAATAAGAGAGCTTGAACTGTCAGTGATTCTAGATGGTTGATTAATTACTTGAGTAAGATTGAATGTCTCTATAAAATCCATAAGTAGAGTAACAGAGATGGTTCTGGGCCAAAAATTTTCATTCTAAGTCCGAAAGTAGGTCAAGTTGTCGTTCGGTCATCTGAGGGCACTCAACCTAACCGGGTGTGCGTGCGAATTAAATTTTTATAAAAAGAAAAAAAAAATTAACCAAATGTTAATCAACTAACTTAGATAAAAATAAAAATAAGGGAAGTGACCGCTCAAGGCCTTTGGAAGCACAAAATCTATTTTTAAAATCAACTTTCTGGAATTAATTAAACTTTGGGTTGAATGACAGGCCAGGAGATGTGTGATGGTAGCGCTTTGCAACAACAAAGTGTTAATAAAAATGTTGGGTTAACTGACCGCTCAAGATAAAGTAAAAATTTCGCTTTTTTAAATCAACTTTTCAGGAATGTTTGAGGTTAAGAACCTTGAGGGCAGTGCATACGTTGGGTTGAATGACTCCGTCAAGGAGATGAAATACCTGTCTGTCAAATGGCCGTTCAAGGCTACGTCCCTGTGGAAGCAAAAATATTTCGATTTTTTAAATAAACTTTTCGTTTAATGATGGATTTAATTAACTTTTAATAAAAATGTTGGGTTGAATGACCGGTTAAGGAGATGAAATACCTGTCTGAGTGCTGGGTTAAATGACCGTTCAAGGCTATCAACCTTTCAAGCAGCTTTGCAATAGGATTTATTAAAACAAAAAACAAAAAATAGGATGCATGCTGGAATATATAAATAAAATATTTATAGATGAAGCAAACACTTGATTATAAAACATGGCGGACGATACATTCGCTAAACTTAAAAGAAAATATAATTATGAGTTAACTGAAGATGAAGGTAAGTTTCAAATTTAAAATTGAATAATGTTACTTAGTGTAAACTTTTTATAGAATATAAATCGAATTATGATGGTGGAAGATGTCCAGTGTGTCTAATAAATGTGGTAAAATATGCAATGAATTGCGGGCATCTGTATTGCACATCTTGTTTAACAAAATTAACTTCTTGTGCTATTTGCCGAATGAATAAAATTTTTGTACATCGTATATATTTACCAACACATGAAAAGAACGAAGAGGATACTTTCAATTCAACTAAAAGAAAAAAGATCGAAGAATCCATGCCTGTGATGACAATTCTGACAACAAATCAAGTTACATCAGACAGTTTAAGAACATCACTTGAAGAAGAACTTATAGTTACTTATAATGAAGATCCAGTTTTTTTCGATTTGTAATTTAAAATAAATCTGAAGGTGGATATTAAAGTAATGGAGGGGATTGAAAATCTTATATAAGTAAGTCATATAGACATAAAAATAGTTAGTTCAAGATGGTTAAACTGCAAGTTGGTGCACTTCATAATTCAAAATATTATAAAGTTAGTGTTAATGGATATTTTTATGATGTTGCGGAAAGTGTGTATATGCATATGGTGAATAATTATAAAGACGCTATTTATCCAAACATAGATATATCTATAGTGTTCACTGATGATACTGAGTTATTGTTTAATCCTCATAATGATACGATTCAATATATTGGGGAATATAACGAGTACTTATTAATGCTCGAATTATATACAGAGAGTATTGTTTATTATGTATACAAGATTGATAATACATTTTATGACTTAATAAAATCCTGTTCCACATCACGAAAAACATATTTACCATATGAAACCACACCGTTGGAAGCTGACAGTTCTATTTTTTCACTAGAAGAAATTTTAAATGGAAACATGGTAAGAATATTGTTTGGCCACCCCATCATTGGAACAAGTCAAGAGCAGAATGTACAGTCTACATCAATTCAATTATCAACAACCACACAGGCAATGGAGGAAGAAGAGGAGGAGGAGGAGGAGGAGGAGGATGAATGGTAGTTGTCTTCATTCTACGTTAGTCATGGACCAACGCAATATGAATTTCTTGAAACAAGAAATAAAACACATCAACATTCGTTTAGAACTGCTACGTTTGAATATAAAACTAGTTAAGAATAAGATTCGACAATACCATAACTATAAAGTACTTGTAATGAAGTTTAATCAATTAAATATATAATAACCTGTACATTGTTTTATTTCTTACCCTACACCTAAATAAAACATATATATAAGGTAAGTATAAAGCATTTTATTTATTAACATTAACATAATTTATAATTCAAAATCACTTTTCTTGATCCACGTGTTATGTTCTGGTCCGAAACCCAACCATTTCACGTACACCATATTTCCTTTCCTTCGAAGAATTTTCTCGATTAAATGAACATCTGGATATTTTGCAGTTTGTAACTCGAACTCATAAAATCCTCCTGATATCAACTCCCCCGCTTGGTCCATTAAAATATATGTTGTTGGATTTGTCAATTTAACCTCCTGAATTTTGAAAACTTCGTTGGACCAGTTTGGTGTATATCCTTTATCAAATATTCCTCTGTATTTGCTTATACGAACTTGGTCGCCAACTTTAAATTTAGTTTTCAGTGTTGCTACTTTAACATTATTGTAGGATGTGTTCAATATACGTTTCTCGTTTGCAGAATTTACATCTGCTGGCCTCATGTTTATAGTTGAGTGTTTCATTGAGTTGTATTTCAAAACTATTTTAGGTAATAATTGTAACCACTTGTAATTTCCCTGCAAACTGAAATCTTTCCACATCATAGATTTTAAGGTTCTATTGACTCGTTCTACAATTGATGCTTTCATTGTGCTAAATGTAGAATAATGATTAATATTAAATTTATCTAGCAAACTCTTGACTTCCTTGTTATAAAATTCTTTTCCATTATCTGTTTGTAGATTTTTTGGGATAAAAGGTGGCTTTAATATTGTTTTCATAGCTTTACAAACATCTTTACTTGTTTTATTTTTTACTGGTACTGCCCAAACATATTTTGAGAAAGTATCAATTATGACTAAGATGTATCGAAATCCTCGATTAAATCGAGCATAAGGGATCATTTCAACTAAATCAGCTTGAAATAAATCATTCAAACCTTTAATAATAACTTTTCTACGTTTAAAATTCCTTCTAGCAGGTTTATGTAATTCTTCAACAATTTGTTTTTTAACACTCATAATTGAATATGTAACTACAAATGGTAAACTACTGCTCGATTGGATACTTAACCATTAATTCTACAAATGGTGTGTTATATTTACCTTTAACTTTTATAGATATTTCATCATCAAATTTTAATTTATATCCAACTAAATTTTCTCGTCCAATTTCACTATGGTTTACATATACCTGTGTATCCCCTGGATACAAATAAATGTGACTTATTTCACCAGAAGGGTAGGGTATTGGTTAAAATGTTCCACTCATTCTCGCTAGGCGGCGATAGTGCATACCGCGACTGTTCTTTCCTTTTTCAACTGCGCGGCGGAAACGCCCGAAGAGCCGCTAAAAATGACAGGTCCGCAAGAATTTGTCACCAAGCCCTCCGGCGGCCCACCCCAGAGAACTCCAGGGTGTTAATCACCCATATCGAATTTCGAGAATACCAAAAAAAGGGAAATTTACAATGAACGAGGGTTGGGTTTGATTACCTGCAACACCATTGAGGAGTGTATATGTAATAGTTTAAATAATCGCAATACTGACTATACTTATTTGATTAAATAATTAGCAATTATTAGTAAACACTCTATTTTATTTTAAATATGGATATTTATATACAGAATGGTGAAAAAGTTCAGAAAAAAATTCATAACAGCTTAGCAGGTCGATTTTTGTTCATTATTGCGCACTTTTTGACGTGCTCAAAAATATTGTGACGTTACTAGTGTTTGACGAGCAACTTTTGCAGAGCTCTTAGTGTGGATTTTGAAATTTTAACTCTTTCGTGGTGTTATTGATTGAACAAATCGCATGATTCCTCACAAGTTCTTAGCCTATCGCCATATTCCATCATCATTCATAACTATTATTTCTTGTTCAGTCAAATGCACCATTTTGAGTTAATTTTAGAAGTAAAAACGTTTTAATTTAAACTTAAACTTGTTAACATGAGTGCGTTTTTGCATTCGCAGTCGGCACGAGTCAAAGACGACCGATTGCAATCGCAAAAATTGATGCATGTGGGATATTCGGAAGAATATCGCTCGATTTTAGAAGAATGTAATGGAAGTAATATTTATGAAATTTATAAATTCAATTTTGAAGAAGTAAGCTGTGTAACTATGACATAACCAAAAAGAAACGTCAAATAATTTTATAACTAATCGGTTATTATTACAATCTCGCAACACTTTGACAAAAAAAATAATAGAAGCGAGTTACCTTAGCAATAAAAAGTTGAAACTATCAGTTTAAAATAAACTAGTCTTAGCTTTGACAGAAGTGAAAATTTGCCGTAGTGCTTATACCCGGTATTTTTAGTGTTGCATAATTTAATATTCTTTATAATACTGCAGTCAAAGATATAAGCGGGTTGTTTTTATTAATAGCTTTGACACCAGAAGAACAAGACAATTATTTTCTAAAATCACCCAGAAGTAAAATGCCACAAATGGTCTATTTGTAAGCCTGTCTCAATAAAATGCCTAAATGTAAAGAGAGCACGTGCTGTTTTTACATGCATTTACAGATTGTGACATCATTCATCATCATCGTTCTATAATAAATGTAAAATTACATTTGCTAAAAAAATTGAGGAACAAGAACATTTGGATAATTTTTCAAGACAGCAAATCAAGTTATAGATGTCATGTATCCAGCTGGTATAAGTATTCTTTCTTCCAACCGTGTTCCAAAATCTGCAGTAGATTTAAATCTATTCCAATATCAATATTTTACAAAAAAATGGTGATGTGGCCATCATGTTACTTTCTCCGACTTGATGGTATCATTTATATTTACGTTTTCATGGTTCATTTTCAATTGAAATCATATTTTAAATGTACATCGAGCGTTGCGTAAACTTGGATGAAACTGACGTTTAAAACGTCAAAATTATGAAACGGAAAAAATATACTTCAAATTCAAAAACTCGGTTTACTCAAAAACTAACGAGATTTCGAAAAAAACTTATTCTTTAGAAGTTGTTCATTTTGCTATTCTCTACAATTATTATTCACACAAATTTGCTGTAACTATCATCGTTTCATAATTATAAACCAAAAGTTAAAAAAAATTAATAAATTTTTTTCTCGAATAGCAATGATTCTATGAAAAATATTTTCAAGCAAAAGATGTTCATTTCTTTGTTGTCTTCAATGTTTGTTTAAATGTTTTTGTGATATTTTTCATATTTAAGAAAATATTGGCAAAAAACAAAAAACAGTTAAGGTAAACACCCACTTCCGGTGTACGAAATTTTACCAAAAGCTTTTCAGTTCTTCAGATTATCAAATAAGACGTATGTTGAAAGTTTCATATCAATTGCTCTATTAGTTTTTGAGATACAGCGCACACAGACAGACACATACACACACAGACACAAAAATTTTTTTTCCAGAAATTGTTGAAATGGCATCTAGGGACCCCAAAACGGATATTTCCGTAAAAAAATTTGTTGAAAAAAAATCACGATCACAATACTTTCTCGTACTTCGTAACGGAGAAAGTAAAAATACCAAAAGATTCCTATGTGCAACCAATTGAATATTTATTACCAATTGAATGGGTCAGGAATTATCAGAAATATATACAGGGTATAGTCAGTAGTCGAACAAAATAGAACATAGGATTTTCACTGTTAATTTTTTTATATTGGAATATTATCTTCCCTGATCATTTTAGAGTAAAAACCCGAAATAAATAATAAAATACAAATGATAATATTCGCGAAAATAAAGGTTGCCATGAAAATTAAAAAAAAAATTAATTTTTAATTTTTAATTTTTAATTTTTAATTTTTAATTTTTAATTTTTAATTTTTAATTTTTAATTTTTAATTTTTAATTTTTAATTTTTAATTTTTAATTTTTAATTTTTAATTTTTAATTTTTAATTTTTAATTTTTAATTTTTAATTTTTAATTTTTAATTTTTAATTTTTAATTTTTAATTTTTAATTTTTAATTTTTAATTTTTAATTTTTAATTTTTAATTTTTAAGTTCATATGTAGTGCCATCATCGTTAATTTTTATACCTTTTATGACCTGTGTAAGACGCTCCGTTAATAGCACCAATAAATTATTATTATTACTAATAAAAAAGCAGGCGAAAAGGTCCGACCGCTGTAAAACTACCCCATTAAAATTCCTATCCGGCCGAGTGTTGCGGTAAACACAGTCATGTATTTTTTTCGTTTTCCGTGCCGATGCGTTTTTAGGTGATCTCGATTATTCGTTTAAATTCCGTCTATCCCCACTGAAAATAGTCTCCAGATGTATTTTGCCAGATGTATTATTCGGCCGATGTCGGGGCGAAAGCGTAAATTGTGTCTATCTTTCTCTACTGCAGTCCTAGTAATTCCGAAAAAAACGAAAATTTGTATGTTTATTATTGCTCTTATTAATTATGCAATTTTCATGAACTTGGTCTCAGAAAAAAGCTGCTAGCATTTTCAAGGTATCTCTAACATTTTTTTTTTATATCCTGGTAGAGATATTAGCAAAAATGAGAGATGACTCATTTATTTCCATACATTACAACACATAACACTGTATTTCTCCTATATTTTTCACTCAATATTCATGAAAATATACAACGACCTATGAAATACTATGACAATTAACTATTGAAAAAAAAAATTCTATAATTGCTATATTTTTTCTGATTACTAACATAAATGTAACTTTTTTATTAATGGACAAAAATTTTTTTTTTAAACATTTATATATTGTTCATACATTTCAGAGTAACACACATTTACGACGTAAATAAATTTAAATAGCAAATGACTAAAAATTACGTTTTTCCAACAACAGAATAGAGCCTATACCCTACCGTTAAACGGAACTGAGTAAATATGAGATCCTGTTGATAATGTAGTAAATATGTTACTATTAGAAATTCCTTGAAGTGTAATATTTATTAAACCAAATAAATTAGGTTTTTTTATAGATGATATTATTTTATTTATATGAGTCGTATGTTCACTATCACGACGATAGTGCTCAATCTTTTTACCGAACTTATCAATAGTCATGTCACCTAACAAATGCCAATCTTTTCTATTTTATTCTATTATATCTGCTTCTTTCAATTCTTCTAGAATACTATTTATTTCATTAGTATGAGAATGATTTCCGGCCATCTGGGAAGCAAGTAAAAGCTGCAATCGATCCACTAGTTCGTTAGGGTCATCCCAATACACATGATCAATTGAATTATTATTATATTCCATTTGAAGTCCTTGACTTGAAAATGATCCTCCGCGAAATACAGCAGGTTGTTGAATATTGGAAAATAAAGGTTGTACAATGTGTTTATATTTATTAGACCTATTTCCTGCAATTTGCCCCTCTGGTAGATAACCGCGTCGGTGAGCATTAGTTCTATTTACAATATCTCTGTAATTTCTGGAATCTTCAGGTGTATAACCTATAGGTTCTTTTTTAAATAAAAGTTCATATAAACCTGGAGTACCTTTGTAATCGAGACCACGTATAGATATATCATTTCCGTTAAATATCAGTTCACTATTTCCTATATAGAATTTTTCAGTTTCTAAATTATGTCTAATACCGTAAAGAGTATCAAAATTATTGTCTGTATCTCGGATTTTTGCTTCTATATATATTCTAGGTAAATCATCGAAAGCATTTAAGTACATTTGAAATGTATCTTCACGTATCATATCACCTAAATATGTTGTATCTAATGTTTGTTCTATTCTTGTTTGATCTAACACAGATTCATTATCATCATAAGAATAACTTTCTGTAGGTATATTCTCAAATATTTCACTATCATCGATAAATATAGCTTGCTTTGGCGATGATACCGATTGAGGTGGTCGAAAAATTTCATCTTCAGGCAAGGCTTGAATTGTCCTATCAAAAATTTGTTTGCGTTCACTTTTGATTGGTTCCTTAAAAACTGTTGCCTCATCATTTACATGTTTTTCAAACTTTGGGCTAATGAGTTTGCTTATAGATTTTGTAATTGGTAAATATGACTCCTGTAATGAGATTTCACTAGATTTCAAATCTTCCAATTTCTTCTTAATTGATTTTCTTTTCTTTATTAGTTTACTTTTTATATCTTGTTCCTTCATGTTTGAATATACTTAAATTAAAAGGATCAACAGCTCTTGAAAAGATCTATTTAACTGAAAACAGCTTTTAATCAGGTCTGTTTATTTGAAAACAGCTAATAAATAGGTCTATTTAACTGAAAAACAGCTTTTCAACAGGTCTGTTTAACTGAAAACAGGTCTGTACTATGATATTGATAAATTTGGAATGATGAGTAAACACACACACACTATAGATTTATATAGTAACTGAAACCCTTCCTATATCGTCCATTATTAATGTCACTATCTTTATCAATTAAAATGAAATCATGCTTTTTAATCCAACACATTGAACACATTTCCTTAAACTTGTTAAATGTCATATCAGTATTTACATGATCTTCATACACATGTTTCAAGTTTGTATCATCTTGTTTAAATAAAATAATAATATTAGCATTATCTCGAATTAAATGCTTAGGAATTTTGGTATATGTTTGACACAAGTAAAATGAATCAATAGTTTTATGTCGCCCCATGCTGAAGTAATCTCGAATTGCATTCTGTTTACCACATGCCACATCATCAAAAATAAATATAGAGTTTTCCTTTGCATTTGAAGGTTCAATAACTTTTGTGTTTTCAGAAAATTCATAATAACCAACTCCTTTTATTGGTAATAATAAATTTCGTAAATATTCATATTTTGGTTGATATAAAGATTTAGAGTATATGTAAATATTTTTAAATCGAAGCCCATTTGGATCCTCAAGTAAACTGATCATAACGTTTGTTTTTCCACAATTCGATGGACCCGCAATAATACATCTAATACTTGATGGAAGTAATGAACCATGACGATGAACAATTTTATTATTATTATAATTTTCATCTATATTATTAACGTGAATCGTTTGTAGTTGTTTCACCAACTTCATTTTTATAACTACTATATTATATGAAAATATAAGTAATATAAACATTTGTTATTTAGTATTTATACCTGTAACACATATAATGAGACGATATCAAGCAGATCAGCTTAGTCCAAGACAATATTTCAAGAGGATAGGATTGGGACTTTTAAATAAAGTAATTAATAAATTACCCTTTGAGTTACATATCCCTGGCTACAAATTTTGTGGACCTGGAACGAATTTAGAGAAACGCTTAAATAGAGGTGATATCGGTATAAATAAATTAGATGAAGCTTGTAAAACACATGATATTTCCTATTCACAATTTAATGATCTAGAAAGTAGACATAAAGCTGATAAAATATTAGCTACTGAAGCAATAAAACGAATTAACGCATTTGACTCAAGTATCACTGAAAAAGCTGCAGCTTTAGGTGTTGCAGGAGCTATGAAGGCGAAAGTTAAATTAGGAATGGGTCTACGTAAGCAAAATAGGAAAAAGAAGAGTAGAGGTAAAAGAGGACGTGGGTTATCATTTCATTCAGCGGTAAAAAAGGCTCGTGCTGAACTAAAACGATTTAAACCAACTGATTTAATATCAGCATCAAAAATCGCATTGAATGCTGTTAAGGGAATTAAAAAAAGAAAACCCACGAGGATTATTCCGATTCCAAAAAGTGGTGGTTTTTTACCACTAATTCCACTTTTTGCTGGATTGAGTGCTTTGGGAGCATTAGGTGGCGGTGCTGCCGGAATTGCAAAAGCTGTTAATGATGCAAAAGCTGCTGCTGCAGATCTTAAGGAAAAACAGCGTCACAATCAAGCAATGGAAGGAATAGCTGTGGGAAAAGGATTGTTTCTGAAACCATATAAAACAGGATATGGGTTGCATTTAAAACCTTATTCAAAAAACCCTTAAAACTACCACAACGTGCTCTCACTAATATAGATTTAAGAAGGTATGCAAAGGAAATAGCTTCGTTTCGAGGTGTTTTTATGCGTGACAATTTACCTAAAAGTATAAGAGAACATGAGTGTGGTATTGTTAATTTAGATACTAATAAGGGTCAAGGAACTCATTGGGTTGCTTATATAAAAAGATTTAATAATGTGCAATATTATGATAGTTATGGTAACTTAAAACCGCCTCCAGAAATTATAAATTATTTTAATAGTGGTGGGCAAGTTAAAATTTTTTATAATCATGCAAGAATACAAAAATTTAATACTGTAGTATGTGGACACTTGTGTTTAGAATTTTTATATAAAAATATTTAATTTTTGTAACTATTTTCACTAGTGGTATGGTTGTTGCAAAATGCAGACGTTCACTCTTACTGGTACAACATCATTACTTAGAGCACATTATCATCCACCTATTGATTTAACGTCAGAGGAAAAAAGTTATAGCTTAGGCTTAATAAGTTTTGAAACTTACAATGCTATTCCAAATATTGATGAAGATAATAATAAATTTTATATTGGTGATAAAATCATTAAAATACCAACTGGTTCATATGAATTACATGATATTGATCAATTTATTAGCAATGAAATTGAGAAATTAAATAAAGAGGATGTTAATTTTAAAGCTGTTTGTCACATATCAGCTAATAATAATACTCTAAAATGTCACATAAAATGTTCAAAGTCCATTGATTTTACTAAACCACAGTCAATAAACAGTTTGTTAGGCTTTGAAAACAAAATTTTGAAAGAAAACACGTCACACATATCCGATTTACCTGTTAATATATTGAAAGTAAATAGCATACGCGTAGAATGTAACATAACCACAGGAGCATACAATAATAATGAATCAGTTCATACACTACATGAATTTTTTCCATCAGTACCACCTGGATTTAAAATTATTGAAGTTCCTCAAAATGTACTATACATGCCTATAAATACGAGAATAATCTCAGAAGTTGTGCTTAAAATAGTAGATCAAGATGGAAACGATATCAATTTTCGTAAGGAGGTCATAACGATAAGACTACATCTGAAGGGAGTCTGAGTAAAATGGTTGTACGGTACAATAAGAATTATTTAAATAAGACTGCTTCATCGCAACCACTCATTGTTAGAAAAGCTATAAAACGGTTAACACCTGAAAATCGTAAATTTCTGCAACAGCTTGGTTTAAAACTTAAAGATGACTATATTGAACGTAGGAGAAAGGGCACTTTTTGATAATTCCATTATTAATGCCGAAAAACATTCACACCTTCCATACGCGTCAACTTCATTTAATAACAATGATGAAATTAGAATTCCTATTCAACAACAGGATATTTACACTTTACCATCTGAAAGTTATATTTACATAGAGGGTCGCTTGACAAAAGAAGATAACACGATATCGGGTACTGCTAAATTTATTAATAATGGGTTTGCTCATTTATTTGAAGAGATTCGCTATGAGATCGGTGGAAAAGTTATAGATCGTGTCAGAAATCCAGGCATTACTACAACAATGAAGGGTTACGTTTCATTTAATGAGAGTGATAAAAATAAATTACGAAATGCAGGCTGGTCCATTGATACTTATAATTTAGAAGATGCATTAGGTTATTTCAATGTTTGCATTCCCTTAAAAATACTAATGGGATTTGCTGAGGATTTTAAAAAAATCTTATTGAATCTTCGTCAAGAACTTGTTTTGATTCGAAGTAATTCAGATCTTAATGCAATATATAATACTGCAGTTGATGAAAGAATTAAAGTTAATATTAACAAAATAGTTTGGCGTGTACCACATATATCTGTAGCAGATGTAGAACGTTTAACATTACTAAATTATATTGAGAAAGGTACAGATCTAGAAATCGGTTTTCGCAGTTGGGAATTACATGAATATCCTTTGCTGCAGCAGACAAAACAGCACACTTGGACTGTTAAATCTGCAACTCAAATGGAAAAACCGCGATATGTAATTATAGGTTTCCAATCTGATCGCAAAAATAAAAGCAATGGCAACGTCAGTAAATTTGATCATTGCACTCTAAAAAATTTAAAATTATTTTTAAATTCTGAAATATATCCTTATGATAACTTAAATTTAGATTTTTCCAGGTGGCAGTTTGCATCTTTGTTTGAAATGTATTCACAATTCCAAAGTTCATATTATGAAAAAGAAAACGAACCATTATTTGATCCTATAACATTTAAAAACACAGCACCGTTAGTAATGATCGATTGTTCTCGACAAAATGAAATTCTAAATTCGGGAACAGTTGACATTCGTATAGAATTTGAAACTAATGATAACATACCGGCAATAACGTCAGCTTATTGTTTAATATTACATGATAGAATTATAAAGTATAATCCATTGACGGGTACTATTAGATCGTTGTAAACTTTCAATGTGCACAGACGTGACAATGAATAGGAAAACAGTCATTCTTGATATTCAGGGGTTTCAATATAAAAACGGAGAATTTTTATGTAAAGAACTAGCATTAATCACTTTGGGTGATTGTTGTTGTAAATTTCATACACTTTTTAATTTTCCTTTAGAATTTGAATGTTTAAATAGTAACGTTAAATCACAAATCAGTTGGTTAACTAATAATATTCATGGTTTAAAATGGTTTACCGAAAATTCAATGAACTATTCAAATTTAACTTCATTTTTATTAAAATCATTAGATCTTGGCACACTTGTAATTGTTAAAGGTTTGCAAAAGAAACGCTGGTTGGAACAACAATTACCTGGAATAGAAATATTTGATATTGAGTCCCAAGGATGTCCAAAATTATCTTCTCTCGTACAGAAATTAGAATCATCAAAGCAATATCATTGTTTAAAACATAATCACAATCACTTACAGTGCGCAAAGCAGAACGTTTACGCAATTAACAATTGGATTTTACAATCATCTTCTTTACAGTACTTATATGATTTATATGGAATAGGGTACATATATACTACATAAGGTACATAAGGTACATACATGCAAGATATTTTTTTATTAAAATATTCTTGTATAAATAGATGTTGGCTACGTTCTTAGTTCAGTTAATATTCTACATCCAAAGTAGTCAATCGCAAGAAAGTAAATCATAAATAAAATACACCATGTGGATGACATACAGTAATAATAACCAGACTGGAGCAGTTGACATAAACAGCGCAGTGGAAAACCTCCAGCAGACATTTTCAAATTTAGCGTTTGATAGTTGTCAACGCCAAAACCAATTGGGCCTAGACCAGAAAGACCAGGAAGACCAAGAGAAGCTGAAACAGTTGCAGATTATGGAGGAGACTTATTATAGTGCAGCAGAAGAGTGCCAACTGTTTCTAGATAATGAAAAATGTATCCAATGTTTGTGTGCGGCGTTAATCAAACTTGGATTATCAAATTATTTAGATTTATTAGAATCATTTATGTGAAAACATATGTATATATTTTATAATAAAAAATATTATTGTGAATTATTCGTAATAAAATGTTTTATATTTTCCTTGATAATAGATAAGATAAATGTTCTTGGGGTATTAAAAACAAGAAAAAAAATAATGATTAAGTTTAATGTGTGGAAACAATAGATATTATTATCAAACAGGTAATAATTAAGCAGGTTTTATAGTGTTATTGTTATTAATAAAATTGTACCGATCAACTCTTTCCATTTACGTCCGAGAAGTAGATCAAGTTGTCGTTCAATCATCTGAGGGCATTAACCTTGACCGGTCGCGTACAATTTTAGCATCGTCATTAGTGGCGTTCAGACGTACGCGCAGCAGGGATTTCTAGTTTACTTACAAAGTAATAAATAAATATCTAGCTTAATGTGTGCGGGAACGGAAATTATCAAATTCTGTTATGAGCTTAATGTTTGATGGGAACTGAAGCAATCAGATATTTTTATAGAGTGATGCGAACATTCCCGATGGAAATAGAATTTATATGTAAAGTCATTATCAATCTAGTTAATAGTGCAGGATAGGTGTGTTAGAAGATTTGCATATAAATAAGCATGGACTCCTGCATTCCTGCACGCATAAATAAATAACTAGTTTAATGTATGGGAACTGAAATCATCCAGGGTATAGACAAAAAGTATGGTGGGAACCAAAGCAATCAGATATTTTTATTATTGAGTGATGCGAACATTCCTGATGGAAAGTAAAGTGGAGAAGTTAATAACCGAGAGTGACCACTACTTGTATATAAAAATGTTTTAGTGAGCAGGTTATAAACTGAAATGGAAATATAATTAAGTTGATCACCCACGGGCACTGCCCTATGCAATTTGCATCTTATATAAATGAGATAAGGATTCCTAATGATTATACAAAATAGTATTAAACAAGTTGTATGCATGATTAAATATCTACTTTAATGTGTTCATTTAATATTTTTTAAACAGGGTATAGACATATGGTGGGAATGCTTCGGTTCCCACCATATGCTTTTATTTTTTATAATGTTTGATTCACGTATGAATCTATTTCAAACATGTGTGGTGGTGGTGGTGGTGGGGAATAGCTACATTTTTAAGAGAGAATCTACTTTAAATATGAATTTCATTTCTAATGGATATACAAAGCTCTAAGTCTTCTACCAGCAGCAGTATCAGCAACAGCTCCAGCAACAGCTCCAGCAACAGCTCCAGCAACCGTTACAGCAATAGTAACAGCAACAGCGACAGCGGCAGCGACAGCGGCAGCGACAGCGACAGCAATAGCAACAGCAACAGCAACAGCAACAGCAACAGCAACAGCAACAGCAACAGCAACCAAATGGATATTTTAAACAAAATTGGTGGGGAGTCACAATGGGTGATAACACCCATAAGAGCGTTAACCATTGGTGAGAAATATCAATTGGAGCGTCTTCGTAAAGTGAGGACGCAACATGGCGACGCTATCCAGGCTGTGCTGCTACAGCCGAGATGTATAGTGTATTTACCGCAAAGGTTTGCGGCATTAAGTGAACAAAACATTACAGATATAAATATGAAACCTCTTTACATGGTAGTAATAAAACATGTGGGACAGACAGTAGATGTAGTATTTAGTGAAGAGTGAGTGTGGGTGATATATATATATATATATATATATATATAGATTTGTTTAACCGCGTATACAGACCCAACTTGCCATATTCCACCTACAAAGCCAGACCAAAAAAGACGTTATCAGACCCGGCTGCGGGTCTGAAAACGTTTTCTTGTGTTTATCGATTACTACAAGTGTACTTTGATTATAGACCAATTTTAGGTGGGTCCCAAAATGTGGTCGAATATCACCATTTTATACAATTTTAGTTGATGCGATTGCTCACCAGAGGTAGTCCGGTCGATCTGTATATATTATATACAATACCACCATGTCGTACCGACGATCTCATGCAGGCAGTCTGGCAACATCGTTCTCCACTTTTTTTTATCATAAAACGCGATGTGTATGATGTATTTAACTCTACGTTAGGCGCGCGAACTAGTTATAGACCAGTCTTTTAAAAACGATTATAACTCGATAATTCGCGTTATTTGTGCATGCATCCTTATAAGTAGTAATTAAAAAAACATCTCAATTTAGATTTTTAGTCACTTGAGTTTAGTGATTTTATGCAATAGTGTGATTTATTGCACTCCAAATAGCGATGGATTCTTCCCGGTCGACTGTAGACCGCGCACCTACCGTAGGGTTAAAATAAAAATGTACATACGAATCTGGCCTTACAAAATTTCTTTTTGTTTATGACCAGTGACGGCTTGTGGGGTGACTCATGGTACGGCCGAGGTAGCAGAGGTAATACATATAGGTGTGGTTACGCCGCCAGCCGTCTCTGCAACTTACCCCAATTTTGGAAATAGGATATTAAAATTATTATTTACTATTAGAATTGCTTAATTGATTTTGATTAACTTTAAGGTTGAAGGTTTTTATACAAATGATCCTATTAAAACTAATTGCGAATTTATAAGGGACTTATAGATAAGTTGACATTTCTTAGAATAAAATACAAATATTTAAGAATGATCTAAAAGGACACGGACTTTCCAATTTCTTTACTGAAAAATATCCCGTTAAATATTTGAAGTACTTTATAAAGTATGTGCATCATTATAATGTTTATTTTAAAATCACTATTTAATTTAAAATCTTGCGTAGTTCATGAATAATTGAATATACAACTATTTATAATAGTACCAATAATATATTTTCCGTTGTCTAATTAGCTTAAAATTAAATAGATATTTTATATTAGTACTGAAATTAAATCATTGTATAGTATCATATTATAATAGTTACAAACAAACTATATCTGTGATATTAATATAGACTGTGGTAACAAATTTAATTTTAAAAGGTCAGAGAAATAAAAATAAGGGATACAATAAATAGCATAAAGAACAGTAAAAGCACTGATATACAGGGTGTTGTATTGCAAAGCGAGCCATAGGGACTATGTAAAATTTGAAATGTGATAATAGTGGCTCCCCTACTAATAAACCATATGTTTGAACAAGGAACATTTCCCGATGTTTTGAAATTAGGTATATTAAAACCGATTTTTAAAAGTGGTGATACTAAAATCTTTTCAAACTACAGACCGATAATTCTCCTGAATATCTTTTCAAAAATTGCCGAGAAAATTCTTGCATCACGAATTATTGATTTTTTTAATGAGTATAAACTATGGAATGAAGCACAGCATGTTTTTTTAGGAAAAAAATCTACTTCTACGGCTCTTTTTGAATATGTGCAGACAGTAACTGCCTTGGAGAGGGGGGAAATGCCTATTGGAGTATCTCTTGACCTCTCTAAGGCGTTCGACACAGTGGATCATTCGATTCTTTTAAATAAACTTTACTCCTACGGTATACGAGGAAAGTGTCACGATTTAATAAAAACAATTTTAGAAAACCGTAGAAATAAGTCATAAATCAAAACCCAAAATATTGAATCGCAGGGGAGTGTTCTGGGACCAATACTCTTTATAATTTATGTCAATGATTTGCCAAAATGTATCTCACCTACGGAGGCGAAATTGGTAAATTATGCTGATGATATATGTGTCTTAGGGGCAGGAAAAAATATTAATGAACTTAAAGCGAGAACTTAGGTTACGATAAATAAAATCGAAAATTGGCTAAACATAAACAAACTGGTATTAAATCGAGAAAAAACAAACCTAAAAAATGGTGATGTGGCCATCATGTTACTTTCTCCGACTTTATATTTACGTTTTCATGGGTTTATTTTCAATTGAAATCATATTTTAAATGTACATCGAGCGTTGCGTAAACTCGGCTGAAACTGACGTTTAAAACGTCAAAATTATGAAAGATGGAAAAATTTTACTTCAAATGCAAAAACTAGGTTTACTCGAAAACTAACAAGATTTTGAAAAAAACTTATTCTTTAGAAGTTGTTCATTTTGGTATTCTCTATAATTATTATTGACATAAAATTGCTGTAACTATTATCGTTTCATAATTATAAACCAAAAATTAAAAAAAATTAATAAATTTTTTTCTCGAATAGCAATGATTTTATGAAAAATATTTTCAAGCAAAAGCTATTCACTTCTTTGTTTTCTTCGATGTTTGTTTAAATGTTTTTGTGATATTTTTTATATTGAAGAAAATATTGGCAAAAAACAAAAAACAGTTAAGGTAAACACCCACTTCCGGTGTACGAAATTTTACCAAAAGCTTTTCAGTTCTTCGGATTATCAAATAAAACTTATGTTCAAAGTTTCATATCAATTGCTCCATTGGTTTTTGAGATACAGCGCACACAGACAGACACACACACACACAGACACACACAGACACACACACACACACACATACACACACACACACAGACACACACACACACACACACACAGACACAAAAAAAAAATTCCAGAAATTGTTGAAATGACATCTAGGGACCCCAAAACGGATATTTCCGTAAAAAAAATTTTTGAAAAAAAATCACGATCACAATACTTTCTCGTACTTCGTAACGGAGAAAGTAAAAATTCACTTGAAAAGTGTTACATAAAAGCACTTGGCGTCACAATAGATTACCAACTACGTTGGAACGAGCATTGTTCGCAGTTAATAACCAATTGAACTCGATCGTGTATTCCATAAGGTTGCTAAAAGGAACCTTTGAAACAAAACATTTACTGCTTTTATGCCATACCAACTTCGAGTCCCAATTAAGATACGGGATAATATTCTACGGTGGCAGTCCTGCAGCAAATAATATTTTCTTACTTCAGAAAAAAGTCGTCAGAATAATTGAAACCGAATTATATAGTCTTGGTGACTATCGGCCCACAGTATGTTTCTGGCAGTTTTGCTTTTATTTTATGTACTATGTATTATTTCTTCGGTACTCTGCTTTAGTTTTATTGACGTATTTGTATTAGTTTTGTTCCATTGGATGTATTTTATGTTACAATGTATGTACAAACTATGTATAAATAAATTTGATTTTGATTTGATTTGATTTGATTAATTATGACAGAATCGGTCTTCAAATTATTTTTAAAGCTTTTTAAGCTGAATGATTTGGTACCTTACTCTATTGTTGCTGCAGGGTATTTATCGAGATAAAAACTTTACAATTATTTTGCATTGGAAACAAAGGTTTACCATGATATCATAATGGCGGATAATTAATTTCATTCTAAAAAGTTTAACTGTCCCATCTGTATGATGTTATTTATTACTTATATATACCGGGTATCTATTTAAAAACGAGCAATGCTCTATAAGTATAGACCTAAAAAAGATATAAAAAATTTCTCAAAACTGTTTCTAGGGTATGTGGGGGAATCAGTATTACCACAAAAATGACCTTCACCTTGCAACCCCTGGGGCTGTAGCCACCCCGGCTCATTTTTTTTTAATGGCAACACCCCCTCAGTGATATCTCATTAGAAAATTGCTATTTAACAATAAATAACAGTCAATTAGTCAATTATAATATTTGTTACCTTTCTTTTAATTTCACACTTAATTATTGCTAAAGTACGACGCCACGGACCAAGCGCTCGCAGTCGCGCGCCGGGTAGCGTGTTTTGTCGTACAAATTAATTTCTTTCATACTGATGTAATCAAATGACCATTGAAAAAATAGATTTTTATATGAACGAAAATGAGGCACACAATGGTATTTTGTTCAAATTTTTAAAGTGATGGCCTTGAGTAGTAAAATTACTTTTAATATTTTAATTGTTTATAATAATTAAAAATTAACAACAAAAGTAATATTAATTAACATCAGAATGAAGAATTGAATTGAATTGAATTTAATTTAATTCAGAGAGTTCCATTACCTTTAAAATAAGCTCTAACTGAGCTCCATACGACTAATAGTTTTTAGGGAGTTATAGCGATCTAAAGACATGCATAATTAGCGAGTTTTCAAAACTTTTAGTGTCTGTATTTTCAAAAATACCGACGATAAAAAATGCGAAAATACGGGTCGGCTTATTTTGTATAGGAAACGCGTACAAATTTTAGACCCAATATTTCCGTTCGATTTGTAAAATAATGCCTCATATATACATATACAGGGTGTGTATAAATGTGTCGGAACACCTGATTTCTGGCTAAATGTCTGTTTTTTCTTATTACTTTTAAAAGAAATGTTTATGGATTTATTTATTCTATTCACTGACATATTTTGATTTTCAGCAGCTACTCTCTTTCGCGAGATATGACGTCATCGGCGACACTTTTCCAGCAATTACAAAGATATGAAGTTTGATGGGTGTTTGACTTGTGGTTTTTTAAATATTAAATAAAATAATTCTACAGTGAGGTGGCTTTTTACACTGTTTCCTGATAAAAAAAACTTTCGTGTTTTTTTATGTTTTCTGTCACCGACAGATGTTATCCATGTGAAATATTAACATTGCTGTTCAATTATGTTAGTTCACCAACTGAACGTGAAATAATTACATTGTTAATGATGGCTAATTTTTGGAAATTAGCAGAAATCTCTGTAAGGTGCATGCAATATTTTTAATGCAGCATTTATTGACACAAATTACAATATTTCTAAATCAAACGTTTCAAGGGTTGTGCAAAAGCTTCAGAAAATTCACAAATTTTATTTTCCATTATTTATTTATTATTTAAAAAACCACAAGTCGTAAACCCACCAAACCCTATATCATTGTAATTGCTGAAAAGGTGTTTATTTGAAAATGTAAAAATATACAGGGTGATCCATTTAGAAAAACTGCCAATGATGTCATATCTTAAAACATTGGTTAGCAGTTAAAAATGAAAGGACGTCACTAAATGAAATAAATAAACTCATAAACATTTCCTTTAAAAGTAATAAGAAAAACACAGACGTTTAGCCAGAAATCAGGTGTTCCGACGCATTTGCCCAACCCTGTATATATTATTGTATTGACATTTTATAGATTATTTCTATTTTTGTGACTTTAAATGTATGGATTTATTTTTACAAAATACAGATTATAACAGGGTACTTACAATAAATAAAATGAAATAACAAAGAATACATTCCACATATTTGTAAATAATCTAAAAGAACACGAACTTTAAGACTTCTTCATTGAAAAAATATTCAATTTTTTTTTTTAATTTTACACATAGACTTATTTAACGTTGTCATAAGAAACCAAGAAACCATCTAAATAACCTTTTATGTACGCAATATTTCTATATCAACGAATTTTAACGACCGTTGCTATGAATAGTATACATAGCAACGGTCGTTAAATCTGCCACAGCAGACTTAAAAACAGGGCATCATTGTAGGAATAAAATAAGAATAAGAATTATTTCAGTTTATTTATCATTTTTGATAATATTAAAATTAAAAGTACAATTAGTAAAGTGTCCAGATAAATTAATCCCGTCTTCACATATTTCATTAATATTTTAATCATTGCTATTAGAAACTGTTCCAGATGATGTGGAGAGAAGGTAAACTGTAGTATTTACCGGATTTAATATTTTGTTTGCAATTTTAACTTCTGGTACTCAGATTCTTCAATATATCCTTCCACCACACTCTTTCAGCGCCATCCACCAATACTATTTTACACGTTGATCGCCACGCGGTATTCCCTTTGTGCAGCGGAGTAGTATCTAACTATATGGACTCATAAAATAGATGGCCTGAACGATTATAAACATTTAGGTTTCTTGAAATTATTTATTTCGTTATTGCATTATACTCAATACGTATTATATAGTATTTGAAGAAACTGTTGAATCACAAGAACTTTCAGCATCACAGGGTATATATTCATCTGCGGAGTCGCCTCCTCTAAAATCGTGCACCGCGTCATCGGCGAGTAAAAATTCATGTACATATAAACTTAAAACGCAAGCACTTGTTTATCGAAACATCGCACTGAAGAATGATATCTGCCAGCACACGGAACATTTAGGCAACGCCGCAAGGCTTAGGTAGGTCGGTTGAACAACAATTTTTATACAATTGGTCGCCACTTTGTAATAGCCGTGTGTTGGGCTTATTGAGGTGGATTAAATATAGTGAATCTGTATAAAAGGTGGTCTCAAGTTTGTTCAATCTTTATGGCGGGTCTAGTAAAGTCGGTTAGATACGTATATATATATATATATATATATATATATATATACCGGGTGACGCAGGGATCTGTAAAAGCCCCATAACTTATTTGCTATTTGAGATATCGACTTCTAGTTTTTTTGAACTGGTACCCACACTTATTCTACATATTTTAAAAATATGTATGCTTTTGTACAGGGTGTCCCAATATACATAACAGAACAAAGTTATGTTTTTTTAAATGGAACACCCTATATTTTATACTTTATTTTCAACCCTCTTGAGAAGCTGATAAAAATAGTATAAGATGGTATGGGTCTATTATGGACGGTTGGTTAGTTATGGGCAAATTTATGGCAAAAACATGTACACATTGAAAACATTCCACAAGCGTTCCTAGCAAAGATAGCATAATTATTTATACACTAGAAAATTTCCCACATCATAAAGAATAATACACGTCGGCTTTGGTTATCTTTTATTCAACATAGGCAAAACAATGGATAATTATTTTTTTTCAAATGGAACACCCTATATAAGTTGCCACCAATCTATGGAATTTTTAATAAGCTTTCCAATGATATATAGTTTGTATAACAAAATATTAAGGATTCTTGAGATTTATCAATAGAAACATATTTCTTTTGCCACCTTCTGCTGATTTTTGGATTTTCAGCCAAAACTATGCATTTTCAGGAAAAATTATAAGAGATCAAAGTTGTAGAGCGAAAAATTTTCGATCGATATAGGTCTTTTAACTTTTACGATAATGCGTGCATTGCCCGCCAGAGCGCGCAAAATCGTGACCGCATATGCATTTTAGCGTTTTCTTTTCAAATTTTTTATTAATAAATTGCACTATACTTTATTTTCCGCACCCTCTAGCGGAAAAACAGGAAATTATAGGGAAATTAAAATGGCCCATATCGATTGAAAATGTTCCGCTCTACAATTCTTAATAGAAGCAATTTTTGCCAAAAATGCAGTTTTCCCTAAAAATGCAAATTGAAAATGTATGTATCAAGTTTTGCGTTTTTCAATGGTTTTTTGCATTTTCAGCGAAAACTATGCATTTTGGGCAAAAATTACTTCTTTTAAGAGTTGTAGAGCGGAATATTTTCAATCGATGTAGGTCATTTGAACATTTCTATAATTACCCATTTTTCTGCTAGAGGACGTGGAAAATAAAGTATAGAGCAATTAATTAACAAAAAATTCGAGAAAAACGCTAAAATGCATATACGGTCACGATTTTGCGCACTCTGGCGGGCAATGCACGCATTATTGGAAAAGTCGAAAGACTTATATCGATCGAAAATTTTCCGCTCTACAACTTTGGTTTCTTATTATTTTTTCAGAAAATGCATAGTTTTCGCTGAAAATCCAAAAATGAGCAGGAGGTGACAAAAGAAAAATGTTTTTATGGATGAATCTCAAGAATCCTTAATATTTCATTATACAATTTGTACATCATTGGAAATCTTATTAAATATTCCATGAATTGGTGGCAAGATATACAGGGTGTTCCATTTGAAAAAAAAAAGTTATCCAATATTTTGCGTATGTTGACACCCTGTGTAGCAGTATGAACAAAAAATAACCAAAGCCGATTTGTATTATTCTTCATGATGTGGAAAATTCTTTAGTGTATAAAAAATGACGCTAGCTTTGCTAGGAGCGATTCTGCAATTTTTTCAATGTGTCCTTGTTTTTGCCACAAATTTGCCCATAACTAACCAATCGTTCATAATAGACCCATACTATCTTATCTATTTTTATCAGCTTCTCAAGAGGGTTGAAAATAAAATATAAAATATAGGGTGTTCCATTTAAAAAAACATAACTTTGTTATGTTATGTATATTGGGACACCCTGTATAAAAACATACATATTTTTAAAATATGTAGAATAAGTGTGGGTACCAGTTCAAGAAAACTAGAAGTCGATATCTCAAATAGCAAAAAAGTTACGGGGCTTTTACAGATCCCTGGGTCACCCGGTATATATATATTGGTTATGTCATAAGTTTGTTAAACTTATAAATTTATGACATAACGTTAAATGATAAATAAATAAATATTATATGGTGTAGGGTAATTTATATGATAAATAAATATTTAATTACTTAGTGTTGAGTAATTTTTAATCCCCCTCCTCGTCCACTCATTTTTTTAACAAGTTATATCATAGCTCTTAGTATAAATTCAGAGTTGCATCTATATTCCTACATACTATTGAAAATAGCAAGTGCATCAGCTCCTTTATAATTGCTACCATAAACTACTTTTTAAATAAAAGAGGTATGTATTATTATTTCTCTTAAATTAATTTGTTCATTCTAATAAACTACTTATTTTGTTACAGTATATAATAAACAAATATGCCGAATATTTCAGAAATTAGTGACAATTTAATCAAAACAATTTCAAAATCAATTCATTTACTTAAACATAATCATGAAGTAAAAAATTTCATTAAGCATATAAACAAAATAGTTTTTTTAGTGAGAAAAGCAATAAAAAGTCATGAATTTAAAACGCAGCAATCAAAATTGGAAGGAAACTTATCCTTACTGAAGTATTTCAAGTTAAAATTGCAACAAAAGACAGGGTCAACTCGAAAATTAATCTGGCAAGATGTTGAATCTTGTTTTCAGAGTAGAATATGTACAGGTATTATTATTAACTTACATTATAAAGACCCACGCAATTTTTTAAAAAATGCATTTAAAAGTTTCTCCATTAAAATTAAACGTAAATTAACATCATTGATAAAGGTTAATACTATATTATGTGGACAATTCATTTTACCCTCTAAAAACACAATTGAAAATAAAACATTCAGCACCAGAAATAAAATCATTGATAAGTCTACTAATTTAAAACAATGGTATCATGATAATGTTTATGATACATTATTAAATCGTTTAAGTGAATTTCAAGAGAAAGATTCAGGTTGGGCATTATTAGAAATTATGTTTATAAAAGTAAATATTAATAATTACAATCCAATTTCAGTGGGTTCTTATATTAAGTTACCTCTTCACATTCAAAATAAAAAAGCTGTAATTAATGTTAAAAATAATGATAACTTTTGTTTCCTGTGGGCTGTCACGTCTGCACTTTATCCTGCACAATCACATTCATATAGGATTAAATCATGCCCTCACTTCAGTACAATTCTCAAATATAATAATATTAGTTTTCCAATAGGTCTAAACGATATAACAAAATTTGAGGAGTTAAATGATTTAAATATTAATGTTTACACATTAGATGGTACAAAACAAGATGTTGTTGTACCGATTAAATTAAGTAATAATCAATCAAAACGTGTTATTGATTTACTGTTAATTACTTCAGGTGAAATAAATCATTTTGCTTGGATAAAAAATTTATCAAGACTAGTAACAAGGCAAATAACGAAAAGACAAAATAAACTATATTTTTGTAAGAGATATTTAAATTCTTTTTCTACGAGTGTTATATTAAAAAATCATGAAGATAATTGTACGATTTCTGGTAAATTAGAGTTGCCATCAGAGAATGATAAATATATAAAATTTAAAAATTTCAATTATAAGGAAAAGGTTCCCTTTGTTGTATATGCAGATTTTGAATGTATTTTAGAAAAAACAGAGAACAATGATGGTGAATATCAAAAACATATACCAATGAGCAGTGCATATTATTTACAATGTTCCTACGATGAGTCATTATCAAAATTTAATTTATATAGAGGTAGTGACTAGGGGTGTTCGATTATGGAAATGAATAATCGATTTTCGATTATTTTTAATTATCGATTATATCGATTAATCGAATTGATCGATTAATCGATAATCGAAATTATCGATTAATCGATAATCGAAATTATCGATTAATCGATAATCGAAATTATCGATTAATCGAAATTATCGGTTAATCGAAATTATCGATTAATCGATTAATCAAAATAAAATTATCGATTAATCGATTAATCGATTAATCAAAATAAAATTATCGATTAATCGATTAATCTATTAATGAAAAATCAAATTATCGATTAATCGATTAATTGAATATTTCTCGAGTAATAATCAAAACATCAAAGTTTTGCACAACCTTGTGAATACTGGTTTTCAATCTAATTCATGTAAATTGGAAGCTGTAATCAATTCGACTGAATTAGGACATTATCACATATAACATCCGTAGTGCTTCAAATATTACGGATCATTTTTTGCGAGTGCTTTGCGCTCATAATCACGAGGCACGAGACGAAGACAAGAACCGATTACAATGGTAAAAATGCACAAGCAAAAAATTATCCAGCACGCGGGATATTCGGAAGACTATCGCACAATTTTAAATTAATGTAACAGACGTAATATAATAATGTCGCAATGCTTTTTGATTATTGATTAGGAATCAGTTTAAAATAGTCTTGGCTTTGACAGAAGTTAAATTTAGGACTTCTGCGTATACTCAGCAATGTTCATATTGTGTTCATCAGCAACTTATGATACTGTTGAAAGCAAATTTAAGGGATACAAAATTCAAGCATTTCCCAAGCATTGAAAAATATATCCAGACCAACAAACAATGATTTGCTTTAACCCAAGCAACATTCTTGAAATTAAAGTTGCTGAGAAGAGAAAAATTCAATAGAAAATTTGAAGATTTTGGTAAGATTGAAAATATTGCACTATCTTTTTCAAATGTTTTTCAATAACATATCAACATAGAAGGAATTGTAAGTCAAATCTCTACAATAGTTGATGCAAATCAGAATTGATAGAAATGGAAATAATCAAACTTCAAATTTATTTGTATTTGAAATACAAAAATTGTTTTAGGAAATACCCTAAAGAGAAATACCCAATCTTGACAAATGTCTTGCTTTGGCTCGATTTATTTGGCGGAATCCTCATTTTCTGACGAGTATTCCAGAATTAAAAATAAGAAATTCTTTAACTAATAACTATTTAATTATCCGATCAGTGTCTATAAATATCTCTTTTATCGGATGATCCCGCCTTTGAAAATATTGCCAAAATGAAAGGCCAACGATCTCATTAGTATTAGTCTTATGTAAATATTTATAATGTTCCCAATTTTCTTTGTTTTTCTTATTATAAGTTCGTTTAGTCCGATAATTCAAATACATCTATTATTCAAAGGATCTAAAAAATAAATAATCTATTGATAGATTATTAAAATAATCATTAACAATAATGAATCAATTTATTATTTTCTGGACACTGGAGTCAAAATTCTGTAATTTTGATAATAATAATCTTTATTCGAATAAAAATAGACAATATTTAGAAACACGCCCTTAATATGGAGATATTAATTCATATTAATAAATTATTATAAATAATTATCACAGTATGTTAATATAAGCTCGGCATCATAAAAATGAGATTTAACCGATAGACTACAATTGTTTTTCATTGATATGCATTGCTGGTGCAGACTTTTCTTCGCAGAAAGTATAAACACCGGTGTATTTATTTATATTCACATGATTTATAACTCTATTGACATACCAAAGTGTACATTTCACACATGGTTCTTATTACTTTTTTGTCGATTAAGCAACATTAAAGTCTACGGCGGCGGCGGCCGAATCATGGGTTTCTTTAAAATCGGACGTTTTTTTCTCGGATGAAACTCGAAAACTTGTAATACGCTTCCATTAGTATTTATACCCACATATTTACAGCTTACCAATTTAATAAATGTAATGAATAAAGTGGATATGATGGCTTAATGTTAATATAACAGATTGGGCGGTTATTAAAATAATCAAATGATCGATTAATCGATTAATCAATTTATCGATTAATCGATTAATCAATTTATCGATTAATCAATTTATCGATTAATCGATTAATCAATTTATCGATTAATCGATTAATCGATTAATCGATCAATCAAATGATCGATTAATCGATTAATCAACTGATCGATTAATCGATTATTTTTTAGAATTAATCGAACTGTCGATTAATCGATTAATCGATTATTTATCGATTAATCGATTATTTTGCACAGCCCTAGTAGTGACTGTGTTTCATGGTTTGTTCAACAATTAAAGCAATTAGCTGAAGATATTGAAACTGTATTTATGGTAACAATTCCTATGGATAAACTAACGCATCAACAACAATTCGATTTTTTGGAAGCAACAAATTGTCACATATGTCAAACAACGTTTAATTTGGATGATTTGAAAGTGCATGATCACTGTCATATCACTGGAACCTACCGCGGACCTGCACATAATAGTTGTAATTTAAATTATCAAACTCACCAAACCATTCCTGTTATTTTCCATAATTTTAGTGGTTATGATGCTCATTTAATCATTAAGGAACTTGCTACTGGTTTTGATGGAAACATATCTCTTTTGCCAATTAATAAAGAAAAATATATATCTTTTTCAAAATATGTTGCAGGTTCTAGAATTATATTTAAATTTCTAGATTCTTTTAGATTTTTACCATGCGGTTTAGATAAATTAGTATCATATCTTAATCCTGCTAATAAGAAAATTATAAAGCGTTATTACAATACTGAGTTACAATTTAATTTGTTATCACGAAAGGGAGTATTTCCGTATGATTACATTGATTCATGGGAAAAATTAGATCAAATTCATTTACCAGCTAAAGCAGAGTTTTATAGCTTATTAAAAGATGAGCATATATCTGAAGAGGATTATAGACATGCAGAATTAGTTTGGAATACTTTTGATATAAAAAACTTAGGTGAATATAGTGATTTATATCTGAAAACTGATACCTTGTTATTAGCTGATGTGTTTGAAAATTTTCGAATAAATTGTATACACACTTACAATTTAGATGCTGCCCATTACTATACATTGCCTGGTTATACTTGGGATGCAATGTTAAAGTACACAGGTATTACTTTAGAATTATTAACAGACATTGATATGATTACATTTATTGAAAAGGGTATTCGTGGTGGAGTTTCACAATGCTCTAACAGATATGCAAAAGCTAATAATAAATATATGCAAAAAGATTATGATCCTAGTAAACCTGAATCATATCTAATGTACTTTGATGTAGTTAATTTGTATGGTGCGGCCATGTGTGAATATTTACCTTATAAACAGTTTGAGTGGGTTGATATAACTACATTTACAGTAACAGAATTAATGAATGTATCATCTACATCTGAAATAGGTTACATACTAGAAGTAGATTTAGAGTACCCTAGACAACTGTTTAATGCACATAAAGATTTACCATTGTGTCCTGAACATAAGCGTCCTCCAGGATCTAAATTAACAAAATTAATGACTACATTATACTCTAAAGAGAAGTATGTTATACATTACCGTAACTTACAACAGTATATAAAATTAGGTTTACAATTGAAAAAGATTTATAGAATTTTAAGATTTAAACAAAGTGCATGGCTTAAACCTTATATAGATTTAAATACAAGCTTACGAGCTAAATCCACAACAGAATTTGATAAAAATCAGTATAAATTGTTTATCAACGCTTCATTTGGAAAAACAATGGAAAACGTTAGAAAATATAAAGATGTTAAACTAGTAACCAAATGGGAAGGGCGATATGGTGCTAAATCCTTAATCTCAAAACCTAATTTTCATAGTTGTGTGATTTTTGGAGAAGATATGGTGGTGATTGAAATGAGTAGATCGAATATAAAATTTAACAAACCTATTTATGTAGGATTTTCTATATTAGATATATCTAAAACCTATTTATATGATTTTCATTATAACTACATCCATACTAAATTTACACCATTTGAAGCTAAATTATTATACACAGATACAGATTCATTAATTTACGATTTTAAAAAGGATATTTATACATTTATAAAAAGTGATATTCATAAATTTGATACATCAGATTACAGTAAAGATAATATTTATGGTATACCACAAGCTAATAAAAAAGTAATTGGTTTAATGAAAGATGAAAATTTTGGAAAAATTATGCTTGAATTTGCAGGGTTAAGATCGAAACTCTATGCATATAGACTAGAAGATAAAGAATTTAAGAAATGTAAAGGAGTTAAAAATTCAACTGTGAAAACAATTCATTTTGAGGATTATTTAAATTGTCTATTTAATTGTAACAATATATATCGCACTCAGAATTTAATTAGATCAAAGTTACATGAAATCAGTTCTATAAGACAAACTAAATTAACTCTTAATTCGTGTGATGATAAACGAAATGTATCCTATTTGAAAACAGATACATTACCTTGGGGATATACGATTGACTGAATATAAATTTTAAATGCATTCGCTGACTGTACTTCAGTTTGAGATTAGTATGCAATGGATAAACATCAATATTATCAGCTTCAATATGATATTCATTCAAAACATAAAGAGATATAATTCGATATATTAAAAATTATATTTATGAAAATAACATAGATTCAATTAAAGAATTACTAAATTTTATGTATGTGCCTGATGAAATCATAACAATACAAGTTTTAGAAAACGCAAGCAGTGATATTATAAAACTTATTTATAAGTCAAAACAAGAATTAGACTTATTTACTTCTCAAGTGTTAAAACTATTTAAACATTTTAATAAAGAAATTGAAGTGAGTGACATTGAAACTAACCTGAAGTGTTTAGACTGTAAATATTCAGATAATTATAAAATATTTCTGATACAACACATTTTACATTCAGATATAAATAATGCAACGAAGAATATGCATATTTTGAATGCATTAAAGAATTATAAAAACAGCTGGTATTTATTCGATAAGCTAATATGCGAGGGAGCTTATTATGCTAATCACCGATTATTAACAATATGTCTACATCTACTAGAGGAAGAAGAAAACAACTCATATCGATATGAACCACTTTCTAGACAGGCACATAAAGATATTGCGACATGGTTGCTAAAAAATATATCTCGGACCGAAGAAGGAAAAGATGTAGGATGGAGATCAGGTCCTGATTCCGGTATTTGGCCATCCAGCTGCCCAGAGGATTATATTCTTACATATAATTTATATAAATCTTACATGAAGCTATAAAAACAAGATGTAAATTAATATAATAGAATTATATTGTTATATGTGTTAGTGTTTCATTACTCTAAATAAATAGGATGATCAATCTCTACCCTTATTTTTATACCTTACTTTGCGATTGCGATTATTTTTTGTTTTTGTTTTAATAAATCCTATTGCAAAGTTGCTTGAAAGGTTGATAGCCTTGAACGGTCATTTAACCCAGCATTCAGACAGGTATTTCATCTCCTTAACCGGTCATTCAACCCAACATTTTTATTAAAAGTTAATTAATTCCATCATTAAACGAAAAGTTTATTTAAAAAATCGAAATATTTTTGCTTCCACAGGGACGTAGCCTTGAACGGTCATTTGACAGACAGGTATTTCATCTCCTTGACGGAGTCATTCAACCCAACGTATGCACTGCCCTCAAGGTTCTTAACCTCAAACATTCCTGAAAAGTTGATTTAAAAAAGCGAAATTTTTACTTTATCTTGAGCGGTCAGTTAACCCAACATTTTTATTAACACTTTGTTGTTGCAAAGCGCTACCATCACACATCTCCTGGCCTGTCATTCAACCCAAAGTTTAATTAATTCCAGAAAGTTGATTTTAAAAATAGATTTTGTGCTTCCAAAGGCCTTGAGCGGTCACTTCCCTTATTTTTATTTTTATCTAAGTTAGTTGATTAACATTTGGTTAATTTTTTTTTCTTTTTATAAAAATTTAATTCGCACGCACACCCGGTTAGGTTGAGTGCCCTCAGATGACCGAACGACAACTTGACCTACTTTCGGACTTAAAATGAAAATTTTTGGCCCAGAACCATCTCTGTTACTCTACTTCCATAAGCGCAGTGGTCATCGAGAGCTCAGGCCGAAGGAAATCAATATTAAAATCTCCACAACGTACAAACGAGGTTGTGTGAAGAAAACAATTGGAAAAAGAATTTTCTAGCTCATTAATGAAGTGAGTATGATCAATGTTGGGTGGCCTATATGCCGAAGCAACAGCAAATTTATTAGAGTTGGTTTTAACAAGAATCCATATCAATTCAATGTTGGGATTTACTTCTATAATTGATACATTTAATCCCTTTTTATAGTACATGCCAACCCCACCGCCTCTGGTTAGGCGGTCATTTCTTATAAAAACCTAACCGTCAATATTTAAGCGATCATTGGTTATATTAGCATTAAGCCACGTTTCGGATAAAGTTAGGATGTCAATATTATTAGAGATAATTAATTGCCGTATATTATCCAATTTAGGATAAAGAGATCTTACATTAACATGCGCAATATTAATGGTACTGATTAACATTTTATACTCAAGATATTAACAACTAGAAGTGTTTACTGCATAGTGTAAAACGGAGTATATTAATACAAAAACAATAGCGTCATAAAGTCCATCAATTCTGAATTTTAGAAGTAATTTCTCACTGTTACTTTAATCTGCTAAATTATGCAGTTTTTTTTTAATTTTGAAAATATACCCAGGTGACATTCATTTTTTGTCCATTGCTGCACATCACAATTATCAATATCTAATTCTATTCTTAAAATAATTGCACAATTTTTAATCCAATAATCTATCACAATTATTATGTAACTAATTGTTACAACTGAGAATTATAACTGCGAATTACGAGTCGTAGATGATAAATTTGACAGAGGCCAACAAATCAACAGCGCACGGTTTTTGTTTAATTTCATGGCAACAATTATTTTCGTGAAAATGATAATTTTTATTTTATCATTTTTTAGAGTTTTTATGAATGCTAAAAAATAAATAATAGCATGACTGCATGCAGGAATTTGTATTTTACAAAACATTTATACATGTTTCCTCTAAAATGATCAGGGAAGATAATATTCTAGTATAAAGAAAATAACATTGAAAATCCTATGTTCCGTTCTGTTACACTATACCCTGTATGGATATGAGTAAAGTTCTATTGCGAGAAAAATTGGAAAATTTGTATTGAGAGAAAAGCGAGAGATGAGGGGAACGAGTTGGGGAGTAAATTTCTGTTGTTGGAAGGCTGTTTCGAACAACAAACATTACAATGGTCATCTGACAATAAGGCGATGAAAATTGCAAATTCAAAATTGAATTTGAGATGGACTTTTCTTATGAAAAAATATTATTTGTTCAAGTTTGAATTTGCTTTTTTCAATATCAATTACACAATTATTAGACGTTATGTATTTTTTCTGCGAGGGTTCTTGGGAATTAGGTAGAATGTTATTTTTACAAAAATTCAACCGATATTCTCGTTGCTCTATCTTTACCGCCTCTAAAACCCGTGGTACCAAATTTTCAGGGATTCCTTGGGAACACTAGAGAAAAATATCCTCTAAATTTCAAATCAAAACATTCAGATAGAATAATGTTGCGTAGGCTTAATCATGGAAATTTTAGAAACTTATAGCAATGATCGTTTTTGGCAAATTGCTAATCTTTGAACCACTGTATCTCCGGTATCCCTTAATTCCCTGGCACAAAAATTTCAGGGGTTCTTTCGGAACATTTCAAGAGTAGTTTCTCCAAATTTCAGTTCAAAGTATTCAGGTAGAAAAAAGTTACGTGGTTTTGAACATGTCAGTTTTAGTGATTTTCGATAAAATACGTATATTTGAACCATTGTATTTCGGATGTCTCTCAATTTTTTGGCACCAAACTTTCAGAAGTTTTTCAGAAACATTCATAGAGTGTACCTATTGAATTTCAGCTGAAAATATGCATTCAAGAAAAAGTTATGTAAGTTTAAAAATTGGTATTTCGGCTATTTTCCCCAAAATAACGAACTTTGATCCGCTGTATTTTTGTTACCTCTAAATTTTTCAACATCAAACTCCCAGAGAATCTTTAAAAACATTTCCGAAGTACACTCTCAAAATTTCAACTCAAAATCTACAGAACAAAAGAAGTTACGTAGGTTTAAAAATTGGAAAATTGTAAGTTTAATATCTGGGAAGCTGAAACATACATGTTTGCACATTTTGGAAGTGATATTTATGCGATCTCAGTGGACGGTGCCGCTGAAATTCGTATTGCAACGATACGAATAATTGATTATTGAGAGAGTATGTCCAATTGTTCTATTCTACAATAATGCTGAAAGAAATCATATCTCCACGGGCAACAGAACGTAGGAAAGGTCTTCTCAATAACAATTTAATTAACAAATTAGAAACAACTTTACTTGTTGCAGAAAGCATTAGATAAATACAAGAAAACGAAATGTAGCCTGAATATATGAATATTCAATCTGTTCGTTAATCTGTTTATAGTCTTAGTAAGACTTAATTTTTTGCTTGCAGATTAACGAACAGGTTGAATATTCATATATTCAGGCTACATTTCGTTTTCTTGTATTTATCTAACAATTTAATTAGTTAAATGATTTCTCAAGATAAATGACTATTAATATTGAGGGTTGGATAACTTTGAAAATATGGAATTGCGAAAGGTATAATTCTTGAGCTGTATTTTTGAAAAATGTGCAAACATATGGGAGAGCAGAAGCCGGATGTTACCGGAAGTAAGCGCAATTTCAATATTTTAAATGCGAACCTAAGTCATGTACGGTATCTTTGGCTTTGACGTATTTTAAAGATAAACAGATAATATTTGTTGTAAATAAACGAATTAAACATTTTAAGCTTAAACTTGCTCAAAACCACAATACTAAAACAAAATAAACACAAAACATTAAAACACCAAAAGTGTTTTATAGTAAATGCTCAAAGTATCTTCCTCACTCCATTGGCATATCAAACCCTTCCAGATTTGAAAACACCATGTTTATTATTAAACAAATACAACTCTCAAATTATACATTTGATTGCGGGTAGCGTCGTTAGCAACCCACAAACAATTATAATATTATGGATTATTATTAAAATTACGAACTGGCTATAGGTAAGTATCGTCAAGTTTATAAGAAAATAAAGTTAAAACTGCCCTAAACATCAGCTGTTTTCGTGATATGTGCACATCTTTTTTTTATTTTTCAACAAGCCAACTTTAGAAAATTACCATGGCCAAATTGACAAAAGAAAACAATTGATAAAGCATTGTAAAATCTGGCCGGGATTGGTTATTTGTAAAATTAATTTGTATATTCATTACGAATATCATTTAGAAATAAATTTTTCAAACAAAAGTTGTTTCTTTTTAAAATACTTTTTTAAGAGATCCTGGTAGGGGATGTTCCATTGGAAAATGTATTACATTTGAACATATTTTTTCCCATAGCAAGCTATTAGTAAATACGCCACCATCACTAATTCGTCCCTGACTTCCGATTTCAGCAAACTTGAAACAGAAATTGCTGTCTACTAAAGCTAGTAACACAATACTGTATGTTCGTTTGTAATTATAAAATTCTGAACTACTATTATTGGGACACTGTATAGATATATGTTTTCCATCGATCGCTCCAAGGCATCGGGGAAGCTTGTTTCAGAAGCCTTTTTCTATTTCCAACCATCCTTCTGGATTAGATGGCATCTGAAAAACACAGTAGCAAAGAATGTGGATTTTTTTGGTTGGGTTTTTAAGGACTTTTTATTTTGTTATCATACTTTTACTTTATTCTTCAAATTTTTATTTAGGGCAGCACAAACTTCCGGTATTATTTTAGATATCAACTGACTAGAAACTTTAAATAAAAATGGAAGCTCTTGAAGCTGTCTCCAGTAGATAAATATCTCAGAGTATCGCTTGTCTGAACATAGTATTTTGTTTACTGATGACTTGTGAAATTTCATTCAATAAAAACTTAAAATCTATGTATGATATTCTAGTGAAATTATTAAATTCGCCAGAAGGTTCAGCAATTAGCTCAGCTAACTAAACACTCATGCTACCCCTGAAATAAATAAATAATTTATATTGTAGCAAAAATTGAACCATATAAAATTTAATCATAACTTTTACGTAAATTATTTTTACCTTGTTCTGTTCCTGTGCATGGCTGTCATCAACCATCTCCTTTTCTTCCGAGTATTCTTTTTTTTTACTTTCAAACACTTTTAAATAGTTGCAGTAGGCCGCAGAATAAAAATAAGCAGCAGCTGCTACCTTTACGACATCCATGTCGATACTGAGCCGCACAACAGTCGGACGATAGTATGGATGGAGAAGCGTTCGTTCGAACCGATCGCACAGTCCGACGATGGTATGGGTGCCGCCGCATTCGTTGGTACCGCCCGCCCGAGGCGCTCGCCCGAACTGTTCGGTCGATGGTGTAGAGGTTGCATTAGGACCTCTTCTGGACCGGCACCTGACCTTCTAGACTCAACGATTTTTTCTAATTCGCGACGGTAATTTGATCTCAACGAGTTAATTTTTTTCTTGGTTGTTTTGCATCCTTTTTCAAGTTTTTGTAAATCACAAGAAGCTTTTTTAGAGCTTCATTTCGCTTGTATTTATTCGTATAATGTTTATGGGTTTTGTCCCATAACTCTGGTAATGTTTCAAATAAAAGAATAAATTCTTTTTCCGGCTCGGTCTCAGAGGATGATGCCCTCCATGATGATCCATCGCTATCTCGGCACTGACTGACGCCAGATTGATGAAAAAACATTACACTATCAATCTGTCATCAGTTCAATCCAGATTGATAGAAATTATTCATTTATTCGAATAATCTGCGATCCACTCCATCAATACTTCAATCCGTCAATCTATAGCCATTACACGATCAATCTTCATCAATCTGGATCACAAAATTGTATTGAACTGATGCCAGATTGACCGTTAACAAACCGTCCATGTAAAAATCGTTTTCAATAATTTTACCTACTCCCACTTTGTAATTGATGAATTACCGAACTGTTTTCAATAATCGTAAGCGATCCATTACGAATATATAGAGCATATATACATGTTAAATGTTGTACATAAATGTGTAACATGTACTATTACCACTTATGTACCTCGCTATATTATATACTTATTAGCCAATTACAATTAACGTCCGCCGAGTCCCTCTGCATTCGTCTGTTCGCCTTTAAATACGAAAAGTGACAGTGACATTTAAACGTCAGATTACAACTTATTGGTTAAAGCAATAACCGGCACAATAAACTTCACGCCATGCCTTATTGGTACTTTCATCGTAATGGTTTCTTAGTAGGTTAACACTTCAGAGTGAGTACAACGATCCGTACCCTTAAATTTGTTCAATCAATGTATTGGACAATATATTATTCGACGGAAAATTGTTCGTTTGTTTAGTTGGCAGTCGTCCTACATTGCCATTAGCGGGTAATTTAATATAAATTTAAAAGTCACCTTGACAAGATTCAGTTTCAATATGTCTTTAGTTTAAGCGAATAAATGTTAGGTCGAAGGTAAAGTATAGTACATAACGCGAGTTGTAACGCAATTACGCGCTTGTGAAATTACGTTACTCGCCGCTACGCGGCTCGTACGTAATATCTTTCACTTACGCGTAATTTGCTACTTACAACTCTAGTTATGTAATATACTATTAGTTATATGTGGATCGTTACATTCTTGCGCTAATTCATTTAAACACCGCACCACTAAATATGGTACACATGTCCCATAAGTAATTGTCTGAAATTCATAAACCTTTAATGGTTGATTTTGTGCGAATCTCCCTAATATTCGCTGATAACTGTTATCTTCAGGTCTGGTTTCAATTTGGTGATACAGTTTTTTTAACATCCCCTGTGATGACAAATTGATGTATGCGAAATCGAGCTAATATATCAAACAAATCATTTTGTAACGTAGGGCCTTTTCTTAAATAATCATTTAAAGACTTTCCCGTATTTGATTTTGCGCTCGCGTCAAAAACGACCCTCAATCTGGTTGTTAAGTTATTTTCCCTCAAAATTCCGCCATGCGGCAAAAAAATAACCATTAAGGCTGAGCGCACTTTGGACACGAATTGTATCGTGCGTAAACGTATGAATACTGTTCGTACGAATTGAGTGCGCACACAAAATACGTTTTTCTCCGTCAAATAGGCAGTGACTCGGTGATATCGTGTTCATAAAGTCAAATTTGGTGCGATGAATAATCTGTATCTTCTTGATAATAATGTTCTAAACCAGAGAATGCGACGGCGTCGTCATCGTTATCGTAGAACCGAGTGGGTGCGGGACATATTTTTGAAAAGAGGTGAATTTCATCATATTATGAATGACATATATAATGACCCCAGTCTGTTTCATGGTTATATACGCATTAAGAAAGAAACTTTTGAATACATTCTTAACATTATACGATCTAATCTGACTAAATACAGTAACTTTCGCGACACAATATCACCTGAAGAACGATTAACTGTTAATATTGTTTATGCTGGAGGCTTCTACTTCGTTATACATTTTAAACATTATAATAAAACACTTTTAACTTTGTTTTCTATAACTTATATATTTATTTTTGTGACTTAAGTTTCGGTAATACAATTGCCATTAACTGTAACTTTAAGGTAAGAAAATAAAATATGTTTATGTGTTTTATATTAGTAGGTATCTTTATTTAAAAGCGATAGTCGGATATTACAAATTTGTGTTTGGATTAAATTTCAAGACATAGTGACTAACATCAGACGCTTGTTGTGTCAAGATTGTTGCAGTTGTCTTTGTGTTAAATTATTTGCTAGCATACTGTACTGATTCGAATCAGTAGAACTTTCATACAGTATCAAAGATGAAGCACAAGCACTCTGTTCATCAATAAGTACTTGTTGAAGTTTTGAACGTACAATTAATTTACGATCTTTAGGTATCTCTTTTAAAAATGGTAGGAGGCTCATTAGGAACTGTGTATCAGAATGATTCGCACTCTTCTGTAACTTCTCCTCTTCAATCCCTAATACTTTTGCATCGATTTCATCGGTCTGACGTCGTTTAACCTTCTTTTTCAATGGAGATTTAAATGTTTTTCTTGAAGTATCTTGGTCGGTTAGTTCTGAAGATGGAGCTGGGCCTGGAGAAGGCGCATAGTTGGAACTTGAATTTGTATTTGTGCTATCCTCTCCATCAGAAGTCTCATATGTGTCTGGCACGCTACCTTGAAGATCCTTTCGGGACATGGTATTTCGGAGGAACAATAAAAGGGTTAAATCCCCGATTTTTGGTTGTTGAGTTTTTTGAGTTTCTTCCCGAAAGTGTCCCGTAATCCTCGCTACTTTTTCTTTAACTCGTCAACTAAAAGAAACTCTTATTATTACAGGTATTTAGCAACTGGTTCGTCGTTTAGAACACTTGGATATTCATTTAGGATTTCAAACAATACTATTTGTGTGATTGTACATGATACTTGTAACGCTATTTGGGAAAGGCTTTCTAAAATTCATATGAAGTTTCCATTACGCGAAGGTATGGTCAATATAACTAATGACTTTTGGAGAAAATGGAGGTTTCCCAATTGTTCTGGCAGCATTGATGGAAAACATATACGAATAAACGCGCCAGCATAGAATGTTTCGTAATTACAAGTCCTTTTTCTCAATTGTATAGCAAACTATTGTGGATGCAAACAACAGATTTATTGTTAAAAACGTGGGAGCCTATGGCAAAGAAAGTGACGGTGGAATATTTTCACATTCAAATCTCTCAAGGCTATTGGAAAATGGTGCTCTCAACGCAAACCAGGAAAAAGTATTACCAGTAACTGACACAGCTTTGCCACACTTCTTAGTTGGTGACGAAGCGTACCCTTTGAAGACATATCTCATGCGGCCCTATCCCCAAAGAAATGTGGGTATCGAAGAATAAATATTTAACAAACGCTTATCAAATGCAAGACAAGTTGTTGAGAGTGCCTTTGGCATTCTGAGTAGTAAGTGGAGATTGCTATTGAAATCAATTGAAGTATAACCCAACCGTGCCGATGTTATAATAAAGTGTATATGTTTACTTCATAACATAATAATTGACAAACAGGGTATCCAGGATTTGCCTACGGAAACACCACGATCACAAAATGAAAATAGAAACAGATTCATGAATGCAGGTGAAAACAGAAGCACAACGATAGCTCAGGACATCAGAAATGCACTTAATAGTATTTTATACAACGTGTGGCTAAACAAGTGCTTTATTTTACGCGTGAGCCGTTTAGAGTACGAGCGACAGCGAGTACTCTAAAGCTCACGAGTAAAATAAAGCACTGTTTAGCCACCAGTTGTATACATAATTTTTTGCAACACCATATTCTTAAGTTGAATTTCTCTGTCCTGGGCCTTGAAATGTCGCTAGTGAACGCTGCGATTATAAATTTCGATTTAATCGAAACAAAAAACACGCCACAGTCGGCTTTTTATGTCAAACTTGTCTCTGTGTCAAACTACTTCTAATTTAATTTGTTCAGTTCAGTTCAATGAGTGAAAACTTGATTAGTAGTGATGAGGAAATGTGCGGAACTCCACCGGAGTTAAGAGAAGCAGCGGAAGCGGCGAGTTTGGAGTTGTTGCCCTCCAAATCTCGTAAGATTTATGAATAGTTACTTTTTAATTTCATAGTTATTTTTTTATTTCATAGTTATTTTTTTATTGCATAGTTATTTTGCACTATGAAAAAATGATATATTTTAGAGGCTGAAAACTATCAAATAATGACAACTTAAGGATATGGTGTTGCAAAAAAATTATTTTTGTCACAATTGATTATGTACCTACATATCTGTAGGTAATAAATAATAATTTTTAGAGAATTAAAAATTGTAAATGTATCATCCATTTAATTTACGTTTATACCAGAATCTACTTCAGAAATAATAAAAATAAGTTGAACAATGTAGCATTTAATAGAATCCCTTGCCATGAGTTTGACAAATGTCATGTTATGGAGAATAATTTTACTAGTTAAATATCAATTCACGCATTGTAATTAGTATGAACAATAATCTAAGTTACTCCAATGAAGAGAGAGTGTTCATTATTATTATTATTATTATTATTATTATTTACTCACCCGGTATTTTCATTTCTTCGGATATTTCACGCCATGCTCTACGCTGAAGGTCACGTAAGTGGTAACTTGAATCACTCTGATCCCATAAATCTACATCCACTTTTCGTACGGCAGTGAGGTAAAATCCCAACAAGATCAGATAGTTTTCGGACGTCGTAAGTAAACGCACGTATACGTACGACTAATCGCACGCAGTCTGCGCGCTCCTATAGTACTTGGTAGATCGGGATTGTTCATGCGGATTCGTACGTTTCCGCACGAATCAATTTCGTACGAAAACACATCCAAAGTGCGCTCGGCCTAACGCGTTCTGTCTGTGAGACATTGATTAACGTCATATGCCCTAATTCTATACAGGGTGTCATAGAACAAACTGCAATGCATAGCACCACGCGATAGAGGACCAAAAAAAAATTTAAAAAAATCCTATACATAAATGTCCGATCGCTTTTTATTTTCAAGTTAATTTTAATTTTTTTTTAAATAATTTTTATAAATCAAGGTTTTTATTAAATACAAAAACATTGAAACAATGTAAGGTATTAAGTTCTACAGATGTTGTTCAATTTGGTGAGCTTCTTCTTGGATGCACATTTCCAATCTTCGTATTAATGATTGACGGCATCTTTGAAATATATTTGGATTATTACGAAATGTATCAGCAGACTCTAGAATTCTGTTCCATAATTGCTTTTCAGTGTTTATTTCTACGGCATACACTTCATTTTTCATAAATCCCCAAAATAAAAAATCGAGCTGGCCATGGTATAGTTCCCCCGCGACCAATCCACCTATTTCCAAATCTTATTTAAAGATATTCCATTGCTCTACGAGAATAATGAGCTGGCGCGCTGTCATGCACACATTCTTCTTATAATATCCAATGGGACATCTATAAAGTATTCAGTTCATTTTCCAAAAAAATTCGCCTGTCAATCGTCTGGGCTATCGAAATGGACCAATTAGATAATTATCGATTATACCTGCCCACACATTAATAGAAAACCCATACTGGTGATTCCGTATTACGGTATGATGAGGGTTTTCATCGCTTCAATAATGCATATTATGTATGTTCAAAACTCCATCGCGACTAAATCCAGCTTCATCGGTAAACAAAATTAATGACAGAAAATGTTGCCCTTTACTTTGCAACCACTCGCAAAATTGTATACGCGGTAAAAAATCTTGTGCCAATAGGTGATGAGTTTTTTGTAAATGAAATGGGTGAAGAAGATGTTATTTGAGGACTTGCCTAACTGACTCATGGTTAGCATTTGGTACAGCTGCACTTATTCTTCTGGTGCTAGTTCTCGGATTATTTTCTACTATTTGCAATATAGCTTCTTCGTTTGCAACAGTACGATGAGTTCTGTGGGCCCCGGTATCAACTTTTGCTTTTTTAAAGCAGCCATCATGTCCCAAACGTCGATGCACGTTAATAAATGTTCTAACATTAGGAACTTGTCTTAATGGATATCTCTCACGATAAATCCGTTGAGCTTTGGAAATAATTGAACAAGCTTCGCCGTAACACATAATCATGTCCCTGTATTCCGCAAAAGTATAACGAGCCATTTTGAAAGCAACTATTAAAAACGATAAATAAGTGAACTAAATACGTAGATAATCAGGAACACTACAAACTTTGAACAAATTATTGCAATATTAGTTTGACATCTACTAACGTTTCGTTTCATGAAATCATTGTCTGCCCTCTTAATTTATTAATGTTATTAAAAAAAACATTAAAAGCCTGTAACTTGAAAACAAATAGAGATCGGACACTATTGTAGCGGATTTTTTTAAAATTATTTTTTGGTCCTCTATCGCGTGGTGCTATGCATTGCAGTTTGTTCTATGTCACCCTGTATATTCCGTTATTAATGCATCGTAAAGAACATTGAATTTTGGATCTCTTGTCAAACGATTTTTACAAACTGCACTAGCTTGAATATTTGACTTGACTTTACCTGTAATCGCCCAACCACATTCAGTTTCTCGTAAAGCCTAATCATCATTGTTAATTGAAATGTTCCTATTACCTAAAATTTTATGGTAATTTTCTGCACCTAATATAAGATCTATTTCATCGGGTTTATTAAATCCTGGATGTGCTAATAATATATTAGACGGAATATTACAATTTTTAACATCTACGAAATTTGCATGCATTATATTATTTATTTGTTCAATCATTAGTATCGCATTGAAATATTAAATTCATTAACTCGCGAGCCAATGTCGCTTCGACAGACTTTTTGAATTAATTGGATTAACCCCAATTCCTGCAATTGAAATTTTCGAAATGCGTTTTGAGATTCAACTTTTTAGTAAATCTTTTGGTTATTACATTAACCTCAGATCCGGGATCTAATAAAAGCATAACCCTATGATAATGCCCTTTATTGTCTACAACATCTACAATACAGGTTGCTAATAAAATTGTACCTTATTTTTTTGATTGCGTATGTAACACACTAGGTTGCGCGGATCTTTGTTCAAAGTGAAGCAGAGTGTTATGCTTTTTGGTACAATATAATCTAGTTGATCTACAATCCACGTTCATATGCCCCGGTCTTAAACAATTTGTGCATATTTTTTGTATCTAAATTTCTAATCTCTTTTTGACATCTAATTTCAAAAATGACGCTTTGATAAATTGTGTTTACACGTTTGCACACAAAACAACTAATTACCTTAAAACCAATTGAGCTTTTATTACCTATAACCTCCCTACTACTTTCTTTCGAATCATTAATTACCTCGAGCATTTGGCATTTTTTAATAAAAAATGTTTTTTGAAAATGCATTTTTGGAAATTCCGCAATTTCGTTTTCTTTTAATTTATTTTCCCATTCTTCCAGCGCAATTGGCGGTAAACGACATACTACCATAAAAACTAACATATCGTCCCAATGTTGCACTGGACGTTTTATAGATTCTATTGCACGTATATCTTGCGATACCGCATTCAATACTACCCTATATGACGATAAATTATCAACAGTAATATAACGAGTGCCTATGATTTTGCCGGCAATTATTAGCGGCAGGATCACGATTGCTTGTTGCGACGAAAATCTGCACGACTGCGAAGCAGGAGTGCCGATTTTCTAGAAGCAACAAGCAAGAGTGATCCAAACGCTAATAATTGCCTAGGAAAAATCAGTCACGAGTTAGATTCGAGAAGACAATTGGCCGAATAGAAAGTTCACACTTCATAATTTGAAAAGTTTAATTTAGTGACACCAAGTGTGAGACGTATATTAATCTGCGCCACAATAATTGTAGTAAAAATGAGCTTACCAAGATTTTGAGAAATGCCTAAGAATACCATCACTGATGAAAGCACTAGCACTTCACCCGAAAATACAAGCAGATCGAATTCAGGAGCAAACTGCTTAAAAGTCCGACAATAACTGACGTTTTATATGTTATATTTAAATGTACTAACGCGTTGCTAGGCAATACCAACATGAGGGATTATCTGATTAGATACCACCCAGGGTAAATTGCCATGCATAATATGCAGCGTCCTCTGTTACGCATCGCAATTAGAATTTTATTGGATCATCTCATCAACGTTATTCGATTTCATTGGTTAGTAAGTAAATGAGGGCAATTGTCAACAGTAATATAACGAGTGCCTATGATTTTGCCGGCAATTATTAGCGGCAGGATCACGATTTTCTAGAAGCAACAAGCAAGAGTGATCCAGACGCTAATAATTGCCTAGGAAAAATCAGTCACGAGTTAGATTCGGGAAGACAATTGGCCGAACAGAAAGTTCACACTTCATAATTTGAAAAGTTAAATTTAGTGACATCAAGTGTCAGACGTGTATTAATCTGCGGCACAATAATTGTAGTAAAAATGAGCTTACCAAGATTTTGAGAAATGCCTATGAATACTATTACTGATGAAAGCACTAACACTTCACCCGAAAATACAAACAGATCGAATTCAGTAGCAAACTGCTTAAAAGTCCGGCAATAACTGACGTTTTATATGTTATAGAAAATGAACCAACGCGTTGCTAGGCAATACCAACATGAGAGATTATCTGATTAGATACCACCCAGGGTTAATTGCCATGCATAACATAGAGCGTGGTCTGTTACGCATCGTAATTAGAATTTTATCATCTCATCAACGTTATTCGATTTCATTGGTTAATAAGTAAATGAGGGCAATTGTCCTCTAGAATCGCGGGTAAATTAAATAATTCACTCAAATGACTATGACTACTGATTATAATCCGTTTGTTTTGAAAAGTCTTTTTAAATAATTTAAAAGTACATACGCTTCATATGTGACTTCTAAACAACGAATAACTTCTGCGGTATTACCACGAAGTGCGGATTTTAAATATTAAAACTTTTGAACGTCGGTTAACGTATCGTTATTATCGATTAACGATTTAAATAAATCTTTGAATGAAAGCCATCCACGGCAATTGCCATCAAAATTTGGAATACTTATGGTGGGTAATTTAACTTGACTTGCCGAGCCACTTCCCGCATCCGAAGCCGACTCGTCGGAGGCTGCGGAACAGGGAGATACGCTTCTAATTCAAAATATTTTTTACTTAACCCTCGTATATCTACAAATTCCTTTTCAAAATCGGGATCATATACACCCGCCTCAATTTACTTGTATTCACTAATATAAAGGACCCCGCACTAATGTTATGGATTTTGGCCTCCAGTTAATTTCTCTGTAACTTTAGGAAAATATTGGTTTCGACCTCCTGATCAAATATCTCCATGGGCACAAAGCCCAAAAATCACTCCTATGGGCCCTACCGGGGGATTTTAGCCCAAAAATGATGGGGCGCGAGGAGATGACACATCGCTCAAGAAACCAGTTCCTTCGCCGGGGAGAAGGCTGAAAATAGATTTGTTCGGACGCTACGTTATCGGCCATCCGAATAGCCAAAATTTCCTCGAGAGGCCGCCAGGAATTCCCCGAGTGCGAGAAATTAATTCTTCAAAAAAACGGAACGTATTCGACTCAAAAATTAACGGCGTGAGTTTTTGTAATCGATCGATGGAACAGTCCCCGATCGATCGAGAACATGGAACTAATATCCGCGAATAATAAATTGTGTATGAACTATAACCTGTTTTCGGCCCGTCGAACAGTCCCCGTGTTCGCGTGTGTATTCCTCTTCCACCACCCGGCGTTCAGGTTTATCGCCCAAAATTCGTCGGTCGCCGTTCATCAACCCGGATCGCCATTTTGGAACGGAAATCGCCCTCGCCGCCCCCGGACGAAGCAGTCCGGCGGACCAACGTCTTTACCTTCACCCAGTGAGCCGCATGAAAAGGTAGAGTGACTTTATAATTGCGCCGCGCGTGATAAAGGTTATTTTCACCGTGAATTTTCTTTTGGAACAATCTTGTTTTGTTGTTCTTCGATATTAGGGGCTAACGCCCTAATATTTTGGTGCCGAAACCAGGGACCTTTAGATATTTTTCGCCTCCGCTCACCGTTTTTATCAATCGATAAATCGATTAATACATTGATAAATTAATTAAGAAATTAATTTATCGTTTTTTTGTATAACTATTGAATCATAAATTGATCAATACATTTACGAACAATATTCTTTTCGCCTCTGCTCGTCGTTCAATTAGTAAATTAACTCGCCGAGTTAAATAATATCATCGAACTTATTTAACGCCGGATAATTTCGTGAATTAAATAATAATTTGTTTACGAAAATAAATCACCGTTTGTTTTGATTAGATTCAGTGGCCCAATAATTGACAGATTAAATCGCCAGTATTATACAGGGTTGACAAAAAACCCGGTATACAGGGTGTTCCGGAAAAATCCCGGAAATCTTCGCTGTTCCATTCGTCTTCACCCGGCATTATACCGGGTTGTCGAAAAAAACGCTCGTATACAGGGTGTGCGAGAAAATTCTGAGAATTTCTGAGTTTTTGGTTGCTGTTCGCCGCATCATACGGAGTTATCGAAAAGCATCTCGTATACAATCGCCGACTGACAATTTTTTATCTATTCGCCAGTCAATTAATAAATTGATTGCTGAAATTCGCCAATAAATGAATAAGTTAATTGCATTGCCAATTGATTAAAACAGAAATTCGCCGCCTTTGGTTTAATTAAGCCGGGAAATTCGAAAGGCAACTTACATACGAAATTAATTCGACATCGACATGGCAGCAAAAGCTAAGCAGCAGCTCGAAGCCGCGATAGCTAAACGCGCGAAAATATTCGCCAGTGGCTCGCATATTTTGGACAAAACCCGTCCGCCTACCGCCGCGGACGTCGCCGCCCTACCGGTTTTGGAAGCGCAGATCCGCCGGTACGAAGAGAAGTTCGAGCAGATCCAGGACCTGATCAGCGACCTGAACAGCCAACTTCCGCCGGAGGATCAAGCAGCCATCACGCCGTCCGAGCTCGCCTTCGGCGACGTTGTGTGCGACATTCGGTCGAGGTGCGCTGCACTGCATCAGCTGGCCATTCCGCCTTCCAGCGCGCGCCAGTCCAGCGCTCCGTCGATGCTGCCCCGCATCACCTTGCCATCCTCCAACGGGACCTTGGAGGACTGGCCTGCATTTATCGCCTTGTTCGAGTCGCTAGTACACGAAGACGCTTCTGTCCCCGATGCCCAGAAGTTACAATACCTCAAGTCTTCTCTACAAGGCGAGGCCCTATCCACCATTGCCGACCTCGACATGCGGGCTGAGAACTACCCGCTCGCCTATCAAGCACTAAGGGCCCGCTACCACAATCCTCGGCGGCTTGCGGCCATGTACCTCGGCAACATCGTGGGATTCTCACCCATCACCTCAGCTTCCGCCTCTCAGCTGCACCGGTTCCTGGACGTGCACCAGACCGCCGTGAGCGCGCTCCGCGCGTTGCCCTTGAGGGATCTATCTGATTTTCTACTGCTGTCCCTCGCATTGAGTAATCTGGATGGCCCAACGAGGACCGCGTTTGAGCAGCAACTCGCCCCGAATCACATCCCCACCTATCAGCAGCTGTTGGAATTTATCTCCCACCGAGTGAGGATCGCTGAGCTACAGATTGCAACATCGCGACCCTCCGTAGCTACTCGCCATCAATCGCCGTCGAGACCTCGATCACCTGCTCGCCCATCATCTCGATTTTCACCTCCTGCAGCTTCTCGCCGTGGTCCGAGCCAGTCGCCAACCAGGTCTGCTGTTCTCTATCAGCGACCTAACGAGCAGAAATGCCAATTTTGCGCCGACCCGCATCACACAATCCGACAGTGCATTCGGTTAAAACATCTGTGTGCCATCGATCGACGTTCTGCGGTAGCGGGTCGTCGCCTCTGCTGGAACTGCCTTGGTGCCTTCCACATCACCGCCCACTGCCGGTCTACTGGCCACTGTCACATCTGTCATGATGCTCACCATACGCTGTTGCGTATGTCTTCTACTCGACGTCTCTCCTCCACGCCGCCACAGCAGGGCGTCCGTTCAGAGCAGCAGCCTCAGCATCCTAGGACTCGCCCCCCTGCAGCGTCTGCATCCACCTCCCGATGGCTTGGGGGCAATCCACAAGGACTTGAAGGCCGTCGCTCCTCACCTCCTGCACTCGCCATCGATCGAAATCCTCGCAGTCGTCGGCATCGTCAGCTTCGCAATGACTATCTTCGCCTCCGGCCTCCCAGCTCCCTTCCTCAACGTGCCTTGTATCTCCCCGAGGTGTACTTCTCGCCACTGCTCGAATAATCGCCTTCGACGTCACACCCATTACCTTCGAGCATTGCTGGACTCCGGTAGCAGTTCCAGCTTCATGACCACCGAGTGTGCCGGATATCTACGCCTGCCCCCCACGGCCGTGCATCGACCCCTTAGCGGTCTGGAAAATGTTACTTTACCCGCTGCTCGTCACACTGTCAGCACCACCATCAAGCACGACGGTGATCCTCCACGCCTGCCTGTGACGTTCTTCGTAATAAACCATATCACCGCTCGCACTCCCCCACAGCTATTGAGGCTGAGGAATGGCCTCACCTTCGCCACCTGAATCTTGCTGACCCGGACTTCCATCGCCCACTCCATGTCGATCTACTACTCGGGGCGGACGTCTATCCGCTACTGCACCGACCCGGTCACATGGATTCTCGTCGCCAATCGCCGAGTGCCAGTGAAAGTACCCTCGGCTGGATCCTGCTCGGACCTTACGGATATCCGCCCCCGGCTCGCCAAGTCCGCTTCCATCCTTCGGTAATCGATAACGAAAGGACATCATCGCTCCCCTATCCGATCTCCGCCGGAGATGTACAAGATGGTATGACAGTATCAGAAATGCCCGAAGACACCCGCATTGTGAGGTACCCTGCTTCGTCTTCGCTGACCCTCATGCCAGAGTCAGGTTCTCCTTCCAAATCCTGCTGCTCGTCGCTGATGATGATGACCGCGTCACCACCTGTCCTGTCTGCCCTCGATAACCACGTCGCCCTCGCCGAAGCTGTCTCTCGCCTTTGGGAGCTGGATCAAGTGACCTGCCAGCCCCGACTATCCTCTACTGAACAGCAATGTGAGGACATCTTCATAGCCACCACGACACGTAATAGCTCGGGCAGGTATTGTGTCGCGCTTCCAATGACAGATGCGCATCTAGGTCAATCCTACAATGTAGCGCTCCGCCAGTTCCATCGCCTCGAAGCCCGGCTGCACCGAGATCCGGCACTTCATGAAGCGTATCACGACTTCATGCAGGATTACCTCACTAGTCACCATATGGAACCGGTGCCTTTGGAGGAACGAGCAGCATCGGTCGCGTACTACATCCCGCATCACCCGGTTCATCGCCCTGACGACCCACCATCCAAAATACGTGTCGTATTTAATGCCTCGTGTCGTACCTCTTCCGGAAAATCCCTTAATGATATTCTGCTAATCGGCCCGAAGTTACAAGCAGATATTTCTTCGCTCCTCACTCGCTTCCGCATTGCTAAGTGTGTGTTCACTGCTGACATCTGCCAGATGTATCGCCAGATTTTGGTTCAGACTGACCACTGTGACCTTCAGCGCATCCTATGGCGGTTCTCCCCAGAAGAGCCTGTCGCCACTTATTGCCTCAAGACCGTCACCTACGGCGTCTCCTCCGCACCGTACCTTGCTCTTCGGACTCTTCAGCAACTTGCCATTGACGAGTGTCCCCGCTATCCAGCAGCCGCCAAGGTGCTCGAATCTGATGTTTATGTCGATGACATTCTCACCGGTTGTGATACTGAGGACGAAGCTATTAAGCTTCGTCAAGAGCTGATCGATCTTCTCATGGCGGGCGGGTTCGAACTTCGCAAGTGGCTGGCCAACTCGCCCACTCTTCTTGAAGGTATTCCGGAGGAGCATTGTCGTCTTCCTGCCTCAGCATACGCCTTCCCCTTGGACCGAGATCCGGTGGTTAGGTGCTTAGTCTCAAATGGGATCCCAACAGCGACAATTTCGCCTATTCCGTCCGAGTCTCCTCAGAACGCTGCACGAAACGTTCTATGTTGTCGCAAACCGCGCGGAATGCAAAATTTCTAAGGACATCTTTGCCTTTAGTGACTCCACCGTCGCTCTTTCTTGAATTGCCGGAGAATCTCATCGTTGGAAAACGTTCGTGACCAACCGAGTCGCCGGAATCCATGAGACTCTACCTTCTTCTCGGTGGCATCACGTCGCGTCCGAGGATAATCCGGCTGACTGTGCGTCGCGGGGATTGTTCCCTAGCGAATTACGAGATCATCCCTTATGGTGGACGGGACCTAGGTGGCTGCAAGACCACGTTGATCAGTGGCCAATTAGCACACTCGCTAACGTGTCTGCACCGGAGGTTGTGGAGGAAGAACGAGCACTCCCCATCCAGAGCTTACTTGCGACACCCACGCCTCTGGGATTGGAGTGTCGTTTCTCCACCCTCACCCGCCTACAGCGTGTAGTCGCTTATTGTCGCCGATTTGCTGCCAATGCGAAGACAACATCCAAAAATCGCCAGCATGGGCCTTTGACTAGCCAAGAGCTCAGTGCCGCCTTACACTCCGTACTGCTCCAAGTGCAGCTTACTTCACTAGCTGCCGAGCGCACCGAAGCGGCGAATCCTAACACCCGTTCTCGCCTGGTACGCCGCCTCGCTCTTTTCCTCGACAAGGACGGAATCCTACGCGTGGGTGGTCGCCTTTCCGCCTCTAACCTCGCCTATGATCATCGACATCCAGCATTGCTGCCCAAGGCGCACCCCTTCACGGACCTTGTCATTGATGATGCTCATGTGCGCAATCTCCACTCAGGCGCCATGGCTACTCATGCCCTCCTCCGCCAGTCATTCTGGATACTCGATGGACGGAATGTTACCCGACGTCGAATCGCCCGTTGCAACCGATGTTTCAGCTGCAAGCCTCGTCCTGTCATTCAGCCGATGGGCGCTCTACCATCCGATCGTATTAGCGCCTCCGCACCATTTCTCCGTGTTGGCATTGATTACGCCGGACCATTCAACATCACCACCGGACGCATTCGAGGGGCCCGCGTCACGAAGGCCTACATCTGTGCCTTCTTCTGTTTCACCACCAAAGCTGTGCATCTGGAACTCGCCTCTGATCTCACCACCGCCTGTTTTCTTGCCGCCTACCGCCGATTTGCCGCCCGTCGAGGTCACAGCACCGTTATCTTTAGCGCCAATGGCACTAACTTCGTCGGCGCTCACCGGGAACTCACCGAATTATCCCGCTTCCTCGCTTCTCCGAAGCATCAAACTACCATCGTCGCCAGCGCTGCCTCTGTGGGTACGGACTGGCGGTTCATCCCACCTTCTGCCCCTCACTTCGGTGGGCTATGGGAAGCTGCGGTAAAATCCACTAAGCACCATCTTCGCCGAGTCGTCGGGACACAGTTACTCTCCTACGAAGAATTCGCCACCGTTCTCACCCAAATTGAAGCGGTACTCAATTCCCGGCCACTCTGTCCATTATCTTCTGATCCGTGCGATTTTAGCGCCCTCACGCCAGGCCATTTTCTCATCCAGCGACCTCTTAACGCTGCGCCGGTCGCTGATCTTCCGCACATACCTGGCAACCGTTCCGCCCGCTAGCAATTAGTTCAACGTATTCGAAATGATTTCTGGAAGTGCTGGAAAACAGAGTACCTGCACACTTTGCAGCAGCGCTCCAAGTGGCTATCTCCAGAATCCGCCATCGCATCAGGAACCCTCGTCCTCATCAAGGAGGACAACGCGCCGCCATTACACTGGCCTCTGGGTCGAATCTCCCGCACGTTTCCCGGACGAGATGGAATTGTTCGGGTCGCAGAGGTCCACACTGCCTCGGGTGTCTACACGCGTCCACTCGTGAAACTTTGTCCTCTATCGTCACAATGATGACCGCCAGCAGTCATGGCGGGCGGGATGTTCGGACGCTACGTTATCGGCCATCCGAATAGCCAAAATTTCCTCGAGAGGCCGCCAGGAATTCCCCGAGTGCGAGAAATTAATTCTTCAAAAAACGGAACGTATTCGACTCAAAAATTAACGGCGTGAGTTTTTGTAATCGATCGATGGAACAGTCCCCGATCGATCGAGTGCATGGAACTAATCTCCGCGAATAATAAATTGTGTATGAACTATAACCTGTTTTCGGCCCGTCGAACAGACCCCGTGTTCGCGTGTGTATTCCTCTTCCACCACCCGGCGTTCAGGTTTATCGCCCAAAATTCGACGGTCGCCGTTCATCAACCCGGATCGCCGTTTTGGAACGGAAATCGCCCTCGCCGCCCCCGGACGAAGCAGTCCGGCGGACCAACGTCTTTACCTTCACCCAGTGAGCCATGAAAAGGTAGAGTGACTTTAAATATAATTGCGCCGCGCGTGATAAAGGTTATTTTCACCGTGAATTTTCTTTTGGAACAATCTTGTTTTGTTGTTCTTCGATATTAGGGGCTAACGCCTTAATAAGATTTTTGGGGCAAAAATTGTCCTCTCTTTCATATTCTGGGATCAGTTCATGGCTGCTCACCTCCTAAATACCCGAAAATGGAGTGCGAAAGGGGTAAAAACGTGAATAATAAGACATACTATAAAAACGAATGCGGACCTCGCAGTTACAGAGAAATTCACTGGGGGCCAAAATCCATAAGATTAGTGCGGGGTCCTTTAAGTTTGATCTAGATCACACCTAATCTCTTTCTTGAACCTTTAATCTTTAATGAACGCTTCTAAATTGTCGGTTAATATACGCACGCTTACGCGATAAAGTTTGAATAACTGAATGAAGTTCCGCAGAGGTTCCGCAGACATCTTAGCCATTTTGAAATCGATAGGAAATTATTGATCAGGAAATGGAAAAATAGGACTCACCCTTCCTTTCGTGGACAGTTTCTTCAGTACTCTCTGACTGCTAACTGCACGCTTATCCTTGCAAACCTCTGCTCGCGCTTGGATAACCCTTCTACGGTTACCTCTTGGAGGTAAATAGTTTTATATCTTTATGGTTAGAAGCGTCCGAAAATATAGAAATAAATGGCACAACCTCCAATTCCTTATTGATATAATCGAGACTCCATGGTGCAATAACATTTTTTATAATCGCTTCACATTTTGTTCTTCCACACGAAAATTTCTTCTCAAAAGCTTTTTGAATTAACTTTGAGGTACACTCCATGGAGTTAAAACTGTGATTATGACGTACCGTGTGAAAGGCCCACAATCCTTCTGATTTTGCGAGATCTGATTCCTTTTCACCAAATTTATCATGACGAAAATAATTAGTCAAAGGTGTAGATGTAGAAGCAATATTTATTGCTTTTTTGTGTTTTTCTGATAACAAATGTCGTATAATATCGTTTTTACCCCCATGTGCGATTGAAAAATGCCCCATACATTTATTGCAATAAACATCCGACTCTGCCATACCCTTTTGTAAAAAGGGATATTGTTTACGTATGTCATCATTAAATTTACAGGATCGTTTTGTCGGCGGCATGGTATATGTTAAGCCTGTTAAGGGCAACAGAAATTAATATTAGTTTAACCACACAGTTTATTCCAACTAATATTCCAACTTACACAACAAATTAACAACCCTAATGCACAGACACTGACAAGACTATTCTTCAAAACTTTTTTCACATGAAAATATTTTTTTTTATTTGAATGTCGAAAACATTTACTGTTTTTACAGTTGAAAGCGTACTGAGATTTTACATTCAGTGTATGCAGCACGTGCTGTTCACGAAGTGCGAGAGCCGGCGCTCGGGTATCTTCGTGTTCTTCGCCAGTCGCAGTCGCTGCATAGAAATTCCACCTTCTCGATCCCCGCAAAGCCGTGTTCGCTCTGAATTTAGGCTCACTTCGGTATTAAATTAGAATAAGTGCAATATTTCTGAATGCAGGACATGCGGGACAATTATTAAGTTTCCGGGACGAATTAAGGTATCAATAGTAAAGCGGGACATGGGTCGCTAATCCGGGACTGTCCCGCCTAATCCGGGACGGTTGGCAGCCTTACAAATAGGTGTTGCTCGATCGATTTCTGCGAGGTGAGTGTGTTATCATTTATTTTCGAGCTCCCTGTGAGCTTGTTGGGGGTAGTGTTTCTCCCTTCTCCTGGAGGGCTGTGGATGGTCAAGGTCTGTTCTCATTCGTCCTTGTAATTTCGGCGGCGTAGGAACGATAATTTGCACTGTTGCCTGCCGCTAATTTAATTACGTGGTCCCTAATCCGTTCCATCTTGCACTTTTATTGCTTCTTTGTTCGGCAGAAACGTGGCCAGCTTTCTTATATATGGTGAACATTGCACAAACCGTCCTTGCTCTCCCCAGGGTGCTTAGGTGCCTGGTGGATGATGGGCCACCCCTTGCCAGGTAAAGGTTTGCGCCCGTCGCAAGACCTTGAATGTCCTAAACGCCGATAAGTCGCGATTTGGCGGCAACAGGACCTATGATTTGGATATGGTCTTGCTTGATCTCTGCCAAGAGAAGATAGGGGATTTGAGAAGACAAAAACGAAATTCCCATGTTTACAGTGATATGGCGGATTTATTTAAACGCAGTTGTACTCCTTGTAGTAACATCTATGGAACCGATGTAAAAAATAAAATAAATAATTTTACTCGGCGATACAGGCATGGCAAGTAGTCAAGAGAGTATAACACTTAAATAAAGTTATTATTATTATAAAACTGAAAAGAAAGCAATGGGTCCATCTGGGGGCAGCCGTTCACAATGGATACATTGCGAAAAAAATCATCAAATTGTAGGCACATTGTCATGTAATGATTTGTTATTAATGAATGAAAGCCTAAATTTGTCCAATGTTAGCGACCACTTTAACTCAAATCATGGTAATTATCCTATATTATTTAACAACATATATTTTATGAACAACTAATATGTTTAGGAAGTAAATTCAATTACTGTCTTACATTTTTACATTTGAAGGTGATGTATTGTTGTATGTGGCAGATGATGATCCTGAACAGAAAAGTATGGGCCTTAATGAAATTATGGTTAGTAATAAATACATTTTATTGATAAAAAATATAATTTGATAATGGTAAAAGTAGTTTTTTTTAGCAAAAGCCGGTTTCTAGAGGATCCGGTGAATCTCAGCCAAGTTCATCTACATCACTTCCGCTAAAATCTTGTTATTCGACAAGTTATAACGGTTTTCCTTTAAAACCGTTATTTTCGCGTACAGTGGCTCTTAAGTTTGAAGGTCGGGGTTTGAAAATAAATGAGCTTTTCAATTTGGTCAGAATACCGCGGGCTCCACTTGGTTTATTATAATAATAATTATTATTATCATTATATTTATTGACCACTTAATTTACAGATTACAAAAAAGACCGTTTCAGTAAAAGGGGTCAAAAGGAAAAAGTTCAGATGAAACCCGAAGGTTTCTCGGGTCTACCACAAATTCCTATCAAATTAAAAATAAGTTAATATACATAAATTAATACGCTTACAATTCCGTACCGCAGCGCAAGGATTGCTATACAGTTGAAAAATATAAATAAAATTAATAATTAAAATTAATGAGTGGTGCTATATACTATTTCGATACATTTTACGAAATGTTTTAGTTTTCATCTCTAAAAACTTGTTTGGGAAAGTCCTGATCAGTCGCGACAGGTTGTATCTGAAGGATCTTCTGAAAATCTTGGTGTAAAACTTTGGGACGTTGATGATGCATTTGTTTCTAATATTGACGCTATGTATGTCACTTCTAGATTGAATTTTTCTGTGAAGATACACGTAGTATTATGCCTCATTTACATTCAACCACTGCCGCTGCTCCTCGCGCTGCTGTATTTACTCCCCAAAATATTTCTGTGGCCGCATCAAAGGCAGTGAGTGTTTACATAGCCCCTTCATACTTACTTCCCATTCTACCTCAGATGCAGCTTCAGCGCTCTGCTTCGTGAGTTTATGTAACTATATGAATGTTTTAAAAAGAAATAATATTGAAAACAAACGTCGTCGTCGCAAAAGGAGATGGTGGATGATATCAATTCATCGTAATAGAACGTTGTAAGTACCTGTATACATATTGTTTTTTAGATATATTTGTTTTTAAATAAGTTTGGACTATTTAGTCCAAACTTATTTAAAAGGAAAGACCTATATATAGATTGAACAACACCACGTAAACATATTTTATGTTGCAGAAGTAGTATGGACCATTTTTCAAGCAGATGACGTGTGAGTAATCTGAGGAATTTACTAATTTTCGCAGAATGTCACCTAGAGATTTCGAATTTTTGCTAACCAAAATTGAACCTATGATAAAGAAACAGACTAGACTGAGAATACCCATACCACAAAAAATACATTTGGCAATAACTTTACGATATTTAGCTACAGCCCAGTAAACACAAGGTACTGTAAAATACGTTTATTAATCGTATATATGGTGGAGAAAGCGAATATGGTTTATTGGTAACCATATAATATACGTCTATAGTACACATAGTATATACATGAGAGCCAAAACTGATTTGTTCATTTTTAATAGGAAATAACACATGAATTATTTTAAATGCAGAAATAATATAAATGACATCTTAAAAAGTAATAATGGAAGTTTTACTTTTTGAATATAGTGTGTGTTAAATGTCCGCCACCCTTCTCCACACACTCTTCTAAACGACGGACGAAATCTGCCATAACTCTTTGAAGCATATAATAATAATAATAATAATAATAATAATCTTTATTTGTTCAACCCAAAAATAAAAACAAGTGTATAAGGGATACGTAAATGAATTTGCACACATCAAAATACAGAATCATATGTACAAAATTTCACCAAATTAATCTGGGAAGACAAACCACAAGGCGAGATTCAGTTTTGGGGGAAATACCCAACTGTTCCATCTAAACCTTATAAATATAACAAGAAAAAAACTAAATAATAATAAAGTATACTAAACTAAAACTAAAAACTAATACTAATAAAAACTAATAACTAATAAAGTGCCATACATATACATATATATATATATATATATACATATATATATACCGGGTGACCCAGCGATCTGTAAAAGCCCCATAACTTATTTGCTGTTCGAGATATCGACTTCTAATTTTCATGAACTGGTACCCACATCTAGTCTACATATTTTAAAAATATGTATGTTTTTGTACAGCGTGTCTCAGTATAAATTACAGATCAAAGTTGTGTTTTTTTTAATGGAACACCCCGTATTTTATATTTTATTTTTAATCCCCTTAAGAATCTGATAAAAATAGTATAAGATACTATGGGTCTATTATGGACGATTGGTTAGTTATGGGCAAATTTGAGGCAAAAACAAGAACACATTGAAAAAATTGCAGAAGCGCCCCTAGCAAAGCTAGCGTCATTTTTTATACACTAAATAATTTTCCATATCATGAAGAATAATACGAATCGGCTTTGGTTCTTTTTTGTTCATACTGCTATACAGGGTGTCAACATACGCAAAATAATGGATAACCATTTTTTTTCAAATGGAACACCCTATATATCTTGCCACCAATGCATGGAATTTTTAATAAGCTTTCCAATGATGTACAATTTGTATAATGAAATATTAAGGATTCTTGAGATTTATCCATAAAAACATTTTTCTTTTGTCACCTCCAGCTCATTTTTGGATTTTCAGCCAAAACTATGCATTTTCTGAAAAAATAATAAGAGACCAAAGTTGTAGATCGGAAAATTTTCGATCGATATAGGTCTTTCGACTTTTCCAATAATGCGTGCATTGCCCGCCAGAGTGCGCAGAATCGTGACCGTATATGCATTTTTGCGTTTTCCTCAAATGATTTGTTAATTAATTGCAGTATACTTTATTTTCCACGCCCTCTATCGAAAAAATGGGTAATTCTAGAATAATTCAAATGACCTACATCGATTGAAAATATTCCGCTCTACAACTCTTAAAATAAGCAATCTTTGCCCAAAATGCATAGTTTTCGCTGAAAATGCAAAAAACCATTGAAAACGCAAAAATTGATACATACATTTTCAATTTGCATTTTCAGGGAAACCTATGCATTTTTGGCAAAAATTGCTTCTACTAAGAGTTGTAGAGCGGAATATTTTCAATCGATATGGGCCATTTTAATGTCCCTATAATTTCCGCTAGAGGGTGCGGAAAATAAAGTATAGTGCAATTTATTAATAAAAAATTTGAAAAAACGCTAAAATGCATATACGGTCATGATTTTGCGCGCTCTGGTGGGCAATGCACGCATTATCTTAAAATTTGAAAGACCTATATCGATCGGAAATTTTCCGTTCTACAACTTTGGTATCTTATAATTTTTCCTGAAAATGCATAGTTTTGGCTGAAAATCCAAAAATCAGCAGAAGGTGGCAAAATAAATATGTTTTTTTTGATAAATCTCAAGAATCCTTAATATTTTGTTATACAAACTGTACATCATTGGAAAGCTTATTAAAAATGCCATGTATTGGTGGCAAGATATATAGGGTGTTCCATTTGAAGAAAAATAGTTATCCATTGTTTTGCGTATGTTGACACCCTGTATAGCAGTATGAACAAACAAGAACAAAAGCAGATTTGTATTATTCTTCATGATGTGGAAAATTCTTTGGTGTATAAAAAATGACGCTAGCTTTGCCAGGAGCGCTTCTGCAATTTTTTCAATGTGTCCTTGTTTTTGCCACAAATTTGCCCATAACTAACCAACCGTCCATTATAGACCCATGGTATCTTATACTATTTTTATCAGCTACTCAAGAGGGTTGAAAATAAAGTATAAAATATAGGGTGTTCCATTTAAAAAAACATAACTTTGTTTTGTAATGTATACTGGGACACCCTGTACAAAAACATATATATTTTTAAAATATGCAGAATAAGTGTGGGTACCAGTTCAAGAAAACTAGAAGTCGATATCTCAAATAGCAAATAAGTTATGGGGCTTATACAGATCGCTGGGTCACCCGGTATATATATACATACATACACACACACATACATATAATCAAATAAAATACAATGTAATAAGAGCGAAACATTAAATGTATCAAGAAACGAAAATACAAAAATACAGAAATTAAGTAAACAAGTTTAATATTGCATACTAATTGAATTTACTTGTAATTGTGTTCAAAATTAATATTATTATTAATAATGTTATCATCAATGATGTTAAATAGCCAGTGACATTTTGAAATACCTATACCGACGTCTAAAGTTACTGATTGTTAGTACCTTAAAATGATGAGGAATAGCATTATAGACTTTATAAATTTGATATGAGAAAGAACGCTCAAAAAGTGAAGTGCGGTGTGCAGGGGGTGATAGTCGACCTTTAAATCTTGTATTTAGTGTATGAACATCCTCACGAAATTTAAGTCTATTATACAGATACGGCGGTTTTTTCAATAAAATCACTTTGTGATAGAAAGTGGCTGCACGAGTCAACCTTCTGGTTAGCATGTTGGCCCAACTCGCATCTTTTAGCTTATGAGATATTTTGTTATATTTTCGAATCCCATATATAAATCGTAGACAAGAATTTTGTACATTTTGTATGCGATTTGAAGTTATTTTATCAATGGCAGGACTATAGAGAGTTGAACAATAAGAGAAATGAGACAAAACGTATGAATTGCACAATGATATTTTTGACTTGATTGGCAGACTAAGTCGATGTGGGTACAGTTTTTTTAGATTACAGTAAGAAGTTTGGATATACTTATTAATTTGCTTTTTGTATCTAAAGGAATTATCAACGATAACACCTAGATTCTTAGCACTCTCTGAATACGGAATAGGTGTACCATTAATTACAATATTTAACTTGTTTCGTAGATCATTACATATTTTATTGTTGCCAAATAGCAGAAACATAGATTTTAAGGGGTTAAGCACCAAGTTCAAAGAACAAGAAAAGTTATAGATTCTTTGCAAATCAGAATTAACCCACGATACTGCTTCATTGAAAGAGTGGGGCAAAAAGGAAAGGTACAGTTGACTATCGTCAGCATACATATGACATTTACAATGTTGTATTTGATTTAATATTGTACAGGTATATATGGAAAATAAGAGTGGTCCGAGGACCGAACCCTGAGGGACACCTCGTTGAATATTAGCAAAAGTTGACCTGTCATTGTCAATTTCAACACATTGTCTTCGACCACGTAGATAACTGCTTAACAGCTTCCTCGCTGACTCATCCAGACCAATATAGCTGAAAATATTATCTAATATATCATAGATAACAGTATCGAACGCCTTGCTATAATCTAGTAGGATTAAAATTGATACTTCACCTTTATCAGATGCTGACATATCATCCGTTATATTGACTAGGGCGGTTTCACAGCTGTAACCATCCCTGAAACCCGACTGAGTTATAGGTAGTATGTGAGACTCCCCAACATAATTTCCTAATTGCTGTTTAATAGCCTTTTCTAAGATTTTTGATAATGTTGGAAGTATACTGATTGGCCGCAGATGACTAAGCTCAGATGGATTATTTATTTTAGCAATTGGTTTGACAATAGCATCCTTCCAAGAAACAGGAAACACTGATTCTAGTAAACACGTATTAATAATATGAGTAATGTAAGGAATTATAATAGGAAAACACATACGTATCATATTAATATTAATATTATCAGATCCCATTGATGCAGATTTAATTTCATTGAGATAGCTAAGTACATCATTATCAGTTATTAAAGTAAAGTGAAATAATCCAGCATTTGGATGCCTGTTATTTAAAAATGCAGTATTATTATTAATAATACCATTATTGATCGGTGGAATGCAGTTCTGAAAATATGTATTAATATCGTCAGCATTTCTTAAAGAATTAGGAATTTGAGGAGTTTTTTTTTTATTCCCAGGAATCGAAGATGTTTCCATAGAGTCTTTTGGTCACAGTTTTCAGTAATATAATTGTAATAAGCTCTTTTTTCATTTCTGCTTGCTGTGGTTGTATAATTACGTAAACTTTTGAAATAATTCCAGTCAGATGGTTGTTTAGTCTTTTTAAATTTTGCTTTAGCTTTGTTTCTCAAATCAATTAATAGTTTTAAATTGTCAGTTAACCACGGACAGCTGGCTTTTGATATTTTTTTTGTTGTTAAGGGAGCATGTTTGTCGAATAAATCAAGTATGCATTTATTAAGAAAGCTTACTTTATCATTAATATCAGTCATATATATAATATTACTGAAAGGAATATTTTGCAAGTCAGCATCAAACTGTACATAATCTATGCTGCGCAGGGGTCTAAATGTTTTCAAATTATTATCACAGATTGGAGAATTAAATGTGATGGCACAAAATACCGCGTCGTGGTCAGAAAAATAACAATCAACGACACATTGAGAAATCAAATTAATTGTGCGGGAAATACATATAATGTCAAGAATTGTAGATGTAGTCTCGGTTATTCGCGTTGGCTCATTTATTATTTGGATTAAATCCATACCATCCAACAAATCAGAAAGGAGGGCATATGAATTGTTGTCAGGTTTAGAGAGGTCTATATTTAAATCTCCGCAGCATACAAAATTATCAGTGAATGGAAGACAATTAATAATAGAAAGTTCAAGGTCGTTTAAATATTGCGGGATGTTAAGATGAGGGGGCCGATACAAAGATGATACTGCAAAATTATATTTACTTGTTTTTACTAAAATCCATAGTTCTTCAATGTTATTAAGCGAGGTAATTATACTAAATTTTAAAGAGTTTAAGACGTACATTCCAACACCTCCACCCCTAGTTGAACGATCTTTTCTAATAAAAGTGTAGTTATCAATATTCAAATAAACATCAGTAATATTAGGAGCCAGCCAGGTTTCAGATAGTGTTAAAATATGTATTTGCTTATTGTGTAAAAACTGTTTAACATCATTAACTTTCGGTAGCAGAGATCTTACATTTAAATGGGCAATTACAATGTCACCTACCATAAGCAGATATAAATTATGATAAAAATATTCAAAAAAATTTTAAAGTAATATTATTGCAAAGAATACGTGATAAATGAACACAAGTACAAGTTCAATGGATATATATATAAAATGAAACAAGAAAATTATTTCAAAAGAATATTGAACAAAAACAGTAAATGATAATGGAGTAGACAACCAAGATGCAAACACAAAGGTGAGCACAGTGTGCTATATGTTAAAAATTTATACATTCTCCAAGTCGAATTTATTATTGATACGCTTTATACCTCCGGCAACTTTGATGTACACATTACTGTGATTAGTAAATACGTTTTTAGTTGTAAATTTAGAAATAGCCAATTTTATGATCGCCAAACGAGTGAGTGTTAGATCTTCACGAATAACAATTCTGGTACCTTTCAGTTGTTTTTTTGCAGCGTATATCTTGTTCCTTAATTCTCTATTGTGGAGAGTTACAAGGACAGCTGAACCTACTTCACTGCACCGATCCAAATCCGCTCGTGTGATTGGAATTTTTAATTTATTATTGCACAAATTCAGGAAGGAAGTTTCTGGGGCCTTGTTGTTATCCTTGGCAATACCGAATATTCTGAGGTTGGAACACTTTTGATTCTGTTCAATCGCATCCAATTTATCCTCCATTTTGGTAATATTGGACTGAAGTGAGTTCACCTTGTCTTCTAGGATATTGAAATCACCTTTCAGATGTTCTCGTATGGATTCCAGTAAGTTGTTAATAAATAGTGGATTTGATAGGACCCTTTCCACTACTTTTTGAATTAAAACTTCATCCCTATCACTATTACTTCTTGTACTAACACCAGAAAGCATTTTGGCACTTTATATGCAGTTATTAACAAAATTATACGGTAGTATAGCACAGCGTACGAGAGCACGTCTACTCGGTGTGACTCATTCGCTCTTAATGTGGAATAGCTTCAATTTCTTGTCGGATATTTCTTTTGAGCTCCTCTATATTTCTAGGCTTACTCTTGAACACTCTACTTTTTAAATATCCCCAAAGAAAAAAGTCTGTAACAGTAATATCAGGAGATCTCGGGGGCCAATTAAAATCACCGTTTCGAGAAATTAGTCTATTCGGAAATGTCTGTCGCAGGATCTCCATACTTATTCTTGCAGTATGACAGGTCGCACCGTCTTGTTGAAAAAAGTGATTTCTTTCTTCTTCTTCAATTTGCGGTATAAAAAATGTCTGGAGCATATGTGCATACCGTTGAGAATTGACTGTAACTGTTTCGCCGTTTTCTTCAAAAAAATATGGACCGATGATTTTTGACGATGATACAGCACACCAAACAGTCACTTTTGAGGAATGGAAGGGTCTTTCATAGATTTCACACGGGTTTTCGGTAGCCCAGTATCGAAAATTCTGTTCATTTACCAAGCCATGTAAAGTAAAGTGTGCTTCGTCGCTCATGAAAAGATGTTGTGCGATATCTGCGATATCGGGTTCCTCATTGCTTAACTCCAAAAAACGTTGACAAAACTCAACACGGCTTTGTTTATCACGATCAGTTAACTTCTGCACCACTGCTATTTTGTATGGATGAAACTTCATTTTGTGCAGCATTCTGCAGATAAATTTAACGCTGCCGCATGCCGCCGAACTGATCGATTTGGGCCACGCAGAATTGATTGTCTCACCCGTTCCTCATTTTCAGGAATGCATGCAGAGCATGTTGCCCATAACTAACCAATCGTCCATAATAGACCCATACTATCTTATACTATTTTTATCAGCTTCTCAAGAGGGTTGAAAATAAAGTATAAAATATAGGGTGTTCCATTTAAAAAAAACATAACTTTGTTCTGTTATGTATATTGGGACACCCTGTACAAAAACATACGTATTTTTAAAATATGTAGAATAAGTGTGGGTACCAGTTCAAGAAAACTGGAAGTCGATATCTCAAATAGCAAACAAGTTACGGGGCTTTTACAGATCCCTGGGTCACCCGGTATATACCGAGTGTTTGGGATAAGGGGCGAACATAGGGATTTAACATGTAAAATTAAATATGTGTAATTATTTGCTCCCCTATTCATTTTAGAGAAAAATCGTAAAGGAATATTTTTTAAAGAATTAAAAACTGTAAATGTATCATCCATTTAATTTACGTTTGTACCAGCATACACCTCAGAAATAATAAAAATAAGTTTAACAATTTACCATTTAATAAAAACCCTTGCCATGACTTTAACAAATGTCATGTTATGGTGAGAATAATTTTACTAGTAAATAACTTTACTAGTGGGTACAAGCGAGCGCTTATGCCGGTTGCACCGCGTGCCGCGAGGGTTCGAATCCCAGCCCGGGCGAACGATTTCGGGATCGCGGAATATTCGCTCGGGACCATGGACATTGCATTTGTCTTTCATTATTCAGTTATTCATTTAATTTCTGATATATTACAATACAATGATTATGGCAGATGGCCTCGTAGCCGACGCCAATTTCCCGAATCATTCAATCTCCTTAACCCGCAGTTCCATCCACGTCCAAATATCAATTCACGCATTGTTATTACTATGAACAATAATATGAGTTATTCCAATGGAGAGAGGGTATTATTTATTATCAAAATATTTACAGTGGCGTCAGTTTATACAGAGTTCGTGACTTATTTTCGGTTACATTTAACAATCGATCAATTCCGTCTGTATCAACAATTTCCAAATTTGTGAAAAAGTTCGAAAATACAGCAAGTGTAGCGGCAGATGATTCAAAAGGTATTTCAATAGTCCAATTTCAACAAATATTATTTCAAACATATTAAAATTAAAGGCAAACGAACAGAAGAAGCAACGATGAATTGAATTAAAGTGGTGTCAGATTACACACAGTTCGTGATATATTTTTGGTTTTACCGTAACCAGCGGTCAACGGGAAATTTTAGAGCAAGTCCTCAAAAAGTTCTCCGTTCTGGTGTAAACAATAACCCAATCGGTTATAAAATGCATGTCTAACATTAGCCAACTGCCTATCTGTAATCAATGTGCATTCCGCAAAAATTGCTTCCCGCAAAGATTCAATATTTGGATGGTGTTTTTTGTAAATTTTGTTTTTCAAGTGACCCCACAAAAAGAAATCACATGGTGCTAAATCAGGAGATCTTGGTGGCCAGTTGATAGTGCCACCGCGACCAATCCAGCAATTGGAAAAATTAGCATTTAAATATTCCCTTACATTTAAACCATAATGGGCTGGACATCCATCATGCTGATACCATATCTCCTGATTGTCACGTGCAACTTCTTCTAACGCAGGGCCAACCTGGTTGATTAAAAGGTCTAAATAAGAATTCGAATTTAAATTTCCACATATTTCAAACGGCCCAATAATATTATTTTTAAAAATACCAGCCCAAATATTGATTTTTTTGCGGGAACTGGGTTCTAGTTCTAAGGCATATCCGCGGATTTTCTTGGGTCCAGTATCGCGTGTTCTGAGTGTTGGGCTCGTTGTTAAGTGTGAACGTGCATTCATCCGTAAAACAGATAGACTGCAAAAAGTTTCTGTCTATGTTTGATCGATCCTGCATTATCTCGCAGAATACACGCCTGCTTTCTTCATCTACTAGCAATATCTCCTGATGGCATTGATGTTTGTAGGGATAATACCCATGCATATTCAGAATCTTATACACTGAGAATGTAGACACGCTGCACTCACGAGCAATGCATCGTATGCTAGTTGTTGAATCAGCATTTATCAACCCCAAAACTCTTTCTTCCAATTCATCGTTGCTTCTTCTCTTCCGTTTGCCTGCAATGTTAATGTTTTTGAAATAATATTTGTTAAAATTGGACTATTGAAATACCTTATCCCAAACACTCGGTATATATATATATATATATATATATATATATATATATATATATATATATACCGGGTGACCCAGGGATCTGTAAAAGCCCCATAACTTATTTGCTATTTGAAATTTCGACTTCTAGTTTTCTTGAACTGGTAGCCACACTTTTTCTACATATTTTAAAAATATGTATGTTTTTGTACAGGGTGACCCAATATACATAACAGAACAGAGTTATGTTTTTTTAAATGGAACACCCTATATTTTATATTTTATTTTCAACCCTCTTGAGAAGCTGATAAAAATAGTATAAGATAGTATGGGTCTTTTATGGACGGTTGGCTAGTTATGGGCAAATTTGTGGCAAAAACATGTACACATTAAAAACATTGCAGAAGCGTTCCTAGCAAAGATAGCATCGTTATTTATACACTAAAAAAATCCCCACATCATAAAGAATAATACACATTGGCTTTGGTTCTCTTTTAATCATAGTGATATACAGGGTGTCAACATACGCAAAACAATGGATAACTATTTTTTTTCAAATGGAACACCCTATATAAGTTGCCACCAATCTATGGCATTTTTAATATGCTTTCCAATGATATACAGTTTGTATAACAAAATATTAAGGATTCTTCAGATTTATCAATAAAAACATATTTCTTTTGCCACCTTCTGCAGTTTTTTGGATTTTCAGCCAAAATTATACATTTTCATGAAAAATTATAAGAGACCAAAGTTGTAGAGCGAAAAATTTCCGATCGATGTGGGTCTTTCAACTTTTAAGATAATGCGTGCATTACACGCCAGAGCGCGCAAAATCGTGACCGTATATACATTTTAGCGTTTTTTATTAATAAATTGCATTATACTTTTTTTCCGCACCCTCTAGCGGAAAAACGGGAAATTATAGGGAAATTAAAATGGCCCATATCGATTGAAAATTTTCCGCTCTACAACTCTTAACAGAAGAAATTTTTGCCAAAAATGCATAGTTTTTTCTAAAAATGCAAATTGAAAATGTATGTATCAATTTTTGCGTTTTTCAATGGTTTTTTGTATTTTTAGCGAAAACTATGCATTTTGGGCAAAAATTGCTTCTTTTAAGAGTTGTAGGGCGGAATTTTTTCAATCGATGTAGGTCGTTTGAATAATTCTATAATTACCCGGTTTTCTGCTAGAGGACGTGGAAAATAAAGTATACTGCAATTAATTAACAAAAAATTTGAGAAAAACGCTAAAATGCATATACGGTCAAGATTTTGCGCACTCTGGCGAGCAATCCACGCATTATTGGAAAAGTCAAAAGACCTATGTCGATCGAAAATTTTCCGCTCTACAACTTTGGTCTCTTATTATTTTTTCAGAAAATTCATAGTTTTGGCTGAAAATCCAAAAATGAGCAGGAGGTGACAAAAGAAAAATGTTTTTATGGATAAATCTCAAGAATCCTTAATATTTCATTATACAAATTGTACATCATTGGAAAGCTTATTAAAAATTCCATGCACTGGTGGCAAGATATATAGGGTGTTCCATTTGAAAAAAAATAGTTATCCAATATTTTGCGTATATTGACACCCTGTATAGCAGTATGAACAAAAAAGAACCAAAGCAGATTTGTATTATTCTTCATGATGTGGAAAATTCTTTAGTGTATAAAAAATGACGCTAGCTTTGCTAGGAGCGCTTCTGCAATTTTTTCAATGTGTCCTTGTTTTTGCCACAAATTTGCCCATAACCAACCAATCGTCCATAATAGACCCATACTATCTTATATTAGTTTTATCAGCTTCTCAAGAGGGTTGAAAATAAAGTATAAAATATAGGGTGTTCCATTTAAAAAAACATAACTTTGTTCTGCTTTGTATATAGGGACACCCTGTACAAAAACATACATATTTTTAAAATACGTAGAATAAGTGTGGGTACCAGATCAAGAAAACTAGAAGTCGATATCTCAAATAGCAAATAAGTTATGGGGCTTTTACAGAACCCTGGGTCACCCGGTATGTGTGTGTGTATCAGGGTGGGTCGAAAAAAATAGATTTCGTTCTCTAGGGTCTCAAATGAAAGAGTTCCATCCAAAAAGTTGTGGAGATGTGCTGAAACATTTTTCTGATGAATACCCAGGCAGCACCGAGCACCTCAAAACGCCGTTTTTTGCCCTTTTTTTAGATTCTGGCCAATAACTTTTTTCAATTTGCTTCAAATTGGCTGAATTTTTTTCTGGTATTCCCAGATCAATACCGAATAAGTCAATATAACCGACATTGGGGTTGACCCTTTCCTAAAGGCGAAGAAAAAATCCTCAAAGTACCCAAAAATCGGGTTTTTCAGGTATTTTGTTATTCCGTCCGTATTTTTGTTTCTGTGTACATCCAAAACATCAAATTCATCAATTGTATGATCTAAAGAATAGTTGCAGATCATATAAATGTGAAGATAGATGGCAGCACCTAATGAAATCCAATATTTATCGCCTATTTAATGTTGATATAAATATTTATAAATGTTGTTCGTATATTTGATTAAAATTGGTTCAAAACAAATAAAATTGGGATTTTCTAATCTACAATTTATTTTTCTAAATGTTAATTAACTTATTTTTTATATATCAAAACGCCATCAAAGTACAGAACTTTTGTGTTTTATGTTATAAAACCTAGGAAAATTAGAATAAAAGTCGAATTTGCTTTCCATAACATTTCATTTGTTCTACACCAATAGCAGCAAAGCATTTGAGGTTAATTTTAATTTTGAAGTCAAATGCAATTTCGTCTACAAAAAAAAAACATTATTACAACACGTGGAAATTGGGATTTTGGGCTTGAAGTAAATAAACGTACGAATCATTGGAACAATATTTGTTAAGAATTATTTCCATCCGCAGCGACAAAACCTTTTTTGCTAGAAAAGTTTGGCATAAGTTTTCTGGACTTAAGAATTGAGATTACGCGCGAATGCCGATTCGAATACCCGCAAATAGAACTTGACGCTTCGGTAACGAGTTTTATGTGCCTCTCTACTGCTTGGGTGTGACAAGGATAGTCGAGAATTTGTTTCAAGACATTATTGTCATTCATAATCAAGCTGGTTAATTGCTCATCTGGAATGCGTCTAATCATGGGAGGCTCGGTTACGTTCTGCCATTCAAACAAATCCTTGTAGTCTGTAGCGTCAAATTTTATCTCGGGTACTTTAAAAACTCGCAATCCCGAATTCGGTTTTGATTTTCTGCAGTCCAGAATTTTTTGCAGCGCGTCTATACGAATGTCTAATCGTTCATCGACCATCATCGCTAACAGTAAATTTTCCGGATGTACAAAGTAAGCGTTCCGCTGAATGACAGGATCGATCACCTTCTTAACTTCTGTGTCAAGCTCTCTTGAAAGTAAAATAGTTAAAAATACATGAGGGGCACCGGCGTAACATTTCGGGTTCGTACGAATAGCAAACCACACGGGCTCATAAACTTTCATGATAAAAGCGACAAGATTACGCAACTTAGCCTTAGGTTTCGGAGTTTCAATATACAGTCTTAGCAGGCGATTTACTGTTGTGAGCCAGCGCGAAGGTGAAAGTGGGCCAGGGTTTTTTGGTACCAAATCTTCCGGACAGACGCCACTTTGTACCGCTCGACTTATCTCTAACAAGTATTGTTGATCTTTGCTAAGATAGCGCGCGTCTATTTCGGGTAAAGTTGTTCCCGGTTTAACAGGACACCTATCTTCATACTTATATGATCTGAAACTGTTCTGTAGATCATACAATTGATGAATCTCATGTTCTGGATGTAACACAGAAACAAAATATAACGATTCCAATCGACGGAATAACAAAATACCTGAAAAATCCGATTTTTTGGTACTTTGAGGATTTTTTCTTCACCTTTAGGATGGGGCAAACCCCAATGTCGGTTATATTGACTTATTCGGTATTGATTTATGAATACCAGAAAAAAAATTCAGCCAATTTGAAGCAAATTGAAAAAAGTTATTGGCCAGAATCTAAAAAAAAGTGCAAAAACGGCGTTTTGAGGTGCTCGGTGCTGCCTGGGTATTCATCAGAAAAATGTTTCAGCACATCTCTAAACTTTTATAAACTTTTGGATGGAACTCTTTCATTTGAGACCCTAGAGAACGAAATCTATTTTTTTCGACCCACCCTAATGTATATACCGGGTGACCCAGGGATCTGTAAAAGCCCCATAACTTATTTGCTATTTGAGATATCGACTTCTAGTTTTCCTGAACTGGTACCGACACTTATTCTACATATTTTAAAAATATGTATGTTTTTGTACAGGGTGTCCCAATATACATAACAGAGCAAAGTTATGTTTTTTTAAATGGAACACCCTATATTTTATACTATATTTTTAACCACTTTTTGCGCACTCTGGCGGGCAATGCACGCATTATTGGAAAAGTCAAAAGACCTATATCAATCTAAAATTTTCCGCTCTACAACTTTGGTCTCTTATTATTTTTTCAGAAAATTCATAGTTTTGGCTGAAAATAGAAAAATGAGCAGGAGGTGACAAAAGAAAAATGTGTTCAGTACATATTTACGCGGAACGTTCAATTCGCGAAATCCAAAACCAAAAAACCTATCATGTGATCATCCCTCCCAAAACTCTCATCCATCGCCTGTAGGAACGAGGATGGACAGAACGAGAAGAGCAGTGATCGAGCAAATGTGTGTGTCCATAGTTTAAGTACATTTAATATAAGCTAGCTAGCTACGCGTGTAATCGTATAGTCAACAGTGCCTTTACAGAGGAGTTGCAGCCTACAGGTGAGTCCAACTTCCTTTCCGTCGTCCATTCTTTGTCGCTTTCGCTTATCACATATAGTCGGGAGAATTCTAGAAATAAAAATACAGTCCACGGTCCTCCCGAGGTTCTCTCTCAAACATAATTGGTCCTGTCGAACCGGATAGATTGCATAATCGCAGTATTTATCGCGTGATTCACGAAATTTGGGCTAAATTTCAAAATTTTGGGTTTTTTTTCTCGCTTCGGGCCATCTTGAAATTCGCATATCACATCGACACCGGGACACACGGTTTGCTCTTTCGCGCGCGCATCCTGATACTCGCCACACCTGCGCGCTCTCATTCTAATCACGCTCTTCGCAAAATCACGTCTCCTCACTTCGCTCGCATCTCGCATCATTCGCATTGTTATATTACGCTTACTATAATTAAAATGAGTATTGCACCGAAAGACGAAGACTTGAAGCGCTTCACGCTAATCACTAATAAAAAGGAACGTCTGTGGAATCAGCTGCAGTTATGTCATGATTTAATTGAAAACTTGCCGGGTAAAATAAATGTTTTTAAAACTCGTGCGGCTCAACTTCCAAACGTACGGGAAGAATTTAATAATATTTTAGATGAACTCACACTTTTGTCAAGCGTTCACATTAGTTTTCGCACTAATACAATTGAACTAAGTAAAGCCTTTGATGACATCTATTATAGTGTTCAAGCGGAGGCGGGCAAATATGTATCAACCTCCGTGTCTCCGGTGGCAGTATCGTCAGCGGGTGAATCTCGGGTGCATTTACCTGAAATTCAGATTGCCAAATTTGATGGACACGCGGAGAAATTTCCCGCACCAATTATGTTTGAGAGAGAACCTCGGGAGGACCGTGGACTGTATTTTTATTTCTAGAATTCTCCCGACTATATGTGATAAGCGAAAGCGACAAAGAATGGACGACGGAAAGGAAGTTGGACTCACCTGTAGGCTGCAACTCCTCTGTAAAGGCACTGTTGACTATACGATTACACGCGTAGCTAGCTAGCTTATATTAAATGTACTTAAACTATGGACACACACATTTGCTCGATCACTGCTCTTCTCGTTCTTTTTTGTACAGGGTGTCCCAATATACATAACAGAGCAAAGTTATGTTTTTTTAAATGGAACACCCTATATTTTATACTATATTTTTAACCACTTTTTGCGCACTCTGGCGGGCAATGCACGCATTATTGGAAAAGTCAAAAGACCTATATCAATCTAAAATTTTCCGCTCTACAACTTTGGTCTCTTATTATTTTTTCAGAAAATTCATAGTTTTGGCTGAAAATAGAAAAATGAGCAGGAGGTGACAAAAGAAAAATGTTTTTATTGATAAATCTTAAGAATCCTTAATATTTCATTATACAAATTGTACATCATTGGAAAGCTTATTAAAAATTCCATGCATTGGTGGCAAGATATATAGGGTGTTCTATTTGAAAAAAAATAGTTATCCATTATTTTGCGTATGTTGACACCCTGTATAGATGTATGAACAAAGAAGAACCAAAGCCGATTTGTATTATTCTCCATGATGTGGAAAATTCTTTAGTGTATAAAAAACGACGCTAGCATTGCTAGGAACGCTTCTGCAACTTTTTCAATGTGTCCTTGTTTTTGCCACAAATTTGCCCATAACTAACCAATCGTCCATAATAGACCCATACTATCTTATACTATTTTGATCAGCTTCTCAAGAGGGTTGAAAATAACGTATAAAATATAGGGTGTTCCATTTAAAAAAACATAACTTTGGTCTGTTATGTATATTGGGACACCCTGTACAAAAACATCCATATTTTTAAAATATGTAGAATAGGTGTCGGTACCAGTTCAAGAAAACCGGAAGTCGATATCTCAAATAGCAAATAAGTTATGGGGCTTTTACAGATCCCTGGGTCACCCGGTATATATATAGTAAAAATGTCGAAGAAAAATCCTCGTATCAGGGAATCCGTCGGATTCCCTGATACGAGGATTTTTCTTCGACATTTTTACTATTTTCCAACAAGTACGGCCGTTACTTCCCTCCAGCATATATATATATATATATATATATATATATATATATATATATATATATGTGAAAATTCGGAATCTTATTCCGTAACGGGGATTCGACCAAGGGGCAAGAAAAGTCCTATTTACTTTATCATAAAACCAAGCTTTCGGAATTCGTTTATTCCTTCTTCAGGGAAATTACACTACAAAATGAAAATTTGTTGAACATGTGCGTCAGCGATAAATTTGGAAAAAATTGAATTTAAGTGTACTTACATGTGAAATAGTTAAAAATAAAGGTTGCTACATCTAATTGTTACTTGAAGAGTCATGTTTGTTGTTGTTGTTAATTAAAATTGTGATAAAATACTATGATGTAAAACGATTTACATGGGGACGAACACGAACACGTTAAAAATGGCGTCAGCTGTCAATTGATATCGATGTATCGAAAATCGGTTACCAACTCTGTCTGGAACAATACAGGCTCGCTAGTGTTGCCAACCCGCCTAGTGCGGGTGGGTGGGAGCCGTGCATGGTTCCAGACAGGGGTGTATCGATGATGGTCTTAATTATAAATATTACAATTGTATGACTAGTTAATAATATAAAAGGTTAGGTGTAAAGTAAACAGGAAATTAATTAAAAACTGCCTTATATGTGGTGCGAATCTAACTATTAATATACTATGGTGAGGCCATAGATTGTGGGCAATAGTTCCATTGTGCAAGGTAGGCAACCCCATTCACATACTTGATACAAGTTTCTACGTTAAACGTACTGAGTGATTATTTATCCATTGGATAATTATAAGTTTGTATCGATGAGTATGTCAACAAAGGGGAGGACTATCTTAACAATGGCAGGTGGAGGGTAATATTTTAAATGTATAAATAATTTTGACAAAATTTGTAATGTGAAGCCGAAATATGAATTTAAGTTATGAAAATGAATTTAAAGAATAAACCAAAAGACGGGCGAACAAGAGAAATTGATAACTCAACATGGTACATGTTCCAACAAGCAGATACAGTCACCGTACAACCAGAGAGGCATGCAGAGCAGACGACATCTAATCGCACCTACAATGAAGCTGCGGAACTGGAAGCTCTTGACGAGTTACCGTCTCGAGACCCAGCACACAACTCAAGGAGGTACGAATAGATGCCGCTGAGGTGGTCGGTGTCCGATTTGAAATTCATGACCGTGGTGCGGTTCTTCTGGATGTGGAACATTTCAAGAAATAATCTACCTCGATTGTTAGAGCAACGGTCGACAATTTCAACATTATTGTAATCTGGGGTGTGGTTATTAGAATTACAATGTATTGATAAGGCACAGGATTTTTTATTGAGTCTAGTATCACTTCTGTGTTGGGTGAGGCGAGAACGGAGCCATTGGGATGTTTGTCCAATGTATGTCAGGTGACAATCAGCACAGGGGATGTTGTAAACAATGTCTGATAACGTTTTCTGTGTCAAAAACACTTCCTCCAACGATGTAGACGAGAACACATCATCCCCAAACATATAGGACACCGATCTAAACACATCACATCACTCCTGGACACAACAAATAGAAAAATAGGATCATCCATCTATAACTTTAATAACAGGTTGGGGTTAAAAACTTTAAATTTTGAAATAAAAATAACTCACCATGATATTTTCCAACTAAAGCGTGCACTTGCTGACATCATTGAGGCATGCAGAGGTTCCCTTCCGACCGTTATTTTCAATGAATATTCCAGTAGAATGCGTAACAAATATAAAACAACTTTCTCCTCGATTCGCAGACGTAACGTCGACAAATTCAACAATCTCAAATCAGGCTTCACCGATACAAAATATTTCAATGACAACAGCAAATGGCTTTTCAATTGCACAGATACTGTCATCCCTCCGGAGGTGAACACGCTCCTCTCATTGGGGCCGAAGTTTTGCTTACCAGTTAATCCCAATAACATAGACTTAGGTAACCTTCTCAGTGAAATTGAGTCCATAATAGAGAGGTCCCCTCAGGACCAGCATAACATTCTCCGTGCCAAAATCACCAACTTACTCACAAATTTCATTCGCCATCCCCGTCTCGACCCAGCTAGGGACGTTTGCCGAAAGACTAGCAGTTTCTTAAAAAATCACCCTGACTTGATTGTCACTAAGGCTGACAAAGGGGCAGTCACGGTTATTATGAATAGGGAGGACTATAACAACAAGTCCTTAGAACTACTGAACGACAACGCAACGTACAGCCGCTTAAGCAGAGATCCAACGACGACCATTCAGACAAATCTGAACAAAATCATTAGGGACTTACACAAAAAAGGCCTAATCACGGATTCTCTTGCAAAAAGGCTCACTACATACAACGGCGTTGCTCCAAAATTCTACGGTTTACCCAAAATTCACAAGCCGGACTTCCCTTTGCGACCAATAAATTCATCAGTTGGCGCAGCCACTTATCAAATTTCTTGTTTTTTGGCAGCGTCCCTTTCTGGGCCGTTCTCACACCGCACTGATTACAATGTTCACGACACCTTCAGTTTCACAAACGAATTCAATGGTTTTCAATTAAATGCTGGTCATGTGGTGATCTCTCTAGACGTGGTCTCACTTTTCACCAATATTCCTATAGATTTGGTTATCGAGATTATCGAGTGCAACTACGACCGTGTACAACCGCACACGGAATTAGGTGTGCTCGATTTTGTTAGGTTAATCAGATTTGTTTGTAATAATAACTACTTCACCTTTAACGGGAACTTCTATAAGCAGATCTTCGGTACCCCGATGGGCTCCCCTCTCAGTCCCATCCTCGCTTTAATTGTAATGGACACACTCCTTGATAACATAATCCCTAAACTGAGCTTCACTCCTTCATTCATTAAAAAATATGTAGACGACCTCATCCTAACAGTACCCCCTGAGTTGGTTGACGACACTGTAACAATCTTCAACAGTTATAATATGAATCTTCAATTCACTGTTGAGCAGGAAGTAGACTCCAGCTTACCCTTCCTAGATACCAAAATCATAAGACTAGAGAATAATACTATCATATTCGATTGGTACAGAAAACCAACCAACTCAGGGCGTTACATAAATTTCCATTCCAATGCACCCCTCAAAATGAAAATAAATACAATACTAGGCTTAACCAACAGAATTAAAAAAATTTGTCATCCTTCATTATTAAATAAGAATCTTAAATTACTCTCAGAAATTGTCATCAACAATGGCTTCCCGAAGTCCCTTACAATGAAATTAATCTTCAACCACTCACCATAAACCCGTCCTCCTCCCATTATCCCAGATGAACCCGCCCCTAGAGTACAATATAGAAAACTACCCCATATAAATGGCATAACCCCACAACTTATTCACCTCCTGAAGAATGACACAGTAAAAATAGCTCAGTACAACATTAACACCTTGAATAGATTGTATTTTACAAGGCTAAAGGATAAAACACCAACGGAAACGTTATCAGACATTGTTTACAACATCCCCTGTGCTGATTGTCACCTGACATACATTGGACAAACATCCCAATGGCTCCGTTCTCGCCTCACCCAACACAGAAGTGATACTAGACTCAATAAAAAATCCTGTGCCTTATCAATACATTGTAATTCTAATAACCACACCCCAGATTACAATAATGTTGAAATTGTCGACCGTTGCTCTAACAATCGAGGTAGATTATTTCTTGAAATGTTCCACATCCAGAAGAACCGCACCACGGTCATGAATTTCAAATCGGACACCGACCACCTCAGCGGCATCTATTCGTACCTCCTTGAGTTGTGTGCTGGGTCTCGAGACGGTAACTCGTCAAGAGCTTCCAGTTCCGCAGCTTCATTGTAGGTGCGATTAGATGTCGTCTGCTCTGCATGCCTCTCTGGTTGTACGGTGACTGTATCTGCTTGTTGGAACATGTACCATGTTGAGTTATCAATTTCTCTTGTTCGCCCGTCTTTTGGTTTATTCTTTAAATTCATTTTCATAACTTAAATTCATATTTCGGCTTCACATTACAAATTTTGTCAAAATTATTTATACATTTAAAATATTACCCTCCACCTGCCATTGTTAAGATAGTCCTCCCCTTTGTTGACATACTCATCGATACAAACTTATAATTATCCAATGGATAAATAATCACTCAGTACGTTTAACGTAGAAACTTGTATCAAGTATGTGAATGGGGTTGCCTACCTTGCACAATGGAACTATTGCCCACAATCTATGGCCTCACCATAGTATATTAATAGTTAGATTCGCACCACATATAAGGCAGTTTTTAATTAATTTCCTGTTTACTTTACACCTAACCTTTTATATTATTAACTAGTCATACAATTGTAATATTTATAATTAAGACCATCATCGATACACCCCTGTCTGGAACCATGCACGGCTCCCACCCACCCGCACTAGGCGGGTTGGCAACACTAGCGAGCCTGTATTGTTCCAGACAGAGTTGGTAACCGATTTTCGATACATCGATATCAATTGACAGCTGACGCCATTTTTAACGTGTTCGTGTTCGTCCCCATGTAAATCGTTTTACATCATAGTATTTTATCACAATTTTAATTAACAACAACAACAAACATGACTCTTCAAGTAACAATTAGATGTAGCAACCTTTATTTTTAACTATTTCACATGTAAGTACACTTAAATTCAATTTTTTCCAAATTTATCGCTGACGCACATGTTCAACAAATTTTCATTTTGTAGTGTAATTTCCCTGAAGAAGGAATAAACGAATTCCGAAAGCTTGGTTTTATGATAAAGTAAATAGGACTTTTCTTGCCCCTTGGTCGAATCCCCGTTACGGAATAAGATTCCGAATTTTCACATTTAACTCCAACAAGTGACGACCGTTACTTCCCCTCGCCATATATATATATATATATATACAGGGTGTCCTAAATAGAGTAGGATAATAATAATAATAATAATAATACATCTTTATTCCCATAAAAATATACAAAATCAATATACTTAAATATAGGAAATGGCGTCATTGCATGGGTATCTTTCTTATTCTTAAAGCTAGAGATCTGGTTAAATGGTCAATGTTGTGCAGTTTTATATTCTGATTCAGATTATGTTGAGAAATTTTCAAAATTCCGAGCAGTTTAGAAAATATTTAAAAAAAACTGAAAATCGCGATTTTCAAAAAAATCAAATATCTCAATAATTATTAAAGATACGAAAAAAAGTTTTAAATAAAAGTTACTTGGTTTAATTAGGCAAACATAGAAATCAAGTCAAAATAAAATTCAAGATGGCGGTTTCCGAGATATTAATACCAACTTTCTTATTTCAAATGGCCGCCATATTTGATTTTTACACGCATAAATAGACTTTTTTTTTCTCTTTTCAACGATGGACAACAACCTATGTCAAAATAAAAAATAATGGAAATATTAATTGTTGTAAGTTTAAAACAAGTAGGCATAAATAAAAATAAAACAAAATTTATTATAACGACTAACTGTCATCTTACATTAGTTTATCAGTTGTTGTTTAGTCACCAGACTTGCACGCACCCTCGGCCCGAAGTAGGGGGTGGGCCCTGTTAATAAAAGGACTGTCCGTCCCTTGCTCGGCGCATTCTTATACCACCTTTTTGTACGCTAATAGTTGTGTAAACATTTATACGTAATATTGTGTGCAACGACAATAAAGATATCGTTTTTCCACTTCGCTGTTTATAATGATCCAATCCTCGTTTTAACATCTACGAGTTTAAACATGGTCCTTCGAAACGGATTACGGCAAGTTAAAACGTAAATCAATTTGTGACGAGGGATTTCCGAAATTCGGGAAAGCTGGGGCACCGTTATAACGTCGAATTTCGTCTGCTCCGAAGTTGGACGCCGCCAAGACGTTGGAATCCACGGCCTCCATCGGAACCCTAAGAGCCATTGGATAGAGCTCCGCAAATTACAAGGAAATAAGGTCAGAACATCCTCTTCTTAACCCTTCCCTTTTGTTTCGGTTTGCACAAATATAGTTGGTAGAATGAGTAACATCAAATCACTAAAATCAAAACGTGGGGATATTCGGGCTTCACTAACCCGATTTGACACCTATTTAAATGGCTTGAATAAAGATAATTTTAATCAATTGGAAATTGAGACTCGATTAAGCCGAGTTAATCCTTTATTAGATTTGTTTTGCGAAAATCAATCTAAAATCAATGAATTGGAGGAAGCTGAGAACGATCCTATTACTGAGTTCGAAAATTCGTATTATAGCATTTTAAAATTAGCATCAGAGTTAATTAATGAATTTAATCCAACAAATGTTAGTTGTGAATCGGTTCACAGTAACAATACCAGTAGGGCTGAAAGCAGTATTAAATTAGCAAAAATTGAACTACCTAAATTTAACGGTCAATTTGACAAATGGTTACCTTTTTATAGTTCATTTAAAACATTAGTTCATGAAAATGAATCATTAAATAATATACAAAAATTTGCACATTTACTATCATGTGTTTCTGATGATGCCGCCGAGGTATTATCAACGTATGAAGTTAGTGCGGATCACTACGAGGACGCGTGGCAATTACTAATTGAAAATTTCAATAACCGAAGACGAATTGCCCAAAGGCACATTGACGCGATTTTTGATATTTCGGCAGTCGAAAATAATTCGGAAGACGCGATCCGTAAAGTCGTTCGGGCAATAATTAATCATACTCGTGCCCTTAGAGTTCTCGTTAGGCCGACTGATACGTGGGATGATCTGTTAATTAAAATTTTGTTACCTAAGGTCGACGATGAGACTATAAAGGAATGGGATCGCACCTTATCAAAGGATGTGTTCCCTGAATTTAAGACATTGTGCGATTTTATATTAGCAAAATGTGACTCGGTTCAAGCGTGCCAGTCAAAATATCAATCAAGTTATAGCAAACCAATTGTAAATAATAACACTAAATTTCAAACGGCAATAAATTGCAGTTGCTGCATAGGGAGCCATGTATTAACCAGGTGTCTGTTACATTTCATTTTTTTACACGGAGGATTTTTCTTAATATCCATTTTATTTTCCATTAATTTGAATTTATTAATTAATTATGTATCCTAAGTTGCCTATAATGATTCTCTATAATTAAATTATTTAAAAATTTTGGGCGCATGCTCATTTTTTTTTTGTCTTCCGGAACGACCGTTCTGGCCATTTTTAATTCGTCTTTGAGTGCGAAAGAGTATACACGGAGTATCAACTGCTAAATTTATTAGTGATTTTATTCATATCACCCCAGTTATCTGGATTTGTATAATTTAGTGAGTTAGAGTCGGTGTTCACTGGTTTGACTAATTTTCCCAGTGGCCGATTAATCGATATTTTATCGGATTTTTTTTTTACTCTGGAAAAAACTCGAGCACGTGTTTTACCAAGAACTCCCTTTCTAAGGGGTAAGTAGTTTTCAATCTTCCAATTCACTTTAATAAAATAGTTTCCGTGTGTTTTAGAGTTTTGTTTTTGTATGGTATTAAAAATTTCGCATTTCGCTGGATTTTTCCACGTGGAGATTAATTCCATGGAGTCGATGTGATTCTTTTCTTTGGTGGGCATTATCGCAGGAAGTAGTTCGAGTCGTTGCTCTGCATCCATTCACGGGCCATCCGTTATCTTCCCCACGTGCAGCCGCACCAGGTCGAGTCACCGAGGCGAAGACAGCTGATGCCGATGAGTAGTTTTTTTGTTATTTCTTTCTTTTGCCGTTATTATTTTATCATGATATTTTATTTATTTAATTGTGTATTGACGAACTGAAACCGTAATGCTGTAGTATGATTAATGAATGAATATTTAACTTCACGTCTTGCTTAAATTTCACTGAAATTAATTAGTAATTTTTTTTTCCTTTTTGTCAATCAATTATTAAAAGAGATCATTTATGTTCACTGTGTTTTTTTTTTATTAAATTGATTTAGGAATTAATTCAATTATTATTTTTTTAATCGTTTTTCTAGCCATTTTCGTAGAATCAATAATCGTAATAAGATAAAGATTGATGATTGAATCATTAATTCTTGCTTGTGAACCGAAAGATATAGTCAAGTCACCCGAAGATGAGGAGTGTGAAAATCATTTTATTAATACTCACAAAAGAGACAGTTCTAGGAGATTTATTGTTCAGTTGCCGTTAAAGTATTGTATCCAGACGCTAGGCCAGTCAAGATTTATTGCCGAAAGAAGGTTTCGGAATTTAGAAAAGAGGTTGACGGTCACGCCGGAAATAGGTACACGTTATCGTGAATTTATGAGAGAATATTTGGCTTTAGGGCACATGACTAAAGTTTTACCATGTGCAACAAATGACCAGTCGTATTATCTTCCTCATCATGGGGTACTAAAAGAAGACAGCATAACGACGAAATTGCGGGTCGTATTTGACGCCTCCGCCAAAACTAACACTAACATGTCTTTAAACGATTGCCTTATGAAAGGGCCTGTCCTTCAAGACGACTTATTTTCTATTTTATTGCGGTTCAGAACTAGCCGCTTTGTATTGTCGGCGGACGTAACTAAAATGTACCGCCAAGTGCCCATTGATGAGGAGCACCGTAAATACCAGCGTATTCTTTGGAGGGAAAATTTGCGAGAACCGCTTAATACTTTCGAGTTAAACACGGTCACTTATGGAACAGCACCCGCGTCCTTTTTAGCCATTCGTTGTCTCGTTAAGTTGGCGAACTTGCATCAGGTTGATTTCCCTGGGGCTGCAGCCCGCATTAAAAGTGATTTCTATGTGGATGACATACTCACTGGGTTCTCAACGGAGTGTGAGGCATTAACCGTTCGATATCAGATTGTTAATATTTTGAAAGATGGCGGATTCGAATTAAATAAGTGGAACTCCAATAATCCAAATTTATTAAATAACATTACAAGTGGCTCTGATAATTTAATCCTATTGTGTAAGCACGAAAACAACAAGACACTGGGGCTTTTATGGCATTCAGGTACCGACATGCTGCGGTATCACGTACCGAAACTTTCAAGTGATGGCAAAATAACAAAGCGGATTATATTATCGTGTACCGCACAAATTTTTGACCCGTTAGGATTAATAAATCCAATAATAGTTACTGCAAAATTAATTATGCAGAATTTGTGGAAAGAAGGCATAGCTTGGGACGAACCGATATCGGTCACCATAGCTGAAAGATGGCGAGAATTCGTTTTATCAATCAGCAGCCTAACAACATTAAATATTACTCGCCATATTATTAATGTCGAATGTCCTGTCATAGCAGAAATTCACGGTTTCTGTGATGCAAGCGAAGGTGCCTACGGGGCCTGTGTTTACCTGAGACTTAAAAATGCGCCAGGTGAGGATTATACGACTCAACTATTATGTGCCAAGTCGCGAGTAGCACCAATTAAATTCATTACCTTACCAAGAGTTGAGCTTTGTGGTGCACTCCTTCTCACCAATTTAATAAATCAAATTAAAGACAGCCTAAAATTGCATATTGACAGGTACGTGTACTACACTGACTCAACCATAGTATTGGGTTGGTTAAAATGCCCACACGCGGCAGCCTTTAACACCTTCGTTGCAAATAGAGTAAGCCAAATAGCCGAAACAGCTTCTTTTAGCCAATGGTTTCATGTCAAAACGTCGGAAAATCCGGCAGACGTTATTTCAAGGGGCACTTCGGCTAATAATCTAATTAATCTAAAATTGTGGTGGAATGGCCCTGATTGGTTAAGTCAGGAGAATATTGAGTTAACACAACCCTTTATTAATATTCAAAGTTTGCCTGAGACGCGTAATAAAGCTAAATGTTTACTTCTAACGAAGGCTGAGAAGTTTGATATTTTTAACAAATTTTCATCATTCAACAAATTAATTCGCGTTACCGCGTATTGTATACGATTTGCAAACAATTGTAAACGTCGAAATATGGCTGATAGGGAATTCGGTGAATTAAAACCTGCAGAAGTAAAGGAAGCCACCCACGCATTAATTAAAATCGTTCAACATGAATCGTTCCCTGAGGAAGTTCAGTCATTGTGTGAATTGTCATATGTTGACTCACCTAAATCAAAAATCACATCGTTAAATCCGTTCTTAGATTCTGGTATAATGCGAGTCGTGGACGGTTAGATAATTCAGATTTAGACTGGACTACAAAGCACCCTATTATTTTACCCGGAGATCATGCATTTACGACGTTATTAATCAGGCACACCCATATCAGGAACTTACATTCTGGTATACAATCAACAATTGCACTTATTAGGGAAAGTTACTGGCCAATTTCGATTAAAAATAATGTTAAAAGAATTTTAAATAAATGCGTGGTTTGTTTTAAAATTAAGCCTAAAACTCGCGGGCAGTTAATGGGTAATTTACCTGCTCCAAGGGTTTGCGTTTCGCGACCTTTTACCAATTGTGGCGTTGATTTCTGCGGACCATTCTTTATTAAAGAAGGAGCCCGAAAGTTTAAATCAATTAAAATATACGGCGCAGTTTTTGTGTGTTTTGCAACTAAAGCAATACATATCGAAGTCGTTAGTAACCTAACGACTGAGGCCCTTATAGCAGCAATTAGGCGATTTATTGGCAGGCGTGGAAAATGTCAAAATATGTATTCAGATAATGCCACGAATTTTGTTGGAGCTAATAGGGAACTTAAACAAATATACACCTTTTTGGCTCAAAATAAAACACGAGAATGTTTAGTAAGAGAGTTTGCTAGTGAGGCGATTAATTGGCACTTCATACCTGCCAGATCTCCCCATTTCGGCGGTTTGTGGGAGGCCGCTATCAAATCAGTCAAATTTCACTTAAAACGGGTTATGGGTGAAACTATTTTAACGTTTGAGGAAATATACACTTTATTTGTGCAAATTGAATCAATCCTAAATTCAAGACCTTTAACACCCATGTCTCATGACCCCAAAGATCTTTCGTTCTTGACCCCGGGTCATTTTCTGATTGGCGGATCACTCCTTTCCTTGCCAAGTGAAGAACTGCTGGATACAAGGGTTAACCGATTGTCGAGATGGCAACACTTGCAATATATGCAGCAGCATTTTTGGAAGAGATGGTCGCAGGAATACCTCAATTTGTTGCAAACGCGCAATAAATGGAGGAGCAGATCAAAGGATATCATGCAGGTTGGCGCTGTCGTCATACTAAAGGATGAGAATCGACCTCCTATGTGCTGGGTCAGCGGTCGCATCGCAGAACTTCATCCAGGGAGTGACGGACTTACACGTGCAGTGACGGTGCGTACAAACAGTGGTTGTGTGAAACGCGCAATTAATCGAATTTGTGTGTTACCTATTATAGAAGACCCTGCAGAAAATGATACATCCATCGAACAATTATAAATTGCCTTCTGTCACATAAACATGTATATCTCTATGTTTCATTTATACATGTGTAGGTTTATATATCGTCATACTGTAAATTGTCTGATACTATGTCTACCTTCCTTATTTTGTATATGTAATATTTGATAATTATGTTTATATTTAAATATTGTAATGCGTTCAAATGCGAATAATGTTGTGATTGTTTGTTTTGTTTTGAAAGACTTAGTCCTTTCAAGGGGGGCGGCATGTTTGGTCACCAGACTTGCACGCACCCTCGGCCCGAAGTAGGGGGTGGGCCCTGTTAATAAAAGGACTGTCCGTCCCTTGCTCGGCGCATTCTTATACCACCTTTTTGTACGCTAATAGTTGTGTAAACATTTATACGTAATATTGTGTGCAACGACAATAAAGATATCGTTTTTCCACTTCGCTGTTTATAATGATCCAATCCTCGTTTTAACATCTACGAGTTTAAACAGTTGTATTAATCATTCATACAGTATACACACACGCGCGCGCACACACACAGACACATACACAAACACGCACGTGCGCGCACACACACAAAACAAATAGAATTATTTCTAAAGCGCATATAAGGCATTTGAATATCCCGCCGCCTTCCTCATTGAATTAAGCAGGTTGTCTACCCATAGGAATACTGTCTGTTAGTTTAGGTTAGTAACCTGATCATATGGTATTATATTGTCGCGATTGTTTTAGATTGTCATCACTTTATCATACGTCCATCACGACGTTAAATGTGCCGTGTTTGTGTAAGTAAGTCGACGCGTGAAGAGAAATGGAAAGTTGCGACGTTGGTGCGTTAACAAAAACCGATTGTCATTTAAATACATATACGCGTAATCATGGTTTGGAAAAAATAACGAGTTGCAGTCAAACTGATATTGAACTATTACAAATGCGCATGACTCAATCAAAACAACTTAAAGGTTCTATTTGCCATCATCATAAATGCTACTTTTTAAGTTATTATTCAAATCGACAACGAAAATGCTGCAATCCCGACGACACACATAAAGTGGTAGTGAAAACTGATCTACGAGAAATAACAAAGAGATTGAGTGATCAGTATTTCATCATATCCAACAAACGATTGGTTCCCGGTGATAAATTGTGCAGAAATTGCGAAGTACGCGTGAAATCTTTGACTGCAAATGACAATGCGCTGGTTCCGATGCCATCGAGAAAGCGCAAACATTCCGGAGCGTACGACGAATTGGAGCAGGAGGATTCCGATGGTATAATGAATAATTTGGCCTCTCAAAGTAGCAATTTCTCCGATGAATCGTTGAGTCAACCTCTTAGTCAAGCGGGCAATTGACGATATCTTGAAAGCGGTCAATTTAAGTCCGTTACAAAGAGGCCGGGAATCAACCGAGCGTCTGCAACAACGGGCTAAGAAGAAAATAAATCAACTCCATCAGGTCGTGCTTGGGCAACTGAGACGCGGATATCGCTTAAAGATTCTTTCAGAACCGGTGACCACCAGTGTTCTTGAGGATACTTCATCTCTTCGTGCTATTATAACCTCCATGGAATTGAGATATGCTGCTGCACAATGTTATACCCAAAAAGTGGAGATCTTAGCAATCTGGTCGTTTGAATTAGTCAACAAATATTTTACCTGCTCCAGGTATATGTTTCGCACCGTGCAAGAACGGCGAACTTTGAACAGTGAGTGTATGAAAATCATGTGTATTGATATCCAATTTTCGAATTGTAAATATTATTTATTATTACAGGCGCGGGAAAAAAACAGAATCAGAATACCAAAAAAAATGTTCAGACGATATGATCAAAAAAATGATTGATCATTATAAGAAAGAGAGCAACTGCTACATTATTCCTGGAAAAAAAGATTATATTTCAATTAAAAATCCAGATCATCCTACAGAAAAGATCCAGGTTCAGAAAAGATTGCTATTACATACGCTCAAAGAATTATATGAGAATTTTAAAAACGACTATGGTGGAGAAGGGATAATTCCTAAATTCTCATTCTTTGCTTCACTCAGACCTCCTGAGTGCATTTTCGCTGGGGCTCCGGGGACGCATACCATTTGCATTTGCCAGGAACACGAGAACCTAAGACTTAAGCTATATAAGCTGGCCAAGGGTTTAAAGTACAAAGAACTGATGAATGCAAGTGTTTGTAATTCGGACAACCCTGATTGTATGTTGCATCGGTGTAAAAATTGTCCGGGAGTTAAGGGTATTGAAAAGGAACTCGATTACAATGAGATAACTTGGCCTAGTGAAAAAATAAAATATCAAAAATGACAGGTTGATAAGAGTCGAGCTTTTCTTGTTGATAAAGAAGAAACTGTAGAAGATTATAAAAGAAATTTATTGAATGATTTATGGGAATTGACCAAACATCATTACGTATCCGAATCTCTGAAAAAATATCTGAATCAATCTAAAGAGTCACTGACGTCAGATACGGCGATCCTACTCACGGACTTTTCTGAGAACTACTCTTTTACAATTCAACGTTTACAAGCGTTTTACTACAACAGTCAAGCGACTCTGCATCCATTCGTTCTATACTACAAGGATCCGAATGTCGATGAATCGAGTTTACTGGAGAAGAGTTTTTGCGTAATAAGCGATACGACTGATCATTTTGCTTATATTCGTTACTTCTCAGATGGTGCTCCAAACCAATACAAAAATAAGTAAGTTATAGAAGATCTGTAGGACCAAATGTATGCATAATCATTGTCTTTTAACTAACCAGAAACCTTTTTTTTATAGGAACAATTTTGCAAATATGTGCCGACACCAGCAGGATTTTCAATTGGAAATCAAGTCTTGGGATTTCTTCGCGACAAGTCACGGGAAGAGTCCCTGTGATGCCATTGGGGGAACGATCAAGAGAACGGTAATGAGACATTGTTTGAGAAGGGAATCAGACCAGCAAATTACAACACCAAAAGCGATGTTTGAATTTGCAAATCAAACGATCAGGTCACAAAAAAGTCAGCAAATAGTCGAGAATAATTATAAATGCTTAGAATTTGACGCTTTATGTAATAAATTTGATCGATAAATAAATTAATTTTTTCTGTATCGATTGCTTTTAATACTCCCTTTGGTGTCTGGCAAAAATATAAATGTGTGTATGTATCTGTGTGTGTGCGCGCTTGTGTGTATACTTGTAAGTCCTTTTTTTGTCAGTTTTAATAAAAGGTCCTTTTTTTTAAATTCGGTGCATCGATTATACCTAAGAACCAAAGACGAAACCTATTTGAGATTCTTGTTTTGGAGTAAAAGAAAACTCCCTCCAATTTTGAGACCGTTTGGGAATGTTTGTTAAATCCTTATAATGCGGTTTTTAATTTTGTAATTATAGGACTTTAGGTTTTTAAAATACTGACAGTATTTAAATTATCATTAAGAGGTTAATTTCAATGTGTACACTCTAGTATATAATTCTATCTCTATCAATTTGTGCTTATTTTATATTATATTTTAATCTATACATGCGTATACATACTTTTAAATGCTATTGTATTCAAATTTTGTTGACGAATGTAAGGCTTGCGCTAATAACATGAATAAAAGTATTATTATTATTATTATTAATGGTAGAGTAGAAAATCAAGAAAAACACGATTTTAACAAAAATGCCCACTTTGAAATATCTGTTTCTCCGGAAGTTTAGGTCCAAATCGGACCAGTGGGGACCCATTATTTCCCTTAAACGGTCTACTTTTTGATAAAATGAGTTTGCAGTATCCCAGGCTAAGTCCGGTTGTTTCTTGCATCTACAAACCAGGGCTAATTTTCCGTTAATAAGGTTTCATAAATCAACATGCTCAGTAATTGGACTTAGCCGGGGACATTACGGACCAGCTTTATTAAAAAGTAGATCGTTCAACGAAAAAAATGAGCCCTCGCAGGTCCGATTTGGACCTAAACTTCCGGAGATACAGATATTTCAAAATGACAAAAAAAAAGCAATTTAAAAAAAATGAAAAATTTCTTCTCCGAAGTGGGGGGGGGGGGCGCCAAGGGCCAAAAATTGGGATAACGCCCTTTTCTATCACCTCCTTCAAGATCATGAAATTCGAGCGATATCGGGGAACCTAGCCAGCGCGAATCTTGTCAATATTCGTGGAATTACTCATATATATATATATATATATATATATATATATATATATATATATATATATATATATACCGGGTGTGGCACTTAAGACGCCTCGGACCATAGCTCCTTTACGATAAAAGCTATCGAAAAAAATCTAAGAACAAAGTGGTGCATAGTTACCGTCGCTACGTTTCAAAAATATTTCTAATCATCAGTGGCGTGCCGTACTCCAGTGGCGTACCAAACTTATGTTTTTTTAAATGGAATGCCCTATTTTTTATTGCAGATTTGGAAAGTGCTCGATGAGTACTTATTTTTTTATCTAACATGTTATACCCTTCACTTTAGCGGTTTCGCTGTTATAACCCCTTCTTTCAAAATTGCGCCCCATTTTTGAGATTTTTTTGTAGAGAAACTAATTGACGCCGGCGCCTAAATTTTCAATTGAGGTACAGGTTAAGACCTCGTATACCTTCACATAATTTTTTTTCGGGTAATTTATGGAAAAAAAATATTTTTTGATTGATCTTCGCATGTTGTCATTTTTTCCGAAAATTTCAAATGGCACCCCCCTAAAAAAATTACGGCGTTGTACAGCCAGAACTCTAAATTTTTCATTGGTGTAAAAAAAATTACACATTGCATAACAAAATTTCGGAGAAAAAAGGAATTTCATCGCAAATGTCGGGAAACGTTTTCCGTTCCCAAGTGTGCCATGAGAAAACAAAAGATTGGTAATTGTCAAAGTAAATTATTAGACGTCAGTAGCAGCCATAAGTCATTTTTGATAAACGTTCTAAAAATGTTCCGAACTCAAGAGGAAATGGTTGACATGATATTTATTCTTGGAGAATGTAACAAGAATTGTTTCTTGGCATCACGAGTGTACTCTGCGAGATATCTGCACAGGGCACATCCAAATGAACGTGCGTTTCAAAAAGTGTTGGAGAGATTTACTACTACGGGAAGTGTGAAACGGCCAAGGAGAGTTAGAAAGAAGGCAGTTATTACCGAAAATAATGAACTGCAGGTTCTGGAGGCAGTTATTGAAGGTCCTCATACCAGTATCCGTGATATTAGTAGGAATCACGATATTTCAACGCGATCCGTACATCGTGTTCTTAAAAAGTACAAATTCCGTCCATTTAAGATTCAACTGCACCAAGAATTTCAACCTTAAGATTTTCATGCGAGGCAAGATTTCTGCATGTGGGCTATCAACAAAATTGAGCAGGAGGAATCATTTCTTATGCGCGTATTATTTTCTGATGAAGCAACGTTCCATAGAAATGGGCATGTCAATCGCCACAACTACCATTATTACGCCGATGAAAACCCACAAGCCATGCGAATGATAAACCACCAGCAAAGATGGTCGCTAAATGTTTGGGGAGGCATACTTGGAGAACACCTTTTGGGTCCTTATTTCATCGAGGGGCACCTGAACGGCAACAGTTATTTGAGGTTCCTTCGTGACGACTTGGATGATCTCTTGGAAAATGTCCCTCTAGCCGCTCTTCGACAGATAGTTTTCCAGCACGATGGAGCTCCTGCACATAATAGCTGTGTCGTTCGGGAATTTCTCGATGAAACGTTTCCGGACTCCTGGATTGGTCGTGGGGGTCCTGTGAGGTGGCCGCCAAGATCACCAGATCTCACTCCCCTTGACTTCTTCCTTTGGGGTCATATCAAAGACGAGGTTTACAGGACGGTACCAACTACTGTCGAGGATATGAGGGAGAGAATCCGCGCGGCTTTCCGCGGTATATCACCAGAAGTCCTTAGGGCAGTGTCTAGAGCCTGTGAGTCGAAGTTGCGGTTATGCCTCCAGCAGGAAGGTCGTCATTTCGAACATTTAGTTTAAGTTGTTAAATTTTCTTTATCTGCATTTTTCATATCATGTTGAATAAATAGGTACATACTATTATGTTGACCGTATTTGTGTATTTGTTTTCTCATGGCACACTTGGGAACGAAAAACGTTTCCCGACATTTGCGATGAAATTCCTTTTTTCTCCGAAATTTTGTTATGCAATGTGTAATTTTTTTTACACCAATGAAAAATTTAGAGTTTTGGCTGTACAACGCCGTAATTTTTTTAGGGGGGTACCATTTGAAATTTTCGGAAAAAATGACAACATGCGAAGATCAATCAAAAAATTTTTTTTTCCATAAATTACACCGAAAAAAAATTATGTGAAGGTATACGAGGTCTTAACCTGTACCTCAATTCAAAATTTAGGCGTCGGCGTCAATTAGTTTCTCTACAAAAAAATCTCAAAAATGGGGCGCAATTTTGAAAGAAGGGGTTATAACAGCGAAACCGCTAAAGTGAAGGGTATAACATGTTTGATAAAAAAATAAGTACTCGTCGAGCACTTTCCAAATCTGCAATAAAAAATAGGGCATTCCATTTAAAAAAACATAAGTTTGGTACGCCACTGGAGTACGGCACGCCACTGATGATTAGAAATATTTTTGAAACATAGCGACGGTAACTATGCACCACTTTGTTCTTAGATTTTTGTCGATAGCTTTTATCGTAAAGGAGCTATGGTCCGAGGCGTCTTAAGTGCCACACCCGGTATATATATATATATATATATATACCGGGTGACCCAGGGATCTGTAAAAGCCCCATAACTTATTTGCTGTTTGAGATATCGACTTCTAGTTTTCTTGAGCTTGTACCGACACTTTTTCTACATATTTTAAAAATATGTATGTTTTTGTACAGGGTGTCCCAATATACATAACAGAACAAAGTTATGTTTTTTTAAATGGAACACCCTATATTTTATACTTTATTTTCAACCCTCTTGAGAAGCTGATACAAACAGTATAAAATAGTATGGGTCTATTATGGACGTATGGTTAGCTATGGGAAAATTTGTGGCAAAAACAAGGGCACATTGAAAAAGTTGCAGAAGCGCTCCTAGCAATGCTAGCGTCTTTTTTTATACATTAAAGAATTTTCCACATCATGAGGAATAATACAAATCGGCTTTGGTTCTTTTTTGTTCCTACTGCTATACAGGGTGTCAACATACGCAAAACAATGGATAACTTTTTTTTTTAAATGGAACACCCTATATATCTTGCCACCAATGCATGGAATTTTTAATAAGCTTTCCAATGATGTACAATTTGTATAATGAAATATTAAGGATTCTTGAGATTTATCCATAAAAACATTTTTCTGTTGTCACCTCCTGCTCATTTTTGTATTTTCAGCCAAAACTATGCATTTTCCAAAGAGACCAAAGTTGTAGAGCGGAAAATTTTAGATCGATATGGGGGTCTTTCGACTTTTCCAATAATGCGTGCATTGCCCGCCAGAGTGCGCAAAATCGAGACCGTATATGCATTTTAGCGTTTTTCTCAAATTTTTTGTTAATTAATTGCACTATACTTTATTTTCCACGTCCTCTAGCAGAAAAACGGGTAATTATAGAATTATTCAAATGACCTACATCGATTGAAAATAATCCGCTCTACAACTCTTAAAGGAAGAAATTTTTGCCCAAAATGCATAGTTTTCGCTAAAAATGCAAAAAAACATTGAAAAACGCAAAAATTGATATATACATTTTTAATTTGCATTTTTAGGGAAAACTATGCATTTTTGGCAAAAATTGCTTCTACTAAGAGTTGTAGAGCGGAACATTTTCAATCGATATAAGCCATTTTAATTTCCCTATAGTTTCCCGTTTTTCCGCTAGAGGGTGCGGAAAATAAAGTATAGTGCAATTTATTAATAAAAAATTTGAAAAGAAAACGCTAAAATGCATATACGGTCACGATTTTGCGCGCTCTGGCGGGCAATGCACGCATTATCTTAAAAGTTGAAAGACCTATATCGATCGGAAATTTTTCGCTCTACAACTTTGGTCTCTTATAATTTTTCCTGAAAATGCATAGTTTTGGCTGAAAATTCAAAAATCAGCAGAAGGTGGCAAAAGAAATATGTTTTTATTGATAAATCTCAAGAATCCTTAATATTTTGTTATACAAACTGTATATCATTGGAAAGCTTATTAAAAATGCCATAGATTGGTGGCGACTTATATAGGGTGTTCCATTTGAAAAAAAAATGTTATCCATTGTTTTGCGTATGTTGACACCCTGTATAGCACTATGAATAAAAGTGAACCAAAGCCAATGTGTATTATTCTTTATGATGTGGGAAATTTTCTAGTGTATAAATAATGATGCTATCTTTGCTAGGAACACTTCTGCAATGTTTTCGATGTGTACATGTTTTTGCCACAAATTTGCCCATAACTAACCAACCGTCCATAATAGACCCATACTATCTTATTCTATTTTTATCAGCTTCTCAAGAGGGTTGAAAATAAAGTATAAAATACAGGGTGTTCCATTTAAAAAAACATAACTTTGTTCTGTTATGTATATTGGGACACCCTGTACAAAAACATACATATTTTTAAAATATGTAGAATAAGTGTGGGTACCAGTTCAAGAAAACTGGAAGTCGATATCTTAAATAGCGGTATATACATATACCGGGTGACCCAGGGATCTGTAAAAGCCCCATAACTTATTTGCTATTTGAGATATCGACTTCTAGTTTTCTTGAACTGGTACCCACACTTATTCTACATATATTAAAAATATGTATGTTTTTGTACAGGGTGTCCCAATATACATAACAGAACAAAGTTATGTTTTTTTAAATGGAACCCCCTATATTTTATACTTTATTTTCAACCCTCTTAAGAAGCTGATAAAAATAGTATAAGATAGTATGGGTCTATTATGGACGATTGGTTAGTTATGGGCAAATTTGTGGCAAAAACAAGGACAAATTGTAAAAATTGCAGAAGCGCTCCTAGCAAAGCTAGCGTCATTTTTTATACACTAAAGAATTTTCCACATCGTGAAGAATAATACAAATCGGCTTTGATTCTTTTTTGTTCATACTGCTATACAGGGTGTCAACATACGCAAAATATTAGATAACTATTTTTTTTCAAATGGAACACCCTATATATCTTGCCCCCAATGCATGGAATCTTTAATAAGCTTTTCAATGATGTACAATTTATATAATGAAATATTAAGGATTCTTGAGATTTATCCATAAAAACATTTTTCTTTTGTCACCTCCTGCTCATTTTTGGATTTTCAGCCAAAACTATGCATTTTCTGAAAAAATAATAAGAAAACAAAGTTATAGAGCGGAAAATTTTCGATCGATATAGGTCTTTCGACTTTTCCAATAATGCGTACATTGCCCGCCAGAGTGCGCAAAATCGTGACCGTATATGCATTTTAGCGTTTTTCTCAATTTTTTTGTTAATTAATTGAACTGTACTTTATTTTCCAGGTCCTCTAGCAGAAAAACGGGTAATTATAGAATAATTAAAATGACCTACATCAATTGAAAATATTCCACTTTACAACTATCAAAGGAAGCAATTTTTGCCCAAAATGCATAGTTTTCGCTAAAAATGCAAAAATCCATTGAAAAACGCAAAAAATGATACATATATTTTCAATTTGAGTTTTTAGGGAAAACTATGCATTTTTGGCAAAAATTGCTTCTATTCAGAGTTGTAGAGCGGAACATTTTCAATCGATATGGGCCATTTTAATTTCCCTATAATTTCCCGTTTTTCCGCTAGAGGGTGCGGAATAGTATATTAAAGTATAAGTGGATATTTAGGTCTTTAAAGCACGCACGATTTTGCAAGCACGACGGCGCCAGCCGGAGTGCTTGCAATAGAGTAAGTGCTTTAAAGACCAGATATCCACGCATACTTTACGCTATTTTTTTTTATTGATGCATTTAAAGACCATAAATTGGCCCGAAATTTTGAAATTTCGAGCATGTTTAAGATGACGGAATCAATGTACCTTTGGTTGTCAAGGTGTGAAATAAACAAATTATCAATTTCTCATCAGTTTGTCATTACCCTTTGAAAATGCAATCAAAGATTGATAGCTTGAGCGCTAAAGCTGAGAATCGGTTGATTCCGCAAAAGTCGGAAGTAGCCTACAAAAAAGAGTACAACCGTTTGATTAAATGGATGGAAGAATGCCAAGTTGCCAGTGTAACAGAACAAGTTATGCTTGCGTACTTACAGGAATTGTCAGAGAAGTACAAGTCGTCCACAATGTGGGCCATACATTCCAAATTACAATGTATGTTACAACAGGGAGTGGATATCAAATCATTTGGAAAAGTGCAAGCATTTATGAAGGCGATTAGTAAGAATTGTAACGCAAAAAAGTCCTATGCCTTTAGAGAGGAAGATTTAAGAAAGTTTTTTGAAGATGCTTCAGATATAACGTATTTGTTTTTGAAAGTTGTTGCCATTTTTGGAATCTTTGGTTCTTGTCGCAGATGCGAATTGTGCGATATGCGTTTATCCGACATTAAGGAAGAGGGTAATACCTTACTTATTCTCATACGTCCGTCTAAGACAGAAAAGTCTCGGCGTTTTACTGTCGCTGACAGTAATGGTATACCCTACGTTGGGTTTATTAAGAAATATTTGTTGTTGCGTCCTCAAAATGTGAGTACTGACCGTGTTTTCTTACGCTTTGATAAGGGAAAGTGTACTAAACAAGTAGTGGGTATTAATACTTTTGGTTTATGCCCATTTCAAATTGCACTTTTCCTTAACTTAGACGAACCAAAGAAGTACACAGGACATGCGTTCCGGCGTACTTCTGCAACTATTATGGCCAACGGTGGGATGACTATAGATCAAATACAGCGGCAAGTTGGTTGGAAATCGGCATCGGTGGCTACTGGATATGTCGAAGAGTCCATCAACAATAAAAACAGTGTTTCCAATATTATATCAAATGCTATTAGCGGAAATACGAATGCATGCACATCTGGAAGTACATCAGTTACCAATGTTCATGTGAGCAATGTTGATTCCGAGTTAAAGCACGGAAATATTAATTTTTCAAATAATACAGATTGTATATTCAATATTTATTATAAATAAAATGAACGAGTTATTAAAGTTTAATAGATAGTGACATTTATGTTTGACTTTAAGTTTGAATTGACGTTGTTGTCCTTAGCAACTTTAAAACACGCGCGTTTTTTAATATTGAATTTAAACACGCTGCGAAGTATTTGAAATAAGACATATGATGCATCAATAAAAAAAAATAAAGTATAGTGCAATTTATTAATAAAAAATTTGAGAAGAAAACGCTAAAATGCGTATACGGTCCCGATTTTGCGCGCTCTGGCGGGCAATGCACGCATTATCTTAAAAGTTAAAAGACCTATATCGATCGGAAATTTTTCTCTCTACAACTTTTTCTTATAATTTTTCCTGAAAATGCATAGTTTTGGCTGAAAATCCAAAAATCAGCAGAAGGTGGCAAAAGAAATATGTTTTTATTGATAAATCTCAAGAATCCTTAATATTTTGTTATACAAACTGTATACCATTGGAAAGCTTATTAAAAATGCCATAAATTGGTGGCAACTTATATAGGGTGTTCCATTTGAAAAAAAATAGTTATCCATTGTTTTGCATATGTTGACACCCTGTATAGCACTATGAATAAAAGAGAACCAAAGCCAATGTGTATTATTCTTTATGATGTGGGAAATTTTCTAGTGTATAAATAATGATGCTATCTTTGCTAGGAACGCTTCTGCAATGTTTTAAATGTGTACATGTTTTTGCCACAAATTTGCCCATAACTAACCAACCGTCCATAATAGACCCATACTATCTTATACTATTTTTATCAGCTTCTCAAGAGGGTTAAAAATAAAGTATAAAATATAGGGTGTTCCATTTAAAAAACATAACTTTGTTCTGTTATGTATATTGGGACACCCTGTACAAAAACATACATATTTTTAAAATATGTAGAATAAGTGTGGGTACCAGTTCAAGAAAACTAGATGTCGAAATCTCAAATAGCAAATAAGTTATGGGACTTTTACAGATCCCTGGGTCACCCGGTATATACCGGGTGACCCAGCGATCTGTATAAGCCCCATAACTTATTTGCTATTTGAGATATCGACTTCTAATTTTCTTGAACTGATACCCACACTTATTTTACATATTTTAAAAATATGTATGTTTTTGTACAGGGTGTCCCAATATACAAAACAGAACAAAGTTATGTTTTTTTAAATGGAACACCCTATATTTTATACTTTATTTTCAACCCTCTTAAGAAGCTGATAAAAATAGTATAAGATTGTATGGGTCTATTATGGACGATTGGTTAGTTATAGGCAAATTTGTGGCAAAAACAAGGACACATTGAAAAAATTGCAGAAGCGCTCCTAGCAAAGCTATCGTCATTTTTTATACACTAAAGAATTTTTCACATCATGAAGAATAATACAAATCTGTTTTGGTTCTTTTTTGTTCATATTGCTATACAGGGTGTCAACATACGCAAAATATTGGATAACTATTCTTTTTCAAATGGAACACCCTATATATCTTGCCACCAGTGCATGGAATTTTTAATAAGCTTTCCAATGATGTACAATTTGTATAATGAAATATTAAGGATTCTTGAGATTTATCCATAGAAACATTTTTCTTTTGTCACCTCCTGCTCATTTTTGGATTTTCAGCCAAAACTATGCATTTTCTGAAAAAATAATAAGAGACCAAAGTTGTAGAGCAGAAAATTTTCGATCGACATAGGTTTTTGGACTTTTCCAATAATGCGTTCATTGCCCGCCAGAGTGCGCAAAATCGTAACCATATATGCATTTTAGCCTTTTTCTCAAATTATTTGTTAATTAATTGCACTACACTTTATTTTCCACGTCCTCTAGCAGAAAACCGGGTAATTATAGAATTATTCAAATGACCTACATCGATTGAACAAATTCCGCCCTACAACTCTTAAAAGAAGCAATTTTTGCCCAAAATGCATAGTTTTCGCTAAAAATAAAAAAACCATTGGAAAACGCAAAAATTGATACATACATTTTCAATTTGCATTTTAGGGAAAACTATGCATTTTTGGCAAAAATTGCTTCTATTAAGAGTTGTAGAGCGGAACATTTTCAATCGATATGGGCCATTTTAATTTCCCTATAATTTCCCGTTTTTCCGCTAGAGGGTGCGGAAAATAAAGTATAATGCAATTTATTAATAAAAAACGCTAAAATGCATATACGGTCACAATTTTGCGCGCTCTGGAGGGTAATGCACGCAATATCTTAAAAGTTGAAAGACCCACATTGATCGGAAATTTTTCGCTCTACAACTTTGGCCTCTTATAATTTTTCATGAAAATGTATAGTTTTGGCTGAAAATCCAAAAATCTGCGGAAGGTGGCAAAAGAAATATGTTTTTATTGATAAATCTCAAGAATCCTTAATATTTTGTTATTCAAACTGTATATTATTGGAAAGCTTATTAAAAATGCCATAGATTCATGGCAACTTATATAGGGTGTTCCATTTGAAAAAAAATAGTTATCCATTGTTTTGCGTATGTTGACACCCTGTATATCACTATGATTAAAAGAGAAACAAAGCCGATGTGTATCTTTCTTTATGATGTGGGAAATTTTCTAGTGTGTAGATAATGATGCTATCTTTGCTAGGAACGCTCCTGCTTTGTTTTTAAAGTGTACATGTTTTTGCCACAAATTTGCCCATAACTAACCAATCGTCCATAATAGACCCATACTATCTTATACTATTCTTATCAGCTTCTCAAGAGGGTTGAAAATAAAGTATAAAATATAGGGTGTTCCATTTAAAAAAAACATATCTTTGTTCTGTTATGTATATTGGGACACCCTGTACAAAAACATACATATTTTTAAAATATGTAGAATAAGTGTGGGTACCAGTTCAAGAAAACTAGAAGTCGATATCTCAAATAGCAAATAAGTTATGGGGCTTTTACAGATCCCTGGGTCACCCGGTATATATACATATATATATATATATATATAATGAGGAGAAGTAACGGGAGGTTATGTCCATACAGGGAGAACACTAGTTGATGGGTGGTTCACTCAAGCCTTTATTTCCATGTAAAGCTAATATTTCGCTAAGACTGTTGTTAGCATCTTCAGAGCTACAATATGATGACAAAATAAAAACAGTAGGATATGATTTATAAAAAGTGAGTTACATACCTCGGAAAAGGGGCTACCCTATTGTAAAGTTACGCAAAAATATAATTTGAAGTTGAAGTTCAAGACAAAAATCCAACGGTGTGAACATTATTGTTGTTAAAATTTAAAAAAAACTTATTGTAAATAACAGTTGTCAAAGTATATTAAAAGAACGTCGACTGCCGGATACGTCGGTGCAATAAAAACAGATTAAACACAAACTGTGATCAAGAAACACAAAACATATTAAAAACGTGATGAGCGTGTAGGTAAACGTGGTATATGGCGACCGGATATATGGAACAGCTGATCGTATGTTGATGTAGGGACGGACGAAATGGAAAAAGGATGTGCATAAAGTTGCCTACCTCACCGCGAGCCCCCGAGAAGAGAGCAAGCAACAGGGCAAGAGTGTACAGAAAGACCGAACAGGAGGAATTGAAAACTCGAAAATAAAATAGGCGGGCGTAACGGATTGAACGGGGCCAAAAACTAAAAAATGGGGGATGTAAAAATTGAATGAAATGAAATAAATAGAACACGATCACTGCGCCCTCCAGGGGCCATACAAGGTAAAGAGATGAAGAAGGTTACTGTCTGACCGGGCGGTAACCTTCTTCATTTTCACTTTCATCCCATCTCTTTACCTATGCCGGTTGCACCGCGTGCCGCGAGGGTTCGAATCCCAGCCCGGGCGAACGATTTCGGGGTCGCGGAATATTCGCTCGGGACCATGGACATTGCATTTGTCTTTCATTATTCAGTTATTCATTTAATTTCTGATATATTACAATACAATGATTATGGCAGATGGCCTCGTAGCCGACGCCAATTTCCCGAATCATTCAATCTCCTTAACCCGCAGTTCCATCCACGTCCAAATATCAATTCACGCATTGTTATTACTATGAACAATAATATGAGTTATTCCAATGGAGAGAGGGTATTATTTATTATCAAAATATTTACAGTGGCGTCAGTTTACACAGAGTTCGTGACTTATTTTCGGTTACATTTAACAATCGACCAATTCCGTCTGTGTCAACAATTTCCAAATTTGTGAAAAAGTTCGAAAATACAGCAAGTGTAGCGGCAGATGATTCAAAAGGTATTTCAATAGTCCAATTTCAACAAATATTATTTCAAACATATTAAAATTAAAGGCAAACGGAACAGAAGAAGCAACGATGAATTGAATTAAAGTGGTGTCAGATTACACACAGTTCGTGATATATTTTTGGTTTTACCGTAACCAGCGGTCAACGGGAAATTTTAGAGCAAGTACTCAAAAAGTTCTCCGTTCTGGTGTAAACAATAACCCAATCGGTTATAAAATGCATGTCTAACATTAGCCAACTGCCTATCTGTAATCAATGTGCATTCCGCAAAAATTGCTTCCCGCAAAGATTCAATATTTGGATGGTGTTTTTTGTAAATTTTGTTTTTCAAGTCACCCCACAAAAAGAAATCACATGGTGCTAAATCAGGAGATCTTGGTGGCCAGTTGATAGTGCCACCGCGACCAATCCAGCAATTGGGAAAATTAGCATTTAAATATTCCCTTACATTTAAACCATAATGGGCTGGACATCCATCATGCTGATACCATATCTCCTGATTGTCACGTGCAACTTCTTCTAACGCAGGGCCAACCTGGTTGATTAAAAGGTCTAAATAAGAATTCGAATTTAAATTTCCACATATTTCAAACGGCCCAATAATATTATTTTTAAAAATACCAGCCCAAATATTGATTTTTTGCGGGAACTGGGTTCTAGTTCTAAGGCATATCCGCGGATTTTCTTGGGTCCAGTATCGCGTGTTCTGAGTGTTGGGCTCGTTGTTAAGTGTGAACGTGCATTCATCCGTAAAACAGATAGACTGCAAAAAGTTTCTGTCTATATTTGATCGATCCTGCATTATCTCGCAGAATACACGCCTGCTTTCTTCATCCACTAGCAATATCTCCTGATGGCATTGATGTTTGTAGGGATAATACCCATGCTTATTCAGAATCTTATACACTGAGAATGTAGACACGCTGCACTCACGAGCAATGCATCGTATGCTAGTTGTTGGATCAGCATTTATCAACCCCAAAACTCTTTCTTCCAATTCATCGTTGCTTCTTCTCTTCCGTTTGCCTGCAATGTTAATGTTTTTGAAATAATATTTGTTAAAATTGGACTATTGAAATACCTTTTGAATCATCTGCCGCTACACTTGCTGTATTTTCGAACTTTTTCACAAATTTGGAAATTGTTGATACAGACGGAATTGGTCGATTGTTAAATGTAACCGAAAATAAGTCACGAACTCTGCGTAAACTGACGCCACTGTAAAATGTTTTAATAATGAATACCCTCTCTTCATTGGAATAACTCAGATTATTGTTCATCGTAATAACTAGAATTGATATCTGACTTGCAATATTATTATTTTCACTATAACATGAAACATGACATTTGTCAAAGTCATGGCAAGGGTTTTTATTAAATGGTAAATTGTTAAACTTATTTTTATTATTTCTGAGGTGTATGCTGGTACAAACGTAAATTAAATGGATGATACATTTACAGTTTTTAATTCTCTAAAAAATATTCCTTTACGATTTTTCTCTAAAATGAATAGGGGAGCAAATAATTACACATATTTAATTTTACATATTAAATCCCTATGTTCGCCCCTTATCCCAAACACTCGGTATATATATACCGGGTGTGGCACTTAAGACGCCTCGGACCATAGCTCCTTTACGATAAAAGCTATCGAAAAAAATCTAAGTACAAAGTGGTGCATAGTTACCTTCGCTTTGTTTCAAAAATATTTCTAATCATCAGTGGCGTGCCGTACTCCAGTGGCGTACCAAACTTATGTTTTTTTAAATGGAATGCCCTATTTTTTATTGCAGATTTGGAAAGTGCTCGACGAGTACTTATTTTTTTATCTAACATGTTATACCCTTCACTTTAGCGGTTTCGCTGTTATAACCCCTTCTTTCAAAATTGCGCCCCATTTTTGAGATTTTTTTGTAGAGAAACTAATTGACGCCGGCGTCTAAATTTTGAATTGAGGTACAGGTTAAGACCTCGTATACCTTCACATAATTTTTTTTCGGGTAATTTATGGAAAAAAAATAATTTTTGATTGATCTTCGCATGTTGTCATTTTTTCCGAAAATTTCAAATGGCACCCCCCTAAAAAAATTACGGCGTTGTATAGCCAAAACTCTAAATTTTTCATTGGTGTAAAAAAAATTACACATTGCATAACAAAATTTCGGAGAAAAAAGGAATTTCATCGCAAATGTCGGGAAACGTTTTCCGTTCCCAAGTGTGCCATGAGAAAACAAATACACAAATACGGTCAACATAATAGTATGTACCTATTTATTCAACATGATATGAAAAATGCAGATAAAGAAAATTTAACAACTTAAACTAAATGTTCGAAATGACGACCTTCCTGCTGGAGGCATAACCGCAACTTCGACTCACAGGCTCTAGACACTGCCCTAAGGACTTCTGGTGATATACCGCGGAAAGCCGCGCGGATTCTCTCCCTCATATCCTCGACAGTAGTTGGTACCGTCCTGTAAACCTCGTCTTTGATATGGCCCCAAAGGAAGAAGTCAAGGGGAGTGAGGTCTGGTGATCTTGGCGGCCACCTCACAGGACCCCCACGACCAATCCAGGAGTCCGGAAACGTTTCATCGAGAAATTCCCGAACGACACAGCTATTATGTGCAGGAGCTCCATCGTGCTGGAAAACTATCTGTCGAAGAGCGGCTAGAGGGACATTTTCCAAGAGATCATCCAAGTCGTCGCGAAGGAACCTCAAATAACTGTTGCCGTTCAGGTGCCCCTCGATGAAATAAGGACCCAAAAGGTGTTCTCCAAGTATGCCTCCCCAAACATTCAGCGACCATCTTTGCTGGTAGTTTATCATACGCATGGCTTGTGGGTTTTCATCGGCGTAATAATGGTAGTTGTGGCGATTGACATGCCCATTTCTATGGAACGTTGCTTCATCAGAAAATAATACGCGCATAAGAAATGATTCCTCCTGCTCAATTTTGTTGATAGCCCACATGCAGAAATCTTGCCTCGCATGAAAATCTTGAGGTTACAATTCTTGGTGCAGTTGAATCTTAAATGGACGGAATTTGTACTTTTTAAGAACACGATGTACGGATCGCGTTGAAATATCGTGATTCCTACTAATATCACGGATACTGGTATGAGGATCTTCAATAACTGCCTTCAGAACCTGCAGTTCATTATTTTCGGTAATAACTGCCTTCTTTCTAACTCTCCTTGGCCGTTTCACACTTCCCGTAGTAGTAAATCTCTCCAACACTTTTTGAAACGCACGTTCATTTGGATGTGCCCTGTGCGGATATCTCGCAGCGTACACTCGTGATGCCAAGAAACAATTCTTGTTACATTCTCCAAGAATAAATATCATGTCAACCATTTCCTCTTGAGTTCGGAATATTTTTAGAACGTTTATCAAAATTGACTTATGGCTGCTACTGACGTCTAATAATTTACTTTGACAATTACCAATCTTTTGTTTTCTCATGGCACACTTGGGAACGGAAAACGTTTCCCGACATTTGCGATGAAATTCCTTTTTTCTCCGAAATTTTGTTATGCAATGTGTAATTTTTTTTACACCAATGAAAAATTTAGAGTTCTGGCTGTACAACGCCGTAATTTTTTTAGGGGGGTGCCATTTGAAATTTTCGGAAAAAATGACAACATGCGAAGATCAATCAAAAAATATTTTTTTTCCATAAATTACCCGAAAAAAAATTATGTGAAGGTATACGAGGTCTTAACCTGTACCTCAATTGAAAATTTAGGCGCCGGCGTCAATTAGTTTCTCTACAAAAAAATCTCAAAAATGGGGCGCAATTTTGAAAGAAGGGGTTATAACAGCGAAACCGCTAAAGTGAAGGGTATAACATGTTAGATAAAAAAATAAGTACTCATCGAGCACTTTCCAAATCTGCAATAAAAAATAGGGCATTCCATTTAAAAAAACATAAGTTTGGTACGCCACTGGAGTACGGCACGCCACTGATGATTAGAAATATTTTTGAAACGTAGCGACGGTAACTATGCACCACTTTGTTCTTAGATTTTTTTCGATAGCTTTTATCGAAAAGGAGCTATGGTCCGAGGCGTCTTAAGTGCCACACCCTGTATATATATATATATATATATATATGTTTGCCTAAAGTATTTTAGCGGGACCGGAAAAAAAAGGTTAATATATTTGTATACGTAGGTTTACATTGACACATAGACGTATACATAATTCGAATAATTTGTTTGTATACGACATTAACAAAGATATTGCAAAAATTAGGTAATGTACATGTATAGTATTTTACAAGGACCGCACTTTTATTTAAATTTATATATATTTACATGAAAGCCCGGAAAGAAATTTATGCACTTCTTAGGTTTACAATGACTCATAGATGTAAACATAATACGAATAATTCGTTTGTATACGATATTAACAAAGATATTGAAAAAATTAACTAATTTATTTGTATAGTATTTTACAAGGTCCGCACTTTCATATTAGTAATTTATATGAAAGCTCAAAAATAGATTCCTGGACATTTTATAGGTTTGCATTGACTCGTAGACGTCTAGTCGAGTCGGGAGTTATTTGGCACGACTTGTAATCATGAAATGAGATCGAAGATCGAAGAGATGGGTGAAGCATAGTCCCAAACGAAACACCGAAACCCGATGAAAAATTTGCACCATTGACGGCTAAAAATATTATTGTTTGCCGATAAGCCTCTTACCAATGAATTCTGGGTGTCGGTAAAGAGTAAAAGTTCTCCCACATGCCAACTATCTGCAGACTCGACTGCATGCATAATGTAAATAATTCGTTTGTTTTTGAGTAATGACCTCATGCATTTTGTTTTTAAATGGCAACCCCTTATTTTTGTTTTTGATTTTGAGCAGACAACTGGCAGTGTAGAAATGTTGCCATCTTACATAAGACATTTTTCGACTAAATGACAATTGAAGGTGAGAACCCGATATTTAAAGTTTTTTGCAAAATGCCCTTATTTCAGCGCTTGTAGCAATTTTTCCAAACAACTTTGATTATGACCTTGCATATAATACAATATGGTTCCACCAAGACGGCGCATCCCCGCTCTGGGCGCGTGTTTCTTTTCTTTTTTTTTTTTCGAACATGTAGAAATTCTTCTTGGACATTCTGAATATTTTCCGGGCTCATTCTGTGCTTGCATCTCTTTCACGGGTTATTTTATCGGTCCTCGCCTGCCAATCCACCTATTCGTAAAGCAATTGTCAAAAAACGCGCATAGTGCGGGGGTGCGCCGTCTTGCTGAAACCATATTGTATTATATGGAAGGTCAAGAACATTTTTGTTTGAAAAAAAGCGCTGGAACAAGGTCATTTTGCAAAACTCTAAATATCAAGTTCTCACCTTCAATTGTCATTTACTCGAAAAATTTCTTATGCAACATTTTTATACTGCCAGTTCGACAATGAAAAAATCTACCAAAATCAAGAACAAAAATAGGGGGTTGTCTAAAAACAAAATGGACGACGTCATTACTTAAAAACAAATGGCCAGTGAAAATCGACTTTTATGCAAAAATGTGTGTTTTTATAAAATACCTGTTCGAGGGTTATTTCCAAAAATATTTAATTTCGGTTTTACTGAATATATTCCTTATTTTAGGCGCGCACTGTATACCAACAGGACCGAAATGTATATATTTGATAGATATAATATGTTCTAAAAGAATATTTATTACAAATATTGTGGGCTGTTTTGGTATTTTATATTCTGCATTTTTGAACTGGTGCAATGCGTGACGCTGTGAGACAAGTATATGTTTTCTCACTCTTTCCGAAAGATCATTTCTTGCGAAGTCAGCTTAAATAAACACTGCAATTCTATAGATATGCAAAAAAAGACGCAACTGTGATTGGTCGCGCTGACTCCACGAGCTCCATGAGAAGTCGGCCTTATTCACCAGTTCAGCAGTGCAGTTGCAGTTGCAAAATAAAACGATTTTGTGCCATCGCGGCGCTGCAGTTCAGAGATATTAGAATTAAGCTTGATGGCCACCATGCCAGATCTCGGCCCGACAATGTATTTATTTATAAAATGTGCTTTTCAGCGCCTGTGTTGCATCTACGAGCAACCATGAAAGTCTCCACTTGTTGGAGAATATTATGCACTTTCGAGGTAAAATCCAGATATCAGGAAATCTGACCAATACGTGGATGTTTTCATAAAACAGAATGAGATCTGAAAGTCGAAAATGGTAAACTTTATTGGCTGTCTGGAAATCTCCAGTGCAGTGTACAATTTTGTTAATTTTGATTCTTGTGATTTTTTTAATGTTACTTATTTTAAAAATAATTTTGTGTGTTTATCTACCGATTTTGCCTATTTTAACACGTTCAATGCGTATTTAAATGTTAAACACGGAGAATGTATATATGGACACGGGAGCTGTATTTAAGGCATTCAACGTGTTAAACATTGGCAGTTATTTCTAGAACTTATTATCACTGTTAATAATACATTTAATATTCATGATCCAGCTGTTTTATTTAAATTGGAGAATGTAAGAATTGGAATTTTGGCATACAAAACTCTGATTTCGATTTTTTGATCTCACGGTATGGTTTGAGCAAGCTGGCGCTGTGCGCGTTTTTTCATTATTACTTTCCGAGCAGGTGGATTGGCAGGCGATAACCGATAGAATGTCCCGCGAGATCCTCAGATCTTACACCCTTTGATTACTTTTTATGGGGTTGAAGGTCTACGTCAACAAACATAAGAGATGAAATGCGCAGAATTAGCCCCGATAATATTCAAGAATGTCTACATGGGCTTGCGTATTATCAACAAGTCGATGGATGGCAGTTCGAACACTTCATTTAATAATAGAATTTGCTTTCTTTTTTCTTTTGAACAAAAATATGGGGTTGTCTAAAAAAATGTGGATGTCATTGCTGAAAAACAAATGATGGTTGAAAATCAACTTTCATGCAAAAATGTGTATTTTTCCAAAGAAAATCGACCAGTTCCAGGATTTTTCCCAAAATATTAGATTTTGGTTTTTCTGAATTTTTTTCATACTTTAGGCACTTAATATTCTATAGCTCCAGCACTGACAGTGATTTTAAGAAGCTTTATGCCCAATTTCTCCAACACCGATTAAGTTTTGAGTTTTGACTGACGTTGGTTAAATAGGGCATTAATTTGTGACAAGTTGTATTATGTTATGAAAGGTAATGGTGCATATGTTTATTAATAATCTTGGGACGGACACTGTGAAATTATTTGTCGGGAATATTGAACAAAATATTTTCTTGTCTAACGGACAAATTCAAACTCAAGCCTTTGTGTCGCGAATTTTTGTAACATTCTATTTTTTATAGTGTAGCTAAGAGTTATTCAGATCGCTTATTACGAATCAAAAGTCGGAATTATAAAATTCAAAACGATCTATTTAATATAGTCGGCAAATAATTTAAAAAATACTTTTAATTTTTAAATAAGGTAATATCCAATAGTACCAGATCCAGGACGTAGGATTAAACTCAGAACGATAAGGTATATTTAGAAAATTAGATTTGTTGGTATATATTTTATATTATTGTTTATCATTTATTAGAAAGTAAATAGTTATTCCCGTTTGTGTGTCTTTATTTTGTCTTCAAAAATAGTTATATAGTTAATCATTATGTAGACATATCCAATAAAACAAATCGGTTTTGCTTATAAAACCTTGCAATTTACGTTGTTCAGTCATCAAATAAAAGACTTTTTTTCATTATATTAATTATGATTTACATCTGTATTGATATGTTCTAACCTAAATTTACATCTCTACTACATCTTCAGATAAAAATAATATAAACTTACTTTTAAATTGACTGTATGTATATATGACGAAATCCGTCAAATCCCAATTTTACTGAACAAAACTACTTAGTTCTGACAAAAGTTATCAATACTTGTGAAATCTAGGATTAAATGTTTCCACCAGACAATATTGCAGTAATAAAATGACAAAAGCAATTGGTTTATTAATACTGTACTCAAAATTGTTTACCAAGTGTGAAGCGAGAAATCAATAATACGTACAATATTTCAGTTCTTAAGATTTATTCCAGAGGAAAATCCGTTTCAAATGTAAGTGCGTTTTAAACGTAATTTTCTACTTAAAACTAGTATTGACAAATTGCCTTCATTAGAACTAATTATGTCAAGAATGATTAGGTTTCGGCGCATTTCGGTTTTTGAACAAACATATATACATTTATATAAAAACTATATATTTAGGTTTTCACTTGCTAAATCTAGCGCGTTTTTGGTTGTGTATCCATGTTTTAATCATAGGCACACTTCGTTGTCCTAATAAATCGGGATTGTCTTTAATAAGTTTTCCAATTTGGTTGAATGTCGGCAATTTATTGTCAGTCGAATGTATGTAGTGGCCAAAGGCATTGAGAACAACACATTTTTCCTTTTCTGTCCATCGATGGCGACTTAATACTGAAAATAATAAATAAGATTATATATGCAATTGTTTTTTAGAGATCTACATATAATACGTTACCATCACACGTTTAATATAATATATATAATACATGCAAGAGTTGTATACAGGGTGTAGATGAATAAACGTAATATAGGATTTTAAATGATAATTTCTTTATATTGGAATATTATCTTCCCTGGTCATTTTAGAGAATGCTGCTCGGGAGGAGAAAGAGAAAAAGTGTACCGGATTTTTTTTCGATCTCATTTAATGAGTCGCTTTCCGGATTAGTGATAAACGAAGAACGATATTCAATAAGTCCCGCATCTTTTATTGGATGTTGTTCATCGCTAGACGCTAATCGAGTCTTGTCGTCTAGGAGAACTGCGTGCGAGGCAAAGCATGCATGTGATACGCAAAAGAGATTACTATTATTAAAAAAGGATTTTTTTGTCATACATCCTAAATACTGAGTGATCCGGAACTACTGTCTTAAAATAACTATATTCTTTTAGAATGTTAAGACGATTTTTTCCCGGTTTAGTTTTTGAGTTATAAAAAGGTTTAGTTATTACAAGTCGGATATGGATAATAAGTACGAGCAACACAATTCACTGTATTCGCAATAATTGCTATCTTGAGAATCGAAACTGATGATGAGTTGTGTCGCCAATGACTATTATATCAGACTTGTAATAGTTAAGCTATTTTTACTGTCTATCTAATCCATTACACTTTTAAATTAACCTTGATTTAACAATTTGCATGAAAAGAAAATAGTCTTGAGATTTTTTAGAGAAAATAGATATTTATAGAGTACATAGTTGTTCTGGATTATATATATACAGAGAGTTTGAAAAATTTTGGCCATACCGAATTATGCAGGAAGAACAAGTGAATTAACAAGAAAAAATCTTATAATGGCAATTATTGAGATATTAACTAAAATGTCTGAGCAAATAAGCGCACGGGAAATGGTACGCTGGACTTAACAGAAGTATATGACAATATAGAAACAAGTGACTTTCTTCTTATTGCTGATACGAACAGAAGTCATTTATTATCATATAGACATTTTTGTCAATTTCAGTGGTTCTATTTTCACAATTTGGCATGGCCAAATTTTTTCGAAAACCCTGTATATATACATGGAATTGCAAAATAATATTAATACTTACAATTTTTTTTTTGAGAAGTTCTCTCGGAATTTTGCAGTTGACGCTTCCGGCTTGATATCTTCTTTACATTTTCCTTTTGATTATTATCATTCTCGTAATTAATATTCATCGGCTTATCAGGTTCATTAACATCTTCATCTACAAATACAAGAAATTAATCGGTATATAGTGATAGTTTAATAATATATTCAAGATTGTCCCAATTTGATTTTCAGATATTGCATAAAAGCGCGCCACCATATAACATCTCTGAATATAAACTCAATGCGACTTTAAAAATAAGATTGGACTAAAATGAACCTCCACAATGTATTTCATAGATACACTATTTTTTTTACTTTCTCTTTACTTATTATTTTTTTTTAATTAGAACTTTTCTAAAGAGCCAATATTAAAGTATAGATAATAGTAAAGAACAAGAGCAATCCTATCAGATAACCAATTACAATTAAATCATATAACTGTGTAGCAACGTGACATGCTTGAATGGAAACGCATAAACGCATGACTTATGCTTTGTACACATTTGCGCCGAAAGCCGCGCAGTGCAGATGTATACGGTGTTCGCGCGCATAATGTGTGTTCAGCACATGGTTTATGTCGATCTGTCGCTTGTCGGTTTTTCCGCAGCGGATCAAAGGATGCACGCGGAAATTAGAGTTGCGATGTGGCACTGGTTTGAACGGTAGCTGAGCTGCAGTCACATAAATGGATTAATGGGAACAGCTGGGTCTGGGGCGAACACATTCGGTTCGAAGTTGTGCTCGCCAAAAGTTTTTGTGCCACAATCGCGGCGCGGTTCGAGAAAATGGGCAAGGGTATACGATACATTAGATGTTGCCACTAAGTCAAAGGAATCTATATAAAATTAGATTTCAAATTATATTATTCGTTATTCAGGGTGTTGAATTACTGGCATATAATTAGGGGAGCCAATATTAACACATTTCAAATTCTACATGAAAATCCCTATGGCCCACTTTGCAATTCAACACCCTGTATATTGATTATGATAGCACAGCTATTTAAAAGAGTACCCTATCGCATGCCACCAATTCCGAGTACATTTTCAGATTAAAAAAAAAATCTAGTCGGAATTTGAATTCTTTTTAAATTACTGTGCTACATAGGATAGTATAAAGAATAAGAAAATATATCTATAAAAGAATTACCTTGTTGAGTATCTCCAGTAGTACTTAGGGATTCTGTAGCAGTGTTTGTTGTATATTGAATATTTAAGAGTTCAGAGTCTGAATCATTACTATCGCTTTCATTTGCATCAGCTCCCTGTGCTACTTCCAAATATCGAGATATTTCTAAGATTTCCTTTTCCATAACAGGCTGTCTATAGTGAGACAAATGTATTTTATCGGCATGGCCCATAAAATTTGCCAACGATGAAATTTCATTTTCCGACAAATTGTAATGAATGCATATTGTTGCTATGTGCTTTCGTAATTCTGTTGCGCGAAGAGTCTCGGGATTTTCTGCATCACATTCTACTGCATATTGTCGCAATAAATCACATGCTGAAAGATATCTGTATTTATCTTTTTGAAGCGAAGGAAGGCCAAATAAATATGGATTATTGGAAGAAACTTTTGCAGCTTTCCGATTATTTAAAATCATTTCTATGCAGTTTCTTAGTTCCTCTGTTAACAACACCGGTACTGTTCGTCCAAGTTTGCCTCTCAAGGTAAATCTTACGTACTTTTTTGCTATTTCCTTCGAATGTGTTGAAAGCGCTTTGTACATATCATTATTTTGATAATTGATGCCTTGGTAAGTCTTGTAATCTTCGATAAGTGTCCTTTCTATCTCTCCAGCTCTACGGCGATTGAACACTTGTACTGAAGTTAATGTTGCTTTTGTTAATGAAAGCCACGTATGATATGAAAACTCAACTTTTAAAGAATTATACGCTGTCTCACGTTCTCGTTTTAAAAAATCATGGAGTTTGAGAATGTCTGCTTTACTAGGCAAAATAACTTTTTTACGTCTCATATTAACACTCACTGTTTCTGCTATTGTTTTTGATATATAAGTTTTAAAATCTTCATCAAATACTTTTAAAAAATCTTCTGTAGACATTTTTCTTTCTATTTCTTCTTTTCTAATGCATCGATTAGTTAAGAGTTTACCCACTTCTTTAATCAAACCTCCAAGTGCTTGTGCAAGTGATGGTGTTTTGTAATATTTTGCGCATACGGATAAACCAGCTAGTGTATTTATTGCTTCAATGCAAGTACTACTATATCGAGGAAAATAAATAGAAGCAAAATCTGTAATGTTGGGATTTTTACATTTCAATTCTTGAAATAGGCGACCTATTCTTCGAATTTTTTGTCTAATCATCGTATCGTTGTGGTGAGATGTTTTATACTTTTCACATTGCTGGTTGCCGAATGCGATTACTAATTCATCGTATCGTATCGCTTTCACTACAACGTCTTCTCGTAAAATTGGGAAAACTCGTAATCTTAAATCATTGCTTGCTTCAGCATGTATCCGTCCTATTACTTGTCTTCCTAAAACCGATATTGACCTATTATCTTTACCTTTCTTAACTTGAATACATCTCTGATAGTGATGTCTGCTTGTAAGTTTTAGGACAAAAGCTTTGCATTTTGGGCAGACGACATAATCCGAAGGTGCCCTATTATATTCTTTTTTGGAACGTCTTTCTACTAACAGTTCACCATTATTTCGCTCACAATCAACATTAAAATAAAAATCTCCACGTCTACGTATGGTTTCTAGGATCTTTCTTCGCTCTGCAGTCCCTTTCGGCAATTTTTTAAATTTTTGTACTTCCAACTCATTCGCATGTACTCTTTCAAGATGACGAGCTATTTTAGCCTGAAACGTGTTGCAATACATGCAGAAATGCTTCTTGTTGCCTGTACCAACTGAAGTAACAAACATTTCTGTATCATCTCGGGCACAACTACCGGTTATATTTAACGATCCTGACATTTCTAATCCACTTGAAGTGTTTGCTGATCTATCATTTCCTTCACTGGGCTTTCTTGCTTGATTCGTTGAAGGCTTGACAAAACTTTCGTCAGAAGAAACGCTTGATGGTACATAAAACGAATCCTTGTCTTGAATGTTATCTAAAACGTGTTGTACAATTACTTTATTACTACCGAATACTAGGAACAAAACAAACAATTATGAATTTAATAGTATATATGTAATTACGATCAGTTTATAGGTTTTTTCGCATCTTATTAAATAATATAAATGTTGGTAAATCGTTTTTGATTGAGAAAGTTGTCCATTATTCGACCGAATCGTTTTCTCCACAGGTGACGTCCAATCAAATGATAGCGGTTTCATTGCCCAACAGGTTTCAGCCAATGATATGACGACGATTTTACTTTCTCAACAGTTTAGTTGTTACTATGGTTACGATTTGTTTTTTGTCAGCGAACTGCTGACGCAGTTTCCAAATAGACAAATTATTCGTTATAATTTAATATAAACAAAAAAATCTTTAGGTAATTATTTAATGATGCGAAAAAGTATAGTATTAAACTCGTGAGCAAGTTGGCCATCGCCACTCGGGTAACTTCGCCCTCGTGGCAATGGCCAACTTTCTCACTCGTTTAATAATATACTATTACCTACTCCCCCTTTGTAATTGATAAATTACCGAACTGTTTTCACCAATCGTAAGCGACCCGCTTTCAATTGCGCGTAATTTGCTATATACAACTCTAGTTATGTAATATGCTATTATAAATGTTATGGTATATAACCCAGATGTGAAAGAATTTGTTTATATTTTTAGGTGCAATATAATTTCAAGTTTTGAAAAAAAAAATTGTATATGAAAATGAACTTGGATTGAGTGACTAACATGCTACTAAATAATTTTTATTTTTTTGAGCTATCTACGTTGTCAGGTTAATTATATTTAAAAAAAACAAACCTTCATTGAGATTTCCAATGTCATCCAAAACATCTCTATTTGTTGCATTCTGTGATGTTGATAGTATGTCAACATTATTCACTAAGCTAATTGTGTTAGCAACAGCATTTGTACTATTTGTAGCGATACCTGCATTATCTTCATATACTTCAAGCATATAGTCCTGCCAGCGATATTCAACATCATCTGAAACTACATAAGACAACATAACAATGCTTGTTACAGACAATATGTAAAAAATATTTTAGAATACATGTAGATATTTGTTATAATCTTTTGTTATGCCTGAAAATGTCAGATATTAGAAAATTTAAATATTATCTGCTTTTCTAAAATATTTTATAAATATTGTGTGCTGTCTGGAAATAAAAAAATAGATGTTAAAAATAGATTATAAATTAAGGAAGAGAAATGCGTGATTTTTCCCTTGGTGCAAATTTGTATCCCGAGGGCGAAAGCCTGAGTGATACAACGCACCAAGGGAAAAAAGCAGTCTCTCCCGAGATATATACAGTGTGTATCAGCCAAATGGAATAAATTCGATAATAAATAAATGGGGGCGTGTTCGAAAAAACGCTCGGATACGTCGATTAGTATTTTTAGTTGCGCATTTGTTCCAACATAAACTTTCTATACAGGATGTCTCATGTAACAGAGGCCAATACCAACTTTCTTATTTTAAATGCAACACCCTGTATATTATTTAATTTTTGGATTGTTCAGAAAATTCTAGACATATTTCATGTACCATGTCCTATACCTATCTTCAACTGTTTAGGAAACAAACACGCACACATAGACACATTTTTTTTTCCAGAAATTGTTGAAATGGCATCTAGGGACCCTAAAACGGACATTTCCGTAAAAAAAATTAAAATGTTTCACGATCACAATAGTTTCTCGTACTTCGTAACGGAGAAAGTAAAAAAGAATATTATTTGATTACAGAAATTCGCTACAATACATTCAAAAACTAATAAGTAAAAAAATAGTTGAAGATAGGTATAGGACATGGTACATGAAATATGTCTAGAATTTTCTGAACAATCCAAAAATTGAATAATATACAGGGTGTTGCATTTAAAATAAGAAAGTTGGTATTGGCCTCTGTTACATGACACATCCTGTATAAAAAGTTTTTGTTGGAAAAAATGCGCGACTAAAATTACTCATCGACGTATCCGAGCATTTTTTTAAACACGCCCCCATTTATTTATTATCGAATTTATTCCATTTGGCTGATACACACTGTATATACATATACATATATATACAGGGTTGGGCATATGTGTCGGAACACTTGATATCTGGCTAAACGTCTGTTGTTTTCTTATTACTTTAAAAAAGAATTATTTATTCTATTCAGTGACGTATTTTGATTTTCTACAGATTGTTTACGTAGAGATCCCAATATCAACCCAAAATTCAAAAATACCCCGTTCACAACATTCATTTCAAAATTTTAACCCCCTATAATTTTTCACACTGTGGCGTCTCTTTAATATTTCAGCGAAGCGGTTAAATCCATTTTATTTTGTAGAAAATCGAGATTTGTCGTAAGGGTTTTTTTTTTCTTTCTATCTACGAGGAGTACGTAGAAAATGTTTGGTGCATGAATTTTAAAACACCCTGTATAAAAAAAATCTCCCTTTTCGAAAACTTCGATGACCGATAAGAAAACGCTGAAAACATGTAATTACTAATATAAATAAATACTAATATAATAAATAAATAAAAGTTCCGGCCCCTAGATCACTTAAAAAAAAATAAAAACTTGTCCGCCCCTTGCACCGTGAAGAGGTGTCCGGCCACACTTACTAAAGTTTTTTACGATGTTCGATGTCCGTCTCGAAAAAGTAAAAAATACAAAATCAATCTAAATGTACAGGCCTAACAATGGGAGAAATAAAAAAACGTGCAGGCCCCTGGATCACCTTGAAAAAAAAAATAAACAATCGGCCACACTCTCCGAAAATGTATGGGCCGTCACAGTAACTGAAGTTTTTTTTCTAAGTTCGGTGACCGCCATAAAAAAGTTTAAAAATTATAAACAATCTGGATATACAGGCCTAACAACAGGATAAATAAAAAAAAAAACGTGCCGGGTTTGATTTTGTATTTTTTACTTTTTCGAGACGGACATCGAACATGCCGCGCACCTCTTCACGGTGCATAGGGCGTAAGTTTTTAATTTTTTTTAAGTGATCTTGGGGCCGGAACATTTTATTTTATTTATTGTATTAGTAGGTCTGAGTATGTAGAATAATTACATGTTTTCACCATTTTCTTATTGGTCATCGAAGTTTGCGAAAAATTAGATTGTCTTTTTATACAGTTTGAAAAATTGTAGGGGGTTGAAATTTTGGGGTGGGGGAGGTTCATGTGTATTCTTTAGTAGTAACCCCACCCTGTTTATAGGTTTTGGAAATTATACATTTTTATGGCAAAAAAATGAATTTTAAAATCTATTTCTGAAATCTATTGCTAACTTCACACCCGTATCATTGTAATTGTTGAAAAGGTGTTTATTTGAAAATGTAAAAATATACAAGATGATTCATCGGATCATTGTAATAATCGGAATACTTCGATTCGGATGACGGAAATAATCGAAATCGGAATATCTGTTGATCATCGAAAAATAATCAGAATTTGGGAAAAGTAATCGTAATCGGAGAAAAATGTTCGCAATTGGAACTATAAAGTCAACTCCTGGTGTGATAAAATCCATTAACAAAAAAAGAGCCTCACATTTTAAAAATCCCTTACTTTCGCATTTTTTTGCAAAACAGGTCAGATGACTAATTATGGGGTAAATAGGTTATTGCCAAAATTATTGAATGAATTAGTTTTTCCATTTTCGTGAATAAATCTTGCCATTATTCAATTCAAATAAGTGACTAAAGTACTACATTTAATTACTAGACGTTTAACTCTCTACTGATATATATTCTGTTCACATTTTATTCTCGCCGCAGACATTTTTGCTGGTGATAAAAAAGTTAGTAACAATTTTGTTGTCATTGCATTTTTCGGTTATGTGTAGTGCAATGTTGCAGTTTATAATATCTCTCATACACATGTCAACATATTGTTTGACAACGTTCTATTTAAATTATAGGTACTTCAATCATTACTATCAAAAATGCAACATGCCAATAAAACGACAAAAAACACCCCGACTGCGAGTGAATAAAATGTGATCAGAGCATATGAATATTAATTGAAATAGGTAACCGAATAAGCAAACCCAATATTGTAATGACATTGTGTTATCTGTCACTGATGTAAATATTATAAGAATTATAATTTCGGATGTAAGTCGAAAATGGAAAAAGGGTTAGGTTTAGCACACGTAAGCAGTGTCTTAATCACTCGTCTAATCGGGGCTCTCATGCATCGCTGCGCGGCTCGGGCGCCCAACTTTCAGACTCGTGATCAAATGATGCAATTTGCTCAGTTGCACTAAAAATAGCTATTTTTTTTAAATAGTTACCTATAAATTTGTATTTGTTTCTTATGTTCTGTTGGCTATACAATAAAGTGAATAGAGCATTATTTTGATCATATAAATCAATTTTCCCATATTTTTCTAGCAGTAGAAATATATTTGTTCGAATTGTAATTACTTAAATCTTCACAATACTAGAAACGCGCCGATTCTTTTACCATACGTTTATTATCGACCCGACCGGACGCAATAAAACGAGATCCAAAGGACCGCGGTCCGCCCCAGTACCGCACAAACACTGCATCGAAGTTTTTTCCCACAGTCGACGTGGGATATTAAATTGAAATTTAAAAAGTGTTAAAAACCAATGCATTATGAAATAATAGTACTATTATGGTCCTAATAATTGTCAATAAATGTTTAGCATAAAATGAACGTAATAGATGATGATACGGTGAAGATGTTAATATTTATGTCATTTTGGAGGAATATTTTTGAATTTAACCTGAACTTATTATTAATAAAAATAAAGTGTACGCGAAATGTATCGATAAAAAAGACTTGATTTAAGTATTAGATTAATTATCTATAAGTATTGATTACGTTGTTGCCTAAATAATTTAGGGTATATGAAGAATTAGGATTTATAAATTAAGATTATTTACAATAATATGGTGATTTTTTTTTACAAATAATTGTTCATTTAAATAATATAAATAATTGTTTACTTACCCCTAACTTGTTTAATATCCAATTTTTCGCATAATGTACCATTTACTTTTGCCCCTTCTAATTGTTCGCATAATATACGTGGCAGACTCCGTATAGTGTTTCGCATGAACTCTTGCAATATGTTTTTATTATCTGCAATAATTCAACACATATATTAAAACTAATTATATACCCATATTGAAATGGAATAAGAAGCAGTTTTTATATCTATAAAATAATTCAATATTAAGAAACTTTTGGGGGCACATATGTTTGTTTGGTCTAAAAATGTTGAACTTATAATCTCACCAACCTGACCCAATCTGATTTATACAGGCTTGGAATACATTGTAATGCAGATCAAAATGAAAGACACCTATTTTTTGCACGTGCCCAATCCTACTTTTAGGGGGTGAAACACCCCTTTGAAGAAAAATGATCTTTTATCTTACAGATCGTATAACAATCCTATGAAACTGTTACGGCGGCAGTGGTGACGTTATAACGTCACATCTAACGTCAAATAATTAATTTAGATGTTTATATAATCAGCAATCATCGAAAAAACAAAAAAAAAACGTCACACATCAAACGTCAGATAATTTAATTTACATGTTTGTATTTGGTATTCTTTATGAAAAGTGAAAGAGATTTCAGTCGTAGAAAAAGTTATCTGTACAACGCGGGTGGACTTGCCCCGTGAGATATCGGCATCATATCCACTCTTGTACAATATACTATTCTTTGTGCTAAAATATATGCCTACGATGAGAAGAAACTTAAACCCGAAAATAGACTTTTTTAAGCGATAAACATATTTGTCCCTAACGGTATAGATTACTCAGAGGGTACATTTTCGCGACATTTGTATTATTTAAAAAAATATGAACAGAAATATAAAATACTCCACACACTTACCATTTTGTGCAATAATATTTGCTGGATATTTACGCCCATCACTATACCTCACTGTAATCACTTTATTTTTTCTTGATATATGTGCTGTCTTACACACATAATGAATGTTATCGGTATACTTTACTAATGCGTACATGTTTTTACTAAAAATCTAGTACCCCGAACTGAACTCTTGCCGAACTGGACACTAAATGAATTCAATTGTTGAAGCTCACAGTCTAGAAGTCCCAAGACCACCGCATTAGTACATACGCAGCGATTTGGTGAGTCAAAGGTTTTATGGGCATGATAAGACGAGATCTAAGAGACCGCGGCCCGCGTTCCCATAATACACACAGCGTCGCAGCTCTTTCCGCAGTGCCGACAGGGCAAAAACAGGCATTAAGATATATTCCCACATTGGTAATAAGATATTACGTGGGAACTTAGTGCCAAGATATCTTCAATTCGGTTGATGTAAATTTATTTCTGTTTAATGAAATTGCTTATATAGTATGTTTAAAAACTATTATAGCTTTAAATTTTTTTAGCTTCTTACATAAAAAAGGAATTTAATTTTGAAATTTAATTTTTGACGATTTATAAAATTTGGATTCAATGAAATAATATAAATATTATTTTTAATACAACTATGAAATTATATTGATACGAAAACAGTCACGGCTTTTACAGGGTGTTTCAGAGCTCTGGGAACGATCAATCACGTGCTTATTTTTCAAAATTTCGAAAAATGTTTTATAAAAAAGTTGTGCAGAATAGTAGGCTTCACGCACTAAAAATATTTAAATTTATACAGGGTGTCTCATAACAAAGTTACAGACCAAACTTGTTTTTTTTTAATGGAACACTCTGTATATTTAAGCATTTTTGGATTCCTTGTTACTTGGAGATTAAAATTACTTGGGTTTCGGCGATTGAAACCAGGCCGTTTTCGTGTTATTCAGTTGTTTATACAAAAATTTGAACAAAATCGTTAAAGTGCTCCCCTGAAACTAATAAAGATAATTAATTCTAATTTACTGGTAAAGTTAGTGAAACTTTAGTCTTCAAAATTACTCTATCAACCAAAACATAACTCACCGTATTATACAGGGTGATAGCCATTCGAAAACTACACAATTTCTATTTTTTTTTTCAAATGGCACACCCTATATATTATTTCATAATTTGAAAGTTCATTAACCGTGCAGTGGTCGCGTGGACTACATATTAAGTTCACTGATACAAAATCAGTTTTATTTCGTAAACGGTAGGCGTTAGTTTTTTGTGGTGCTAGGTACTTTCAAATGACTAATTCCGGGACGCTGTTATTTTTGTGCCAATTTAGAGAAGTATCTTTGTTTTAGTTTAATAGTTATAAAAAAGAGTTTATAACTAAGTTTTGCTGATTTTATATAGTTAAGCATACTGTACTGATTATAATTCCATAAGTAAAATAAAGAATTTATATAAAAAACAAAAGTTATTTCAATTTGAAAATGGACTACGTGTGTAGTCCGCGCGACCACTGTTGTCTCGTTTAGATGCGCGACCACTGCAAAATCTTTAGGTAATTATTTAATATGATGCGAAAAAGTATAGTATTAATTTCTTCGCCGAATTAATTCCACGAATTAAATTTCATAATCTTGATGACAACTCACATATTGCAATGTTTTAATTCGTCTTGTGGTTTCTTGCACCACAAAGACAGGTAAACTGTCGGCACTGCGAACATTAGAATACTAGATTTATAGATCTTATTTATCTATTATTTTATATGCCAGATTGTTGCTATGCATATTTCTGCCAATAAATGTATTTTAAATTCTCTTTTGCTAATGCCCTAATAAGGCGAAACTAGACAGGAATTTAATTTAGTAATAACATCTATTTCTAGGAAATTAAACTGAGTTTTTATTTGGTAGAATTAATATCTATTTCATATTACCATCCTCAATAAAACTTATAAACAGAATAGCGTTTAAAACCTAAATTAACTACTAAAATCTGTATTAATGAAAATAACTATGAAATGAAAGAAAAGAGGACAAAAATCAATAATTGAAATGGTTGAATAATGAAAAGTAAAATGAAAAAGTCTTATAATTAGAATTTAAATTAAATAGTGGGGAATATGAAAAAATCAATGTTTTGCTCAATAATTGAATTATAAATGCATTTAAAACTTAAAAATGATCAATCTTTTGTAGTCTTTTATTCGACTAAGTTTCCAATTAAATTTAGGCTTTTCAGTTACAATTTCTTTTATGACAATATATGACATAATTCATGTTTATTACATGAGTCCAATAAGCCCTTAAAATAATATGGTATCGCTGAATTTGTCTTTCAATCACCTTTCCAAAAATCAATAAATATATAGGGCGTCATATTTGAAATTCTGAAGTTGATGTCATTTTTCCGGAAATAGAGAAACTCAAATAAAATATATGTATTCAGAAAGGGGCATCATTTTAAGCCATTTATAGCAACCAAATTTCATTTTCGTTTTAGAGATATCGGCTGTCTACTACCTCGTAGGACTTCCTGTAGTGCTTAGGTGTCATCCGTCTTATTTAAAACATAGCTCTCAACCCGTTCACACATATTATACTTAAGTATTTTATACTTATAATAACCAATTGTTCAAAATAAAATAAACCTTTTAAAAACTAATTTCGTAGCCAGCGAAATATAATTCGCATGACGATGACGTAAACCATTCGTCCGCTGGAGGTGTATGCGTGAAGTTTTCCGACGGGCGCGGGATAATACGTCTAATTATACTTGGGCTGTGGTACGCCAATAATAATGATGCACTTACACACAAACTTATACAGACATGTTTCAGGACTTTATATATTTTATGACCATCAGTCTCGTTGTCGATTACCCTTAGAGAAAGATAAAGTATTCGGATTAAAAAAAGGCAGATTTCGCTTTTATTGAAAATTTTAAGACATTTAAAGTTAGAATTACATGTACCAAGTTTTGGCTATTTTGCTTTTTTTTACGGAAACAGATGTATTAAATCCAAAGTCTGAACCGATTAGAAGGAGAAAACCTTCTATGTCTGTTCAAACGTAATGGTAGTTGGTGGTTAGCTGAACCCATTGACATTTCACTTGTCTTCTAAATAATACAGTTTGTTTGTTATATGATTAAGACTTTAACTAAACGTACAATGTATCTAAATTATTTTCAATTACATTTGATAATGAATTAGGTCTGTAAATCGTTGCCAAAGACGTACCTAGTTTTCATGTTTAAACTTATATTATGCCATTGACTGAAAACCTTCTGTCTAGAGTTACGTGGTTCCACCATAATTATGGGAAGTATTCTGATCAAAAATTTCGAAATATAACGTATGTTAAAATAATGATGTGTATTTTGCAATATATTACAATTCGTTCGTAATAATTCAGATCTTGGGGCTGCAGCAAAAGAAATTACTAATGTAGCCAATGTTGATAACAATTTAGATATGACATTATATTCACTGGACAATCTCGAGGACGATATTGCAAATAATAGTTGAAATGGTGATACAGATCAAGAATCACTGTATCATCCTGATTCTGCTGACTCAATGACTGAATCGTTCACTGAGCAGATTGATAGTGAGACCAAGCCAAAAGAAGTAACATTAATAACGGTAGGATACCCCGTTGGAGTACGTTAAACTGTCGCCTAGAGGGGAATTAAATCAAATTAGTGTGATAATATTTCGGGTCTATTCGGTTTTGAAGGTTTTCGCTTCTAGAGGATGAACTCCTGATAATTAAAAAAACAAATACACGTGCTATTTCTTTCATCTTCATTTGATTTATTAAACCCCACAGCGTCAAACAAGATTCATTACGACGCGGATTAAATAGTTATTTGTTTAACAAGGCAATAAAGTGACAGATTTACGAACGCGGCTGGAGTTTCACCGCCGAGCGAGTTTGCGAGCGAGGCTGTGAATCCAGCCAAGTCAGGAAATCTGCTTTATTGCCGAGTTAAACACATAATTTTTTCGCGGATTGTTTGGGAGACATTGATAATAACTTGCAATGCGATAATTTTCAATATATTTAATTCTATCAACATATTCGTAGTTACCCAAGTAAAACAAAAATTGACATTTATAATAGAAATTGTGGTGTCCGCATTTTGACGGTGTGTGTGGTGTAATCATTTATAATTATAATGATCGTAAGTGACATGCATTGAATATTTAAATCGGATGGACCGTATGATTATTTCGAGTAAAACTCTTCAATACATTTCTCTGCTGATATGGTTGATGGTGGAAGCCATTACTTTGTGATACATTTTGATTCAGAAATTCAGGAACTTTTCAATAAAATGCACTTTGTTGGTATCACACACATTTCTTTACGATTAAAAATGTTAAAGTCATTATGTTCATATTATTATTGTTCAATGATTAAATTGAAATAACACGTACATAATACGTAACCTCCAAATCCTTTTCGATCATTTTTCCGATTTCTGTTCGGGTTTAATTACGTGGGAAAGTTAGGCAAACACACGGTGCTCGTGAAAACTTACACGGGGTTGTTAATACTTCGCATACCCCGTTATTGGGCTTCTTCCGCAGGCAATATATGAAGGAAAGCCTCTCGTTTTACTCTGCCAAGAAATAAGTGCGCCGGTCGACAACGTTTAAACGTCAAATACCGGGCCACTCGGCGACTCGATTTTTGTGCGCGGATAAGTTAGGGACTCGCATGTAGGTCGGGAAAAACACACGCGGTGTTATTAAAACTTCGGGGAACCTGTTTTTAGCCTTTTTAGCACGGGAAATTCGAAGGCAACTCTCAATTAAGCGAAAAATTCATGGTAATGTCAACAAATTTCCGGGCGGCTTCTATTGGTCGACGCGGCGTATCATCTGATTGGCAAAATAACATGACGTAGTCTCACCTGATTGGCTCATTACTTTTACAGCCTAGGCATAAATAAGCATTTTTAAAGCCTAGTCCGCAAAAGTGACATTTCACGGCCCAAAAGCAGTCCGAAAAATCTTACATTTCATATCAATCCGCGAAAAACATTTTTCGCTGAGCTATTTAGATAATTATTGCTAATGGGTTGTTCCCCTTACGCGCCTTCCATAACGCAGTGAATTTAACATTAAAAGATTGCCGCTAACATGTTTATGCCTCTTAAATGACGTCAATATGCTAATGAGTCGAATTTGCAAATCCGCACCGAAATGCAATTCATGGGAATCGTGCGGCAAAGTGCATTTTAATGAAATAAATATTAATAAACAAAACAACAGTTACAGTACGCCTGTAACATTGCATTAAATATTACACATACGAGGGCTGATTGTAATCGCACCAATAGTATGCGTCAAATGGCTTGGCTTTGATAGAAGTGAAAATTTGCACTAGTGCGTATATCCGTCAATTTTTAACGTTGCATAATTACCATTAAATCGTTCGCTGATTCGTTCAAACAAAAATTTGACAACCCTATTGACTTATAAATTGTGGAATAAGAGAAAAATGATTTAATTTCCGACATTCGCCTGATAATATTAAGAAAAAACACATAAAAACCACTTTTGCAACTTCAATCATATCATTATGTATGATCGGAAAAAGAAAAACAAATATCAAATATTAACGAAATCAGTAACAATAAACAAAAAATATAAAAGTGATTAAAGAACAGGATATTTATCAATACAAATTAAATTAAATTAGTTGTTTTTATTAATATTTTTTGTTAATTTAGTTTATAGAATTTATTCCCCCACAAAAAAGAAACAGAAATCGACTCCAACGAAAACTGCAGCTAAAATGTCAATTATCCAGCGAACAACACAGAGAACAAATATTTTTCGAATTTTGGAAAAAGACATGGGGCGAAAAGAAAACCATGATGTAACTTTTAGTCCACGTTGCTCTAGATGAAAAAAAAACATAACATCAAATTAACGAAGTCTCCAGGCAGAAGCCGATCTCTATATTTTCATCTGAGAAATACAAACCATTTTCCTAAATACGCTAAACATCGGTCAGTAAAGACAACAATCAAGACAATCCTAAAGATACAGGCTCACTGAGAAAGAATTCTTCATAAATTCTGAAACTGCCAACCAGATCTCATAAACTCAAGGATGACTCTCTTAAAAATATCTTGAGCTCTTTTTTTAACAAGCCTGACTAAGCTTAAGTCGCACCACTGTACAGCTTCAATTAAAAAAATAAGCCCGATGCCCCCCCCCTAGACGCGCTCCTGCCCGGACCTATGTATAGAATACAAAATAGATTACAAGTCGGCTTGGACACCACTCCTTAGATACTACAATAAAAACAAGATTAATACTTTTCCAGTTTATTTATGCAATCGACCGTTAAAAATTAAATTGCAAAAATTTAATCATTTACATGAATTTAAAGCGGCGATCTCAAAAGATTTTCATAGCTTTTGAGATAATTTACTAATATAACACTACTTAAAATATGTTGCATTTTGTATTAATATTTTGACATAATATGGTATTTTTTCTCATAAATTTTAATAATCGTATATGTATTATGTTTCGTCCATTATAACTGAAATAATATTAAAGTGTTATCGCATAAAAAATCTAAAAACAGGCTTCAAAAATAGCAGCGGTAGCAGGTTTTTTGTCTCTCCTGGAAAGTTTTGTTTCTCAGACTTAGAATTATTTACAGGTAAGCCGACGATATATCGGTTTGTCTAAAATAAATAAACCAATATCCATTTATTTTTGGAGCGTGATTTAATTATATCATTTCTTAAATTCCTATCTTTCTTTTTGCGTCGACTACAAGGTCATCTGCCAATACCGTTTTGTTAATTCCTATCTTCATTTCACAATACTTGAGAATAAAAGTGCTAAGCATTAACATACCTGTTAATAAAAACAATAAATATGAAATCCGTTACTTGATAGAAAATAAGAAAAAATAATGATGACAATGAATTTTTTTTATGGGCGGATCACTTAAATCTCTTATCAGTGCTCCGTGGAATTATATGCTCCAAGTCCAGCCCACCATCTAATTTAGAATTTTTAATACCTGTTGCCTCGTTGGTTCCTCGAGTGAATGGTTTACCGCCAGCGTGTTTACTTTATTAAAATTTATGACCCTCAACACAGAGTTCTGTTTTTTCCACACTGAACAGTAAAATTATAAAATCCTGAAAACCATGGGATTTCATTTATTCCGATATTTTCGAAAAACAAATTTATATACATACAGCCATCCCTCATAAAATAGTCAACTTTTAAAAATGATTATAGTTACCCAATCTCTTCCTCAAAATCCACTTGAAATTAGACAGTGCGTTTTTTTATAGATGCACCATAGGGATTTACATGTTAAAATTTGTGTGCCTGTTAATGGTTTTCCTATTGCGAATTTTAGAATCATTTTTGGTATGTTGGAAGTTTGCATTGTCTTTAACAACTTCTGATAGTTTTTATAATAAAAAAATCATTAATTTTGAAGAAATTAAAGAAATTGTGTGACTAGTTTGGTTCTTAAATATTATTTTAGTTTTATTAGTAGGCGTGTTTGTTGTCGATAGAGAACAAACAACTGCCATAGTTAGGATTGGTTAGACATTTCGCACATATGTACGTATATTTTAAAAGTGTACATAGTAAAAATTATTACAATGTCTATTTATACCACCGAAGAAAAAGTGTTTATTATCACAGCGTATAATAATAATAATAATAATAACCAAACTTTATTTCAAAGAGATGTTAACAAAACAAACTATGTTATTGGGAACATAAATGAAACTGTGTCAGAAAAATAATAAATAATACAAAAAATTATAACAAATTGTAAAAAAGAAATGAACACAAACTTAAGTGAAGCGCATATTATCAAAGAAAGCTTTAAGAGAATATAATTCGGTATCCAACAATAAGCGAAAAACAGCGGTCTTATATTTACTAAATGAGTATATTCCTTGGTAGAGTATTGTACATTTGAATGCATCTGTAAAATTCATTCCGTTCGGTCGTTGTTAATTTATGTACAGGATACGTTATATTAATTAGAGGTATTAGAGGTAACTCGAGTAGAGTGGTATGTGATCATTTTGCGGTGAATTATCCCGCAAATAATACAACTGTTTTGAGGTTATAGTTAGGCAATTGCAAAACGTGAAAAGACATATTCAAGATAGACTAAGTTACTGTTCAGCTTATTACGGCAAACAATTTGAATATTTATTATGAAGTGAATAAATTTAAATATTTTCCAGAGCAATTTTTATTACGTTGTATTTCATATTCTAATTCGTATTTACAACTTTTGTAAGTTATTTATTGTTGATTGTCAACAAACGCGCCTATTAATAAAACAAATAATAATTAAGAACCGAAAAATATTTTCTTTAATTTCTTTAAAATTTACGATTTTTTTATTATAAAAACTATTAGAAGTTATTAAAGACAATGCAAACTTAAAGAGTACAAAAAATGATACTGAAATTCGCAATAGGAAAACCATTAACAGGCATACAAAATTTAACATGTAAATCTCTATGGTGCATCTATAAAAAAACGCACTGTATAAAATTATGTTAAGGCGTTCCGTTGGTGTAGTGGGTACAGGCGAGCGCTTATGCCGGTTGGGTTCGATTCCCTGCCCGAGTGAAAGACTTTTCGGAATCGAGTAGTATTCGTTCGGGTCCGTGGTTGTTGTATACGTCTTTCGTTATTTATTTATTCATATATTATTTACTATTACCAGCCGCGTGTGACTGAAAGGCTCAGCCTAAGTTGAAAAAAAGATTATGTTGGCATTGTTGATTTATATTAGCGTGAATAGACACAAATACCATATATAAATGATTAAGAGAATATATTACTACCCCGTAGTAACATGTGATTAACTTTGCGGATGATACTGCAATAGTGGCAACAGCTAAAACCCAAGAAGAGTTATCAATTAAAGTTACACGCAAATCAATGAAGAGATGCGCGAATGGTGCAACAAACGCAGATTATTGTTACTACAACACTACAATTTTATAATAAGAAACCTAGAATTGATAATATTATTAAGTAAAAGATGCAAGTAAATCACGTACTCTCGAAACTGAATAGTGCATATTACGGCATTAAAATTGAATTCTAACTTAACTAATTCTATCATTATTGAACATGTATTATGCACTCGCGTATTTCCACATATCATATTAGGTTGTAGAGAAAATCAAAGATAACACGCGTACTAACCGTTCAAAAACGTAAACTACGTCTAATTTTCATACTCAAAAAACGAAAACATGTCAAAATATATTTATAAATAATGATTTCCAACAGTACCTAATATTTACATATACAGTGCGCGCCTAAAGTATGGAATACAGGGTGGGCCAACGCATACGACGTGGTCAATTTATGGAAAACCATGTAACTTCGGGTTATTCTTTTCAAATGGATAGACGTAGGATCGTTGTATGTACAATTTAAAATTATTATCAGTTATACAGGGTGTCCCATAAAAAAGATCCACATCAAAGTTATTTTTTTTAATGGAATACCCTGTATTTTTTGTCATTTTTTAATTCTAGGGAACAAATAAAGGTCAGTTACTTTAATATTCCCTATACCTATTGTTTACCGTTTTCGAAATATTTACAGATTTGTTGAAATGCATGGTTCAGATGAATTTTATATTTCTGTATCAGCTGCCTTAAAAAACCCCATGTCCGAAATTTCATTAAAAAGTTACAATTTTTATAATTTATTTAAGCCATTTTGTTTTTCAAATTTTTAATTTCCGTTTCTTAATCAGCAACCGTGAAAACCCTATATCCCAAATTTTATGAAAGTATGACAATTTTTATTATTTTTGTCCGCTGTATTGGATCCACCATTTTGTTATTCAAATTCGTAATTACATTTTCTTAATCAACGACCTTGAAAAGCCGTATGTCCGTATTTTCAAGAAAATATGACAATTTTTATCGATTTTGTCCGCCATATTGGATCCGCCATTTTGGTTTTCTTATTTATAATTTCAGATTAATAATCAGCGAGCGTAAAAAACTCCAAATACTATTTTTCATACAATTCGAATAACGCCTTCATATTTTCGGCATTTGTGCATCGGTCAGATTGGTAATCGACAATTACCAAGAATGTAACAACTCAACTCAAATATCAAAATTACAAAATTAAGCCAAACTAGTCAGATAATGAAAAAATCATTAGAATCTAATAATGCAAATCAAAATAGGTTGATTAAGAGAAACTTGTATATTGTACAACGAGCATATAATGATTGCTATTAAATACGACGTTTGCGGAACGAGCCAAAATCAAAACAGAATCAAAATCAAAATCAAAATCAAAATCAAAATCAAAATCAAAATCAAAATCAAAATCAAAATCAAAATCAAAATCAAAATCAAAATCAAAATCAAAATCAAAATCAAAATCAAAATCACAATCACAATCACAATCAGAATCGAAATCGAAATCGAAATCGAAATCGAAATCAAAACAGAATCAAAATCAAAATCAAAATCACAATCAGAATCAGAATCAGAATCAGAATCAGAATCAGAATCAAAATCAAAATCAAAATCAAAATCAAAATCAAAATCACAATCACAATCACAATCAGAATCGAAATCAAAATCAAAATCAAAATCAAAATCAAAACAGAATCAAAATCAAAATCAAAATCACAATCAGAATCAGAATCAGAATCAGAATCAGAATCAGAATCAGAATCAAAATCAAAATCAAAATCAAAATCAAAATCAAAATCAAAATCAAAATCGAAATCGAAATCGAAATTGAAATCGAAATCGAAATCAAAACCAAAATCAAAATCAAAACAGAATCAAAATCAAAATCAAAATCACAATCACAATCAGAATCCGAATCGAAATCGAAATCGAAATCGAAATCGAAATCGAAATCGAAATCGAAATCGAAATCGAAATCGAAATCGAAATCGAAATCGAAATCGAAATCGAAATCGAAATCGAAATCGAAATCGAAATCGAAATCGAAATCGAAATCGAAATCGAAATCGAAATCGAAATCGAAATCGAAATCGAAATCGAAATCGAAATCGAAATCGAAATCGAAATCGAAATCGAAATCGAAATCGAAATCGAAATCGAAATCGAAATCGAAATCGAAATCGAAATCGAAATCGAAATCGAAATCGAAATCGAAATCGAAATCGAAATCGAAATCGAAATCGAAATCGAAATCGAAATCGAAATCGAAATCGAAATCGAAATCGAAATCGAAATCGAAATCGAAATCGAAATCGAAATCGAAATCGAAATCGAAATCGAAATCGAAATCGAAATCGAAATCGAAATCGAAATCGAAATCGAAATCGAAATCGAAATCGAAATCGAAATCGAAATCGAAATCGAAATCGAAATCGAAATCGAAATCGAAATCGAAATCGAAATCGAAATCGAAATCGAAATCGAAATCGAAATCGAAATCGAAATCGAAATCGAAATCGAAATCGAAATCGAAATCGAAATCGAAATCGAAATCGAAATCGAAATCGAAATCGAAATCGAAATCGAAATCGAAATCGAAATCGAAATCGAAATCGAAATCGAAATCGAAATCGAAATCGAAATCGAAATCGAAATCGAAATCGAAATCGAAATCGAAATCGAAATCGAAATCGAAATCGAAATCGAAATCGAAATCGAAATCGAAATCGAAATCGAAATCGAAATCGAAATCGAAATCGAAATCGAAATCGAAATCGAAATCGAAATCGAAATAGAAATAGAAATAGAAATAGAAATAGAAATCGAAATCGAAATCGAAATCGAAATCGAAATCGAAATCGAAATTAAAATTAAAATTAAAATTAAAATGGCTTTATATTAGTACGTTGACGTCGGCTATCTATATTTGTTTATGACAGTCCTTTTAATATACGCTGGGTGAAATAAGTTACCTGTTCATAGGTTCCGTGTATTAGAAGAACACGAAATTCTGCCTGGTACTCTTAAAATACATTAAATCCACATTGGCGTTAGCTGGACGGTCCCACTAAAATACGGAACCTGTAGAAATTTAGAAGGACCGTCTTGCTAAGATCCGATGGTCCCGCTAAAATACGTTTCCTTTAAAAAAAGGTCCAGCTAAGATACACACCACAAACATATATATATATATATATATATATATATATATATATATATATATATATATATATATATATATATATACCGGGTGACCCAGGGATCTGTAAAAGCCCGATAACTTATTTGTTATTTGAGATATCGACTTCTAGTTTTCTTGAACTGGTACCCACACTTATTCTACATATTTTAAAAATATGTAAGTTTTTGTACAGGGTGTCCCAATATACATAACAGAACAAAGTTATGTTTTTTTAAACGGAACACCCTATATTTTATACTTTATTTTCAACCCTCTTGAGAAGCTGATAAAAATAGTATAAGATAGTATGGGTCCATCATGGACGACTAGTTAGTTATGGGCAAATTTGTGGCAAAAACATGGACACATTGAAAAAATTGCAGAAGCGCTCCTAGCAATTCAAGCGTCATTTTTTATACACTAAAGAATTTTCCACATCATGAAGAATAATACAAATCGGCTTTGGTTATTTTTTGTTAATACTGCTATACAGGGTGTCAACATACGCAAAATATTGGATAAATATTTTTTTTCAAATGGAACACCCTATATATCTTGCCACCAATGCATGGAATTTTTAATAAGCTTTTCAATGATGTACAATTTGTATAATGAAATATTAAGGATTCTTGAGATTTATCTATAAAAACATTTTTCTTTTGTCACCTTCTGCTCATTTTTGGATTTTCAGCCAAAACTATGCATTTTATGAAAAAATAATAAGAGACCAAAGTTGTAGAGCGGAAAATTTCCGAACGATAAGGGTCTTTCGACTTTTCCAATAATGCATGCATTGCCCGCCAGAGTGCGCAAAATCGTGACCATATATGAATTTTTGCGTTTTTTTCAAATTTTTTGTTAATTAATTGCACTATACTTTATTTTCCTCGTCCTCTAGCAGAAAAACGGGTAATTATAGAATTATTCAAATGACCTACATCCATTGAAAATATTCCGCTCTACAACTCTTAAGAAGCATTTTTTGCCCAAAATGCATAGTTTTCGCTAAAAATGCAAAAAAACATTGAAAAACGCAAAAATTGATACATACATTTTTAATTTGCATTTTTAGGGAAAACTATGCATTTTTGGAAAAAATTGCTTCTATTAAGAGTTGTAGAGCGGAACAATTTCAATCGATATGAGCCATTTTAATTTCCCGTTTTTTCGCTAGAGGGTGCGCAAAATAAAGTATAGTGCAATTTATTAATTAAAAATTTAAAAAGAAAACGCTAAAATGCATTTACCGTCACGATTTTGCGCTCTCTGGCGGGCAATGCACGCATTATCTTAAAAGTTGAAAGACCTATATCGATCGGAAATTTTTCGCTCTACAACTTTGGTCTCTTATAATTTTTCCTGAAAATGCATAGTTTTGGCTGAAAATCCAAAAATCAGCGGAAGGTGGCAAAAGAAATATGTTTTTATTAATAAATCTCAAGAATCTTTAATATTTTGTTATACTAACTGTATATCATTGGAAAGCTTATTAAAAATGCCATAGATTGGTGGCAACTTATGTAGGGTGTTCCATTTGAAAAAAAATAGTTATCCATTGTTTTGCGTATGTTGACACCCTGTATAGCACTATGAATGAAAGAGAACCAAGGCCGATGTGTATTATTCTTTATGATGTGGGAAATTTTCTAGTGTATAAATAATGATGATATCTTTGCTAGGAACGCTTCTGCAATGTTTTCAATGTGTACATGTTTTTGCCACAAATTTGCCCATAACTAACCAACCGTCCATAATAGACCCATACTATCTTATACTATTTTTATCAGCTTTTTAAGAGGGTTAAAAAGAAAGTATAAAATATAGGGTATTCCATTTAAAAAAACATAACTTTGTTCTGTTATGTATATTGGGACACCCTGTACAAAAACATACATATTTTTAAAATATGTAGAATAAGTGTGGGTACCAGTTCAAGAAAACTAGAAGTTGATGTCTCAAATAGCAAATAAGTTATGGGGCTTTTACAGATCCCTGGGTCACCCGGTATATATTATTACAGTAGCAACGTATAAGTAAAAATTATCTTTGTAAATACCTACTTAATTTAAATTATGGAAATATTTTGCAAATTCATATCGAATTTCAGAAACATTGTTTGACGAGCGTCTAGCTACAAGTGGTATTGGCCTTACAGCTGACAACGCGGTTTGATTTTGTCTCCAAGAGCCGTTAACATTTTTTCCTTCAACTATGGAATCAAATGTTCCCGGAGGAGTATAATTGTGCCGCGAAAATTCACTGTTTCTTAAGAAATTGTGTAAAAAATACAGGTCATGGTTATAAGTGGTACATTTTTAGGTCGATATCTATCGGTTTTCTAAAAATTTGGTAAACAGAAGTCAACACACCGAAAACATTTTCAACAATAACGAGAGTACTTGAAAGTTTGTAATTGAAAGTGCGTACCATTGTCATGATTACCGGGAAAAGGTTTCATTATATGTTTATTTAATGCCAATGATCCATCACCAAGAAATATATATGGCACATTTTGTTCTCTTCCGGGTAATGGGATATCTGGTGGAAAATTAGTCATATCACTGTTAATTTTTTGCCAAAGTAAGCTGTTTTGAAAAATTCCTGCATCACTAATGCGCCCGTGGCCACCGATATCGGCAAAAATAAAACGGTAATCACTATCAACCACAGCCATTAGTACGATGCTATATGTACCCTTATAATTACAGTAATCTGATCCACTGTACGCTGTACATTTTACTACGATGTGTTTTCCATCTATAGCTCCAACGCATCGTGGAAACTTTCTTCTAAATCCCTCCTCGATGACGAACTACTCCTTTGGTGTTCGTGGTAACTGTGAAACAAAGAAAACATTAAAAACATTTTTTTAGGTTCAACGAAGCGAAACAATGATGCCACCTCCGTCACCATCTACTTCAATTCAGTCTGTGTACAGTGATGAAATCTTGCTATTATCGCCTACACACGTACAAGAAAATAAAAAGAATTCCAAAATTACTGCTTGTAGGAAAAGACCAAAGAAGATAACGGACTTCTCTTTATATGAAGCTCAGAAAAAAAAATTAATGAAAGTTTTGACACGTTGAACGAAGTAATAAAGAGGAAGAGAGTAGAAGAAGATGACTGTGAAATATACGGGAAACTTTTGGCAACAAAGTTAAGAAAATATCCACAGAGAATTCGAGACAGAATTATGTATAAAATAGATAGCCTTCTTTTGGATAATCCCTATCTTGATGAACGAACATCAAGTGCCCCTCCATTTTATTCACGATCTCCAGCACATGTCAACGTGCAAGAAGGAAATGAAACATCTCAACATTCCACATCTCCTAACTATGCCATGCAAGCAGAGACGCTTCAGTCTCCATTCAGTCAGATCGGCACACCGGAAATGAACGGATCGCAAGATGTTATACTAGCCCCGACATCTAGAAATATCTACGAGATGACATATAACAGTTTTACCAAATCCTAACTTTCGTGTCAAGTTTATATAAGTTTGTATTTATTGCGTTACGTTATTAAAACTACATTTTGTAATTTTAGAAAATCGTTTTCTTACCTTAATTTGACCTTCGAGAACGTAATTGATAGCTTTGCACACTTCGGGCACGATTAATGAGATCGCTGATGTCGAAACCTTAACCTCTTCAGGGACAAATTAATTTTGAAGTTTCAAATCCTTTAAGAAACAATTGATATCTCGCTAGTAGAACCGGACAGGAGGCATCTGCATGGAAATGTGCAACTGTAGCAGCTTTCAGAGCTTGACATTAGATGGCAGTATTGAGCTAAATCAAATTTCTTTGAAATGTGTTCGTCATTTTTTAAAACGTACACAAAAGTTTTTCTGTCCCTGAAGAGGTTAAATAAGTAATGTAGACTTCGATAACTGTCCCCTCCCAGTAAACACAGTTACTTTTAATAAACGTTGATTTTTCGTGTTCAGTGTTGTGGAATATTAATTTTAATGTTCAGTATATAAGTCGCAAAAGTGTCAGGTTACAAAACGTATATTTTTTGTATATCTACTGGTGTAATTTACGTTACTGTTACTCGCATTTTAAACGTAAAGAATGTACGTATATACAATGAGAAAATTACTCTAAATATATTTGAATATTTTACTGTCTCAATACACGTTTATATACAGGGTGCTGTAAAAATGGCGCAATAACTCAATTGTACATTCTTGAGGGTTACTTCGTGAGTAGAGGGAAATATTTTTAATAATCGAGAAAATTCAATACCGATTTTTTTTTCATTATTATTCCCATACTCACAAAGTAACCCTCGACAATGTACCATTGAGTTATGCGCCATTTTTACTGTATATAGGGAAAACTCCAAGAAAATCTCGATTTTCCTTCAGCATGTAAATATATACCGGGTGAATATTCCAAAACCGAACATGGGCACTTAACATCGGAAAATTGTTTTTTGCAGATTCCTGCTCCCCATTTTCACTAAGACGATTTATAATGATTTTGAGATTTCCAATTTTCTTTACTGAAATCAATTGTAAATTTTCTAAAGAAGTGAAAAAACTCTGGTTGAATTTCTGGTAAATGTAAAATTCAGTAAAATTTATACGCATCGATCGCATCGTGTTTATGAAAGAATTGTTTATACAAAAATAACATAAATACATTTTAATAAATGAAATAAATGGAAGAAGTTGCATTACAAGATTTATTACTGGGTGCAATGTTTTGCAGTATCCAATTTGATCAATTTAAATTAGAAAACAAACATCATAATGATACACCTGTTGACAATTATAATTAGAATTTATTAATTAAAACAAATGTTCAAATAAACCTCCATTCTGCATTAAACAATACCCCATCTTGTTGTAAAACGAATTTTTGACGTTTGCTAACTGTCTATTCGTTATCAACCTGCACTCCTCAAATATTGCATTGCTCAAAGAATTAATGTTTGGATGACGAGTTTTGTAAATTTGGCTTTTGAGGTGACCCCACAAGAATAAATCGCATGGTGCCAAAACAGGAGATCTAGCAAGCCAGTTGATTTCACCTTCTCGCCCAATCTACGTTTATTCCAAAATGAGTCGTACATCCATCGTGTTGGAAGCAGATATCCTGGTTTGGACGTGCCACTTCTTCCATTGCAGGGCCAACCTAAGTTATTAACAATTCTGAATAATTTTCTGAATTTAAATTTCCTATAATTTCGAAAGGACCTGTCCAAAAAAATGCCTGTCCAGATATTAATGTTTTGAGGATATTGCGTTCTAAGATTTAAATTCAGATCTGGATTCTCATTTGCCCAATATCTATCGTTTTGAACGTTTGGTTCATTATTGAATGTAAAGGTAATCCGTAAAGCAAATCGACGAGAGAAAATTGCGAAAAAAATTCACAAAATACGGCAATATTTATTGATGGCATAGAGACTTGTACGGACGGTAGCCGAACTTTCTTAAAATTTTGCAGACCGTTCCTTGCGATTTAACACATTCTAAAGCAATCAATCTTGTACTTAGTCGAGGATTCCAGGATACCAGCCTAAAAACTTCTTCGTGAATGTTTTATCGTCTGTTGTCATTTATTCTGCGATATTCTAATAAACAACCACAATGAAATAATTTTAAAACTATCATTTGAAGTGAATTTACCTGAATTAAAACAACCTGAATTTTCTAATTGAAAGACTATTTGTTGTATTCTCGACACTGAGGGTATGGAGCTCTCGTTTAACTGCACTTAAAATAAATCTTGCACCCTACGGTAACTCTTTCCGCTGTAAACGTTGTTTACTATGAATAGTTTTTCCTCAATGAAATATATTTTACAAAGAAATATTAATGACAGTTATCATAAACTTTTCAGGCAAGCCATGCCACACCATTAATCTGTTTATCGAGTCATGGCTCAGTACGATTTTTCGAATTTTATTTATTGCGAATATTTTGATAAAATAATAAAGAAATACTACTAAAAATTAACTAATTCGGATATGATTAGATGAGGAAAAAAATCTTCTTTCGACTGGTATCATTATAAATCCTCTTAGTTAAAACGGGGAGCAGGAATCTGCAAAAAATATTTTTTCCATGCTAAATGCCCATGTTCGGTTTTGGAATATTCACCCGGTATATATATAATAATAATAATAATAATACATTTATTTCCTAAATTATACATACATCGTTGTACAAAATACGAAAAAGGTCAAGAGTACAATTTACTACAATCTAAATATAGAAGAACAGTTAATAATTAAGAAAATCATCTACACAATATGGTTCAATGTTACATAAATAAGTAAATAGGGCGCTTTTAAATAATTTAATATTGGTTATATTTTTATATTCCATAGGCAGTTGATTAAATAATTTCATAGCAGTGTACAGTGTGCTTTTGGAGTAAACGCTGAGCCTGTGCACTGGTAATGCATAGTTTTTAACATGTCTTGTGTTATATGAATGTTTTTGCGAGAATTCATCAAATATTAGCCTATTGTTAAAATGGAATATGAGAGTTTCGTAAATGTAGAGTGCTGTTGCGGTTAGTATACAATTTTTCTTAAATTCATTGCGACAAGACTGACGATATTTTAAATTTTGTATAATTCTAATAGCCTGTTTTTGGCATTTGAAGACTCTATCAAAACTGCTACTACTTGCGTAAAACATAATACCGAAACGCATTAATGATTCAAATTTAGCGTGGTATACTAACAGTAACCCCTCTGCATTTATGAATTGTTTAAGCAAGCGTAACATGTAAATTATTTTATTTAGTGAGCTTACAAGACGTTCAATATGTTGTTTGAAATTTAGATTTGTGTCTAGCACAATCCCCAATAGTTTGACGCTATCCTTAACATAGATTTTGTCATTATCTAGATTAATTTCTGTCGGAGTGTCAATACTTGACCTAACTGTTTTAAAGAACATCACTTCCGATTTCTTAACATTTAGAAAAAGACTGTTTTCTTGGAACCATAACTTTAATTTGCAATAGTTCGTATTTGCGATCTGGATTACATCGGATAAGCTTTTTCCTTTAACCAGTTTAGTCGTATCGTCGGCGTAACTAATTAAGGTACATTCATTTGTGTCAACTGTTTTTAATAAATCGTTTGAACAAATTAAAAACAGCAGTGGTCCTATAACGCTGCCCTGGGGCACCCCGTTTTTTATTAGCAAAGGTTTAGATGTTTCGCCTTTGATAGTAACAACCTGATATCTACCTGATAGGTATGATTTTATGAGGTTATGCCCAGCACCTCTAACACCGTACCTCCACAGTTTATCAAGTAATATGTTATGGTTTATGCTATCAAACGCCTTAGATAGGTCTACGTATGTAGCCAAAACTAGTTGTTTATCTTCAAGATAGTTAGTGATCTGTGAAATTAAGTGAAATATAGCTGTATTTATTCCTTTGTTTTTACGAAATCCATGTTGAGCACAGTTTAAAATATTGTGTCTATCCAAAAAACCAATGATGCGATTTGTAATTATTAATTCAAAAATTTTTGAGAAAATACTCAGTATACTGATTGGCCTGTAGTTTTCATAACATTCCGGGTCGTCTTTTTTAAATATGGGCAATACTGTTGCTTTCTTCAGTGAGTCAGGGAAAGTTCCTGACAATAGGCATAAGTTTATTAGGTCGGTTAGTGGTTTGAGAATTTCTAGGATGCATGATTTCAGTACTCGTGAATTTATTTCATCATGACCAGCACTACATTTATTTTTTAAGTTACACACAATATTGTAAACCTCACTCTCTGTTGCTGGGCGAAGATACAACGTTTCTGTATTAAATTTTATGCTTGAATTATGACTAGAGACTGGCAATGTATTTACAAGAGCTTGTATCGAGTTTACAAAGTAACTATTAAACTTATCAGCGACGATAATTGAATCTCCAACTGGGAGCTTTTCCAGTTTACTCGTATTTGCATTTGTATGCTGGTTTATGATGTCCCATGATGTTTTACCGATATTATCGCTTGTTTGAATTTTTTGTAAATTTACGTTTTTTCTAGAAGCCGTTAATAGATTGTTATATAGATTATTTTGTTTATTATATAGGTCCTTAAGCTCTGGATTTTTGAACATAAGTATTGACAATATGTCAAGGGTTTCTTTGCAGTTTTTGAGTTCAGATGTGTCACTTGTAGCTGTTTTGTTTTTATTTTTATTGTCCTGTACCCTCTTTTTTGGGAAACAGTTATTAAAGTGTAATTTAAATGTATTACTAAATATTTCCCATGCATCATTTATGTTATCTGTATCTAATAGAACATTCCAGTTTATCTTATTTAAAATTGAGTTGAACCGTTTGAAGTTTTGTTCATTGTAGATGCGAATAAGTTTGTATTTAGTTACCTTACGTTTGTTACAATTTTGTTCAAAGTATATGATTTGGGCGCGATGGTCAGAGATATGTGTGTCGAATACATCAGATTTATAGTTTTCCTGTAAGTTCGTTAAAATGTTGTCTATAGTAGTCCCAGACGTCATTGACACTCGGGTGTAATTGTCAATGGTGATTTTTATATTAAATGAGTTTATTATATTTCTAAATCTATTACTTAGTGTATTTTCAGTTTGAGTGTTTATATTAAAATCACCGACGATGAAAAACTTACAGTTTAAATTTAATAGTAATGTAAGAAGCTTTTCGAATTGAATAAAAAATAAATCTGTGTTTGAGTCTGGAGCTCTATATACAGCTGTACATACATATTTCACATTGTTTGAATTCCATTGAATTCCAGCGCATTCAAAACATGATATAGTCCCTAGCATATTAATATCTTTTCTTATGCTAAAGACGAATTGACATTTAGTGTATATTGCTACACCACCGTAGGAGGTTTGTTTGGTATTGCAATGTGGCCGTGAAAAACTTGTAGCGAGTTTAAAACCTTCAATATTATTTAATTTTAAAAATTCGGATGGTTGCCAATGTTCGGTAGCTGCGAATATTTGACATTCTGGGTGTTCTTTTAACATTGACTGAATTTTGAGGGTCTTATTATTAATGGATCTTATGTTGTTATGTATGATACTTATAAACTGCATTTGTGTATTTACATTTCTTTGGAGAGTTATGTTTTTGCCTGTGATCGATTCGCGAGGTGGACTAAAAAACGGCGAATTCCTACGTGAGCTGGCCATACGCTGGGGTCCACAATCTTCTCTGCGTATTCGGACGGCACTGATATTTTATATGATGCGTAGTCATCGGGATATTTTGACTGCATTTTTTCGCATTTTGTTTGTTTTACACCTTTTGAGGATAAGTGCTGAATTATTTCTGGCTCGGTTGTTTTAGGGTCCAAGTTTTTGACGTGGTAATGAAAATATCTTGTTGCTCCTTTAAGTCCGGATTCCGATGATGTACCAAAAATGGTTTTGGATCGCTTATCGTTTCTCTTCTTTGCATCCTGCCATTTATCTTTGTTTTGAATGTTTGTAATGTAGGCCCCTGTGTTTATATTTGGGTTATCCACGACTTGATTGTTGCCATCTGTTGCTAGGTTTATAATTTCCTTCATTTTGCGTTCCTGTTTCTTAGAGGTTAACACATGTTTGGTTGGTTTCTCCGATTCATTTACAGAGAGAGATCGAAGTTTATATTTAATTTGTGGTTTCGTTATCGTCTCAGAGATGTCGTTAGTAATCGGATTTATAATGATGTCCGTCTTCTGAGGAATGGTATTTATTTGTCCTCCATTTAATAGGGTTAACTTTTCGTTTAGTAATTTTATATTCACCTTTAGGGCTTCTTCTTTATCTTCTTTCTCTAATATAATTTTTGTTAGAAGTTCTACTTCCCTCTTTAGGCCTTTAATTTCTTCTTGTAGCAGCTCGAATGCACTAACCTCTGCTCCGCAGCAGATAATGCGAGTTTCATCAATTATTGTTGCTTTGCTGTATTTTCTGTAGCACCCACGATGGTACGAGTGGCCACACTTTGTACAAACTACACTTTTGCACTGTTTGTCATTGCAGCACTTATAACTAACGTCCTTTTTATCAAGAACAGCATTTTCGCTGTCCGCCATCTTAAATCAAGTTTCATATATATATATATATATATATATATATATATATATATATATATATATATATATATATATATATATCCAGAAGGGGAGTAACGCCGTTGAATTTAAAATATGTAGAAATTGAATAACGGGTATTACGGCGGAGGGCTATATATACCGGGTGTGGCACTTAAGATGCCTCGGGCCATAGCTCCTTTACGATAAAAGCTATCGAAAAAAATCTAAGAACAAAGTGGTGCATAGTTACCGTCGCTATGTTTCAAAAATATTTCTAATCATCAGTGGCGTGCCGTACTCCAGTGGCGTACCAAACTTATGTTTTTTTAAATGGAATGCCCTATTTTTTATTGCAGATTTGGAAAGTGCTCGACGAGTACTTATTTTTTTATCTAACATGTTATACCCTTCACTTTAGCGGTTTCGCTGTTATAACCCTTTCTTTCAAAATTGCGCCCCATTTTTGAGATTTTTTTGTAGAGAAACTAATTGACGCCGGCGCCTAAATTTTGAATTGAGGTACAGGTTAAGACCTCGTGTACCTTCACATAATTTTTTTTCGGGTAATTTATGGGAAAAAAATATTTTTTTATTGATCTTCGCATGTTGTCATTTTTTCCGAAAATTTCAAATGGCACCCCCCTAAAAAAATTACGGCGTTGTACAGCCAAAACTCTAAATTTTTCATTGGTGTAAAAAAATTACACATTGCATAACAAAATTTTCTCCGAAATTTCTCCAAAATAGCTGATTGTTATTTGTTGAAACCTGACCCACTGCTTCGAGTATTTGGAGCAAAAAAATATATTATCCTTTTTTGTAGCCCAAAATGGAATGAATTATAAGAATGCAATTAAATAAAATAGCAATTCATAGAATTTATTTTATTTTAATTATACTTTTTTGTTCGGCCCTGTATTAGATTTAAAAAAAATTCTTGTACTGGTGAATACTACTCGAAAAAACGTTTAATTTAAGGGATCACAAAAGGGGTGATGCCATTTAAAATTTTGGGGTTAGGGTGAATGGGGCCCAAGGGGTCACTCACCCCATAACCAAAATATGGTGGTTCTAGTTCCCCCTACCTGTATAACATTTGTACCAAATTGCGCTTTTCTAACTCTTTTATTTTCATAAATATTCGCATTGAAAGTTTTCAAATTGACACCCTGTTATATATAGCAACAAATTTTTTCGAAGAAAAGTCCTTGTTTCAGGGAATCCGACCAAAAAGGGGTGTTAATAAGTCATCTATTTATTATATACCGAGCTTTCGCAAATCTTTATTTGCTTCATCAGGGTGACGCTACAATTAAAAAAAGTATAATTAGCGCAAAAGAAAAGTGAAAAGGTTATGTGCGAACATGTGCTGAAGGCTGAAAATTGATTACTTACATGTAAGATTAAAAATAAACTACCGCACTTAGTGAACTAAACGTGGCCATGAACGATGAACAAGTTACACATTATAAACTTTCCACAGGACGTGGATGTTAACAGATTAAAACGATTTAAAATTCAAATGGAAGACGATAGACACGGGTAAACATCGCCGGCCATCTTGTTATTAAACAATGACTGCATGGTAGATGGGATAGGTTAAATTGCAGTTGTGTTACCAACACAAATCTAAAAAGTAGCGGGGAGCCGGGTGTACCAATCGTATTTGCTGTGTCCGCTGATGGCGGGTAAATTCAAATAATCGGTGTGGTGACCTATATTGGTATTAAGAGCAGAGAGGCTGCCAATTTAACCTATTTACAATAGTCGATTATGATATTATAATGACGTGAATCATCATAATATCATAATTAAATGTAGTGGTTAATGATTAATAGATGAGTTATAAGTAAATGTGTTTAAGTGGTGTGAAGTATTAAGTGATAGCGATAATGCTTATGTGGTGTGGTTTAATATAAAAGGGGTGAGACAACCCGACAATAATAAATTATAATATTGGCAATGGCGTAACCATCGCAATATTACAATATAAGGGGTGTTTAAATGTAAAAAGTGAATAATTCTAAATATGTAAAAAGGGGGTGAGACGACCCGACAATAATAAGTTATAATATTGGCAATGGCATAACCATCGCAATATTATAATAAAAGGGGGTGTTTATAAGTGAAATGTAGATAATTCTAATATAAGTTAAATATGTGTTGGGAGCAATTCCAATAAAAGGGGGGGGGGGGGTGTAACGTGTGCAATGTATAAAAAACAGACGAATAATCTGATACGAAACCATTAACTTGAAAAAGCAAAAAGACAAGTAGCCTAATTAGATGAATTATGCGAACGATCGACTGACGAGTTGATAGCAATTTGTTTGTGAGATAGACTAATAAGGTAAGAGTAAATGTTGCTTAAACGATCTGTATCCGATTTAGAATTCATTGATTTATCACGGTTTTTTTGAATGTGATACATTTCAAGAAACAGTCTTCCCTTATACGTCTTACTGGTATCTAAAATTTTAACGTTAGTGAAGTCAGGGTTATGATTAAGAAGAGTTACAATGTATTGAAAGTGCACAAGATTTCTTGCCCAGTCTGTAATCGCTCTTATGTTGGGTTAGGCGTGATTTCAGCCATTGAGATGTTTGACCTATGTAAGAGAGATCACAGTCCCGGCAAGGGATATTGTAAATGACGTTAGACATAGTTTCTGAGGGATTCTTGTCTTTCAGTTTTGTAAACAAACGTCTGTTCAGTGTACTGATGTTTGACTGCGCGATTCTGACTTTATCGTGGCTCAGGACATTGATGAGTTTAGGGGTGAGGCCCTCTGCGTAAGGCAACTTTCTGTATGCTATTCGGTCTGGGGGTTGGGATGGGGGTGGTGCAGGTTCCACTGAGGGTGGAGTGACGACTGGGCCCTGTCGGTTAAACAGTACTTTAGAAACAAGTGCTCGGGGAAAACCATTATTAATTGCAATTTCCGATAGTAAATGCATATTTTTCTTTCTGAAGGAGTGATGGCATATTTTAGTAATACGGTTTTTTAAACCTAGTAAGGTGTTAATTTTTACTTTAAAAGGGGAGTGTGAGTGGTAGTTAATATAGCGACCTGAGTTCGTCGGTTTGCGATACCAATCAAGGATAATCGTGTTGTCAGTTCTCCTGACAACCTTCGTATTCAAGAACGGTATGCTCTCCTCGACCTCAGTCTCTACCGTAAATTGAATATGTGAATTAAAAGTGTTAAATGTGGCTAAAGTGAGTTGAACCGATTGAGAGGGTACCGCAAGAATTAAATCGTCAACGTATTTTTTTATGAAAGGGGGGTGAAAAGGTAGTGTGGGGAGGGCCGCATCCAGTAAGTTGTCCATTACTAACTGAGCTTATGTTGGACTCAAAGATGAACCCATCGGAGTGCCGAAGGTCTGCTTATAGAACGACCCATTGAAAGTGAAATAATTGTTGTCACCTATGAAATAGATGAGTTTAATAAAACTAGATTTATCTAGGGTGGTGTGTGAAGCAATTGAAGTGAAATCTGATTCAATGATACTAATCACCAAATCCATAGGGATGTTTGTGAACAACGAAACCACGTCTAAGGAAATCAATACAAAACCAGAGGGGAGGGAAAATTCATTGAACTCTTCCGCAAACGCGAAAGAGTCCAGAACGTTATAATTGTTTCGGAAAGCGAATAAGGAAGCCAGAATGTCTGCCAAGAAACATGATAATAAACTCACCCACTTATTTATTATCATGTTTCTTGGCAGACATTCTGGCTTCCTCATTCGCTTTCCGAACCAATTATAACGTGTCATATGATACGTATGATATGTCATTAATATTTCTTTGTAAAATATATTTCATTGAGGAAAAACTATTCATAGTAAAAAACGTTTACAGCGGAAAGAGTTACCGTAGGGTGCAAGATTTATTTTAAGTGCAGTTAAACAAGAGCTCCAAACCCTCAGTGTCGAGAATACAACAAAGAGTCTTTCAATTAGAAAATTCAGGTTGTTTTAATTCACTTCAAATGATAGTTTTAAAATTATTTCATTGTGGTTGTTTATTAGAATATCGCAGAATAAATGGCAACACACGAGAAAACATTCACGAAGAAGTTTTTAGGCTGGTATCCGGGAATCCTCGACTAAGTACAAGATTTATTGCTTTAGAATGTGTTAAATCGCAAGGAACGGTCTGCAAAATTTTAAGAAAGTTCGGCTACCGTCCGTACAAGTTTCTATGCCATCAATAAATATTGCCGTTTGATGAAGAACCTAGACAAACCTTTTGTGAAATTTTTTTGCAATTTTCTCTCGTCGATTTGCTTTACGGATTACCTTTATATTTAATAATGAACCAAACGTTCAAAACGATAGATATTGGGCAAATGAGAATCCAGATCTGAATTTGAATCTTAGAACGCAATATCCTCAAAACATTAATATTTGGACAGGCATTTTTTTTGGACAGGTCCTTTCGAAATTATAGGAAATTTAAATTCAGAAAATTATTCAGAATTGTTATTAACTTAGGTTGGCCCTGCAATGGAAGAAGTGGCACGTCCAAACCAGGATATCTGGTTCCAACACGATGGGTGTACGGCTCATTTTGGAATAAACGTAGATTGGACGAGAAGGTGAAATCAACTGGCTTGCTAAATCTTCTGTTTTGGCACCATGCGATTTATTCTTGTGGGGTCACCTCAAAAGCCAAATTACAAAACTCGTCATCCAAACATTAATTCTTTGAGACATGCAATATTTGAGGAGTGCAGGTTGATAACGAATAGACAGCAAACGTCAAAAATTCGTTTTACAATAAGATGGGGTATTGTTTAATGCAGAATGGAGGTTTATTTGAACATTTGTTTTAATTATTAAATTCTAATTATAATTGTCAACAGGTGTGTCATTATGATCTTTGTTTTCGTTTACATTTACCAGAAATTCAACCAGAGTTTTTAAATTCTATAGAAAATTTACAATTGATTTCAGTAAAGAAAATTGGAAATCTCAAAATCAGTCGCCAACGGCATAATGAATTTGTCACTAGAATGACGTTTGAATCTGTTTATTGTCTTAGGAGTCATGGCTCAATACGATTTTCCGAATTGTATGTATTGCGAAAATAATATAGAAATACAACTAAAAATTAATCAGTTTGGATATCATTAGATGAGGAAAAAAATCTTCTTTCGATTAGTGTCATTATAAATCGTCTTAGTGAAAATGGGGAGCAGGAATCTGCAAAAAACAATTTTACGATGTTAAATGCCTATGTTCGGTTTTGGAATATTCACCCTGTATATATTTACATGCTGAAGGAAAATCGAAATTTTCTTGGAGTTTTCCCTATATACACTAAAAATGGCGCATAACTCAATGGTACATTGTCGAGGGTTACTTTGTGAGTATGGGAATAATAATGAAAAAAAAAATCGGTATTGTATTTTCTCGATTATTAAAAATATTTTTCCCTACTCACGAAGTAACCCTCAAGAATGTACAATTGAGTTATTGCGCCATTTTTACAGCACCCTGTATATAAACGTGTATTGAGACAGTAAAATATTCAAATATATATAGAGTAATTTTCTCATTGTGTATACGTACATTATTTACGCTTAAAATGCGTACAGTAACGTAAATTACACCAGTAGATATACAAAAAATATACGTTTTGTAACCTGACACTTTTGCGACTTATATACTGAACATTGAATAGTATATTCTGTAACAAGGTTAGAATGGAAATTCGATGCGAGTGGAATATTTCGAGCGCGAGCCGCGAGGCGAGCGCGAGGAACCACGAGCATCAGAATTTCCATTCTTACCGAGTAGCAGACTGTACTTTCTCCTCGACCAGATAAAATAGACTAATAAAGTAATGAACACAAGGAACTTACGTTTTATTATTACGTTTGTGGTTATGTTTATAGTATTTTGACAATTGTGAAATCCAAGGCTAATTGTTTTATTCGGAACGGTGTGAGAAAATTCATTCTATCCCTTGTTATGGAATGAATTACATGCAAAACGCATAAGCGCATAGTGTTTTGTTCCATAACAAGAGTGAGAATGTGAACGTTCTATGATCAAAATTGATTGCAGAATGCATAAATTCTACAGTGGTCGTGGAGAAATGAATATTCCACAACACTGAACACGAAAAATCAACGTTTATTAAACGTAACTGTGTTTACTGGGAGGCGACAGTTATCGAAGTCTATATTACTTATTTAACCTCTTCAGGGACAGAAACACATTTGTGTACGTTTAAAAAATTACGAACACATTTCAAAGAAATTTGATTTAGCTCAATACTGCCATCTAATGTCAAGCTCTGAAAGCTGCTACAGTTGCACATTTCCATGCAGATGCCTCCTGGCTGGTTCTACTAGCGAGATATCAATTGTTTCTTAAAGGATTTGAAACTTCAAAATTAATTTGTCCCTGAAGAGGTTAAGGTTTCGGCATCAGCGATCTCATTAATCGTGCCTGAAGTGTGCAAAGCTATCAATTACGTTCTCGAAGGTCAAATTAAGGTAAGAAACCGATTTTATAAAATTACAAAATGTAGTTTTAATGACGCAACGTAATAAATACAAACTTATATAAACTTGACACAAAAGTTAGAATTTGGTAAAACTGTTGTATGTCATCTCGTAGATATTTCTAGATGTCGGGGCTAGTATAACATCTTGCGATCCGTTCATTTCCGGTGTGCCGATCTGACTGAATGGAGACTGAAGCGTCTCTGCTTGCATGGCATAGTTAGGAGGTGTGGAATGTTGAGATGTTTCATTTCCTTCTTGCACGTTGACATGTGCTGGAGATCGTGAATAATAAGGAGGGGCACTTGATGTTCGTTCATCAGGATAGGGATTATCCAAAAGAAGGCCATCTATTTTATACATAATTCTGTCTCGAATTCTCTGTGGATATTTTCTTAACTTTGTTGCCAAAAGTTTCCCGTATATTTCACAGTCATCTTCTTCTACTCTCTTCCTCTTTATTACTTCGTTCAACGTGTCAAAACTTTCATTTTTTTTTTTTCTGAGCTTCATCCAAAGAGAAGTCCGTTATCTTCTTTGGTCTTTTCCTACAAGCAGTAATTTTGGAATTCTTTTTATTTTCTTGTACGTGTGTTGGCGATAATAGCAAGATTTCATCACTGCACACAGACCGAATTGAAGTAGATGGTGACGGGGGTGGCATCATTGTTTCGCTTCGTTGAACCTAAAAAAATGTTTTTAATGTTTTCTTTGTTTCACAGTCACCACGAACACCAAAGGAGTAGTTCGTCATCGAAGAAGGATTTAGAAGAAATATTTGTTATGTAGGAAGCTTCTACTTCGTTATACATGCTTTTTATATAGAATAAAACACTTTTTTACTTTGTTTGTATAACACTTATTTATTTATTTTGTTTGACTGCAGTTTCGGCAACTCAGCTTGCCATTATCAAAACTAAAGTAAATTACATCTTTAGATGGACAGGTATATAAGAAATAGTTTCGTTGGTGGAACTTGTGTTTTTAAAAACGAGTGATTTATTATAATTACGTTAATACATGGATGATTATATTCGACTTAACTCTATGAGCTCTACTGACTAACTGCCTATTGCTAACAGGTGGCCGACTCGCCTCGCTAATAATAAGATAAGAAACTATTAATAAACTAACAACATAAGCATTTCTAATTCTAACTACGCAATTAATAATAAATGTATTTAAGAACAAAGGATGTCTTTCATAATGATGAATGGGGTCCTTATTGTGGACGGCAGGTAACTTATATACAAAAGGAAGCATGCAAATTATTTACAGACGGCGTTAAAAATAGGGGTGTAGATTAGGTCCAACTAGTCGTTTATGATTGGAATTCCCGGATTAGCTCGGGCTTTATGAATTTCGAGTGCCTCCAGAAGGTTCATTTTGTGTCCCTTTTCGGCGTAATGGATTACTGATAGTAGATCACTACCAAAGGAATGATTTTCGTCAATTAGATGTTTAGCGAAAGTTAATTTATCAATTTGATTAAGTCGAAAAGTGGAAAATAATAATGTTGTTTAAAGAAAAATGGAAATAGTACATTATTATACAAGTTTAATAAGAGGGTATATTGTGGCACGAGTGGGATTGGAGCACGACTCGCGCAGCGAGGAGTGCTCCAATGCAACGAGTGCCCCACAATGCCTCTTATTAAACAAGTATAATATACTATTTTTTCTACTTTGGTTTTAGTTAAGGAATTATTTCTAAAATAAAATATATACTTAACCCTAGTGAGTTTTATCTTTTAACATTTGGCAGCACTAAAAACATTTGATCCTTTCGAACGAATTTAATATTTGACATACGTATTTCTACGGCGATTTCAATAGTTAATTTTAAAACATATTAAATCAAGAATACACACCTCCAAAAATAAGGGAGGTTGCCAAGGGTGCGACAAACAAACTAGTTCCACGTAAGTTGTAACCAATTTAAGCTTATAAAATAATGCAAAGCCTAAATGATAATCGAAATTTAAGGTTATGTTTACATTTGTTTCTCGTTCCTCGTGTCAGGCATCGATCGACGCTAATTAAAAATCCACACCGAATTAACACACCTACCAAAGCGGCTCCTTTTCGCCGCGAATGAAACATGCATTATACTCTCGCTGTTGCTTCCGTGATATTCGTTTTGCAAAGTGATAATACATACTACCTATAATAAATTACAAGCTTTGTTCTGTGTATGTTGTGTTGCCTAAACGTCGTTACCGAGAACTAAGTGAATTCATACGTCCGGTCATTGTCACCGAGTTCCTACATTTTCCACGCGGGTAAAAAGTGAACAATATGACGCCTCCGTTTTCTTTAACCTTAGTGGTACCGGTGGCGAACTCCCCAATATGCATTATCGAACGTATTCAGTGTGTAACGCATTGGACGGTTCCAATTATCCCATGAATTAACGGCAATTTTACATTTTGATGTCGACATATGTCACGTTTAAGTACTGCCAATCGCGACAACTAAAATGTTACCACAAATAGTTTAATAATGAAGAAAAACTGTAAAATAAAAAATCTCATTATTAAACTATTTTTGATATAACAAAAGCTCGATTGTTAAACCAAAGTAGAAAAAGAATATTGTTGGTCTGTTTGCCAACCAAAATAAATGAACTTACTGTATCTTCCGTATTTATCGTCTCCTCGACATCATAACTCGTCCCCTAAAAGTTCTCCATCAGATCATATGCGAACCATATTGGCTGAAACACGTCGTCAGCGCCTGCTCCGGACCTCATTGAGGCCTTTTTTTTCTTTGGTAAGGGCTTAAATGTAGCCATGAGTGACTTTTTCTTCGCTTTCAATTCACCTATAGACATGTTGTCCATCTTCAAACTGATTATTTTCCAGGCATCATGGACTTTTATGTTTCAATTTATGATTTTTGTCGCTTGAGTCTTGTTAAGTCATTGCCCCAGGATGTCTGCATATTGACAGTTTATGAAACAAAATACAACAATAAATATACAAGAAATCAGTGAGCGGACGTTCTCATGCGGATTTTGAGAGCAGAATGTAAACACTCCCTATCATACTTCCTTCCACTCGCGCTGCCTGTCCTTTGACTTCTGACCTCCGAAAAAACGCCAACTAGGGGAGCACAGGGCAGCGCGAGTGGCAGGAGCAGTGGCAGCGCGAGTAACCTGTTTACATACTCGCGCTGCCTTCTTTCAAGCCTACTTCCCTGCTCACTGCCATGGAAACAGGCTGAATGTAAACCAGGGATTACTAAGTAGAAATCACGACGCAATGCTTAGCAAACATTCAATTCAGAAATACACACCGTATTACTAATTAAAAATCGCAACGCAAAGCTTAGCAAATTAATTAATTCAGAAATACACACCGTATTACTGATTAATAAAATAGTAGAGCAACACCCAGCTAAACGTTCAAACATTAAATTCGTAAAATTTCATCAAATGATTAAATGTTCCGTTCAAACATTCACACGGAATCTCAATTTAACTTCACGGTCGTGATTTTTAAAAACACCGTATTGATAATAAATTGACTTATCTTCGCTCTTCCCGTTAGGCGATCTCGGCACGGAGGATCCCCCAGGCTCTTCCTCGTCACAGACGTCCTTCAGGAAGCCTAAGAACTCCCAACTAACCGGAAACTGCTTCTTCGACTCCTGCACAAACTGCTTTCCCACGCGGTTTCAAAAAAACAGCGGCGTGCTCGGGACTTCTTCGTCCGGGAAATAGCAAAATCGATGATTTTTCTGTGATCCCAGTACATCGGGAACAATGCTCATGGAAATCACAATCCAAAGGAGAACGGATAAGTCGAAAAACAGCCGAGAAGAGCCAACAACAAAAAACCAAAAAAAAGAGGCCTGTAGGAACAAAAAATCTTGTTAGACTTGTCTAAATTTGGCTAAACAGCACTAAAATTGTATTAATACCTGTAGATGTAATGCGGCCTTTATTAGAATTATTCGAAACGTAAATTCGATGAATAGAACACACAGCACTGGTTTTAACTTTCGTCTCGGAAAATCCACCTTTCTGGCCACACAGCTCATACGAAAGTGAAAGAATTCAGATTCAGCAACATAAATCTTCAACTAACTTTACATTGGTATTTCCGTGAAGTGAAAGCTGTAAAAATGACAATTCCGCGCGCCTTTTTGAGGCGGATCGCTTCCTCTGGACCACTTTCCAGGTTAGTTTCCAGTGCTACTCTTCTCATATTAAAATATGAAGTCAGTTAACATACTGGTACTATCTACTTATTCCCATTTGATTCTGAAGAGTTTCTAACTTGCTCTTCTGTAGATTAATTTACTGATATTATTACACAGTGGACCACGCTCGAAAAACGACTGATTATACAAGAAATGACTGATTATACAAGTGAGCCCTGTTATCCAACAGATCACTCCTGCGTTGGTATCGCTCTAATTCCTAGCAATTCCATTTAATACTAATGGCCTAAATTGAGTGGATTGACAATATGAATAATTAATTTAATCTGGTGATAAACAGTACGTTGGGTTTCCGATGTTAATTTTCATTAAATTGAATTAAATTCCATTATTTTGGAATTTTCAGGCCAGCACTAATGTTTGTATTAGTGCAACGTTACAAAGTATTCCAGTACCTTTAAAGACAGAGAAGGCTATTAAAAGAAAAATGCATGACGATTTCGATGACGGGACTTACTGCAAGAAATAAAAAGATCAAATGACATATTAGAAAAGGAGGCGTTTGAAAGCAGGTGACTAAAGCTAGTGGAGGTGTTGTAAGCAATTGGAGCAACATCTAATGCATTATTTCAATTAATTCAGCAAGAATTTAAAAAAATGATGTGTGAAGCAATACATTTAATAAATATTTATCTAAATACGTAGTAATTGCATTTCGAATATTTACTCCTAATGAATGATCATTTCCTATATTTGTAGTAAATGTTGGTTGATGTCGTTGCTTGCATGCATCTTCTTTTAACCACACTGTAACAAACCGAGCCGCCGAACTGCCTTTCCGGGTCGGTGTTTGTAGCCCACGGCCGCCGTTCACCGCATGCTCTGCGCACTCCATACGAAATAAATTGTTCGCGTTGGAGCTTCACACTGGAAACATGGGATGGCGACCTACTAAAATTGTCTCCGCTGTCAAAACCGGCAAAAAAAGGGACCGACCATAACATCAATATTTACCACAATACTCAGCGGGTGGAGCAATTTATGACTTTTGGAACGGGCCGTCTTTTATACCTGTTTTTCGTATTTTGGGACCAATATTCGATTTAGAATAATTTTAGTAAATTACAATAAGCTATACGGATTCTTATTTCTCGATTACCTGATTAATCGACTCATATTATAAAGACAATTACCCTCATTTACTTATTAACCACTGAAATCGAATAATGTTGATGACATGATCCAATCAAATTCTAATTCTTGCCTAGCAACGCGTTACTACATGTCCTATAACGTATAAAAAGTCAGTTATTGCCGGACCATTAAACAATTTGCTTCTGAATTCGATCTGTTTGCATTTTCGGGTGAAGTGTTAGTGTTTTCATCAGTACTAGTATTCATAGGCATTTCTCAAAATCTTGGTAAGCTCATTTTTACTAGAATTATTGTGGAGAATAATACACGTCTGACACTTGGTGTCACTAAATTTAATTTGATCAATCGTGATCCTGCCGCTAATAATTGCCGGCAACATTATAGGCACTAGTTAGATTACTGTTGAAAATTGTACGCTTTTACCACGTGACATTTATAAGCCCATATGGTTATCAAATTATTGAAGTTTGATCCAATCAGTCCACTATTTAGTGTTAATTACGGAATATGAAAAATTTCTGGTATACGTACTAGTGCAAATTTTCACTTATGTCAAAGCTAAGACTGGTTTATTTTAAACCGAGTCCAAATTGATAATTTTTAATAATATATACATTTATTCAGAAAATAATGGTACATTGCATTGACAGAAACATAACATTACAAAGAATATAGTCACAGACGGGAATATGTACATAAATAAAATACGCATCTACTTGGCTAATTGACTAATCTAATAACTTAAATATACGTTTACTATTTACTATTAACTATTACATAACAGATATTATGTCTTATTGTTATATGCCGAATTCTTGTAGGCTGTAAAATTCTTTTTCCATTAGCCATTTTCGTAAGTTTGACTTGAACAGTTTAAAGTCGTTAATTTCTCTTAGTTCTATTGGCAATTGATTATAATATTTTAATCCAGTATACAATGGTGATCTCTCAACACTCTTTAAGCGATGTATAGGTTACGCATTAGAGTGGTTCTTATTTTCGAAGTATGTGAAAATCAACGGGACAACCCGGAAACTTGTTCGTATAGATAAAAATGGTGATGTGGCCATCATGTTACTTTCTCCGACTTTATATTTACGTTTTCATGGGTTTATTTTCAATTGAAATCAAATTTTAAATGTACATCGAGCGTTGCGTAAACTCGGATGAAACTGACGTTTAAACGTCAAAATCATGAAAGATGGATAAATTATACTTCAAATTCAAAAACTCGGTTTACTAAACTAACGAGATTTCGAAAAAAACTTATTCTTTAGAAGTTGTTCATTTTGGCATTCTCTACAATTATTATTCACATAAATTTGCTGTAACTATTATCGTTTCATAATTATAAACCAAAAATTTTAAAAAAAATAATAAATTTTTTTCTCGAATAGCAATGATTTTATGAAAAATATTTTCAAGCAAAAGATGTTCATTTCTTTGTTGTCTTCGATGTTTGTTTAAATGTTTTTGTGATATTTTTTATATTGAAGAAAATATTGGCAAAAAACAAAAAATAGTTAAGGTAAACACCCACTTCCGGTGTACGAAATTTTACCAAAAGCTTTTCAATTCTTCAGATTATCAAATAAGACGTATGTTCAAAGTTTCATATCAATTGCTCTATTAGTTTTTGAGATACAGCGCACACAGACAGACAGACACACACACACACACACACACACACACACCATCACACACACACACACACACACACACACACACACACACACACACACACACACACACACACACACACACACACACACACACAGACACAAAAAAAAAATTTCCAGAAATTGTTGAAATGGCATCTTGGGACCCCAAAACGGATTTTTCCGTAAAAAAAATTTTTGAGAAAAAAATCACGATCACAATACTCCGTACTTCGTAACGGAGAACGTAAAAAACTAATAACCGTAAATTTTGAGCCCTATCGAACATTGCGTAACCGGGCCCTAGCCCTCTAAAATTTGAAAAAGTCGTTTTTTTATTTATTTTTTTATTTTGGTTCATCCTAATATTAAACGGGCCATCCTAATGGCCAAAATATATATTTTGTGGATAGAGGACGTTAATATGTATCCAAAAAGTGTTTATTTGTTGAAATTAGACTAAAAGTTATGAATATTTTTATGCCCCTCTATTCATTGAAATTGAAATTACATTACAAGATAGCCATGACTTAGTGAACCAGACGCTTCACTTCAATTGGTAACCCCATCCTATTTTTATCTTTTGACATTTGGTAATATTAGTTTGATGCGGAGGTTTTAATCTGCGCCACAGCTCGCAAGAGAGGATCCCTGCCTGCCCTTGTGTGCCTAATGAAGTTAGTAATTTTCTTGCGGTCTGTGACGCAGATTAACACCTGGTAAATCTGGTTTATGTATTCAGCGGCATTTTGTAACGATATTATAAAGTTGCTTTCAAAATGAGTGGAAGAACCATATTTGCAGATGCAATTTATTTTATCGGAATACCGCATAGACAAATACTTTGCTCAAAACTACCATCTAGGAAGCAAGTGTTATCTTTGTTTTTCTCCAATCAACGAGTACTTAAAATGAATTTACGCTTCAGTCAAGCGCTAGTTATGGAAGAATTGTCTGTTGATCAAAGGCTCATATTCCGATTCAACGCAAACAACGTCGCATCGATAATAAGCACTCTTCTCGAGAAACTGCAGCACATATAAATAAAGAAAAATAATTTGTTAAAAGTTTCAATGATTTGTTCGATTTTGCTTCTGAAAAAGCATTGCAAACAATGACAATTAAAGAAGACAGCCCATTTCTATTAATGCAGAGAGAGAATGGAAGATCAGGATCAATCAATGGCATTAAAAGTTTCGCGGTGCAAGTGGAAAGTGACGTTTAAAGCGGTTAGAAGTAGAGAAGGAAGAGAAAATCTGATCAAGAAATGGCAGTCCCGTCCACTTCTGTCTCAATGGAAACAAGAAGCCAGCGATTCAAGGGAAAATGATAATAACAGTCCAGCTGATTTGAATATTAATCCCACCTCAGATCTGGATCAGGACATATAACCGCACCCACAACCAGTGGCGGCTTGTAGAACATGTTGATGGTAGAGCCACTTATACAATATACCCCCTCCACCCCTTTTAAAGAAACAAAGAACCATTTATCTTCCATCGAATATTTTGGCCAAAAAATACAAAATTTGGAACAAAACAGCCGAAGATCTAAAATATTGGCCAAATCAAAAAACCTGGTTTAAAAATAAAAATGCAGACCAAAAAATTAAAAATACAAGCAAAAGAAAAATAATTTACCATTTTCAGCCCTAGAAATAACTCTTTTAAGCTTAACATAAGTTCAACGAGAAATTCGAAAATAATAGCAAATATAAAATTTTTAAAAGTTCATTCAAGTTGAGAAAATCTAAAATATGGGACAAAAATAAAAAATTAAGACCAAAAATCTAAAATTCGTACCCAAAAATCAAAGTGGTAGACCAAAAAATCAAATTTTTTAACAAACGAATCGAAAATAAATAAAATTTCGGCCAAAAGAAGAAAAATTGAAACCAAGATAATCGAAAATACAAAATATTGGCCTGAAATGGTGAAAATTTGGACGAAACGTCGAAAACGAGCGTAAAGTTAAAAATTGCAGAATAAAAAATAATCGAAAATTCTTCAAACCAATCGAATACTTTGGCCAAAATAAAAAAAAATAAGAAAAAATCTTAGAAATCTAAAATTTGGGCAAAAGATGTTACGGTTCCTTTTTGCCATTAGATTGTAGAGCCGGAGGGGTTAATTTTTAGCGGTTAAATTTAGTATAAATTCTTCAGTGAGTAGTGGTCTGGTTCGGACTCTTCCATTTGCACTGGTATGCTCAGTTTGGGGGTGCATAAGGGGGATGGTCATCAAGTCGATGTGTTACCTAAACAACACAGTATGGGATTAGATAATTGCCAATGAGAGATTGGAATTAGTATTCAATATTGCCATAACATTGAGGTTAAGATGAGTGATGTTTGAAATTAAGTTACTAATTCGGTACTTACGTCTGGTTGCTCCACGTCAAACTTATCTGGGACATCACAATGCACTCCGTTACCGCAGTAATTCGGTAAATCTCTTGTTGTTTATAATTTTCTGGTTACAATTCGGGTAGTAACACTGACAGATAACCCCGTAGATGATGCATTACTAAGATGGTAAAGCAAATTACAGGTTTCGTTTTGATAAATTTTCGATGGGATAAATTAGATCATTAATTCTTGGATGTTGTACTTGGGGATGGGGTAATAATAGGGGTTGATGGAGGATTTCAATATCAGTAGTGATTTACGTTTACTGGATGATCGTATTTAACCTGGACTATCGAGATAGTCGTGGCGCCATCTTTTGGATTTAGCGCGGAATGATGTTCCGTAATATAACGGAAGCTGACTAGTAGTGGTTACCGGGGGATAGTCGTTTTTCCAGTGGCGGAGTTAGTATAGAGGCTATCGGACTAATTTAATTTTTCCATTGATGGGAAAATTGTGGAAAACATTTAAATTTTTTTTTCTCTCGGATGTGACGAATATTGCGACAAGAATTTTTTTTTATCCTCTTCTTGAGAGGAGCCATCGAGGTTCGAGTTCTTTTCCGTTTTGGCTTTTGGAGAGAGCACAAGTAATTTTGTTCCATTTTGGCGAATACCACCTCGTGGAATATTTAACACTTTAATAGTTAGTGTTCCTCTGTGGAGGGAATTTTACACGAAGGGGGTGAAATTACCATTGTGGGTGAAGCAACAAATTGGAGTTTGGGTTGTGACCACGTGGGCCGTAATTTTTACGGATCTTAATAAGGACCGCACTAGAACTTAGGTGAGTGGTAACTTATTTTCCTCGATGGAAGTTAAATTTTCTAATACTGAGTTGATATATTTAGGTCCAATTGGTTTGCCTTTGGTTTGCACTTGGTTTCCCGTTGATTTCCATTTGGCTTACTGTTTGCCGTTTGGTTTCCGACTTTTGGATTTCCGAAATTTGGATTATCCAACGGATTGTCGATCCTCAGGATATTCTGCCGAACTACCGTCGATTCTGGAATTCCGCCGGATATTCGAGGAGCTGATTTTTTACAACTTTCCACCGAGTGAACGGGAGAATCCTCAGTACAACAAGGGAAAAATAAGGTTTTATTATTTTGTTAAATACGTCACGCTTCACGCATTTGAGAATTTTGTTTTTTTGTCATATTGTTTTTTTATTTCTTTCACAACTTGTCAATTCAACCTTCATGTCAGATTTTTTTTTCCTGAAACTAATTATCACCTGTTTGCATTTGAAATTAATTATTACCTGTTGGAAATTAATTATGAACTGTTTGAATTGTTGGAAATTAATTATTAACTGTTTGAATTTTTGAAATTAATTATTACCTGTTAAATTTTTGAAATTAATCATTAACTGTTTGAATTTTTGAAATTAACTGATTACCTGCGGATACATGATTTTTTTTTTCATACATGTTATGTGGAGTTGAGAGTAATTAGAGTAGCGACTCGTTTAATCGTGATCAATACTGTATCTACGGATTAGTAGTATAAATTTTAGCAAAATTTGGATTGAAGTCCTACATAAATTCCTCTCAGCTGAATATTATATTTATAATTTAGTTACTTTAGTTTGGGGACAATATGTAATGGAATAACGTTATTGCCACTTTCCCGTATCAACTACAATTAAAATAAGTTTCATAAAAGGATTAATTTACACGTAAGATATTAATTGCAGATGATAATTTTTTTTATCTATGGCTTAAATAAAATTCAGTTTATTAATTTTAATCAAAATGATATTTTTTCTTTCTTGTCGAGATATCATTTTCCTAGTTAGTATTTAAAGGTAGTAATCCAAGGTTCATGATTGCCGTCACTAAGGCCTGTTATCTGAAATTTAAATCATGTGGCGCCCTTTTTAATATCGGTTCTTTTGTAGCCCCCCCCTACTCTGCTGACTGTAGCTAGGCCAGACAACAGGGGAAGTTAGTGACATTGGATTACAAAATTTTGGTAAGTGAGATTTGATGCGTACTTGGGCGCTGAGCAACTTTTGCGACCAGAAATTGAGGTAGCAAAGAATCAAGAATCCTGATCTAAAAATGAAAAACGCAGGCAAAAAAATCGAAAACTTAGGTAGAAGCAAAATAATTTGCTACTTTCAGCCGCCAAAAATAAGTGTCTGACCAGAAATTCGAAAATAATATCAAAAAATTAAAAATCACGAAATAAAATCAATAATTCAAGTTAAAAAATCTAAAATATAGGATAAAAAATATACGATAAAAAATTGAGACCAAAAATTTAAAATTCCGACCTTAAAATAAAAATAGTGGACCAAAGAAAGAAAAATTTTAACAGACAAATAAAAAAAAATAAAGAAAAATTTAAGGCAAAAGATTTAAAAAAAATCCACAATGTTGGTCAATAAGTCGAAAATTTAGACAAAACATTGAAAACTCGGCCCTTAAGATAATAAATGCAGACTAAACGAAAAATCAAAAATGGGGGCCAAAAAAATCGAAAATTTTAACAATAAAATAGAAAAGTTCAAAATAAAGAAAAATTTAGGCCAAAAGATTAAAAAAAATAATAAAAATCTGTAGTAATGGCCATAAAGTTGAAAATTTAGACAGTACATCGAAAACTCGGGCCTGAAGATAATAAATGCAGACTAAAAAATCAAAAATTTCAACAAACAAAACTCGAAAATACCGGAAAAAATAAAAAAAATTAGCATATAAATCAATTATTCAGGTTATAGATATTTTAACCAAAATCAAATCAAAAATTTGGAACTAGAATTAAAAATTTGGCCTGAAAAATAAAAAATGCCGACCAAAAAATCATAATTTTTAACAATTAAATCGAAAATTTATGTCAAAATAATGAATATTTAGTGCAAAAGATAAAAAATTTAGACAAAAAAATACAAAATAAAGGTCAAAACTCGAATAAATAAAAATTCGGCTCGAAAAATCAAAAATACGGACAAAAAAAAAAGAAAATTTTAACAAGTTAATAGAAAATGTATGTCAGAATAAAGAATATTTAGGTCAACAGATCAAAAATTTAGACCCAAAAGAATTTAAAATACATGTCAAAAATCTAAAAATTAAAAATTCGGCGGGGAAATTAAAAATGTGGGCCAAAATGTCGAAAATTTAAACAATGAAATCGCAAACTTAGGTCAAAATAAAGGATATTTAGGCCAAAAGTTAAAATATTTTGACCAAAAATTTCGAAAATATAGGTTAAAAACAATTTAAAAACTAAAAATTCGTCGGGAAACATAAACAATACGGACCAAATAGTCGAAAATTTAAACAATGAAATCGAAAATTTAGGTCAAAATAAAGAAAATTTAGACAAAAAAAAAATCGAAAATACCGTCTTAATAATAAAAAATGCAGAATATTCTAGTAAGAGAATGGTTAAAAATTAGTCTCAAAAATCACTCTATTCAAAATAATTTTCCAATTTTTTTTTTAATAGGAAAATATTTTTTTTATTTTCGCTTTAATCGTCAAAAAAAAGTGAAACTAATTTGGAAAAGAATTCAAATAAAACCGTTAACTTTGTTGGGATCACCTTATTGTTTCAGCTTTTGTGCAGACAGTTTCGACAACTTTGGATTTAGTAGATACATTTTGAATAATTCAAATAAAACAATTCACTTGGTTAGTATGACTCTCAGTAGCGGCTCGTGTTGATGATACTTTTACAAAATTTAATATAATTTTTTGAAGAAAGAAAGAACGATTCATCTTCATAGTCCAAGATTAGTTTGAGTTGTAAAGTAAAGGTTCATAATTTCAAACAAGCTGAAAATATGATTTATGTGTACTTTCGATTTATCGTGCGTTTACATTTTATCCCAGACATGCACTAAATCTGTAACACGTAACCTCATCAACATTAAAAAAGAATTTTAAGACTTAATTAAAAAATTTTGCGGAGTCAAAACTAGTGGTAGTGCCATGGCTCCTGGGCTCTATATGACGAGCCGCCACTACCCACAAAGAGGAAAACTTGGATTTATCAATAAAAGGATCTCATCTGCTTTAGACAAGTGTAAAATAAGTGATTTGAATGCCGTTCATCTTCTGATTACCGTCGCTGAAGGATTAGGTCACAATGTAAACGATTTAATTATTATTACATTACATTACATTATTCATCATTGCGGGCTATGAAATTTGAAACCAAAATTTGGCCCTAATGTCAGGATTATATTGCCGGCAGTGAAACTATTTACAAAATTCTTATTGTGAATGACATTTTAGAATGAAAAGTCAAATTAATCGAAGAATGTAATACTCTATTAACCAATGGCAAGGAACAAAAGAAGTTTTTATTATTAAACTTTGAAGAGTATCACAAGAGATTTTAATAAAAATGCATTAATTGGTAATCTAGAAAACACGAAATATCAAAATAATATACATGTATGATGTAACTAAAAAATCATAACTCCATTAATTTTAGTCCGATTTCAACAAATAAATTCATTTTGGATTCGTATTAACCTCCTCTGTCGACACAATATATAATTTCACCATTAGGGTGGACTGTTTTATTTTAGGGGGGACCAAAATAAAAAAGATCCGACTTTTTCAAATTTTAGAGGGCTAGGGCCCGGTCACGCAATGTTCGATATGGCTCAAAATGTACAGTTATTAGTTTTTTATCTATACGAACAAGTTTCCGGGTTGTCCCGTTGATTTCCACATACTTCGAAACCCCACCATACATGCTAAACCACTCTACTACGCATATAGTGCTTTGTGTCGTGTATCATGATTGTGGTTTTGTTTATGTTTACTAAATTTATTTTTATATTTAAAGTAATATATCAGAATTTCATAGACGTATATTCCAAAAAAGGTTTGAATTTCAGCTTGTCGAAAACGGCCTCTACAGGTCTCATTATATTTAAGATTAAATATTATTCTAATTTCCTTTTTTTTGAGCAGTAGAAATTTTGCCAGCTAATGTACTATTACCGTAAAATATGATTCCATAGCGGAGCAGTGATACGAAATTTGCTTTATAGACGGTGATTAGTGTTTTCTTATCTACTAGAGATTTCAATATTCTTAGAGCGTAGCATAAAGAATTTAGTTTTGATTGTAAATCAATGCACTGGTTTTTCCAATCTAATTTGCTGTCTATTACAACTCCTAGTATTGTTGCTGCGGAGGTTAGTTCTAGATTAACTGTTTCCAATTTTAAGGTGGGAGTTTATATTTTTGGGGTTTTTGAATGAAATATAATAGATTTTGTTTTGTTATCATTTAGTAACAGTTTATTTTGCAGCATCTATGTTTGGGTTGCTTTATACAAAGAACTGGCTATATTTTGCAAATCACCTTCGTCGTTTCCGATTACTAATAAGTTTGAATCATCTGGATAAGATTTAATAGTACCATTATTTTCGTAGACAACCTTAGAAAGGTCATTTACAAATATTAGGAATAATAAGGGTCCTAATATGCTTCCCTGTGTTACTGTGTTTAATTTCTACGATTTCGTCTTCATTCATTATTCCAAATGGACTTGCACCTAAATATGGATGGGTTTCCAAAATAAATAATCCACACTCCTTCACTTCTTTCCCAAACTGGCTTTCAAATGTTTCTTTTGCCAAACTTTCATGGTCTCTTCCCCATTATGTGGCAACTGATCCCTGAAAAGAGGAGAATAGAATTATATCCTTTTAGACCTCATGTTTTTAATTTTCGCTACATACCGTTGTGCATGAATTCCTGGGATTTTCCTCGCCAGCTTTCTGTATAGTAAAGGATTGTAATGTTCTTTACTATTAAAAGAGATTGCTGCAGCCCTACATCTCATGTCGTAGCTTCCTTTTACAGGAAAGTTTATTCTTTTTCCACTTATAAATTTTGCAACTACAGAGTTGTTTCTGCAGCATTGGTATTCATATTTAATATTAAACTTTGCACATTTTGACGGTGTTCATCAAATCTAATTGTAAAATATCTACCGGTTTGTCCTTGAAAGTGGCTAGCAGCCGAAACAAATCGTCGAATTCACTTGTATAGAAGCTGAGTTATGGCCATTTGAAAATTACCTAAATTTTTACAAATCTCAAGTGTTTCATTTTTTTCCGTTAGTGTAATTTGTTTGTTTTTATTGGACGAATGGAAAAATGGACGAATGGTGGTGAGGTAGGCCCACATTTTTTCCGACCCTACAGAGATCGTTAAAGTGAGCCTTTTTTGACCTAAAATAAAATGCGATATTCATGCACACCTTAAAGAACGTGCAAAGAAAATTTCATTCGTTAAAACCAAAACAATTTCGTCGAAAAACTTCGGACTTATGAGTCAAAAAACCACAAAATTCGCTTTTTTCAACACCCATAACTTTGTGCTAAATCGTCGTAGGAACTTCGTTATATGAGTTCTGTGCAGGTAATTGAACACATTTCAATGCTCTTTAGGTGGATCGAGTCGGCACATTTTTTCCAACTCGGTACACGTTGCCAAAGTTGGACGTTTTTTTTGCCCAAAAACGTGTTTTTTTGTTCGGGGGTTGAAGGGTTCGAAAAGGGACCATTCCAATCTGAGTTTACCCCCTTAAAGTAGAGCCGAAATGGGATTTTTTTCCTGAAAAAATCATCCAATTTGGTTGAAAAGTTACTGAGTTATGTGCGAAAAACCTCGGGCGAAAGGGGTTAGCCTAAGTTCGCATGCATGACTTTAAAGAAGACACTTCAAAGTTTTTCGCCCTCAAAGATTCATCAAAATCTATTAAAAATACGCCGAGTTATAGCGGTTTAAAAATGATCTAAATTTCACGAATTTCAAGTGTTTCATTTTTTCCACCTGTGTATCAAGTGAGTATTTTAATTCAATTGTTAAAAAAATTTAAATACAATTATTGAAAAATAGAGAGAGAAAGAACATATTTATTCAATAACTATTTATATGTACATTAAAGTTCTTATATCTACAGAGGTTTATTTAATAGATATTGTTACTGAATGGGCTACCGACCAAGGTCTTTCCGCCCAGAAAAATAGATTTTAAACAACATTTAGGAAAACGAGTGAATAAACATACAAATATAATATTTGGGCTGATTGCGGCCCTGAGTGCCGAACGAATGGTTTACCCGCCACTCAACGCAAACTGTGGAAACGTCTGTTAAGATAGCAGGGCCGTATGGGCAGAACCCACTTAAAAGTATACCTGAATTAAGGGCTCTTCAAGGGCTAATTTAGTGCCCTATTCCCGATTTTAGTGCTCAACCCCTTAGGGTGAAAATCACAACATTGCTACCTTAACGTTAAGCTAGCAAGGCAACATCCGCAATTCGAGATTTGAAACGTATTTCTGTACCACATTATTAAGGGCTAATTAAGTGCTCTTTTCCTGATTTTAGTGCTCCACCCCTTAGCTAAGAAAAAAAAAATTCCGCACCCTGTGTTTCATATCTCCTAAACCAACGAGCAGACCTCCACGAAACTATACATTTATTTAGAACATTGCATGTACTTACTAAATAATATACCCACGATTTAAGTGCTCCACCCCTAACTGATAAAAAAATATTATCACAACCCTGTACTTCATATCTTCTAAACCAACGAGCAGACCTTCATGAAACTATACATTTATTTAGAACATTGCATATACTAACCATATACTAATAAAAAAAAACAAATTTTGAACGGTATGTGTTTCAAATCTTCTAAGCGAACGAGCAGACATCAACAAAACTATACTCACACTTATATTTTACTAATTATGTATTTAGTTCCCAATTTTTGTGTTCCACACCAACTTATTTTATTAAGTTACTTGCATTAAACGTTTTATTTCTACATTTTGTTAGCCTTGATATTTTAGAAACCGTATATCCCAATGCAACAGCAATATTTTGCCCATTTAAATGTATTTCGATCCGTTATTCCGTTAAATTAAGTGTGGTGTTTTTATAGAATAAAGCGGAATTTTAATAAAAATTAAATTTTCGGCTTAACCGGAAATTACCTGAACTTGAAAATGAAACGCCCTGTAAATTTTTACATAATTTAATTCGTCTCTAAATTCTGGGTTTATAAGTGTATCATAAGTGACCTTTCAGTTGTTAGTTTTTGGTTTAATTTTAAATTGTATTCAGTTGAAAGCAATTTAAATTGAACTTAAACAAAAAACCAATAACCAAGGGTGATTTATGATAGATCGGTAAACTCGTAATTTTGAGAGGACTTAAATTAAGTAAAAGTGTACGGTGAGTTCTGTTTGGAATAGAAGAGTTAAGGTAATTTCCGGTTGAACCGGAATTTTTATTAAAAGTCTACAAATTTTACACGTTAACCTGTAAAAACCCTAGTCATTTAATAAAGATATATGAACAAATACAAATGATATTTGGGGTCTATTAGTCTATAAAATAAATAAATATTTATATTTTGTTTACTTTATTGACTGTAAATCATTAAAACAGGATTGATGACGGTGGTATTTTTTTTTTGGATCGGAGAAATCTTTAAATCATCGTATTCGTACCATTGGGTGCCACCTCGTAAACAATATGCTGTGAAGTGACCTATCGCATTATTAAAATTCACTATTTTTATTGTTGTATAAAAATGAACCACTCCGACCAGTTTACAGTTAACCAGTTGATAGGTAACTTCCGTTGGAATTTGATTCAGTTTAGTTGGTATATTTTCACCGTTGTCAATTTCAAAAATAACAAATTGACCTGAAATGAAAAATAATGAAAATTATTTAGTTTAAATTAATTTTATTTGATCATTCCTTACCTATTGTTAGTGACTCTGTGACCAGGGTACCATCACATACATTTCCACATCGCCTTCCTGGTAGATTTAAAACACTGTCTAAATCAAATTTATTAGCAATTTGATTGAACGTTATAATGGGAGCTATTCTTTAGTCCGTTTTAATTCTGTTACATCCAGAACATTTTAAAATTTCTGTGAAACTGGTAAGGTTTTGGAAGAGCTTCCTCGCCAGTGAGCCAGCCACCGTCTCGCAGTAATAAATAGTCGAGCCATCCGCCTGTGCAATGCCTTGATAAATAGATGATAAAATTGCCGCTCTACTATAATATGTTTTAGAATTTTGGCCAACGTTCAAGACATGAAGGGCCATGTTTATGGTCTCATTTTTAATTTCCTGGTAATTTGGCTACAAAAGATACATAAATCCATGTATATTTTTGATAAATAAAATTAATGTATTTGTTAAAGACCGGTAATTTTTGTATCATGTGCAAGGAATTTGTGTAATTTGTTGCACATGAGAATATCACTTTTTATCATTCGAAAGCACCAAAGGTAACATATTTCACACACATAATACAAACAATATTTTAATTTAATTTTAATTATTTAAGTATTGAGAAATTTGGAATATTTTCAGTAATTTTTTAACATGTGATTTTGATGTGCTGGAAAATAACAAACTTCACATTCTAATAGCGTCAATGCTACCCTTTTCTGACGGTTGTAGGAAAACATAATTTTAATCAAATTGCCAAAACAATTATGCTCAAATACCAAAATATCCATAGAAAATTGAAATAAAATGGTATTAAAAAATAACATATTAAAAAAATAATAAATGCAAACGTTGTCAGTTTTCTCTTTAAGTTTAACTATTTTAAATTATACGTGGATATTTAGATCTTTCAAGCATGCTCGAGTTTGCAATAGAGTAAGTACTTGAAATACCAGATATCCAGGCATACTTTACGCATTTTTTTTTATTACACCTACAATATATCTAAGAGCTGCCCGTTTAGATTATTTCCTAATTTTTTTTTTTACGTTGCTGCACGACAAATATTTCACGCATTGCCCTTAACACAGAAATACTAATCATGTTTCATTTCAATTATGGTTTTGTTGTTTACTGTCAGTGTCAAGTGAATAAAGACCAAGTTCTTTCAGAAATGTAGCAATTAGTTCTTTAAAGAGCACACGCGTTCTAAGATTCGATATGCGCACGCTGCAGCGGTTTTTGGTGCAGGTGTAATAGAAAATAAATTATAATAAGAATAATATAAATGAAAAGATTATTTATTGTTATTCAGATCTATCAACGTATAATGGATAAACCCAGAAAAGGAAGATAATTGATTTATTTGTTCAATATGAAATCCTATGAATTAGTTTAAAAGGATACGTATCAATATTATCTTTTTGAGCTGATAACTCTGGATTTGCAAATTCCTCGCTTCCATTTGAGACCAGAGGGCACAGTAAAGTTTTCTTAGTCAGTAATTTTAAAAATATTTTTATTTACTTTTATAGAACATTTCAAGTCACTCCATTAATCAGCGATTTGTTTTATAATAGTTAATATGTACAAAATAGTGGATCTTATTTTGCAACTTTTTTTACAGAAGAAATGTTATTTTTTATGCAGAAAAACTACGCCACTGAGCTCAATGGTACAATGGAAAAACGTTCTACCTTGCATCCGAAGTGTTTATTTTTTAAATTATTTATAATCAGCGATGGTAATACCTTAAAGGGCACGTATTACTGTAACCTGATGAACTGAAACAATATCTTAGCTAAGGTTAAGATGTTTGTTAGATTTCCCATTTTTACAATTTGTTATTTTAAAAATATTTTCATAAAAAAACACCATAATTTAAATAGAAGTTAAGGTGTGTGTTTAGTTATATAAATTTAATTTACTTTATATTTAACAATATTGTTTTTTTATCAACCCACAAGCATACTTACTGGATTTTCTACTCTATCACAAATAGCAGATATTACTATCTGGTAGATACTATCAAACGCACATGTATTTCTTAAATACATGTTTTCGTGGCGTAATTGAATGGGCTGCAATTGCATATGGTTGCCGTTTTTTATGACCGGAATTTTTTTGTGGTTATATTGCAGGATTTTTTCTTTGATAATATGCTTGCTTTGGCCTAGATACAAGCTTCTTTTTTTGCTGTACTTGCTTGATAAACCACGCCAATCTTCTACTTCTTGGGTCGGTTTAATTGCTTCATCAGTTGGTGGTGAATTGTATGTTCTAGGGAATTTGCATTCAATTAAAATCATTCGATCTGTTAAATAATCTATATGTTTTTGAACAAAATTATCCACTCGGGTCGGCAGTGAAACATCTTTAAAAACAATATTTTTTATTTTGTTAAATTCAGATTCCACTGACGCGCTACTTGCTGGTACTCGTCCATATTTATATTTATTTCTCATAATATTTGCCCATAATGGAAACTGTGGCATGTCTAGAAGTAGTTTTTTTGAAAATTCAGGAAAATAATACGGATTTACTCCATCCCCAGATTCATTGTGGATACGTTCCATTGCATTATCGTGTAGTTTTTTCGCCCAGATTTGCCATTTGTTTCCGTCCAAATTGGAATCTTCCCACTCTTTTTCTAAATCATTTTCCTATAAAAAAAATGGTAATTTTACATGTAACGTTTCTCTATATATGATTGAATGGAATCAATTTAAAATCTTTCCATAACTTATTATGAATGTTTTAAAGCCTTTTTTGTTATAAATACTATTAATGTGGCCATCATGTTACTTTCTCCGATTTGATTTTTCATATTTATTGTTTTTTTTAAACTAGTAAGATTTCGAAAAAAGTTCTTTATAAATCGTTCATTTTAACATTCTCTACTATTATTTTACATGTAAATTTAATGTAACCATTATCTATCTGACAAAAGGTAATTATTTACATAAAAGTACAAAAATTTTCAAAATTAATTGTTTTAATATTCACATATTGAAAGTTCATTTTAATAAGGATAGTAATATGAAATAATTATTAATTCTACCAAATAGAATTTCAGTTTAAATTATGAATATTTAAAATTCTCGGCTAGTTTCTCCTTATAATTTTGGCATTTCGAAGAGAATTTTAAGATCAATTTATTGACATATATGTTATGGCCCAATTTCCACAGTTACAATGTAATAAGACGCAGCATCAGCGTTTGTGCATGTGTTAGTGCAGTTCACCCACGCGGAGCATTCCAGAAGATAAGAAGTCCGCACGGAGAAAAACAGAATTGTTCCAACCGTCGAATAACCAAGAATTGCGGTCCGAGCTCTCCTCTCGTTACGAACATTTCATGTTAATAATGAATTACAATAATTCATGTTAATCAAGTAAAATAATCATTATACGTTAATCTACTGTAGTCAGTCCACGATTAAATAAAACGTTTTTTAAAACTCGGATTACGGTTTGAGAGACGTAAAATTGGCGCAGTCGTACGGATTCATAAAGAAAATCGAACATTTTCTTGTGTTCCAACACTTAATTGTGAAGAATCAACTCCTCCTGATCGATCGAAGTCCAGTCCAGCGGTCCCTTTCCTGGTCCGGAACCAAGATCAAGAAGCGCAAGGAAAACAACGAAGAGTCAGACGGCAACGTATCCAGTGGCCCCTTTCCTGGTACGAAGCAAGAAGGAAAAGAAGAAAGAAGAAAAAAGAAGAAGAAATAATTCCACGTCCACTCCAGCGGCCCCTTTCCTGGAAGACAACGGATTTCCGACAACGAAGACTACAGACCGAATGAAGTCAACAATACTCGTCGCAGCTCTGTGAGTCATTTACTTTAACATTTTAATAATTTACGCATTGCATTTCCTTCACACACAATGGCAGACATTGAATTTACACTTAAAGAATTACGCGACATGATACCTGAATATGACGGTGATCAAGTAACACTCAATGATTTTATCGAAGCGTGTAATTTTGCAACATTAAACGTTCAAGATGAGTTACGCGAAGCATTAACGTTCGTAATAAAAAGTAAATTAACAGGGAGAGCAAAAAGGTTCACTTCCTCACGACAATTAAAAACTTGGGATGAAATAAAAACATTATTGGCAGGTCATTACGGTGATTGCAGGGATACCGAAGGTATTTTACGAGATTAACATCAACATTTCAAAAACACAATGAAACACAATCAGTAATTCAACAAAACCCACAATACAATAATTCAAACAGAAACGTGCATAATTTAAAGACCGAAATGGAGTACAATTCGGGTTACACTCCATTGAACACCCAACCCGAACAAATTTAACACATTCAACAAGAACAAATTCAGATGAATTCAGAAATAATTCAGTCAGATCAGTGCAACTCACAAATTTACTAAATCCACCAAGCACATACTTTTACATAAAAAACAAAAACGGTAACACATTCCTTGTCGATACAGGCTCACCAATTTCTCTAATAAAATCAACGGTAGCTCAATCAATTAATTTACCAATACAAAAAGATGAATTAAAAATTTACGGAATACATGAAAAAGATCACGAAACCCTAATAACACATTCTGCATTAATGAAAGCATCCGATAAAGAATTTCACAAATATTACTTAATAAATTTCAAATTTCACATGAAACAAATCAAAACAATTCAAATCCACAAAAATCAAATGAAACAAAAAATTCAGAAATCACAATTCCACTTCAATTCAAACAATAAAATTATATAAATTAAAAAAAAACGAAATATAGCCTGAATATATAAATATTCAACCTGTTCATAACTCTGCAAGCAAAATTAAGTCTTACTAAGACTATAAACAAATAACTTATTGAAACAACTACTTCCCTGGCTGATGCCACGCCGGATATTGAATGATACAAAAGAAATTTGCATGTTATTACTAGTACTACTAGTGAAATAACATTGGTTTAAGATCCCTTATTTCTACCCACAGGACTAACTTGAAAAATGAAACTAAATTGAATTTGAAAACTTTAAATTATAAAACTGAACCCAAAAGTATGTAAAAATTAAGTAAATAGCCATCTGTAGACGCGTTTCGAGATTTATCTCTCATCAGTGCAGCTTCGCATTTAAATTGAATGTTAAAGAATAAAATACACTTACGTGAAGGTGACCGTGACCGTGAATTTAAAGTTTTCAAATTCAATTTAGTTTCATTTTTCAAGTTAGTCCTGTGGGTAGAAATAAGGGATCTTAAACCAATGTTATTTCACTAGTAGTACTAGTAATAACATGCAAATTTCTTTTGTATCATTCAATATCCGGCGTGGCATCAGCCAGGGAAGTAGTTGTTTCAATAAGTTATTTGTTTATAGTCTTAGTAAGACTTAATTTTGCTTGCAGAGTTACGAACAGGTTGAATATTTATATATTCAGGCTATATTTCGTTTTTTTTTTTTTTTTTAATTTATTTAATACTCTCTGCAATAAGTAAGGTAGTTTCTATTTTATTGAATAAAATTATATGTAAAAGAGAATATTTTAAAAGAAGGATTTTTACCAAAAATAATAGTAAATGAAAATGTGAAAATACCCAACTCAATGGTAACAATAAAAAATAATCAAATAATTACTAAGGTTTTAAATAATTCAACAATTGAACAAAAAATGATAATACCCCCAGTACAAATACAACCGATTCCAGGAATCAATCTTGAATCAAGACAAGTAAATTTAAACAAAAAATCGTGAACAAACAATTTTAAACAATTTACGACTTGAACATCTAAATTTTGAAGAACGAAAAGAAATCCAAAACCTTTGTTTAAAATTTAAAAATATTTTCTTTTTAGAAGGTGAATTAACTTTCACCAATGAAATAAAACATGAAATCGATACACAGAACTCAAAACCAATTTACACCAAAACGTATCGTTATCCGCAAGTCCATAAACGAGAAGTAAAAAATCAGATATCACAAATGTTAAATAAAAACATAATTCAACCCTCAACCAGCCCCTGGTCGAGTCCAGTTTGGGTTATACCAAAGAAAATAGATTCCTCAGAAAAACAAAAGTGGAGAATGGTAATTGACTACAGGAATTTAAATGAAGTGACAGTAAACGATAAATACCCTTTACCGAACATTGAAGATTAGTTAGATCAGTTAGGAAAATGTCAATACTTTTCAACACTAGATTTGGCGCCACTTCCTAATAAAAATGATTAGCAATTTCTTTATTATTTATAATGTATTATAAATCAAACCCTGACAATGTAACTAACGTTAGTCTATAAAACTAAAGTTAATCTAGAATTGAAATTATGACGCTCAAATTGATTTTTGTTTATGGGTTTTGTCAAATACAAATAAAGTATTGTTTGACCCATTTAAAATTTATTTATTAACACCTACGTGTAGATAAAAGTATACTTAAGCGATTTAAATGATAAAATTTTGAATACATTTTTTTATCATTTTTTTATGATTTTTTTACACTCTACCCGAACTCCCATTATAAATTGACAAGGTTTCAATTCAAAGTCTAATAAAGCAGTGTTGGATGCATTTTAAATTTAAGTTTTTAACACCAGCGTATAGATACCAGTCTAATTGAGTGGTTTAAGTGGACTTGAGAAAAAAAAATAGAAAGACTTATCAGCAATTTTACAAAAAAATATTGTTTAAATCGCTTAAATGAACTCTTATCTACACGTTGGTAGTAAACAAATAAATTTAAAATGCTTAGAAGAATGCTTTATTAGCGTTGGATAGAACCTGCAAACCAAAATCAATGTAAGAGCCATAATTACAATTTTGGATCAACTGTGGTTTTATGTGCTAACGTTAGTTACATTCTCAGCATTTGATTTATAATAAATCACAAATAATGAAGAAATTGCTACTACATTAATGTTTCATCTAAGGTGCATGCGCCGGGAAATACGTGGCTTGAAAATGCGTGCTCATCTTCACAACGGTCATTTTCGAGGATTGTGTACAGAGAAAATATTATAGTTATATATACAGATAGCCAGGTAACAATCAATCGGATTTTGGTAAAGAGACTTTATACCCAAACTTTAACCTATCGCCATTCATGACTGGTTGGATGTATCGACCTGGGGCCAATTTTAATAATGATGATTATATTAGTGCATTGTTTTAATATGCTTACATTTTAACCAGTAGAAATTTCCCGAAATGTTGAAATTCCTTGAAATTGATTTGCTTGTATTATTACTTGATACATTGTTTAAATGTTTGGTGATAAAATTATTGAAATTAATGCCTAACAAAAGTTTGAATTTTGAAAATGTTCGAAAAATTTGGATCGTAAAAGTTGATAATTTCAAAATATCTGTGTTTGTTTAGTTTAATTAGATTTATTCTTGATGTATACAGGGTCCTGCATCTCACCTCCCGTCTTCAATAGCTCAGTTACTAATTAAGTTAGGATTTCGATATTTTGCAGACTTAACTTGTATCCTTAGGCGTATTTCAGAAAAATATTTTCGATTATACAGGGTCTCCCAAAAAAGTGTGACATCACGATAATATATTTTTAAAATTTACATGCTATATATTTTATTGCTTATTTGGGTACCTTTTATGGTTGCCTACATATTTCTATAATTTTATTAAAATAGATTTAGTGATATCGGCAAAAAAATAAAAAAATGTATTTTGCACTATTGGTTTAAAAAATCAATAAAAAATAAAAATAGTGCCTCGTTAATTAAATCATACAAGATACTTATTAAATAAGGTCTGATGGTCTCGTCAACCAAGTTTAATTGATATGAATTATACAGGGTGTCTAAAATTTACCGTCAAACTTTTAAAGCACTTTATGTTTCTTATTGTATATTTTTATGTCATTCCATGCGGAATTATATAACAACATTTTTCCTAATTAGAACGCAATCGCAATTCCTAACGCATTGAAAGTTAATTGCATAAAACTCGTCTTATCAACTATTCCAATAGCCATTATATTGAATTAAAATTGAAGGTGGCTTAGAAAAACAATTTATTGACATTAAAATTCACCAAAGTGACAAGAGACTATTACTACACTTTAGTAATGTAAAAGTTTAAAGCATTGTTAGCTTAAGCTCTTTATACTCAAGAATTATATTTTGTCATGGAGTACAATCGAGATGAGCCATTCAAATGTCGTTAAAAAAGTGAGGCCCAATAATATGTTCACCAATAATTCCTCCCACACATTAATTGTCAATCTGAGTTGTTGATCAAACTTTCGTGAAGCTGTTGAATTAGAAATATTATAATTTCTATCAGGGAAAGTTATATTTAACATATTGCACACATCTTGTAGAGATCTTTACCAATCTCCAAAACCAATCACCATTAAAAATGCAACTCGTTCAAGTTCAGTTAGTTCACCTACAATTAAACGGCAATGTTAATATTTCAAATAGAAACTATCTGTCACTGACGGGAAACATAAAACACGAAGTTGTTTCATCAGAAAACCGTGGAAAATATGAAAAAATCTAATTCACTATAGAATTATTTTATTTAATATTAAAAAAACCACATGACAAACACCCACGAAACCCTATATTATTATTTTAAAATGTAAAAAAAAATTTACCCATTTTTGCATATTTCTTAAAAATGATATAACATTTCGGAATAAACTTATAATTTGTGAAACATACCAATTGCTTATTATTATGATTATTACATAGACAATATATTTTCAAAAATAGCTATTTCAGTCACTTAAACGCAATTTGTTGTTGGAGTTTTGTACTCAAGTACAACCCATAAATACAATCATAGCTCATACAAAGAAACATAAAAAAATAGAGTGATAAGTACAATATCTGGATCTAATTAATGAGTTCAATAATTCTCTCGCAAATTAGACAGAATCACTATTCAATGTGTATCAGTCAAATGAAATAAATTCGATAATAAATAAATGGGGGCGTGTTCGAAAAAACGCTTAGATACGTCGATTAGTATTTTGAGTTGCACATTTTTTCCAATAAAAACTTTTTATACAGGGTGTGTCATGTAACAGAGGCCAATACCAACAAAGATAGGTACAGGACATGGTACATGAAATATGTCTAGAATTTTCTGAACAATCCAAAAATTTAATAATATATAGGGTGTTGCATTTAAAATAAGAAAGTTGGTATTGGCCTCTGCTACATTACACACCCTGTATAAAAAGTTTTTGTTGAAAAAAATTCGCAACTAAAAATACTAATCGACGTACCCGAGCGTTTTGTCGAACACGCCCCCTTTTATTTATTATCAAATTTATTCCATTTGGCTGATACACACTGTTAATTGCAATTTTAAATCAAGTTAATTCAGAATACCGATTTCTTGCCATTTAACCGTAATTTGTCATTAGAGAATTATTTTTAAAACCTTTTGAGTACAACCCGTAAGCCAACTCATAGAACTATAAAAAAAAACGTATTTTTTTATATTTCTAAGTCCGAATGGAAAAGAAATGGATACACCCTACTTATTTGCGTTAAGTATTGGGCGTCGTAATTTATTTACATATTGATTCGTTGCAGATGTTCTGAGGTGGTATTTGTGTCCAACAATATAGTTCTTATTAAATAAATAATAATTCACTTACCATTAATGTATCCGGATTCTAAATCATTGCTAATGAAATGATTTTTGAAATGATAGCCACATCTCACGGGTGTTTGTTTTAAAATTTCCTTGCAAAAAATATCTTGCCAAAGTCCTGGTTTAAAAATATTATAATGTCTAGTTGAAATTGTTCCATTGCGAAGTTTCTTCTTCTTTGATTTTGTTATAATCAAATCAAAGAAATCAGTTTTTAAAATGATTACTCTATATTGTCTTTGGAAATCATCATCTAATGATAGATGTCACTGTCACATGACGTCACACTTTCCACACTAAAACTATCAGACACTCGCACATTATTTTTTTTCGCCACACCCAAAAGTTCACAGATTTTGTCACGAATATTATACTTGTTGCAAGTAACTATAGAATAAATTGTACTTTTAGCAAGAACATTATTTAGTTCATGCGAAATTATCGTCCATACATTACTATTTTTCGAAACAATTTGTCCATTTTCCGAAACAATGTCTTTTTTAAACTTAATGATAGTATTAACTAAATATTCTAAATTAACTCTCATCGGCCTTCCGCGCGATTTTTCCATCTTTAAATTTACAATTTATTCACATAACAAAACACAACTTAAACACTCAAGGTCGATTAAAGAAATGAAAATTTTGAATCTGCTAACATTTTCATGAACGACTGTATTTAATAGATATACACAATTCAGCGTTATTTTCAAAGAAAATAAACGAGTTTATTCCCAGATACCTGTACAATAAGTACACTTACAAATGGAAATACTTAACACGTGGCTTTGAGCATTTTGTTATTGTTTAGAAACAAAAAAAATGTCGACGTAACTAAAAACATGATACCAATACTTTTATGAAAATACTTTTCCTGGCGTTCGAAACGAAATCCTAATATTTATGTTATGTCGAATCATTAAGAGGCCAACGGCACTTCAAGTGTTCTGCACGTTGGTGTACTGTGTCTCAATGAAACATAAACATAATCTTGTGTATCGTCAATTCATAAGCAGAAATAATGAAATATAATAAAAATCAACAATTGATAACTTACATTTTTGTAAATTGCTAAAAAAATATTGACTTAAATATATTTAAATGAAAGTTTAAGATGTATTGTTAAATGTATTATTGATTAAAACATGTATGCATTATAAGCTGTTAGAATGGATAATTATGAAATTAACTGTTATTAGGAAGTTTCAGGAACAAATTTAAACACAAAAAACGCTTTACACTATTTATTGATTGCAAATTAGATACAAGTTAAAACTTAAAATTATTCAAGAATGTTAACATGTTAAAAGTAAAGATCTCATTAAAGTTGTTTGAATGCATATTTTGAAAAATTAATTCATTTAAAGTAATTACACTTTTTTACAAATTGGTAAAAAAATATTATAATAATAATAATAAATAAATTAGAAACAACCTTACTTGTTTTGCGAAACCATTAAATAATTCAATAAATTCAATAAAACGAAATATAGCCTGAATATATGAATATTCAACCTGTTCGTAACTCTGCAAGCAAAATTAAGTCTTACCAAGACTATAAACAAATAACTTATTGAAACAACTACTTCCCTGGCTAATGCCACTCGGCACGGATATTGAATAAACGATCTTAAACCAATGTTATTTCACTAAGTACTTAATACTAGTAATAACGCAAATTTCTTTTGTATCATTCAATATCCGGTGTGGCACTAGCCAGGGAAGTAGTTGTTTCAATAAGTTATTTGTTTATAGTCTTAGTAAGACTTAATTTTGTTTGCAGAGTTACATGTTGAATATTCATATATTCAGGCTACATTTCGTTTTATTGAATTTATAATAACAATATGTTTATTTCCCAATACCTATTTTATTATTATAAAAGAAACATAAAAATACTACATTTAAATAAAAGTAGTGTAGCCTCACCGTAAAAAAAATTATAAAATTAATCATGATAAATTAATAATAATAGACATAAATCTTAATTTAAACTTTTCTTAACTCAAATACAGATCTAGATGAAGACTTTCTTCAAATTTTAAAATCGGGAACATGATTTACGAGGTATTATTTATGTTGTTGTGTTATTATTCATTGATTCCAGCTTTTGTACATTTTATCATCATTATTATATTTTCTATTTACACTGTTGTAATTATCAACTTATTTGAGGTGAATAATGATTAGGGATAGAATATTAAAGTGGTGAACTTCGTAGCAAATTAGTACATGCAAAGCCCGAAATAACTGTTTGGATCTGTTAAGTTCTACTCATTCGTTTAGGAGATATGAAATACAAGGTGTTCAAAATAAGTTTTTTATTGGTTAAGGGCTGAGGACTTATACCGTCAATATAATATACAGTTGGTTTATTCAATGCTCCAAATAAATGTATACTTTCGTGAATGTCTGCTCGTTGGTTGAGAAGATATGAAGAACGGGGTGGTGAAAATATTTTTTTTATCAGTTAGGGGTGGAGCACTTAAATCGTAGGTACAGTATTTGGTTAGTACATGCAATGTTCTAAATAAATGTATAGTTTTGTAGAGGTCTGCTTGTTGGTTTAGGAGATATGAAGTATAGGGTAGTAGAATTATTTTTTTATCAGTTAGGGGTGGAGCACTTAAATCGTGGGTATATTATTTAGTCAGTACATGCAATGTTCTAAATAATTGTATAGTTTCATGGAGGTCTGCTCGTTGGTTTAGAAGATATGAAGTACAGGGTAGTGATAATATTTTTTTATCAGTTAGGGGTGGAGCACTTAAATCGTGGGTATATTATTTAGTCAGTACATGCAATGTTCTAAATAAATGTATAGTTTCATGGAGGTCTGCTCGTTGGTTTAGAAGATATGAAGTACAGGGTGGTGAAATTATTTTTTATCAGTTAGGGGTGGAGCACTTAAATCGTGGGTATATTATTTAGTTAGTACATGCAATGTTCTAAATAAATGTATAGTTTAATGAAGGTCTGCTCGTTGGTTTAGAAGATATGAAGTACAGGGTGGTTTTAAATTTTTTTTATTAGTTAGGGGTGGAGCACTTAAATCGTGGGTATATTATTTAGTTAGTACATGCAATGTTCTAAATAAATGTATAGTTTCATGGAGGTCTGCTCGTTGGTTTAGAAGATATGAAGTACAGGGTGGTGATAATATTTTTTCATCAGTTAGGGGTGGAGCACGTAAATCGTGGGTATTTTATTTAGTCAGTACATGTAATGTTCTAAATAAATGTATAGTTTCGTGGAGGTCTGCTCGTTGGTTTAGAGGATATGAAGTACAGGGTGGTGATAATATTTTTTTATCAGTTAGGGGTGGAGCACGTAAATCGTGGGTATTTTATTTAGTCAGTACATGCAATGTTCTAAATAAATGTATAGTTTTGTGAAGGTCTGCTCGTTGGTTTAGAAGATATGAAGTACAGGGTGGTTATAATATTTTTCTTATCAGTTAGGGGTGGAGCACTTAAATCGTGGGTATATTATTTAGTTAGTACATGCAATGTTCTAAATAAATGTATAGTTTCATGAAGGTCTGCTCGTTGGTTTAGAAGATATGAAGTACAGGGTGGTTATAATATTTTTTTATCAGTTAGGGGTGGAGCACTTAAATCGTGGGTATTTTATTTAGTCAGTACATGCAATGTTCTAAATAAATGTATAGTTTCATGAAGGTCTGCTCGTTGGTTTAGAAGATATGAAGTACAGGGTGGTTATAATATTTTTTTATCAGTTAGGGGTGGAGCACTTAAATCGTGGGTATTTTATTTAGTCAGTACATGCAATGTTCTAAATAAATGTATAGTTTCATGAAGGTCTGCTCGTTGGTTTAGAAGATATGAAGTACAGGGTGGTTATAATATTTTTTTATCAGTTAGGGGTGGAGCACTTAAATCGTGGGTATTTTATTTAGTCAGTACATGCAATGTTCTAAATAAATGTATAGTTTCATGAAGGTCTGCTCGTTGGTTTAGAAGATATGAAGTACAGGGTGGTTATAATATTTTTCTTATCAGTTAGGGGTGGAGCACTTAAATCGTGGGTAAATTATTTAGTTAGTACATGCAATGTTCTAAATAAATGTATAGTTTCATGGAGGTCTGCTCGTTGGTTTAGAAGATATGAAGTACAGGGTGGTTATAATATTTTTTTATCAGTTAGGGGTGGAGCACTTAAATCGTGGGTATTTTATTTAGTCAGTACATGCAATGTTCTAAATAAATGTATAGTTTCATGAAGGTCTGCTCGTTGGTTTAGAAGATATGAAGTACAGGGTGGTTATAATATTTTTCTTATCAGTTAGGGGTGGAGCTCTTAAATCGTGGGTATTTTATTTAGTCAGTACATGCAATGTTCTAAATAAATGTATAGTTTCATGAAGGTCTGCTCGTTGGTTTAGAAGATATGAAGTACAGGGTGGTTATAATATTTTTTTATCAGTTAGGGGTGGAGCTCTTAAATCGTGGGTATTTTATTTAGTCAGTACATGCAATGTTCTAAATAAATGTATAGTTTTATGGAGGTCTGCTCGTTGGTTTAGAAGATATGAAGTACAGGGTGGTTATAATATTTTTCTTATCAGTTAGGGGTGGAGCTCTTAAATCGTGGGTATTTTATTTAGTCAGTACATGCAATGTTCTAAATAAATGTATAGTTTCATGAAGGTCTGCTCGTTGGTTTAGAAGATATGAAGTACAGGGTGGTTATAATATTTTTTTATCAGTTAGGGGTGGAGCACTTAAATCGTGGGTATTTTATTTAGTCAGTACATGCAATGTTCTAAATAAATGTATAGTTTCATGAAGGTCTGCTCGTTGGTTTAGAAGATATGAAGTACAGGGTGGTTATAATATTTTTTTATCAGTTAGGGGTGGAGCACTTAAATCGTGGGTATTTTATTTAGTCAGTAAATGCAATGTTCTAAATAAATGTATAGTTTCATGAAGGTCTGCTCGTTGGTTTAGAAGATATGAAGTACAGGGTGGTTATAATATTTTTCTTATCAGTTAGGGGTGGAGCTCTTAAATCGTGGGTATTTTATTTAGTCAGTACATGCAATGTTCTAAATAAATGTATAGTTTCATGAAGGTCTGCTCGTTGGTTTAGAAGATATGAAGTACAGGGTGGTTATAATATTTTTCTTATCAGTTAGGGGTGGAGCTCTTAAATCGTGGGTATTTTATTTAGTCAGTACATGCAATGTTCTAAATAAATGTATAGTTTCATGAAGGTCTGCTCGTTGGTTTAGAAGATATGAAGTACAGGGTGGTTATAATATTTTTCTTATCAGTTAGGGGTGGAGCTCTTAAATCGTGGGTATTTTATTTAGTCAGTACATGCAATGTTCTAAATAAATGTATAGTTTCATGAAGGTCTGCTCGTTGGTTTAGAAGATATGAAGTACAGGGTGGTTATAATATTTTTTTATCAGTTAGGGGTGGAGCTCTTAAATCGTGGGTATTTTATTTAGTCAGTACATGCAATGTTCTAAATAAATGTATAGTTTCATGAAGGTCTGCTCGTTGGTTTAGAAGATATGAAGTACAGGGTGGTTATAATATTTTTTTATCAGTTAGGGGTGGAGCTCTTAAATCGTGGGTATTTTATTTAGTCAGTACATGCAATGTTCTAAATAAATGTATAGTTTCATGAAGGTCTGCTCGTTGGTTTAGAAGATATGAAGTACAGGGTGGTTATAATATTTTTCTTATCAGTTAGGGGTGGAGCACTTAAATCGTGGGTAAATTATTTAGTTAGTACATGCAATGTTCTAAATAAATGTATAGTTTCATGGAGGTCTGCTCGTTGGTTTAGAAGATATGAAGTACAGGGTGGTTATAATATTTTTTTATCAGTTAGGGGTGGAGCACTTAAATCGTGGGTATTTTATTTAGTCAGTACATGCAATGTTCTAAATAAATGTATAGTTTCATGAAGGTCTGCTCGTTGGTTTAGAAGATATGAAGTACAGGGTGGTTATAATATTTTTTTATCAGTTAGGGGTGGAGCTCTTAAATCGTGGGTATTTTATTTAGTCAGTACATGCAATGTTCTAAATAAATGTATAGTTTGGTGGAGGTCTGCTCGTTGGTTTAGAAGATATGAAGAACAGGGTGGTTATAATATTTTTTTATCAGTTAGGGGTGGAGCACTTAAATCGTGGGTATTTTATTTAGTCAGTACATGCAATGTTCTAAATAAATGTATAGTTTGATGGAGGTCTGCTTGTTGGTTTAGAAGATACGAAGTACAGGGTGGTGATAATATCTTTTTATCAGTTAGGGGTGGAGCACTTAAATCGTGGGTATTTTATTTAGTCAGTACATGCAATGTTCTAAATAAATGTATAGTTTTATGGAGGTCTGCTCGTTGGTTTAGAAGATATGAAGTACAGGCTGGTGATAATATTTTTTTATCAGTTAGGGGTGGAGCTCTTAAATCGTGGGTATTTTATTTAGTCAGTACATGCAATGTTCTAAATAAATGTATAGTTTGATGGAGGTCTGCTCGTTGGTTTAGAAGATATGAAGAACAGGGTGGTTATAATATTTTTCTTATCAGTTAGGGGTGGAGCACTTAAATCGTGGGTATTTTATTTAGTCAGTACATGCAATGTTCTAAATAAATGTATAGTTTGATGGAGGTCTGCTTGTTGGTTTAGAAGATACGAAGTACAGGGTGGTGATAATATCTTTTTATCAGTTAGGGGTGGAGCACTTAAATCGTGGGTATTTTATTTAGTCAGTACATGCAATGTTCTAAATAAATGTATAGTTTCATGAAGGTCTGCTCGTTGGTTTAGAAGATATGAAGTACAGGGTGGTTATAATATTTTTTTATCAGTTAGGGGTGGAGCTCTTAAATCGTGGGTATTTTATTTAGTCAGTACATGCATTGTTCTAAATAAATGTATAGTTTGATGGAGGTCTGCTCGTTGGTTTAGAAGATATGAAGAACAGGGTGGTTATAATATTTTTCTTATCAGTTAGGGGTGGAGCTCTTAAATCGTGGGTATTTTATTTAGTCAGTACATGCAATGTTCTAAATAAATGTATAGTTTGATGGAGGTCTGCTCGTTGGTTTAGAAGATATGAAGAACAGGGTGGTTATAATATTTTTTTATCAGTTAGGGGTGGAGCACTTAAATCGTGGGTATTTTATTTAGTCAGTACATGCAATGTTCTAAATAAATGTATAGTTTGATGGAGGTCTGCTTGTTGGTTTAGAAGATACGAAGTACAGGGTGGTGATAATATCTTTTTATCAGTTAGGGGTGGAGCACTTAAATCGTGGGTATTTTATTTAGTCAGTACATGCAATGTTCTAAATAAATGTATAGTTTCATGAAGGTCTGCTCGTTGGTTTAGAAGATATGAAGTACAGGGTGGTTATAATATTTTTCTTATCAGTTAGGGGTGGAGCACTTAAATCGTGGGTAAATTATTTAGTTAGTACATGCAATGTTCTAAATAAATGTATAGTTTCATGGAGGTCTGCTCGTTGGTTTAGAAGATATGAAGTACAGGGTGGTTATAATATTTTTCTTATCAGTTAGGGGTGGAGCTCTTAAATCGTGGGTATTTTATTTAGTCAGTACATGCAATGTTCTAAATAAATGTATAGTTTCATGAAGGTCTGCTCGTTGGTTTAGAAGATATGAAGTACAGGCTGGTGATAATATTTTTTTATCAGTTAGGGGTGGAGCACTTAAATCGTGGGTATTTTATTTAGTCAGTACATGCAATGTTCTAAATAAATGTATAGTTTGATGGAGGTCTGCTCGTTGGTTTAGAAGATATGAAGAACAGGGTGGTTATAATATTTTTTTATCAGTTAGGGGTGGAGCACTTAAATCGTGGGTATTTTATTTAGTCAGTACATGCAATGTTCTAAATAAATGTATAGTTTTATGAAGGTCTGCTCGTTGGTTTAGAAGATACGAAGTACAGGGTGGTTATAATATTTTTTTATCAGTTAGGGGTGGAGCACTTAAATCGTGGGTATTTTATTTAGTCAGTACATGCAATGTTCTAAATAAATGTATAGTTTTATGAAGGTCTGCTCGTTGGTTTAGAAGATATGAAGTACAGGGTGGTTATAATATTTTTTTATCAGTTAGGGGTGGAGCACTTAAATCGTGGGTATTTTATTTAGTCAGTACATGCAATGTTCTAAATAAATGTATAGTTTCACGAAGGTCTGCTCGTTGGTTTAGAAGATACGAAGTACAGGGTGGTTATAATATTTTTTTATCAGTTAGGGGTGGAGCACTTAAATCGTGGGTATTTTATTTAGTCAGTACATGCAATGTTCTAAATAAATGTATAGTTTTATGGAGGTCTGCTCGTTGGTTTAGAAGATATGAAGTACAGGCTGGTGATAATATTTTTTTATCAGTTAGGGGTGGAGCACTTAAATCGTGGGTATTTTATTTAGTCAGTACATGCAATGTTCTAAATAAATGTATAGTTTTGTGGAAGTCTGCTCGTTGGTTTAGAAGATATGAAGTACAGGCTGGTGATAATATTTTTTTTATCAGTAAGGGGTGGAGCACTTAAATCGTGGGTATTTTATTTAGTCAGTACATGCAATGTTCTAAATAAATGTATAGTTTTATGGAGGTCTGCTCGTTGGTTTAGAAGATATGAAGTACAGGCTGGTTATAATATTTTTTTATCAGTTAGGGGTGGAGCACTTAAATCGTGGGTATTTTATTTAGTCAGTACATGCAATGTTCTAAATAAATGTATAGTTTGATGGAGGTCTGCTCGTTGGTTTAGAAGATATGAAGAACAGGGTGGTTATAATATTTTTTTATCAGTTAGGGGTGGAGCACTTAAATCGTGGGTATTTTATTTAGTCAGTACATGCAATGTTCTAAATAAATGTATAGTTTCACGAAGGTCTGCTCGTTGGTTTAGAAGATACGAAGTACAGGGTGGTTATAATATTTTTTTATCAGTTAGGGGTGGAGCACTTAAATCGTGGGTATTTTATTTAGTCAGTACATGCAATGTTCTAAATAAATGTATAGTTTTATGGAGGTCTGCTCGTTGGTTTAGAAGATATGAAGTACAGGCTGGTGATAATATTTTTTTATCAGTTAGGGGTGGAGCACTTAAATCGTGGGTATTTTATTTAGTCAGTACATGCAATGTTCTAAATAAATGTATAGTTTTGTGGAAGTCTGCTCGTTGGTTTAGAAGATATGAAGTACAGGCTGGTGATAATATTTTTTTTATCAGTAAGGGGTGGAGCACTTAAATCGTGGGTATTTTATTTAGTCAGTACATGCAATGTTCTAAATAAATGTATAGTTTTATGGAGGTCTGCTCGTTGGTTTAGAAGATATGAAGTACAGGCTGGTTATAATATTTTTTTATCAGTTAGGGGTGGAGCACTTAAATCGTGGGTATTTTATTTAGTCAGTACATGCAATGTTCTAAATAAATGTATAGTTTCACGAAGGTCTGCTCGTTGGTTTAGAAGATACGAAGTACAGGGTGGTTATAATATTTTTTTATCAGTTAGGGGTGGAGCACTTAAATCGTGGGTATTTTATTTAGTCAGTACATGCAATGTTCTAAATAAATGTATAGTTTCACGAAGGTCTGCTCGTTGGTTTAGAAGATATGAAGTACAGGGTGGTTATAATATTTTTTTATCAGTTAGGGGTGGAGCACTTAAATCGTGGGTATTTTATTTAGTCAGTACATGCAATGTTCTAAATAAATGTATAGTTTTATGGAGGTCTGCTCGTTGGTTTAGAAGATATGAAGTACAGGCTGGTTATAATATTTTTTTATCAGTTAGGGGTGGAGCACTTAAATCGTGGGTATTTTATTTAGTCAGTACATGCAATGTTCTAAATAAATGTATAGTTTTATGGAGGTCTGCTCGTTGGTTTAGAAGATATGACGTACAGGCTGGTGATAATATTTTTTTATCAGTTAGGGGTGGAGCACTTAAATCGTGGGTATTTTATTTAGTCAGTACATGCAATGTTCTAAATAAATGTATTGTTTTGTGGAAGTCTGCTCGTTGGTTTAGAAGATATGAAGTACAGGCTGGTGATAATATTTTTTTTATCAGTAAGGGGTGGAGCACTTAAATCGTGGGTATTTTATTTAGTTAGTACATGCAATGTTCTAAGTAAATGTTTAGTTTCGTGGAGGTCTGCTCGTTGGTTTAGAAGATATGAAGTACAGGCTGGTGATAATATTTTTTTTATCAGTTAGGGGTGGAGCACTTAAATCGTGGGTATTTTATTTAGTCAGTACATGCAATGTTCTAAATAAATGTATAGTTTCGTGGAGGTCTGCTCGTTGGTTTAGAAGATATGAAGTACAGGCTGGTGATAATATTTTTTTTATCAGTTAGGGGTGGAGCACTTAAATCGTGGGTATTTTATTTAGTCAGTACATGCAATGTTCTAAATAAATGTACAGTTTTGTGGAGGTCTGCTCGTTGGTTTAGAAGATATGAAGTACAGGCTGGTGATAATATTTTTTTTATCAGTTAGGGGTGGAGCACTTAAATCGTGGGTATTTTATTTAGTTAGTACATGCAATGTTCTAAGTAAATGTTTAGTTTCGTGGAGGTCTGTTCGTTGGTTTAGAAGATATGAAGTACAGGCTGGTGATAAAAATTTTTTTATCAGTTAGGGGTGGAGCACTTAAATCGTGGGTATATTATTTAGTTAGTACATGCAATGTTCTAAGTAAATGTTTAGTTTCATGGAGGTCTGTTTGTTGGTTTAAGAGATATGAAACACAGGGTGCAGAATTTTTTTTTTCTTAGCTAAGGGGCGGAGCACTAAAATCAGGAAAAGAGTACTTAATTAGCCCTAAATAATGTGGTACAGAAATACGTTTTAAATCTCGAATTGCGGATGTTGCCTTGCCAGCTTAACGTTAAGGTAGCAATGTTGTGATTTTCACCCTAAGGGGTTGAGCACTAAAATCGGGAATAGGGCACTAAATTAGCCCTTAAAGAGCCCTTAATTCAGGTATACTTTTAAGTGGGTTCTGCCCAAACGGCCCAGCTATCTTAACAGACGTACCGTAGAAAGGGAAAGAGAAGGAGCGCTGCACTTTGAGAAATATACTAATGGGTCTATTTTATAAACAATCGTTACAATACGATTCGTTAGTTAACTATAATCGTTCGGAACGTCAGTTGCAATGTTGCGAACGATTTAGGTTAAAATGTTATTTCGTAACCAACATCGTTAGGCGTTGACCTTGAATGCTTATTCGTAACGATGAACTTGTGATTTTAGAACGAATAGTACACTTGTAGCTCACTTCATTTCTAATTTCGTCAGCGTCGTGACAGTTGACGTTTACATTTCAAATCTAAACATTGTGCTTATTTTTGCGGATACTTTCAAAAATCGAATTATAATTGAACTGAATTAATTTAATTAAGTGATAAAGTGTTAATAATGACTGAAAGCCAAAGTCGAAGTAGTGTCGTGAAAAATCTTGCTCCAGAGATCACTGCACAAGCAGTATCAAATATATCTAGAAGAGTTACAATGGAATGAAATCCTTCGAACTAATAAATAGTCCCAAAACCCGGATATTTTGGATGAATAATGGAGGTCATTAGCCCTACAATTAAATGCAGCTGCAGGACCAATAAAAAAAGTTGAGCAATGGATTATAGAAGTATTTCTTAGATTTGTCTTGTAACATATAGGTCCGGTGGTGGGTGGGTTTTCTTCAATTTACAAACACTTTTACAGGTTCACTTGCCTTTAATGTATACCCATCGAGCGCTAATGGCATACTGTTTATGCCTGCGCGGAAACAATTTATTGGCTGATTGCTCACGCAAAAACATAGCATTCGAACCAATTTTAGGCGCACAGATTTATTATTTTCCGAACACTACATTCCTCTCGGCTTAATTTCGAATAACCTAATTAATAACAATGTACATAAATAAGGGCGCTTAAAATTTTACTTGTAGCCTTTCCGGCGGCTGACGACGGCGTTGGGGACGCTGCGGCGTACAGCAACCTTCCCCAGGCTCGATATCAGCGGATATGGATTCAGCAAAATCCGTAACGGAATTTTTAGAAATTTCCTCGACATTGTCTTCTGGTTGTACCTTTGCTGTATCCACCTCCGCTTCCTCAACATCACTATTATTACTGTTATTCCCCCTACGTTCACTCATCTCCCAGACCTCGCACGAATCACTCACATTAGGCCCGCGAACGTTTTTGTCCACATCTTCACTCCCGTCACTTTCATTTAAAATCATTTGATTTATGTGGGCGTTTCCACAATAAATCACTATTTACGATTTTGACATGAAAAATAACTATTCCTAGTTTTCTCTCAATTACCCCATTCACCCATCTTGGTTTTATATTCCGATAATCCCGGACCAATACCTTTTGTCCCACCTTTCCGCTGCCCCTTAAAATTTCGACTATTACGGACCTGTACCTTTTTTAAATTATCCTTAATTTCGTTTAGAGTTTTATTTTTACGGTAATTACCTTCATTCGGTTTCAAAAAATCTAGTCTGGTTCGTAATGGTCGACCATACATGATTCGGGCTGGTGTTTCTCCCGTGGAACAATGTTCGGTATTTCGGTATGTTAACAAAAATCTATTTATAGACCATTGAAAATTACTAACAATTTTATTTGTAGAATCTTTAGATTCTTTTAGTAAAAATTGTTTTATTGATTTTACACTATTTTCGGCAAATCCGTTTGATGGAGCATGATGTGGTGGGGAAGTTAAAAATTTTATTTTATTCATTTCCAAAAAATTTATAAACTCATGTGAAGTGAATTGCGTACCATTATCGGACACCAAAAGTTTCGGAATCCCAAATCGGGCAAAGGTTTCCCGTAATTTATTAATGGTATTTTGTGTGGTTATATTATGCATTAAAAAAACCTCCATCCACTTTGAAAATGCATCAGTAATGACTAATATGTGCTTCCCTTGAAAAGGGCCTAAAAATCCATATGGATTCTTTCCCAAACATTATTTGTGATCGGCCAGCTTTGTAAGGGTACCTTTTCCGGTACTGTACGGAATTCCTGACAAATTTCACAATTTTTGCACATTTTTTCAATATCTGCGTTTAACGACAGCCACCATACATGTGAACGAGCGAGCGACTTTGACTTAACGATTCCTTGCTGGGTATTGTGGTTTTACCGTAACCAGCGGTCAACGGGAAATTTTAGAGCAAGTACTCAAAAAGTTCTCCGTTCTGGTGTAAACAATAACCCAATCGGTTATAAAATGCATGTCTAACATTAGCCAACTGCCTATCTGTAATCAATGTGCATTCCGCAAAAATTGCTTCCCGCAAAGATTCAATATTTGGATGGTGTTTTTTGTAAATTTTGTTTTTCAAGTGACCCCACAAAAAGAAATCACATGGTGCTAAATCAGGAGATCTTGGTGGCCAGTTGATAGTGCCACCGCGACCAATCCAGCAATTGGGAAAATTAGCATTTAAATATTCCCTTACATTTAAACCATAATGGGCTGGACATCCATCATGCTGATACCATATCTCCTGATTGTCACGTGCAACTTCTTCTAACGCAGGGCCAACCTGGTTGATTAAAAGGTCTAAATAAGAATTCGAATTTAAATTTCCACATATTTCAAACGGCCCAATAATATTATTTTTAAAAATACCAGCCCAAATATTGATTTTTTGCGGGAACTGGGTTCTAGTTCTAAGGCATATCCGCGGATTTTCTTGGGTCCAGTATCGCGTGTTCTGAGTGTTGGGCTCGTTGTTAAGTGTGAACGTGCATTCATCCGTAAAACAGATAGACTGCAAAAAGTTTCTGTCTATGTTTGATCGATCCTGCATTATCTCGCAGAATACACGCCTGCTTTCTTCATCCACTAGCAATATCTCCTGATGGCATTGATGTTTGTAAGGATAATACTCATGCTTATTCAGAATCTTATACACTGAGAATGTAGACACGCTGCACTCACGAGCAATGCATCGTATGCTAGTTGTTGGATCAGCATTTATCAACCCCAAAACTCTTTCTTCCAATTCATCGTTGCTTCTTCTCTTCCGTTTGCCTGCAATGTTAATGTTTTTGAAATAATATTTGTTAAAATTTCACTATTGAAATACCTTTTGAATCATCTGCCGCTACACTTGCTGTATTTTCGAACTTTTTCACAAATTTGGAAATTGTTGATACAGACGGAATCGGTCGATTGTTAAATGTAACCGAAAATAAGTCACGAACTCTGCGTAAACTGACGCCACTGTAAAATGTTTTAATAATGAATACCCTCTCTTCATTGGAATAACTCAGATTATTGTTCATCGTAATAACTAGAATTGATATCTGACTTGCAATATTATTATTTTCACTATAACATGAAACATGACATTTGTCAAAGTCATGGCAAGGGTTTTTATTAAATGGTAAATTGTTAAACTTATTTTTATTATTTCTGAGGTGTATGCTGGTACAAACGTAAATTAAATGGATGATACATTTACAGTTTTTAATTCTCTAAAAAATATTCCTTTACGATTTTTCTCTAAAATGAATAGGGGAGCAAATAATTACACATATTTAATTTTACATGTTAAATCCCTATGTTCGCCCCTTATCCCAAACACTCGGTATATATATATATATAAATGTGAAAATTCGGAATCTTATTCCGTAACGGGGATTCGACCAAGGGGCAAGAAAAGTCCTATTTACTTTATCATAAAACCAAGCTTTCGGAATTCGTTTATTCCTTCTTCAGGGAAATTACACTACAAAATGAAAATTTGTTGAACATGTGCGTCAGCGATAAATTTGGAAAAATTGAATTTAATTGTACTTACATGTGAAATAGTTAAAAATAAAGGTTGCTACATCTAATTGTTACTTGAAGAGTCATGTTTGTTGTTGTTGTTAATTAAAATTGTGATAAAATACTATGATGTAAAACGATTTACATGGGGACGAACACGAACACGTTAAAAATGGCGTCAGCTGTCAATTGATATCGATATATCGGAGATCGGTTACCAACTCTGTCTGGAACAATACAGGTTCGCTAGTGTTGCCAACCCGCCTAGTGCAGATGGATGGGAGCCGTGCATGGTTCCAGACAGGGGAGTCTCGATGACGGTCTTAATTATAAATATTACAATTGTATGACTAGTTAATATTATAAAAGGTTAGGTGTAAAGTAAACAGGAAATTAATTAAAACTGCCGTATATGTGGTGCGAATCTAACTATTAATATACTATGGTGAGGCCATAGATTGTGGGCAATAGTTCCATTGTGTAAGGTAGGCAACCCCATTCTCATACTTGATACAAGTTTCTACGTTAAACGTACTGAGTAATTATTTATCCATTGGATAATTATAAGTTTGTATCGATGAGTATGTCAACAAAGGGGAGGACTATCTTAACAATGGCAGGTGGAGGGTAATATTTTAAATGTATAAATAATTTTGACAAAATTTGTAATGTGAAGCCGAAATATGAAATTTTCATAACTTAAATTCATAACTTAAATTCATATTTCGGCTTCACATTACAAATTTTGTCAAAATTATTTATACATTTAAAATATTACCCTCCACCTGCCATTGTTAAGATAGTCCTCCCCTTTGTTGACATACTCATCGATACAAACTTATAATTATCCAATGGATAAATAATTACTCAGTACGTTTAACGTAGAAACTTGTATCAAGTATGAGAATGGGGTTGCCTACCTTACACAATGGAACTATTGCCCACAATCTATGGCCTCACCATAGTATATTAATAGTTAGATTCGCACCACATATACGGCAGTTTTAATTAATTTCCTGTTTACTTTACACCTAACCTTTTATAATATTAACTAGTCATACAATTGTAATATTTATAATTAAGACCGTCATCGAGACTCCCCTGTCTGGAACCATGCACGGCTCCCATCCACCTGCACTAGGCGGGTTGGCAACACTAGCGAACCTGTATTGTTCCAGACAGAGTTGGTAACGATCTCCGATATATCGATATCAATTGACAGCTGACGCCATTTTTAACGTGTTCGTGTTCGTCCCCATGTAAATCGTTTTACATCATAGTATTTTATCACAATTTTAATTAACAACAACAACAAACATGACTCTTCAAGTAACAATTAGATGTAGCAACCTTTATTTTTAACTATTTCACATGTAAGTACAATTAAATTCAATTTTTCCAAATTTATCGCTGACGCACATGTTCAACAAATTTTCATTTTGTAGTGTAATTTCCCTGAAGAAGGAATAAACGAATTCCGAAAGCTTGGTTTTATGATAAAGTAAATAGGACTTTTCTTGCCCCTTGGTCGAATCCCCGTTACGGAATAAGATTCCGAATTTTCACATTTAACTCCAACAAGTGACGACCGTTACTTCCCCTCGCTATATATATATATATATATATATATATATATATATATATATAATTATATATTATTATTATATTAATAATATATATATATATATATATATATATATATATATATATATATATAATTCTGGACCTTTCTCCCGTTACACCTCACACTTCACTATATATATATATATATATAAGATTTCAGGGGCGGAAAGACCTCGGTCGACAGCCCGTTCAATAATAATTTAATGTACATATATTATATCGTTATTGAATAAATATGTTCTCTCTCTCTCATGCACTGAGAGAATAGCCGTAAGGGAGAAATATTTTTATTTCATATATCCAGTAGGGAAAGAATTTAGAAGAATGAAAGTTAGGAGATAACTGTTAACCTAATAAAATGGTACATTTTAACGTTTTTTGTAACCCTAAAATGTTATTGCAAATAATAATAATTATTAATGGTCTAAACATTATTTTATTTTTTTGTGATGAAACTAACAATTTTAGAGACAAAAAACTTGCCGAGAATTCCTTCATTCAAATAAAGTTTTGAAATAGAAAAATGCAGACGCAATAAAAAGTTCTGATGCAAACTATTATAGGGGTTAATTTTTTCGCCCCCTTGTAATATAATATAGTCACAAAATATTAAATCTCGTGATATTAATAAAGAAAGAGATTTGAAGGAATGGCTGTGAATTTTTCGTTGATTCGGGGGTGCGGTTTTCATATGAATTTGTCTTCTCAGTGAAAAAAACGGGAGTTATATTTCTTGAGTTCCACATTGTTTATGTAGGAGTATTTGATAATAATAATAGAAAAAATAGCTTATGTATGTATCCTACTCTAATAGACAAACGTAATTCTATTGCAGAAATGTATGGTAAGTTTACCTCGTCATTTGAATAAATGTTGTTACATTATACATTTTATGAGAGTTCCCATCAGGTTTTATAAAGGGTAGAGAATATTATCACAAACCCAAATACAACAAAAGGGGTAAAGATATGCTGGGACCAAGATATTTCTGGAAATAAACAATTCCAGCGATTTTCTTTCAGAAGGTGCCAATCTGGATTGTTATAAAAAAAGATTGTCTGAAAAAAAAGTTAATGTACTAAAAGGCAGTAATTAAATAATTGTCCGCCATCCAACTGCAGGTTGATTCGCACTCGACTTTGACTACTTTTTCTAATGCGTAATCATTTTTATTATGATTTTTAATTATCGGATTGCAGATAAACAGGCACCCGTTTCAGATTGAAACTTCCGTTTCTGTCGGGTGATCTGCCGTGCACAATCTTGGCCTGAGAGCCCGCCAGAGATTTTTCAAACTGCACGGGTGGGAGGTTGAAAAGGGATAGGAGAGTCGCGGTATGCACTATCGCCGCTAGCGAGAATCGGTGGAACATTTTAACCGATACCCTACCCTTAAAGCCATCAAATTTCATTTTCGTACTACTAACCGTTTTCGAGATATCGGCTGTCTACTACCTCTTGGGACACCCTGTATGTAGTTACAATACAGAAATAAATATAATTTTGTGAGTTATATTATTTATAGATCATCATAACAAGAATAATACAAAAAAACCATGTGGTCTCGATAGGAAGAACCGCGCCAGTAAGCAATGTAAGTATCGACTATTGTATTAAAAATCCAGTTTCATGCAACCACCCTGACCGGCATTGCTTTGAGTATGATTTTTTTAGCTTTGGGGTACATTTGTTGACAGCAATGAAAGTGACGAGGAAAAGAAACTTTGCCCACAAGCACAAGAGTTGTACGAATTTGCTCGAGATATCCAGCGAACTGCAAGACGATTGTATGCTGAAAATGCTTCGAATGAGCATCTTCAGCATGCAATGAATTCTGCAAATTCGGCTGAAGTATTTAGATCAAAAATGAACAAAACATCGTACAATTTTTTTTGTCACAAGTTAAATTGCAACAGTTCAAACCCAGGGGTAGACGTTTCTCGATGGAAGATAAAACTTTTACATTGTCAATGTTTAATCAGAGCCCTAAATTATATAGGTATTATAAGGATTGTTAAACCGCGTCCCTATTGGTCCTGTCATTAATAAGCCAATATTGGAAATGCTGAAAGATGCTTGTGACCACATGGACGAAGAAGAAAAATATTGTTCCCTTCTATTTGATGAAATGTCACTTAGCCCAGTATTGTATGTTAATAAAGCAGATTCTTCTATCGATGGTTTTGCAAACAAAATTAGGTTTTGCAGATCATGTAATGGTTTTTATGGTCCGTGAAATATTGAGGAAATGAAAACAACCCGTAGCATATTTCTTGAGTATTCCAGATCTCACCAGGAACATAAAATGCATTATAAAGAATTTACAAGACATTGGTTTGTATGTTGTTAACACATTATGTGATCAACACGCAACCAATGTTAAAACCATTAAAGGGGTTATTGAAGAAACCAATCGAAGACTCATATTAGAAGGAAAGGAGAATAGGACAACCGGTTTTCTGGTAGATGACGAGGAAATAATTCCTTTGTTTGATTCTCCTTATCTTCTAAAGTGTGTGAGAAATAATTTAATTAAATACCATGCCACATTCAAATGGAAGGGGACAAAATTTTCTTTCGGATATTGTGAAGCTACATGAAATGGATAATGGAGACCCTGATACAAAACTTCTGCCCGAGCTGACTGATTGTCATATTAATGAAAAAAAATGAATAAAATGAAGGTGAAACTTGCAACTCAAGTCAAGTCTGAGAGGACGTCAGCTGCAATGAAATTTTTGGTTAAATATGGTTAGTATAACATATGTTTCATATTACAGGTTTCATGTAGCCATAATGTTTAATTTTATCAAAAAGTAACGAATTAATTTTCTTTTAGACAATGACAGTTACATAACAGACACAATGATGGGTACGTCAGAGTTTTTATTATTTTTTGATAAGTTATTCTTCAATTTATTGTGATGATAACAAACCATTAAGATGTGCATTTCGGAAAATAGTAAACATATTGAATTTTATTCCGAGGCAATTCAAGTTTACAATTCAATTTATTAAACCTGGTGGCGAATTTTTACCCCCTTGTAATGTCAACTGGATAACACATTAAAAGGTAAAGAATGCATATGGAACAAATTGCACTCGAAAGGAATTCAACATATTTGTCCTCGAAATTTGAATCAAGATCCTCTTGAGAATTTTTTTGGTTGCATCAGGAGTCATGGTGTACGTAACATAAATCCAACATGTTCTGCATTTAAGTCGTCATATAAAGGTTTAATTGTAAATAACATCATAACTGTAAACTCACCATATGTTAATTGTGAAGACGACGGTTGCAGCGCAGCACTAAATTTTCTACAAGCATTTTTAACTAAAGACTTTTTACAATCTTTAACTACATGTCTTCCAAATATCCCTGACGTTTTCACGATTCGTTTTGAAGTCGCTACAGGCGATTTCTGCAATTTCTGGATAAAATTTGTTTTGTGTTTTGAGGTGAGTGAGTCTGTCTTCGCTCGCGGTATCTCAAAAACGAATAAGGAAATTAACATGAAACTTTGAACATAAGCCTTACTTTTTATTATTTTGAATATTTACAGTTTCGTTGGAAAATCTCTGTTGGGTTTTTAGATACAGTGCACACTGACTCATACAGCCGCATATTTGCTTCCAAATATCGTTGTAATCGCCTGTAGGGACCTCAAAACGGATATTACTGTTTAAAAAAATAAATTTAAAAAATGCTTTCCCGTACTTTATACGGAGAAATTATAGTAATTAACGTCATAAGTCCGGTAGGTTACTTGTAACAGGACGAGTCAGACATTAAGAATGTCTAGACGAGTACTGTTACAAGTACTACCGGATGTGTGTCGTAATAAATTTTATTTCATACTGTAAGTTTGTTCTGTTTTATTATTTTAATTAAAAAATTAAAATATGAGAGATTTTAAAAATCTCATTACCTTTTTTCCCGTGCCAACGGTTGTTGTTATTGTATTACATTCAATCATTGTCACTTTAAAATGGACGCCATGAACTTTGCTGGCTGTTCTTCTTCTCTTTCCTCGACTCTTCCCGACACAATAATGGCGAAATCGCATGAAGCAAATGAAAAATTAATTCCTTCGAAGTCTGCGGCAAGGTATGAAAAAGAATACAAACTGTTTTGCCAGTGGAAGAAAGAACAAGGAGTGACACAAATAGAGGAAAATGTCATGTTGGCATACTTTCTAGATGCAGTAAGTTTTTTCATTGAAATCTTTCTTTGCGGGTAATCATGCTAACGTAATTATTCCAGTCTAAAAAAGGAAGCAGTTCCTCCTTATGGGCTAGATATTCTGTGTTAAAATCGATGCTTCTCGTGCAAGAAAATGTAAACATTGCCAAGTTTATGAAAGTAACAGCCTTTTTAAAAAAATGTAACGTTGGATATCAACCAGTACAGTCGAAAATCCTCACCAGAGAGGAAGTAAATCGTTTTTTAAAAGAAGCCTCGGACGAACAATATCTCTTGGCAAAGGTATGCATAATAATTAATATTGATTCAAGAATTGAATTTGATATTTTTTGTAGGTAGTCGGTATGCTTGGAATTGCAGGGGGTTGCCGACGAGAGGAATTATATTCGATGACTCTTGATGACATACAATATACTGGAACTCAGTTGATAATTACAATTCCTCAAACTAAAACCAATGTGAGAAGAATATTTTCTGTCATAAATGAAGCGGAGGGCATAAAGTTTTTGGAGATCTTTCAAAAATATATTGCCCTACGTCCAAAAAGTTTGAAAGAAAGGATGTTATTTGTTGGATACCGCCAAGGAAAGTGTATTTCGCAGAGGGTCGGAATGCACACCATTGGAAGCATACCAAAGAAGATTGCCGAATATTTAAATTTAGAACATGCTGCAAAATACACAGGACATTGTTTCCGCCGGACGTCTGCAACTCTACTTGCGAATGCAGGAGCAGATTTGTCGGTGTTAAAGCGCCACGGGGCATGGAAGAGCTCTTCAATTGCTGAAAAATACGTTGTGGATTCGGTTGAAGGTAAAATAAAGGTGGCCCGCATGATACAAGGGGGTGAAAATTTCGTAGAAGTTTTACAGCATAGGCAATTAAATGTTTCTAGCTCAACATCGAGCAACAAATCCGGAATTAGTGTTACGGGCAATACAAATTGTATAATTACGATAAATGTTAATATTCCCAATTCATAATTATTATAGATAATATATCCTTTCTAAATAAATCTTTGTCAAAATGGGATTTGATTTATAACAAAGAAACCGTTGCTAAGCAACACTTACCGGCTCTGATGCTGTTATAACTCACCTACCGGACTTAAATTGACATTGTAAACGAACATCTACCGGACAGTATGAAATAAAAAATGAAATAAGTTCCTATGGGGACGATGTATTCAAATAATGTGTTCACTAATTGTTTAAACAATGCTGACAGAATGATTATTACATTTCAAAATTTGTCCACCAAAAGAATAAATAAACAAAAAACCGACTTCACTTTTGATCAATTATTAGACAGTGTATCTAAAATGATGATTATCAATCAAGTTTATTGTATCGTTTTTTTTTCGATAAGTTTTTTTCTTTTTTACGTTTTTGTCTTTCATTTTATAAATAGTTCGTTGATTTATTGATTTCCTAGAATGTCGGCTTGTCGCTGGTCAACAACGAATTCTGAGGTAAAACAAGAGGAGGTTCACTCGGTGGTTACGGAAAATGCAGATATTAGCGGTAGACGAATTGTTAACATTTCATATTTTTTCGAGCAATTGAAGAAAATCAACGAACACAGCCCGTTTCATGTAACTTCACTTTCATGGAGGTGGTGAAGGAAAGTAGAGTAGAACTTACGAGCTGTTTTACATTAAAGTGTTCAATGTGCAATATTGCAAAGGATGTTAGAACCGAACATGAAAATATAGATGATAACATAAATTCATCGATGGTCTTTGCAGCTTAAGTAACAGAATAGAACACTCTGCCATTGTGGAACAACATGCCGTTTTGAACATGCCCTCTATGTCATACCGACAATTTGACAAACATTTTTCTATAGTGTCGGATAAAATAATGGAATCAATATGTATTGCCATGCAAGAAGCAGGGAAAGAAGCATCCAAGTTAGCAAGAGATGTGGATGAAGATGGATATCCATTTATAAGTGTAATTGTAGATGGTGCTTGGTCAAAGCGATCCTACAAATTAAATTATGATGTTTTATCGGGAGTTGCATGCATTATTGGTGCTAGAACAGGTCAGATATTATATACTTCAATGCCAAATAAATTTTGCTCCGTTTGCAAAAGCACAACGACCTCACAAGCTGTTCCAGAGCATATTTGCAGTAAAAACTGGAATGGATCATCAACTGCTATGGAGTCTGATATTATTTTGGAGAGCTTTAAATATAGTATCGCGCAGCATAATTTAAAATACACAAAACTAATCGGAGATGGTGACAGCACTGTGTATAAAAAACTATGTTTATCAAAGCCGTACGGTCGGAAAACCTTAATTACAAAAATTGAGTGTACAAATCACCTACTTAGAAATTATTGTGGGAAATTACGGGAAGTAGGTACTAAGCGTATGTCCTCAATGATTAAATATGTTCCGCCGGCGTTACGAAAAGAAATTACCTCAAGAATTCTTCGATGTCGAGTGAAGAAGGCTGTTGAACATAGGCGAAAAGAAGAAAAAACGATGGTAGAATTGATTGATCACTTAACCGAAGACATTAAAAATTGTTCTAACCATGTGTTTAGGGATCACAGCAATTATGACAAATATTTTTGCACTGGTCCAAAGCATGGAGAGGAAAATCTGATTCCAGCGTTAGAAGACTGCGGGGCATTGAGAGACATACAATTATGTGGTAATAGACTATGCCAAAACGCGCATAGTCTATTGCTGAATATGAATAATAATGCTGCCGAATCATATAACTCAGTAGTATCGAAATTTATGGGTGGTAAAAGAATTAATTTTTCTATAAAGAAAGTTATGATACACGGTATCAAGCAGCAGCAATTTTATATAATAAGAAGGCTGATTATTATTCAATTTTAGGAAGTAGGTGTAAAAATATATATACAAATAAATATGCAAATAACCGCAAACATAAACGTACAAAATGTAAAGCACGAATTCGTTCCAAACAACGAGTAAGAATAAAACATGCAGATGCAGATTACGGTAATGTCATTGAAGTGGATGAAGAAACAATGAAGTACAATTTACAAAAAGATAATTTATTATTTAAGTATTTCTGCTTTATCTAATGAAGACATAATAGACATAGAAAGAAAAGCCGTTAGCCAAAGTATTAATTCTCTATGGAAACAATACAGGCATTTGCGGCTTACAGCTTCAAACTTTGGAACTGTTTGTAAATTGAGGCCACAAACACATCCAAATAAGCCAGCAAAACGAATAATATCGTCTAGTAATATTAAACATGTTGCTTTGCAATGGGGACGTATCAATGAATTGTTTGCAAAGAAAGAGTTAGCAAATATTTTAAAATTAAATATAGAAGACAGATTTTTCTGTAATTGGAATATCAAATATTGGATTTTCGCGGTTGGAATGAACTGTGTTCCCATCATTATAAATATTCGTTGTCACCGTCTCTGCGGGCTCAACTATCAAGGACATACTATCCTCATTAGGATAATTTTTCTACATAATATTCATGCATTTGTCCGGTCTCATCATGTACATTGATTTCGATCCGTGACAAAGCAACAGCGTTTTTATTTAAGCAGCCCTTTTTATACACAATTGTGTAATCATTAATCGGATTAATTTTATTTGGTTCCTTTAAAGTCATAAGACATTGTAAGGGCTTATGATGACCTGCAATTTGGAAGTTTCGGCCAAATAGATAAGGCCTAAAATATTTTACGGCCCACACTATAGCAAGAAGTTCTTTTTCTATGGTGGAATAATTACATTCCGAATCGTTAAGGGTTCTACTGGCATATGCTATTGGATGGTCGGAACCAACTTTTCCTTGAGATAATACCGCTCCAATAGCGATATTACTGGCATCGGTAGTTAAGACAAAAGGCTTCGAGAAATCCGGATATTGTAGTAACGGTTCGTTACTTAAAATATTTTTACATGTATGAAAACAATTTTTATATTCGGAATTATTTACATCGATAGTGGCATTCTTTTTGAGACATTTCGTCATAGGCTTAGTGAGCTTAGCGAAATCCTTAATAAATTTACGATAATAACCTTACAAACCAAGGAAACCTTTTATTTGCTTAGTTGTTATTGGAATTGGGTATTTTAAAATTGCTCTAATTTTTTCGGGGTTAGGCTTAATGCCTTCTGAAGTCACAACGTGACCAAGGTGTGCCACTTCTTTTTAGTAGTAGTAGCTCAAGTGTCCAGTCATGAACACAAAAAATATTTGTGTGATGGGTGTTTGACTTTATCTCTACCCAGATCGCCCTTTCGAAACATACAAAACGACTGCAACAAAATTAATACTGTTATGCCGATGGTTTAATCCACTCAATTAATTTCGCCATACTTATTCAACGCGTTTAACCTTCTGCCCGCACGTGGTCGTTTTCGCTGTAGGAATTCACTTCTAATTATTTACTGGTAAGTTTGTGTGGTTTTTTTAGGTGGCGAATCAAAAATGCATTGCCTAAAAATCTGTAATAAGATTAATAAAAAATCAGAAAATACGCAAATTTGTGAAATCTTGCAAAATTACAAAAAAAAAGTTGCTACTAAAATAAAACTGCTACTATTGACGAATTTATTTTTTGAAGAGAATGAACCATCTCCATCAAGTAATACTCATAATAATACAACTGATGTATTAAAAGATTCGTCAAATATTAATCCGGTAATACAAACGCTACATAACGAAGAATAATTTATTGAAATGGTTCCAAGGGGCACCAGAAATATTCATCCCACAGTTATTTTGGGAACATCCTGTATGGAAAGTTAGAATAAAAATGATAATGATATATTGATGAAATACTGGATGTACCTGTTATTAATTCTTCGATCATTGAAGAAAACAGTTTACGCGATAGGGACATTAATCAGGATGTTTCAACAGGCCTAGGATGGACCCGGCAAAGCGCGCGAAATTCGCCGAGACCCATCCAGCCAGCTACCGACATTGCATCCGCTTCCTTGGCGCACAGAGGAAGAACGCTTCACCACCGTAGCCTCGGCCAGCTCTACTCAAAACAAGACTGCAGCCCCGATCCATCAGGGGCCTGACTACGCCCAGGTGGGCAGTATCGTTGCGGAGATGCTGTCGGCCCTCAGCACCGCGACAGGACCGATGAACCTCGCCACCATCGTGACAGCAGCAATCCCTAAGATCGTCCTGGCGGTCTTAGGGAACCGCAGTTAGGCAAAAATCATTTTATTTTTATTGCAGTCCGACCACAAAGACACCAACGAGCCCCGGTGGCATTCTTCCGCCACTGGTCCGGCCGAACATCCAGGCAGCAACAGACGAGAGAGAGAATCTCCATCGGGACCACCATCTCAACCACGGGCAACTCGACCACATAGCGACATGAGGAGGGGTTTTAGTTGGTATACTTCGCGCCCTTCTGGGCGAGGAATCCAACACTACCCCACTATAGGGGTGTCTATAAAAGATTTCCTCTCCTCACAAAAAGAAGGAAAAAACAGAAAACGGTGCAAAGCTGGACTCGTTTGGACTCCCAACTAGCCAGCTCGCAACCAAAATTACTACCACGAAGAACACAAAATCCAGACTTCCGATATTGGCTTTCCAAAGCAGTAGGAACGTTTGTACCCTGAGGATACCTCACCGGTATTTCCGCGACCATAACGACACGGAGGATAACTCTGGATCACAGGTACACGCCGCATTAAGCTTAGAGGATAACTCTCTACCGATATCAAGACTCCATCTACAAACGTATGTCGCCGACATACGATTTAAAGTTCGCAAGTGACCAAGACTGTCCATATTGGTGCTACAGGATCGATAATAATAAAAAAAGATAGAATGTAGGGAGGATTTTATATTATGCTGCTGTTGTTAGAACTTCAAAAATAATACTTTCTGAGTTCTAAATGGCATAAAAAGATGGCATATCTTATTGGCTTCCCGAATTTAAAAAAATACTGTCCAACGAAAAATATTCCATGGCTATCACCTCTGATTTTAGCTTAGCAATTATTAATGCTGTATGTGAGACCTTCAATTCCATACCATTGTTATCATATTGTAATGCACAATACATCATTTTTAATGGCAATGTTAATGTCGATAATAGTTTTGCGATTAAAATTCTGCTGCGCTCATTTAATTAAAAATATATGTAGAGACGTTAACAGACATTTTTCGTCATCCGAAATTAAATGATTTTATAAAGAAGTATTAGCATCATTATTCAATATAAGTTCTATTAGTATTACAACCAATATAATAAAATGCATATGTATTATTTCAACATCTAAATATCAAAATATGTGTGTAACAAAATCTAAAGAAGATTTACTATCTTATATTAACAATGATAACAGTGATGATACGGATGAGACTGATCAAAATTTTGATGAAATACGCTACACATTTTTCGGAAACTGATAGTTTCTATAAAAATAATAAATTTTATCAGCATTACTATATTATTTTACAAGATGCTGAAGAATTTATTAAAATCAGGAGTAATGATAATACTATTAATCTTTATAATAGTGCCTATTTCTGCCAATATATATTTAAAAAAAAGTATAGTCCATGGTGTTTGCGGTGAAAGGTCAAGTAATGCTTACGTAGAAAACTGGTTTGGGTTAGTGAAAAATAATCTCTGCACCAAAAATGTTCACGATCTCTAAGGAACACAAGAAGAGACATACTTTCAGCATACAAGGAGCACGAATATGATATTCCCAAGGAAAGGTGTGCAACTAAACGCAAACTTGTGCATGTTGAAGAGTCTTGGTCTAAACGCAAAATGAATGAGGACACGAATTTTTGGAAGACCGCATTATCTAAATATATCTATAAAATTTAAAAAAGTAGTTATAAACTGGATAATCCGATTGATTTCCATAAAAAATTATGTACAACCAAATACCCCCATTTATAATCAAGATTATGTAATTTGCATGTATAACCAAGAAATATTCTATTTTATGAGTCATGACACCTTAAATAAACATTCTAATTCATCTGTTATGTGCCTTGATAATTTCGTTATCGATTACATATTTAATATATATTTTCTAATCACAATTCAAATATAAAAGTATCTTTACAACATGAGGCATCGACAATTCTCAATAATAATGAATGAATTCTAGTTTTTTTCATTTTAATAATAACATTTACCGTTTAAAGTTTCACATTTCATTTTAGAATAATTTTCTAAGTTAGTCTTGTATGTAGAAATAAACGATCTTAAACCAATGTTATTATCTAGTAGTACCAGTAATAACATGCAAATTTCTTTTCTATCATTCAATATCCGGCGTGGCACCAGCCAGGGAAGTAGTTGTTTCAATAAGTTATTTATTTATAGTCTTAGTAAGACTTATTTTTTTGCTTGCAGATTAACGAACAGGTTGAATATTTATATATTTTCTTGTATTTGTAAATAACATATTTTTATAATAAAAAATTAGTTAGTATAATTTATTATTATTAATAATAAAATTGCACCTAATTCCCCAAGAGATAAACCAGTTTAATAAAATCCATATTGGTATGTAATAGTATATTACATAACAAGAGTTATAAGTAGCAAATTACGCGCAAGTGAAAGATATTGCGTACGAGCCGCGTAGCGGCGAGTAACGTAATTTCACGAGCGCGTAATTGCGTTACAACTCGCGTTATTTACTATACTTTACCTTCGACCTTACATTTATTCGCTTAAACTAAAGACATATTGAAAAACTGAACGTCAGGGTGACGTTTAATTGTTTATTATATGGCCGGTTATGGCAATGTAGGACGACTACCAACTAAACAAACGAATTACCGTTCGAACAATTTTCCGTCGAATAATATATTGTCCAATACATTGATTGAACAAATTTAAGGGTGCGGATCGTTGTACTCACTCTGAAGTGTTAATCTACTAAGATACCATTGCGATGGAAGTACCAATAAGGCATAGCGTGGAGTTTATTGTGTCGGTTATTCTTTTAACCAATAAGTTGCAATCTGACGTTTAAATGTCACTGTCACTTTTAATATTTAAAGATGAACAGACGAATGCAGGGGACTCGGCGGACGTTAATTGTAATTGGCTAAAAAGTATATAATATACCGAAGTGCATAAGCGATAATGGTACATGTAACACATTTATGTACAACATTTAACATTTATGTATGGTCTATATATTCGTAATGGGTCGCTTACGATTGGTGAAAACAGTTCGGTAATTCATCAATTACAAAGTGGGTAAACAATTTTACCATCATCATAATGAACTAAAAAGTCCAATTGAACTGCATCGCATTACAGATGTCGTGGGAACGCAAACAAGATACAGGTACAAGAAAAATATAACGTCGCTGTTACTTCAATAGGTCGTATGTCAAAAAAAAATGGATTTTGAGTTACGACGGCCAAAGTGACCAAAATTATCGTTTCTATATACTAGCAAAACCTCTCAAGTCAAAAGCTAGAGAGAAATAGAATATAAAATAAAATGCGTACTTGCAATATTTCCTATAGCGCCATCTCTCTTCATTTGGTTGATGCAATTACTCGTATGTCAAGCGCTGGTTTGTTTACAAGTGTTTACCTCGTGTTTATGTGGGTTTTAATTAAGGTTTCAATACAACAAATTCATTGTTGTTATAGGTAAGTTGCAGTTTGTTTTAAATACTAATTTTGCGTGTAAAAAAGTACTAGAATGTCTTCATAAATACATTAAAACTATGAATCAACAAATCTAACCTAAAAATACAAAATAAAAAGTCCGCAAAGTTGACCTGCTCTTCACTTGCTTTCTAAACTAATTTTAATTATAATAAGTGCACATTTTGTTATTAACATAACATAATTTCTAAAAAATGGTGATGTGGCCATCATGTTACTTTCTCCGACTTTATATTTACGTTTTCATGGGTTTATTTTCAATTTCAATTTATTTCAACATTTTAAATGTACATCGAGCGTTGCGTAAACTCGGATGAAACTGACGTTTAAAACGTCAAAATCATGAAAGATGGAAAAATTATACTTCAAATTAAAAAACTCGGTTTACTCAAAAACTAACGAGATTTCGAAAAAATCTTATTCTTTAGAAGTTGTTCATTTTGGCATTCTCTACAATTATTATTCACATAAATTTGCTGTAACTATTATCGTTTCATAATTATAAACCAAAAATTTAAAAAAAATAATAATTTTTTTTCTCGAATAGCAATGATTTTATGAAAAATATTTTCAAGCAAAAGATGTTCATTTCTTTGTTGTCTTCGATGTTTGTTTAAATGTTTTTGTGATATTTTTTATATTTAAGAAAATATTGGTAAAAAACAAAAAACAGTTAAGGTAAACACCCACTTCCAGTGTACGAAATTTTACCAAAAGCTTTTCAGTTCTTCAGATTATCAAATAAGACGTATGTTCAAAGTTTCATATCAATTGCTCTATTAGTTTTTGAGATACAGCGCACACAGACAGACACACACACACACACACACACACACACACACAGACACAAAAAAAAAATTCCAGAAATTGTTGAAATGGCATATAGGGACCCCAAAACGGATATTTCCGTAAAAAAATTTTTTGAAAAAAAAATCACGATCACAATACTTTCTCGTACTTCGTAACGGAGAAAGTAAAAACTTAGCTTCCTAGGGCTTCATACTAAATTTGATGTTGACATACGATATATTGCTTTGTTTAATATTATATCAATAGATGACATCCGACAATTTGCACCTGTTTTTTTTTTCAGTTTATCTAGCAACGCCATGTTTTCTGAAGATGGGAGAGGCAGTCGTTTATTGCTACAAGCGATTAAGCAGCAAAATAGTAGCAATTTGACAGTGGAGACAGTAGAGATGGCACCTGAAAATACTTCTACGACTGCAGACATAGAAGAAAGCAATGAAATATTAGAGTGGGAACAATTGGGAAGTGAGAGCATTGTTCCTGCTACCAATGACAATATTGTTCCTGTTACCAATGACAATACTTCTTTAAAAAAAATTAAAGTAGCTACTCCTGCCGAATCATTAAACAAACACCAAGAATTAGATTTTGAAGAATCTTCAGGTGAAGAATTTTTTGAGGATTATACATCAGATAATGAGAGCATACAAGATTTTTCAACATCTGCAACTGATGGTCGTCAAAGTGAAAAAAGAAGAAGTAAGGGACAAGCTAATCCAAAAATGTGGAAGAGAACTAAAAATGCGGATTTAAGACTGCATGGCAAATCCTACATTGGATTAAAAAAAAATGTAGATAGAAAATACTGCCAAACAGCAACTAAGCAAGAGCGATCTATAGGAATAAAATGTCCTGGTCATACAGTGAAACAAGGGAAGGGTGGACCACGTCAAAATTTTAAATGTTCAGAAATAACAGAAGATCAGAGAAAATATATATTTACTTCTTTCTGGAACTTGGAATCTTGGAATGCTAAAAAAGATCCAAAACATAGAAGGGATTCTGCACAAACAAGTGAGAAAAAAGTTACTTTCAGATAACGATTTTTAATAGTTAGTGATATAGAGGAGGAATTACTTCAAGAAACAAAAGTCAATAAATCTGTATGTAAGAAAATGTTTTTGGCTACACTTGGCATTGGCGAAAAGACGGTGCAAAATTGGGTTTGTACGCCGCAGGAACATGAAGAGGTTTTAAAAGAAGAAAGTGCATATGTCAAAGCAATAGAAGATTTTTTTACTGGTTTATCCAAAGTAGAGTCCCACTATGCTAGGAAGTCAACATCAAAGTTATATTTGGAACCTGTATGGGACAGTTACAGGCATGTATACAGGGTATATCAAGAAAAATGTGGCGAAGAAAATAAAACAGCTGCTTCGTGGACAACATTTTTTAAAAATTTTAAAAAGAACAACTTAGACATTTGGTGCCCAAAAAAAGACCAATGCAATACTTGCTCATTATTTAAAAATGGGTCAGAAACTGCAGAAAATTATCAATCACACATAGATAGAAAACAGCAAGCGCGTGATGAGAAGGAAACAGATAAGAGTGATAAAAATATCTTATGTTACGCGGTGGATCTCCAAGCAGTATTGTTTGCACCAAGGTTAAATGCATCGGCCAATTACTACAAAACCAAATTAAAGGTCCATAATTGGACGTTCTTTAATATGGATATTAAGCAGGTAATTTGTTACGTGTGGAATGAGACAGATGGAGGTCTCGAAAGTGACGTGTTTTCCTCCATAGCTACAAAATTTCTAAATAAAGAAATAATTGCGTACAACCCCTCAAAAATTGTTATTTGGAGCGATGGCTGCAGCTACCAAAACAGAAATGTAAAGTTGTCGAATGCCCTACTGGATTTATCAATAAAATACTCTATCACAATACAACAAAAATATCTGGAAGTAGGGCACACACAAATGGAGGTGGACTCGGTCCACAGTTGCATCGAAAGAAAACTGGGAGGAAGGAGGGAAGTGTACCTGCCAAGCGACTATTTACAGATAATATCAGGGGCAAGGCAGAGTCCATCGCCATACGAAGCTGTAGCATTGTCATTTTCTGACTTCAACCAATTTGAAGCTACTTATTGTAGCAGCATACGGCCTGGGAAAAAATCTGGTGATCCTGTCGTAACCGACATTTGTGCGCTACAGTACACTTCAGAAGGTGTGATTCAATTCAAGCTAAAATTTTCTGATGAGTGGAAAGACCTGCCACATCGTCAAAAGCGGATGGTAACTGATCAAGTTAGGCCTCCTTTATATAACGGGCCTCTGCCCATTGAGGGGTCAAAAAATAACCATCTACAGGAATTAAAGGAACTAATTCCACGTGACTGCCGATTGTTCTATGAAAACTTAATTCACAACTAGTCTAGTTGTGAATTAACTTTTCATAGAACAAAAACTTTTTTTTTTGTAAATCTATGTTCTAAATGTTTTAAATCTATGTTCTAAGTAGGTATTTAATAAAGAAAAATTAATGTACTATCTTATCTTGATTATTTTTCCTACTCCTGTAGTTTTAGTATTATTTACAATAAGTCGTATGTCAATAATTACAACCAAATGATAGTATCAATATGTCGTATGTGAAAGTATCTCTGCCAGCTTATTAATATTAAATTTTTATAATAGTGTGCTCCAAAATGTGTTTAAAGTTTTATTTTTTGCCGATTTTAGTTTATTAAAAGAAGTTACGGCATAAAAGTTAAACAGTTTTTTTTTACTTTCTGAAAAACAAGTTTTTTGACATACGACCTATTGAAGTAACAGCGACGATAAATAACATATGAGCTTAATTCAAAGGTATGAAAATAGAATTTAATTATATGCAAAAGTAATTATCTAGCCAGTTAATACCGCAGGATAGAGTGTTAGAAGATTTGCGCATAGGGGTAATCAAATATTATAAAAATATTAAATTGAAAGGTATGGTGGGAACCGAAGCAATCAGATATATTTATTAAAGTGATGCGAACACTCCTGATGGCAGCGCTTCTGTTGGCAAAAGCTGTACGCATATGTTCACACGTAGCCATAGCCACTAAATAGCAGCGCTTCCGACGGTTCGAGCAGTTGACTCCACCGCTAGTGGCAGCCACAAACAGTGGCGCATCTCATGGCGAAAGCGGGAATTGCATTAAATTCATGTCGAGCAGTGAACTGTATGTTAACTGGAACGGTCCCAACGCTGCATTCGAACGGGCTTGGTGAGGCAGGGGCAATAGAAAGAGAAGGCCTGATGTGGTTGTATAACCAGGGGTATGGAGTCGGAGTCGGAGTCGGGAGAGGTGGAGTCGGTGAATATTTGGGGTCGGAGTCGGAGCCGGAGCAAATTTGAGGGGTCGGAGTCGGAGCCGGAGCAAATTTGAGGGGTCGGAGTCGGAGTCGAAACAAAAAAAAAATAAGGAGTCGGAGCCAGAGTCGGAGTCGCTACATTTTTGTCACAACTACACACCCCTGATTACAAGTTGGATGATTCTATTACGCATTCAATTGTCGAACTGCTCACACAACTTGCATTAGCGAAAATAAAAATATTCAGGAATTTGACGATGCAAATATTCGACAGAGAACGGTGCTTCCCCTTGTTTTGTATATGATACGCAAAATGAATGTTGATTGTTATTCTAATACGACGTTGTTAACTTCGGAGTCGGAGTCGGAGCCGGAGCCGGAGCCGGAGCCGGAGCCGGAGCCGGAGCCGGAGCCGGAGCCGGAGCCGGAGCCGGAGCCGGAGCCGGAGCCGGAGCCGGAGCCGGAGCCGGAGCCGGAGCCGGAGCCGGAGCCGGAGCCGGAGCCGGAGCCGGAGCCGGAGCCGGAGCCGGAGCCGGAGCCGGAGCCGGAGCCGGAGCCGGAGCCGGAGCCGGAGCCGGAGCCGGAGCCGGAGCCGGAGCCGGAGCCGGAGCCGGAGCCGGAGCCGGAGCCGGAGCCGGAGCCGGAGCCGGAGCCGGAGCCGGAGCCGGAGCCGGAGCCGGAGCCGGAGCCGGAGCCGGAGCCGGAGCCGGAGCCGGAGCCGGAGCCGGAGCCGGAGCCGGAGCCGGAGCCGGAGCCGGAGCCGGAGCCGGAGCCGGAGCCGGAGCCGGAGCCGGAGCCGGAGCCGGAGCCGGAGCCGGAGCCGGAGCCGGAGCCGGAGCCGGAGCCGGAGCCGGAGCCGGAGCCGGAGCCGGAGCCGGAGCCGGAGCCGGAGCCGGAGCCGGAGCCGGAGCCGGAGCCGGAGCCGGAGCCGGAGCCGGAGCCGGAGCCGGAGCCGGAGCCGGAGCCGGAGCCGGAGCCGGAGCCGGAGCCGGAGCCGGAGCCGGAGCCGGAGCCGGAGTTGGAGTCGTAGCCGGAGTTGGAGTCGTAGCCGGAGTTGGAGTCGAAGTCGGAATAAAAAAATTGAGGAATCGGAGCCGGAGTCGGAGTCGAAACAAAAAAAATGGAGTTGGAGCCGGAGTCGGAGTCGCTATATTTTTGTCACGACTCCACACCCCTGGGTATAACCGCCTTGTTTTTCTCACTGCGTTATACGAACAACAACCGGTTGAAAGAGATGGTTAGTGCTTATACGGTGTTATTTCTTTACCTGAGTATCGCTCATTACGCACGCGATTAGTTGACGAACACCACGTACATTTTCTATTTGTTTTGTATATGTGAGTTGACTAGAAAAATGGTGGTTTATTGTGTTGCTTTTGGATGTAAAAATTTGCACGATAAACGCAAAAACAACCAGATTCATTGGTAAGTTTAGTTATTGTTAACTTAATTTCATTACATGTTTGTAAATGATCCGTATTTTAATTATTTTGAATAATTGGATATACAATGAAAACATTACATTATTTGTTACCAGATTTCCATTTAAACGAGCAGAAATTCTGACATTATGGATTAATGCTATTCGAAGAAAAGATTGGATACCATCTAAAACAAGTAGTTTCTGCAGTGAAAAATTTTTTTTTTGCCTGGATGCTCTGTTAAATTACTCAAGCCAGATGGTGTGCATTAGTTTTTCACTACATTTACAAAAACAGAATAAGCAACGTAGAATTTTGACACGTACAATTGGTGATAGACAAGTAAACGTATGTAACGATATAACCAATGTAAATAAAATATATATATATATATATATATATATATATATATATATATATATATGTAGAAATTGAATAACGGGTATTACGGCGGAGGGCTTTGTGGAGAAAGTAGAAACTCTTTTTTCACGTGTAATATTTCGCAATTGGTTTTATTGCTTCATCAGACACAACTAAAAATTAAGAGTAGAATAAACAATTTGACAGTGATTGTGAAGTTAACATTCTATGAGTTAAGTGAATTTACCAATTTTGGTTTGAAATTTACATTCTATACAAATAATATAAAATAGTATATAAAAAAATTTAAAAATTTAAAAAAAAAAACTTACGAATTGAGTGATAAGGGTGTAACTAGCTAGGTATGCCTTACAGATTAACATGGTAACATCAACGGTGGTGGACAATTACCAACATGGTACATGGTGCAGCAACACACGGCGAAAACATGTTAAAATCGGGGAACATGAGGACTATCGTCCATCTCCCGAGCGGTTAAAAATATATTACTTGTAATGATCAATTTATAAAACTGTTTGTAATAAGCATTTTTGAAAACTTGTGTATGTAATAAAATTAAAAAATTAACGTTAAGTTGTTCGTTAATTGCGTGTTGAAAACAAAATGGAAACGATGAGAAAGGTAAAATTGCAAAAAACATTGATTAGGAAGACGAAAAACGGGAACGACGACTCGGTGTTATCACGTGAGTTTTGGTCGGGAAGGAAAACGGCGGTAAGTCACGAGTGTGGCTGTCAACATTTAAAAACTGGCGCGATGTTAGGTTACCGAGTGAGCCGGGGAGAAATGTATGTGAGGTTGCCTAGATGTACGAGCGTGAGGTGTAATAGACGTTCGTAATTTCCAAAATGGTTAAGATTGAGTAACCATTTTATTTACTCTTCCGGACAGGCAGCAGGGATGATGAAAGCCACGTAAGTAACATTTGGTTTATATGGGGTTTTGTTTTGTTTAGCGTAGAAATTGATATCTCAACGGGTAATATTTACAGTCAAATTTAGGGAATGTCTGAAGTGATAAAAAACTAAGGGGTTATGTTTTGTGTTGTTAGGTTAGGGGAAATACTACCGGAACTACCACCTACATTTAATAAATTGGCGTAAATGCTGCTAAGGCCGGATACATCAGTTCTTGCGTTCATTGTATTCGGAGTAATGAAAATGTGAGCCATTTCAAGAAACAGCCTATTATGTAAATTAGGGTCGGAGTCTAAAATTTTAATTCTATCATAGTCCATGCGGTGGTCGTGCGTGTTGGAATGTTCGGCAAGAGCGCAGGAATGTTTCCCTAAACGGGAGTCGCTCCTGTGCTGAATAACGCGATTTTTTAGCCATTGTGCTGTTTGGCCAATGTAACAACGATCACAATCTGCACATGGAATACAGTAAATTAAACATGATTTAAATTTGTTATCGGTATTAGATTTTAGTTGTGAAAAAAGGTTGTTGACAGATTTAATACTATATGATGCAATTTTTAAGTCTTCTTTTTTTAAAATGTTGATTAGTTGGGGTGTGAGTTCTAGAATGTGGGGTAGTTTCCTGTATTTGATGATTGCAGGTGTGTTGGATGGAATATTCGATGGGTCAGGAGGCAAGGGAGTAATTAGAGCAAAGGAGCGGTGGAATAAAATGTTATTTATTAAGGTGGGTGGATAACCGTTGTTTAGCAAGAGTGATTTTAATTTGTTTAGATTCTTTGTAATAAAAAGGGGGTGACATAGCTTAGTGATTCTATTTTTTAGAGCAGTTATAAGGTTAATTTTTTGTTGAAAAGGGTGATTTGATTGAAAATTTAAATATCTACCTGAGGCTGTTGGTTTTTGATACCAATCAAGGCGAATGATGTTATCAGTGCCACGTACCAGTAACATGTCTAAGAAGGGTACAGAGCAGTTGGATTCGACCTCAGTAGTGAATTGAATATGTGTATTGCAGGAGTTAAAGATATTAAGGATATTATTGATTTGGTCATTTGGAACTGCAGTGATGAGGTCATCCACATATTTTTTTAAAAAAGGGGGAGTGAAAGGAAGTTTGGGAAGGATCTGATCTAGGAGATAATCCATGACTAGACATGCAATGGAAGGGCTGAGGGGGGAGCCCATAGGTGTTCCAAAAATTTGACTGTAAAATTTATCGTTAAATATAAAGTAACTATTTTCGAAAATGAATGTTATTGTTTTTAGGAACCACTGCTTAGTGAAGGAGCAATGTTGTGAGATGGAATCCCACTTTTCGTCAATGATGTGTAGCACTAAAGGTAGTGGGATGTTAGTGAACAGGGAGACGACGTCCAAGGACAACAGGACATGGTTTGGAGGGAGTTTGAAATTGTTGAAATCCTTAGCAAAGTGGAAGGAGTCAAGGACATTGTAATTATTAGACTCTTTGTTGGATAATTACAATGTCCTTGACTCCTTCCACTTTGCTAAGGATTTCAACAATTTCAAACTCCCTCCAAACCATGTCCTGTTGTCCTTGGACGTCGTCTCCCTGTTCACTAACATCCCACTACCTTTAGTGCTACACATCATTGACGAAAAGTGGGATTCCATCTCACAACATTGCTCCTTCACTAAGCAGTGGTTCCTAAAAACAATAACATTCATTTTCGAAAATAGTTACTTTATATTTAACGATAAATTTTACAGTCAAATTTTTGGAACACCTATGGGCTCCCCCCTCAGCCCTTCCATTGCATGTCTAGTCATGGATTATCTCCTAGATCAGATCCTTCCCAAACTTCCTTTCACTCCCCCTTTTTTAAAAAAATATGTGGATGACCTCATCACTGCAGTTCCAAATGACCAAATCAATAATATCCTTAATATCTTTAACTCCTGCAATACACATATTCAATTCACTACTGAGGTCGAATCCAACTGCTCTGTACCCTTCTTAGACATGTTACTGGTACGTGGCACTGATAACATCATTCGCCTTGATTGGTATCAAAAACCAACAGCCTCAGGTAGATATTTAAATTTTCAATCAAATCACCCTTTTCAACAAAAAATTAACCTTATAACTGCTCTAAAAAATAGAATCACTAAGCTATGTCACCCCCTTTTTATTACAAAGAATCTAAACAAATTAAAATCACTCTTGCTAAACAACGGTTATCCACCCACCTTAATAAATAACATTTTATTCCACCGCTCCTTTGCTCTAATTACTCCCTTGCCTCCTGACCCATCGAATATTCCATCCAACACACCTGCAATCATCAAATACAGGAAACTACCCCACATTCTAGAACTCACACCCCAACTAATCAACATTTTAAAAAAAGAAGACTTAAAAATTGCATCATATAGTATTAAATCTGTCAACAACCTTTTTTCACAACTAAAATCTAATACCGATAACAAATTTAAATCATGTTTAATTTACTGTATTCCATGTGCAGATTGTGATCGTTGTTACATTGGCCAAACAGCACAATGGCTAAAAAATCGCGTTATTCAGCACAGGAGCGACTCCCGTTTAGGGAAACATTCCTGCGCTCTTGCCGAACATTCCAACACGCACGACCACCGCATGGACTATGATAGAATTAAAATTTTAGACTCCGACCCTAATTTACATAATAGGCTGTTTCTTGAAATGGCTCACATTTTCATTACTCCGAATACAATGAACGCAAGAACTGATGTATCCGGCCTTAGCAGCATTTACGCCAATTTATTAAATGTAGGTGGTAGTTCCGGTAGTATTTCCCCTAACCTAACAACACAAAACATAACCCCTTAGTTTTTTATCACTTCAGACATTCCCTAAATTTGACTGTAAATATTACCCGTTGAGATATCAATTTCTACGCTAAACAAAACAAAACCCCATATAAACCAAATGTTACTTACGTGGCTTTCATCATCCCTGCTGCCTGTCCGGAAGAGTAAATAAAATGGTTACTCAATCTTAACCATTTTGGAAATTACGAACGTCTATTACACCTCACGCTCGTACATCTAGGCAACCTCACATACATTTCTCCCCGGCTCACTCGGTAACCTAACATCGCGCCAGTTTTTAAATGTTGACAGCCACACTCGTGACTTACCGCCGTTTTCCTTCCCGACCAAAACTCACGTGATAACACCGAGTCGTCGTTCCCGTTTTTCGTCTTCCTAATCAATGTTTTTTGCAATTTTACCTTTCTCATCGTTTCCATTTTGTTTTCAACACGCAATTAACGAACAACTTAACGTTAATTTTTTAATTTTATTACATACACAAGTTTTCAAAAATGCTTATTACAAACAGTTTTATAAATTGATCATTACAAGTAATATATTTTTAACCGCTCGGGAGATGGACGATAGTCCTCATGTTCCCCGATTTTAACATGTTTTCGCCGTGTGTTGCTGCACCATGTACCATGTTGGTAATTGTCCACCACCGTTGATGTTACCATGTTAATCTGTAAGGCATACCTAGCTAGTTACACCCTTATCACTCAATTCGTAAGTTTTTTTTTTTTTTAAATTTTTAAATTTTTTTATATACTATTTTATATTATTTGTATAGAATGTAAATTTCAAACCAAAATTGGTAAATTCACTTAACTCATAGAATGTTAACTTCACAATCACTGTCAAATTGTTTATTCTACTCTTAATTTTTAGTTGTGTCTGATGAAGCAATAAAACCAATTGCGAAATATTACACGTGAAAAAAGAGTTTCTACTTTCTCCACAAAGCCCTCCGCCGTAATACCCGTTATTCAATTTCTACATATTTTAAATCCAACGGCGTTACTCCCCTTCTGGATATTATATATATATATATATATATATACCGGGTGACCCAGGGATCTGTAAAAGCCCCATAACTTGTTTGCTTTTTGAGATATCGACTTCTTGTTTTCCTGAACTGATACCGACACTTATTCTACATATTTTAAAAATATGTATGTTTTTATACAGGGTGTCCCAATATACAAAACAGACCAAAGTTATGTTTTTTTAAATGGAACACCCTGTATTTTATACTTTATTTTCAACCCTCTTGAGAAGCTAATAAAAATAGTATAAGATACAATGGGTCCATTATGGACGATTGGTTAGTTATGGGCAAATTTGTAGCAAAAACAAGGACACATTGAAAAAGTTGCAGAAGCGCTCCTAGCAATGCTAGCGTCGTTTTTTATACATTAAAGAATTTTCCACATAATGAAGAATAATACAAATCGACTTTGGTTCTTTTTTGTTCATACTGCTATACAGGGTGTCAACATACGCAAAATAATGGATAACTATTTTTTTTCAAATAGAACACCCTATATATCTTGCCACCAATGCATGGAATTTTTAATAAGCTTTCCAATGATGTATAATTTGTATAATGAAATATTAAGGATTCTTAAGATTTATCCATAAAAACATTTTTCTTTTGTCACCTCCTGCTCATTTTTGAATTTTCAGCCAAAACTATGCATTTATATGCAAAAATAATAAGAGACCAAAGTTGTAGAGTGGAAAATTTTCGATCGAAATGGGTCTTTCGACTTTTCCAATAATGCGTGCATTGCCCGCCAGAGTGCGCGAAATCGTGACCGTATATGCATTTTAGCGTTTTTCCCAAATTTTTTGTTAATTAATTGCACTATACTTTATTTTCCACGTCCTCTAACAGAAAAACTGGTAATTATAGAATTATTTAAATGACATACATCGATTGAAAATATTCCGCTCTACAACTCTTAAAAGAAGCATTTTTTGCCCAAAATGCATAATTTTCGCTAAAAATGCAAAAAACCATTAAAAAACGCAAAAATGTATACATACATTTTCAATTTGCATTTTTAGGAAAAACTATGCATATTTGGCAAAAATTGCTTCTATTAAGAGTTGTAGAGCGGAACAGTTTCAATCGATATGGGCCATTTTAATTTCCCTATAATTTCCCGTTTTTTCGCTAGAGGGTGCAGAAAATAAAGTATAGTGCAATTTATTAATAAAAATTTGAAAAGAAAACGCTAAAATGCATATACGGTCACGATTTTTCGCGCTCTGGCGGGTAATGCACGCATTATCTTAAAAGTTGGAAGACCTATGTCGATCGGAAATTTTTCGCTCTACAACTTTGGTCTCTTATAATTTTTGCTGAAAATGCATGGTTTTGGCTGAAAATCTAAAAATCAGCAGAAGGCGACAAAACAAATATGTTTTTATTAATAAATCTCAAGAATCCTTAATATTTTGTTATACAAACTGTATATCATTGGAAAGCTTATTAAAAATTCCATAGATTGGTGGCAACTTATATAGGGTGTTCCATTTGAAAAAAATAGTTATCCATTGTTTTGCGTATGTTGACACCCTGTATAGCACTATAAATAAAAGAGAATCAAAGCCGATGTGTATTATTCTTTATGATGTGGGAAATTTTCTAGTGTATAAATAATGATGCTATCTTTGCTAGAAACGCTTCTGCAATGTTTTCAATGTGTACATGTTTTTGCCACAAATTTGCCCATAACTAACCAACCGCACATTATAGACCCATACTATCTTATACTATTTTTATCAGCTTCTCAAGAGGGTTGAAAATAAAGTATAAAATATAGGGTGTTCTATTTAAAAAAAACATAACTTTGTTCTGTTATGTATATTGGGACACCCTATACAAAAACATACATATTTTTAAAATAGGTAGAATAAGTGTGGGTACCATTTCAAGAAAACTAGAAGTCGATATCTCAAATAGCAAATAAGGTATGGGGCGTTTACAAAACCCTGGGTCACCCGGTATATATATATATATATATATATATATATATATATATATATATATAGTAACAAATTTTTTCGAAGAAAAGTCCTCGTATCAGGGAATCCGACCAAAAAGGGGTGTTAATAAGTCATCTATTTATCATATACCGAGCTTTTGCAAATCTTTATTTGCTTCATCAGGGTGACGCTACAATTAATAAAAAGTATAATTAGCGCAAAATAAAAGTGAAAAGGTTATGTGCGAACATGTGCTGAAGGCTGAAAATTGATTACTTACATGTAAAATTAAAAATAAACTACCGCACTTAGTGAACTAAACGTGGCCATGAACGATGAACAAGTTACACATTAAAAACTTTCCACGGGACGTGGATGTATCAGATTAAAACGATTTAAAATTCACATGGAAGACGATAAACACGGGTAAACATCGTCGGCCATCTTGTTATTGAACAATGACTGCATGGTAGATGGGATAGGTTAAATTGCAGTTGTGTTACCAACACAAATCTAAAAATTAGTGGGGAGACCGGTGGTACCTATCGTATTTGCTGTGTCCGCTGATGGCGGGTAAATTCAAATAATCGGTGTGGTGACCTATATTGGTATTAAGAGCAGAGAGGCTGCCAATTTAACCTATTTACAATAGTCGATTATGATATTATAATGACGTGAATCATCATAATATCATAATTAAATGTAGTGGTTAATGATTAATAGATGAGTTATAAGTAAATGTGTTTAAGTGGTGTGAAGTATTAAGTGATAGCGATAATGCTTATGTGGTGTGGTTTAATATAAAAGGGGTGAGACAACCCGACAATAATAAATTATGATATTGGCAATGGTGTAACCATCGCAATATTACAATATAAGGGGTGTTTAAATGTAAAAAGTGAATAATTCTAAATATATAAAAAGGGGTGAGACGACCCGACAATAATAAGTTATAATATTGGCAATGGGGGGGGTGTTAATAAGTGAAATGTAGATAATTCTAATATAAGTTAAATATGTGTTGGGAGCAATTCCAATAAAAGGGTATTGAAACTGCACAAGATTTCTTGCCCATGTTTGACTACGCGATTCTGACTTTATCGTGGCCCAGGACATTGATGAGTTTAGGGGTGAGGCCCTCTGCGTAAGGCGTAGTGTATGCTATTTGGTCTGGGGGTTGGGATGGGGGTGGTGCAGGTTCCACTGAGGGTGTTCTCTCTGAAGGAGTGATATATTTTAGTAATACGGTTTTTTAAACCTAGTAAGGTGTTAATTTTTACTTTAAAAGGGGAGTGTGAGTCGTAGTTAATATAGCGACCTGAGTTCGTCGGTTTGCGATACCAATCAAGGATAATCGTGTTGTCAGTTCTACTGACAACCTTCGTAACGAAGAACGGTATGCTCTCCTCGACCTCAGTCTCTACCGTAAATTGAATATGTGAATTAAAAGTGTTAAATGTGTCTAAAGTGAGTTGAACCGATTGAGAGGGTACCGCAAGAATTAAATCGTCAACGTATTTTTTGATGAAAGGGGGGTGAAAAGGTAGTGACAATTAATCCGCCGTCGCTTAGTTTGTGGAAGTTAATACATAATTAGCGAAATGAACTTGTAGTGGCAAAAGGAATTGTGCTCCCAATTCGTGGTAAAAAATCACACAATTGGCCCGATAACTCTAACAAACGTTACGGGATTAATTGTCACTATAAATACAAGTTCCAAATTAGTGTGTAGATGTACGAAACTGGTAGATGGGGCGGACTGATGATTCCCAACAAGGATGAAACGGCCGTATTCGTCTTCTGCCTGTTCCGTACATCTTCACACTAATTAAATTTTGACCTGCACGCCGATAGCGCATACACCGTTTGAACATTATTCAATAGAGGTCGCTAAACCACATTCAATATATATATATATATATATATATATATATATATATATATATATATATATATATATATATATATATATCACCCACATTCAATTTCTTCGGCTACACGTGTAGTCAATATTTCGTCCAACGATGTGACAGGCTCAGACCGAATTGCTTAAAGATCCCATTCCCGTTGGTTACAAACACGACGCTGTTTATGCTATTAAATGCCAACACTGCGACCTCGTTTACACTGGCCAAACTGGCCAAAAACTTAGTAAACGCTTGGCCCTTCACAAGAGCGACGTCAGGCATAAACCACGATCCACTGGTCTCAGTGTTCATTGTAATGATACTGATCACATACCAGACTATAAAAATGCCAAAATTCTGTGCACAGAACAGAATTCCTTCAAAAGGAACTTCCTTGAAATGTGTTACATACAAGCACAAGGAAAACCAATGAAACCAAGGAAAATAATAATGTGACGGTTTTCTGTTTCGCACTGGGTCAGGGCCTGTCTACCATTGTACTTTTGCGACTACATTACCTCTTGGTACTCGAGTCAGGGGTTGTTCTCCTTCTCTCATCTTGACCGTTGTCGGTTTCACTCGACGGTTTGGATGGGGAAAGGAAAACAATCTTTGCCGCGCTTTTTCGTACACTATTTCCCACCAACATCTCCGGCCTCGATAGACGTTGCCCCGCCCATCTCCTTTCCCACCGCGAAATTCCACCGGATCGAACCACAACAGTGTTGTACTTGTTGAACGCCATTTTGCACTGTCAATTTTACACCAACCGACTGTGTTTTTAATCTGTTCATCCACTGTGTATTTTCTGATTTAAGTGGTTTGTTGCGCCCCTATTACGTTACGCGCACATGTTATTTGCGATGTGCTGTTGTATTTTTAAATTTTAACGCCTCGCCTACACACGATCACCATGACGAACTTCTTAACCTCATCACCACGCGGTCGCCTCACGCACCGCAGGACATGATTATTTTAATCGTTTACTAGTAAGTTTAACCTCTCTTGTTTTCTTGTTCACTGCCCTTAGCTTTTACTTTGTTAAATTTTTTTTGCAATTTTGATCATTTTACTTTTCACTAAAATTCTTGTAACATTTAATTTTAGGCCCTGATGATGCGTAAATGTTTTACGCGAAACGTTGGCTACTTATAGCGAAATATAGTGACTGAGCACACACTACATCTGGTTTATTGCTCCCTGCGGACTATATCGAAATTCTGGGCCTTTCTCCCGTTACACCTCACACTTCACTATATATATATATATATATATATATATATATATATATATATATATATATATATATACAAAAATAGAGCCAACCCTGTTATTCGATGCCGTAAAAGTGGCGGTATAGTGCTCTCTCTTCGGTTTGGCTTGTACCTCGGCCATTACAATCTAACCTAGTTCACCACCACTGTTAGTCATTGCCTCGAACCAACATGTCCGGTAATGTGTGTTTGTAAAGTTTCTAAATTTTAATCTTGTGACATCAGCGTTTTTAACAAGTTTTAATATGTTTAACTATTATTGCATCGAGCCATTTTATTAATCCCGTATGTTCAACGGTTTATTTTTCACATCTTCCATGTAAGTAAATTTTCGCCAACACGTGCATAACCTCAAATCATTAACTTATAAATTTTTTACATTGTAAATAATTTGTAGCTTTATCCCTGAAGAAGCTAATAAACATTGGCGAAAGCTCGGCTTTATGATAAATAGATTATTTATTAACCACCCCTTTTGGTCGGATTCCCTGATACGAGGATTTTTCTTCGATTTTTTTACTATTCTCCAACAAGTACGACCGTTACTTCCCTCCAGCATATATATACATACCGGGTGACCCAGGGATCTGTAAAAGCCCCATAACTTATTTGCTATTTGAGATATCGACTTCTAGTTTTCTTGAACTGGTACCTATACTTATTCTACATATTTTAAAAATATGTATGTTTTTGTACAGGGTGTCTCAATATACATAACAGAACAAAGTTATGTTTTTTTAAATGGAACACCCTGTATTTTATACTTTATTTTCAACACTCTTCAGAAGCTGATAAAACTAGTATGAGGTAGTGTTGGTCTATTATGGACGGTAGGTTAGTTATGGGCAAATTTGTGGCAAAAACATGTACACATTGAAAACATTGCAGAAGCGTTCCTAGCAAACAAAGCATAATTTTTTATACACTAGAAAATTTCCCACATCATAAAGAATAATACACATTGGCTTTGATTCTCGTTAATTCATAGTGCTATACAGGGTGTCAACATACGCAAAACAATGGATAACTATTTTTTTTCAAATGGAACACCCTATATAAGTTGCCACCAATCTATGGCATTTTGAATAAGCTTTCCAATGATATACAGTTTGTATAACAAAATATTAAGGATTCTTGAGATTTATCAATAAAAACATATTTGTTTTGTCACCTTCTGCTGATTTTTGGATTTTCAGCAAAACTATGCATTTTCAGGAAAAATTATAAGAGACCAAAGTTGTAGAGCGAAAAATTTCCGATCGACATTGGTCTTTTAACTTTTAAGATAATGCGTGCATTGCCCGCCAGAGCGCGAAAAATCGTGACCGTATATGCATTTTAGCATTTTCTTTTCAAATTTTTTATTAATAAATTGCACTATACTTTATTTTCCGCACCCTCTAGCGGAAAAACGGGAAATTAAAATGGCCCATATCGATTGAAAATATTCCGCTCTACAACTCTTAATAGAGGCAATTTTTGCCAAAAACTCATAGTTTTCCCTAAAAATGCAAATTAAAAATGTATGTATCAATTTTTGCGTTTTCAATGTTTTTTTGCATTTTTAGCGAAAACTATGCATTTTGGGCAAAAATTGTTTCTTTTAAGAGTTGTAGAGCGGAATATTTTCAATCGATGTAGGTCATTTAAATAATTCTATAATTACCCGTTTTTCTGCTAGAGGACGTGAAAAATAAAGTATAGTGCAATTAATTAACAAAAAATTTGAGAAAATCGCTAAAATGCATATTCGGTCACGATTTTGCGCACTCTGGCGGGCAATGCACGCATTATTGGAAAAGTCTAAAGACCTATATCGATCGAAAATTTTCCGCTCTACAACTTTAGTCTCTTATTATTTTTTCAGAAAATGCATAGTTTTGGCTGAAAATCCAAAAATGAGCAGGAGGTGACAAAAGAAAAATGTTTTAATGGATAAATCTTAAGAATCCTTAATATTTCATTATACAAATTGTACATCATTGGAAAGCTTATTAAAAATTTCATGCACTGGTGGCAAGATATATAGGGTGTTCCATTTGAAAAAAAATAGTTATCCATTATTTTGCGTATGTTGACACCCTGTATAGCAGTATGAACAAAAAAGAACCAAAGCCGATTTGTATTATTCTTCATGATGTGTAAAATTCTTTAGTGTATAAAAAACGACGCTAGCATTGCTAGGAGCGCTTCTGCAACTTTTTCAATGTGTCCTTGTTTTTGCCACAAATTTGCCCATAACTAACCAATCGTCCATAATAGACCCATGGTATCTTATACTATTTTTATCAGCTTCTCAAGAGGGTTGAAAATAAAGTATAAAATATGGGGTGTTCCATTTAAAAAAACATAACTTTGGTCTGTTATGTATATTGGGACACCCTGTACAAAAACATACATATTTTTAAAATATGTAGAATAAGTGTCGGTACCAGTTCATGAAAACTAGAAGTCAATATCTCAAATAGAAAATAAGTTATGGGGCTTTTACAGATCCCTGGGTCACCCGGTATATACATATTATGTAATTTATATAGCAAAGTGCTAAATAAAGTTATTATTATATTTTAGGAATTACAAGATATCAACATGGAAATTGGGTTACCACAAGAGAAGATATGTGATGCTCAGACGCAGACAGTTGTTAATTTTATTGCAAAAGATTACCTTTTGCATAGAAAAATTAACACGCTGAAGCAAAATGTTCGAAGAAAACAAAAAAAAGTAAATACAATGCAGCAGTTATTGAATGAGTTGAAAAAGAATAACTGCACTACTGAAAATTTAAATCTAATTTTAGAAAATTATTTTAATGGTATATACTCTTCCTTTATTACTAATAAAATTGTGATTCATTTTATTATCCTTTTAGGTTTTCCTTTAGAATTGTTGGTTCACATTCATAAATATGAAAATGTGAAGCCTGGAGGTCGGCGCTACACTGACATAATGAAAAAAATTGCGTTATACTTTTATTCTCCTAAGGCCTACAACTTTGTTAGGAAATATTTCCCATTGCCTAACGGCCGCATAATTCGCAAGTGGCTGTCAAGTGTAAATTGTCACCCCGGCATTTTGTCCGAAGTGTTGGATTTTCTAAAAGAAGAAGTTTGCAAGACACCATATCTGAAAAATTGTGCCTTAATTTTTGATTCCATGGCCATCAGAAAACAGATCATATGGGACAATATAAGTGGAAAATTTACAGGGTATGTGGATTATGGTGGTATTGTGGATGTTGACCATGATACTCCGGCCTCCGAAGCATTGTTTTTTCAAATTGTAAGTTATCAGAATAAATGTTATAAAATAAAGTTGCCGGTTGCTTATGCTCTTATCTGTAAAGCCAATTCGGACATACAAAAGCAAATGATCACTACATGTTTAAGGAATTTATATGAAATAGGGATCAATGTAAGATCTTTAACCTGTGATGGAACTGCTACAAACATTCAAACTTACAACGAATTAGGATGACAACTAACTTTGCCGATGAATTGCGATTTTGAAACTCTCAAATCATCTTTTAATCATCCGAGCTCTGGTACCAAGGTCTATTGCATGTTAGACACCTGTCATATGCTTAAACTTGCAAGAAATTGTATGGCTGAAAAAAATCTGAAGAGTGATCAAGGCAATATTGAGTGGAATTTTATTCGAAAACTTAACGAATACCAAGAACGGGAGGAACTACGCCTGGCAAATTCTTTAACCACTTCACATGTAAATTATCGAAATAAAGTGATGAATGTGAGATTGGCAGCACAAGTGCTCAGCAGCGGAGTGGCGGATGCTCTACAGTTCTTGCAGAAATCAGGAATTCAAAATTTCCAGAACTGCGATGCAACTCTTGAATTCATTAGAACAATTGAGAAAATATTTTATATTCTAAAAGCTAGAAGCCCTTTTGGAATAGGATACAAATCGCCCATTCGACCAGAAAAAATGTCATATTTTCAGGAACTTTTTAAGTCAGCATCTAATTATTTTAAATTGTTGAAAGTGGAGGACACTCCCATATTATACACCCATTGAAAACTTTCGCTTTAGGTCTTATAAAAACAATGAGAAGTACCTTAGGGTTGGCTACAGATTTATTTAATTTGGAAGATGGAACATTTAAATACTTCCTACCCTACAAATGTTTCCAAGACCATCTAGAACGTGGAGGGTGGAACAATAACCCGAACTCCCAACAACTCAAATGGCCATTGCGGCAGCTTTTATTAAAGAATTCTATTAATCCTTCTGTTAATGCAAATTGTATGGAAATTGATTCTGAATGTAGCCCATCATTTGAATTTAGATCTGCAGACCGGGCAGTGATGGCAACAGATGAAGAGGAACTTGATCCTGATATATGTAAGGCGGTTAGTAGTCTAGACTTAACAAATTACCAAGATAATGTAATATATTATATAGCTGGCTTCTTGGCTAGAAAACTGGCTGAATCCACAAGATGCATGGATTGTGTTAATATATTATTATATAAAGATGACAGCAAATCTGATCATTTGTACTGTGCAGCAGATAGACAATATGTAAAATTCACAAAATTTTTGGACAGAGGAGGACTGGTGTTTGTTTCCGACCCTATATTTAAAATCGTACAGTTCGCTGAAAAATGTTGTCGGTATTTATTTAATGTAGCAGCACTAACAGGCAAACTTAATTTTAAAAATTCAATAATAAATGCTGCCGTGCATACATTTTCTTCGAATTTGAATATGTTCCAACCCCCACATCCTTTGTGTGAGGAATATATGTCGAAAACTTTGCACGAGTTACAAATAATTAAAAGTGTAATTAAGTATTACTTGAAATGTCGTATGCCACAAAAAACAGGCTTATTAATGAAACCCTTCAAGGTAGAAATCTTGGAGTGCGTCAAAAGTTTACAAAATTAATTTTGTTCACGAAAATGTTATAATGTGCGCATTATTGAATTCTATAGGCAACACTTAATGAGGTACATTTAACACTTAATTTCTTAAACACGCATTTGCATGTTTAATACGCTTATTAGACACGCACACGCATTTGCGTGTTTAATAAGGTTATTAAACACGCTAATTCGCGCTTTTATTCACAGAACGCGATTTATGATAATATTTTGTTTCCCCTGTTTAATACCGATTTTATTTTTTTTTCAATTGTAATTGTAATTACAACTTTATTTTGTTTTTGATTTTAATTTTCATGAACAAAGTATAGTGTACAACTCGCATATAATGGCTATTAATCACTCAAACGATTTGCTCCACTTGCCTACGGCTCGTTCCGCAAACATCGTTATCGTGATTAATAGCCATCATTATGTGCTCGTTGTACAATATACTATTATTTCATAATGTGTATTGTGTAATGTGAATATTTCCAATTTATTCTTTTTTTTTAATAAATATGTTGAGTAATTTTGTGAGAAATTTTATTACACCCCTATATCCGTTGCAATTATTCATATTTCATAATATTTATTTTTATCCATGATTTTTTGCAAAAATAAATGTATTTCTTTATTTTACACTCAATTTTATTACATCCGCACTTACTTGCATGTGCTAGAAAGAGATGTTTATACCACCGTGCGTTCGGTTGCATAACTTTGGGATTGGCTTCAGCCGTGAAGTATTCAGTAGCCTTTCCAGTTTTATAGAGTTCACTGGTGTCGAGCGTTCACACGCCGCTTCTATTTTAGCAGCGCCACTAAGGCCCAATTCCCACAGAAGAAGCACACGGCGGAGGCGCGGTGCCGGCGAGGCGAGAGGCACGACGTTTCCACGCCACCTCTATATAAACATATGGTGCAATCCCCACTTAGGTGACGAGACGCGAGCGTTCGCCTCTTCGTCTGCGCCGCGCCGTTTTGTCGCTGCTCGAGTCAGTTTGGAGAAGCGTACCTCTCGTCTCGTGCCTCTTGTATTTCAAGATAAAACAGTGTTTTGTTTACTTTTTACCCGTATTCATGGAAAATGCGCGACGACCCAGAATTTAATATAAAATTTTGTGAAGTGGTGGAGAAGTTTCCTTGTTTATATGACAACACTCGTTCCGATTATAGTAATCGACCTGTTCAAGATCAATCGTGGGCTAGCATTGGAGAGCATTTAAAAGAAAGAGGTAAGTTTTAACAATTTTATTATGGAATTATATTTTTTATTAGTTACTTAGTAGAATTCAAAATATACCTATATATGTAGGATCTTTCCTCTTTGGGTGTCTGGGCGTTAAATAACCTGACCGTGTTTATAAGAACAAAACTCAAAACATTTATTTCACTCGTGTACAGCGTTCAACCCGACAATCTCCACTGACAACTGCCACGTTTACCCTCGTTTACCCTCACTCAATCGCTCCTGCGCGCCATCTACATCATCGCGCGTGAAACCTTTGAATGAGCCTCCCGACTCCCACATTCGGTCATCCTGCGATTCATCCGCCTCGGATGAAGAATCTCCATCACCTACTCTCTAGGTATCTAGTTGTATCGCCCATTAGATGTTAAGAAAATGATAGTCTGATAAAGATATTTAGATATAACCGCTAGAGCGGGAGGTGGAGGTACTGGACGTATTTTTCGTTCAGCCCTGAAAAAAAGGTTATAGTCCACCTTAGTAAATAAAATATAGAGCTATTTATAGCTCAACCTACCCAGCTTATATGAGATAGAATATATAAGAGAAATTATAATAATTTAATCTAGGTAGAGGACAGATATTGTGTCCTTAGTCCAATTTGGACAGTTAAGAGCCGCTGGGTACGTCCTGAAAAGGACACTCGTCCACGCCCAGCAACTCCGCCCGGAACTTCAGCCGTGTGGGAATGTGTTTATAGAATTTCCTCCACACGTTGCCCGACTCTCACCAACATGGAGGCGTTCTCGGACTTGTCGAGAGCTCGGATATAAAAGCAATAGAAAAGCACTAGAAAAGCGTTGTGCACTCGGATTTCGCTTAGATCGCTCGACTCTCTCTCGACCATTAAGAGAGACCTGTACTCCGCACATGTAGAAGTTCGGTTGGGTCCCTCATGGCTGCCTTCTCGAAGAGCGTCGTACGTGTCATTCCGCTTGACCTTGGCGATGCGATACGGACCGAGGTACTTCTTTCGAATCTTCAGCCGTGGCCCGAATTGTGTTCGCTTGATCGCCACAATGTCCCCTGCAGCTTACTGGTGAGCAGGTCGCCGACGCTGGTTGAATGTCCTCTTGTTCTCCTCCTGAACCTTGATGATCTGGTGCTTGGCTGCTTCCCTGGACTCGTCTCGCCTGGCCTCGAATTGGTCGATGATCTCTTCATTGATGAGCTCCGTGAGCCTAAAGTCAGTGCGGTTGCGCATCTTAACCCCCATCATCAGTTCGAACGGCGTCCGTCCGATGCTGTGACTGTAGGTAGAATTCATCGCCCTCTGAACAGAATCGACGTGCTTGAACCAGCGTGCAGGGTCATCAAATGACAATTTAGCCAGGATGGAAGCAATGGTCAGGTTCATCCTCTCCACCTGCCCATTTGCACGAGGTAGTCCTGTCGTGATCAGCAAGTGAGAAATATTCTCCGCAGCGCAATACTCTTTGAACTCGTTCGACGTGAATGCTGTGCCCCTATCAGATACAATCTGAGCTGGATTGCCAAAAGCTGTTTTTTGGACTTCTAACTTAACGATTACCTCAGCCGACGTCGTAGACTTTGTAGGATACAGCCAGATGAACTTCGTAAAGCTGTCCACCACGGCTAGGATGTGCTTGTACCCCTTCTTGGTTGACTCCAAAGGTCCGATGTGGTCTACGTGATACGTGTAAAGCGGCGAACTCTCCTTGTGAAGCGGATGGAGTAGCCCCTCCTGCTTGCCTGTCTTCCGATTGATGAGTAGGCACTTCACGCAGTTACGGATGACTCGCTCGATCAGCTTCTTCGCCTCAGGAACGTAGTACTCTTGATTCAACTTCTCTACAGTGCGCAGGGCGGCGTAATGACCTTCCTCGTGAGCGCCCCGAACCACTTCGTACTGCATCGACCTAGGAACAACCAGTACTTCGCGGCCCTCGCAGAACTTGAAGAGAATCCCATCTCTCAGCACGAAGTCCTTGTAGGGTTTTTCTGCTACGTGCTCCTGGATCGCCTTCAGTCCTTCGTCAGCTTGTTGAGACCGCTTGATCCTGGCAATCAGTCCATCCTCGATTGCGTAGAGGACATGAGGGTGACGACTAAGAGCGTCCGCGTGGGGAATCCTCGACTCACTCCGATGTTCAATGCTGTAATCAAACTCTTCCATTAACATTGCCCATCTCGCGACTCTAGGTGCAAGATCCCTCTTGCCCATCGTCTTCTGTAGCGCAGAGCAGTCGGTTACCAACTTGAACTTGGTTCCCAGCAAGTAGGTGCGGAATTTCTTCAACGCAGCCACGACGGCAAGAACCTCCAACTCATAGCTACTATACTTCTCCTCCTGAGGCGTCGTCTTTTTGCTCATGTAATGCACGGGATGGAGCTGGCCGTCAGAGGGAAGACGCTGCAACAAAACTGCTCCATAACCCAGTGCGCTGGCGTCCGTGTAAAGCTCCGTCTCATACTCTGGATTGTAGATTGTCAGCACTGGTTTGTTGATCAGCAGGCTCTTCAGCTCGACGAATGCGGCCCTCTGCTCCGGTCCAAACTGGAACTCCTGCTTCCCCTTCAGCAGGTCGCTCAACGGCTTAGCGATCTTTGCGTAACCTGGCATAAACTTCCGGAAATACCCTGTCAACCCTAGGTAGCTGTGGACATCTGCGATACTTCTCGGCTCCGGATAGTTCTGGACTGCTGCAACTTTTCTGGGTGAAGGTAAAAGCTTGCCTTCCTCAACGACGTGACCCAAAAACTCGATTTTAGTCTTCAGGAACTGGCATTAACTCCACTTAATCTTTAGGCCGTAACCTTGAGCTGTCTCCAGGACACGCTCCAAGCGCAACAAACCTTCATCTTCATCCCGCGCCGACACGACGAGGTCGTCCATGTAAATAAAGACAATACCCTCGACGACGAGATCTCGGAAAACGCAGTTCACAAATCTCTGACCGCTGGGGAGTTGCACAATCCAAACGGTACTTTCAGGAACTGATAGTGGCCGCTATGCGTGACGAACGCAGTATACTTCCTGCTCGGTGGAGAAACACCTACGTGGAAGAAGCCATTTCTGAGGTCCAACGTGCTGAACACACGAGCGTTGCACAGCTTGTCGAGCACGTCGTCCATCAGCGGCAGCGGGTACCGGTCTCTCACCACCTCCTTGTTCACCTGGCGGTAGTCGATACACAGCCACGATGACCCGTCTTTCTTCGGCATGACTACTACTGGACTAGCGTACTCGGAACTGCTCTCTTCGATGATCCCTTCCTCTAGCCACTCTTGTACCTGCTTATCCACGACTTCTCTTTCAGCTGGAGCCAAACGTCTGGGTCCGCAGAAAACTGGATCTTCTTTCTTCATAACGATGTTCATCTCGACTTGGGTGCTTCTCGTCTCCACTGGCTGGTAGCTGGCAATCATCTTCTTGATCTTGTATACCGCCTCCGTCGTTGTGGCATCCACGTCCAGGTCCTCCTCTCGAACGACGTCGATCTTCATCAGGAACGCTTCAGGAATCTTCGTCACCTTTATGCCCCGCTTACTGATGACTACTTCAGCTTGATCCAACAACTCGTTCCCAATAACCGCTGGCATCTTTAGAGTGTCCTCGGACACTACGTACACGTCTACCTCGAAGCTGTCCTCGTCCACGTCGATCGTCGCCGGAAAATATCCTCACGGTAGAACCCAGCTCTTGCCGAAGCCCTTCAGGACCATGTCGGTAGTCTTCAAGGCAGGGCTCCCCACATTGGCATAAATGTCGTCTCGGATGAGGTTGAGGTCGCAGCCGGTGTCCAGCAAGGCGTCAATCTTGTGACCGTTGACCAGTATCTCCTTCGTCTTGACGTTGGACGACCTCAATGCAACATTAACACCCGCGTCCTTCTTCTTGTCATCTTTGGCTTCCTTCTTGGTACAGCTTGACGAGATGTGCCCAAACTCGTTGCAGCGGAAGCATTTTGGTCCTTTGTGCTTGAACTGGCAGTCGCCGGACTTGTGTCCATCCTTGCTCCCACAGTTGAAGCACCTGGCAGCTGGGGTCTTCACCGGTGCTCCGCTCTCGGCCGACTGCTTGGATTTCTTGGTGTAGTGGTGACTTTCGTTCTTCGGGTGCTTGCTTTGCTTGTCATGTCTGAGGGACTTCTGGTGAGCTGTCTCGTAGTATCGCAACTTTTCCTTAAAGTCCTTCAGGTTTCGTGCTCCATACAAAATAGTCTTCGTTCCCGAGTTGTCCTCGATGCCGTTGATGACGTACTCGATCAGGGACTTGTCGTCAAGATCAGCTCTGCTAGCAATCTCTCGCATCACTAGGAGGTACTCCTGGCAGGTTTCGTCTCTCTTCTTTAGCCGCTTCCCCAAGAGTCTGTGGATTTCGGCCGACGTAACCTCAATCTGAAATTCCTCCCTCAGAGCTTCCTTTAGTTGCCGCCATGACGTTATGCCCCGTTCTCCTTTTACAAACATCTTGGCCAACCCCGTCAGAGACTTCTTGGCAAAAATAAATTTCTGCATACAGTCCCAGTCCATAAGCTCCGCGGTCTCTCGAAGTCATCGATCTATAGAGTAATCGGATACCCATCCTTACCACTGAAGGTACGAATGGGGGCTTCGACATTGCGGAAGGTTAGAGCAAACTTGTGTGACCTCTCACGTGCTTGTGGTTGGCGTCGATCGTCTCTCCTCCGCTGTCGCACGTACCTCTTGTCGCTGGATCTATCCTCGCTGGAGCTGTCCTCGCTGGAGCTGGATGTCTCTGATGACTCGTCCTTGCGCTGCTTGGTCTTCCTGGACGTCTTCTTCTTCCTGCTGCCGGACTTGACGCCCTTTTTCGCGCTGGATTTCACCTGCTTGGTGGCGTCTGGTTTCTCGTTCCTGATGTCGTCGTTGGCTTTCTCGTTCTTGATGTCGACGGGTTTCCCCTTGCCGGCATTCTCGTCATCGTCGTCATCGTCGGATACGCTGCATATCCTCTTCAGCTCGTCTATATTGCATAGGTACTCGTAGATACGTTCCGCAAGCGCCTTCTTCGGACCCGCATAATCTATCGACAGGATATTTGCAGCAGTAATGAGATCGGCGTCTTCGAATTTCTCGAGTATAAACTTCTGCTTCCGGACGCTGTCTTCGGAATCGGGTTGGATGGTAAAACCGGAAAACTCGCGCAATCTCTTGCGATTCCTACGATCCACGATGTCAAACTCAAAAATCAGGTTGTGCAGCGTCTGTATTGCTCTCACCGACGCTGCCCCGATGTTTTGGTTGATTTTGTCGATTTCGCCTAATCTCGTCATTTTCGTCGTCGGGTTCTCGGCACTTACTTGGTGGTTATGTTCCTCTTACTTCGTGTTTGTGTTCCACGTGGCGCGTGTTGAGGTTATCAAGATGGCCGTCCGTGCACCGAGTTCCGATGCCGAAGTTCCCTCGCGGTGGTACGTCGTGTCGCGGGGTGCACCTTTCGTCGTGATTCGTCCTGGTGCTCCTCTTCAACGGGTTACGGCAGGATACGGCGGCTTCTCGGCGTCCTCAGCAACAATGGCGTCGTTCGGCTTGTTGGCGATTCATCCCGGATGAGCCCCCAAAATGTAGGATCTTTCCTCTCTGGGTGTCTGCGCGTTAAATAACCTCACCGTGTTTATAAGAACAAAACTCAAAACATTTATTTCACTCGTGTACAGCGTTCAACCCGACAATCTCCACTGACAACTGCCACGCTCACCCTCACTCAATCGCTCCTGCGCGCCATCTACATCATCGCGCGTGAAACCTTTGAATGAGCCTCCCGACTCCCACATATATGTATTCTTAGCAATATCTGTCCTGATTTGGAATTGGGGAACGATCTTTGAAGTACTTGCTTAGGTAGTCCCCCATATTTTTTGCATTTCCAGTCGTTGGTGTCAGATGGTCAATAGGATTGCCCACAATAATGTTTTCGTGCTGGGGTCTTGAAAATACTCCATCACATTCTTTTATAGCATTATGCAACACACAAATAGCTTGAATAATATTGTTGAGTGTGCTCAAAACTTGACACTTTGACGTCAACATCCCAAAAGAACATTCTTCAGATTTTCGTCCTCTTGTTAATGTGCCATGAAAATTTTGTGTTGATCACTGCACAATTGTTTTCGAGAGTAAGGCTTCATTATATTTTTTGTGAGTGAGAAGGCTTCGTCAGCTACGAAATAATATGGGATTTTTCATGTTTCTCCGGGTAGAGCAGTTGATTGAGGTAAACCAAGATATCTTCCCTGCAAAGCGATTCCCATATTGCTGTTGCGAAATACTCGGCCGTCACTGTTGCGTCCAAATTCACCAACATCAATTGTTACAAACATACCATCTGCATCTGCTACGGCAAATAGAACAATGGAGAAATATCCTTTGTAATTGTAGAAGGCAGACCCTGATCGAGGCGGTGCTTTGATTCTGATGTGCTTTCCGTCAATACTTCCCACACAGTTGGGTAAATTCCATAGATCGTAGTAACGACGCGATATTGCTGTCCATTTCTCTGTTGAAGGAACTGGCATATACACTGGTTGTAACTCTTCCCAAATTACCTGAGAAGTGTCATGCACTATTTTTTGAACGGTACTATGTCCTTTTACGAAGTAGTACGAAAGCGCTTTAAATGTACACCCAGTTGCAAAGTATCTAAACAAAATTAATTACAATTAGAAAACTTTAAGTGAATTTAACAAATTGCTGGTACAGCCTAAATTATATAATTGTTATTATTATAGTTGTACCCATGTTGTTTTTTTAGGGCCTGATTGCAAGGATCGTTGGAAGAATATTAGAGGAAGGTACGTCAAGTGCAAAAACCAAAAAAATCTACCATCCGGATCCGGAGCTAAACGAATTAAGGATTATTACGTTACGCCACATCTTCATTTCTTGGATTCCTTTCTCAAATCTCGCGAAAGCAAAGGCAACATGGTTAACATAACACAACTACAGAGAGAGGATAAAGAAAACAGCAGGTATGAGGAAGAGGATGAAGAAACGAAAGATCAGAAGAAGATTTTATACAAAGAGGAAATGACGAATCTGAATCTGATATGCGTCCATCACCGTCTCATTCTCCTGATCCAATTGCAATGAAACCACCGCCACCACGTACTAGCAGTGATGGTTACAGGAAGAGGAAGAAAGGAGCTAGAACACTAACCGATGTGAATGAACAGGCTTTTAAATATTTTGAAAAGAAAGAAAAATGTATGGAGGAACGAAAAATTGCCCAGAAAAGCGAATCAATTGATCCTGACATGGCATAGTTGCAGAGCCTTTTGCCAGATATGAAAGCTATGGACGAAAGAACAAAGCGAAAATTCAAAATGGGAGTTCTACAATTGGCTGATCAGCTTTTAAATCCTGTGGTAGTTTCTGAATGCCCTTTCCCACAATCTGGTTCTAAAGATGATGGCTACAATGTCAGTACTGATCGCTAAACAGGTACCTTGCAAGAATTGCAGGTGCATAGGAATAATGGTATCAGAAATCACAACTCTGATGGAAATGATCGCTTCAATATGGGTGATTATATTAACTTACAAAATTCAGGTTAGATTTATATAGTACCTTTATAAATATTACAGGGTGAACAACTTTTTAACTTTTGTAACTTTTTTTATAACTTTTGTAACTTTTTTATAACTTTTGTAACTTTTTTTATAACTTTTGCAACAATACATTTATTTAAAAATTAATTGAGTTTCAAATAACGTACTTACCTCAGTGTTATTAACAGCCTCTCTTCTGGCCCAACAGGTTCTCTCCAATTAGTAGTCCTTTTCGTTAGCCTTTCTTTTACCAATGCCAGTACTATGTAAAAACATTCATAGGACATCCTATAATAGTTTTGAAACCTTTCGGGATACATATCCAGCTCTTTCATGACATCGAACATTCCACTCTTGTTTTTTTTTTAACCATAAAGGGTGAACCCAAAACTTTCTCTGCCTATTAAGATTTGCCAAAACAACAAGATCGAGGACGTGCTCGTCACTTTCGTCATCAGTATACATATTTAACTCCTTTACGCCTCACGTCCACCTCTTCACTGCCAGTTCAGTGAAAATCACACCCGCCTGTGCGACGTCGCGCCTGTACCTCGCCTACATCGCACCCCTGCCCTACGCCTCTTCTGTGGGAATTGGGCCTAAGGGTGAAAACATAGTGGAGCGGCAAGGCTAGAGTGTAGCGGAGAGCGTAGCTGAGCCGGTAAAAAAGAATACATGTAGGCAGCCGCGCCAAAACATAGTGGAGAGGGGAGCGGCGCTGGTACCCGCGCCGACACGCTAGCCCCTCCGCTCGGGAATTCTACCCCGATTTCTTTACCTCGAGGGTTCAGTCAAGTGTCAGTGATTGAACCGACTACATAGTAGTTATTACTATTATTATGGACGTAGAAAGTTTTATTTTATCAGTTCGTGCACGCCGTCCTGTTTGGGACCAACATCATAATCGATATATTCTCGACCGTCTCTGGAAAGAAATAAGTAAGGAAAATATCTGTTCAGGTAAAGAAAGTTTTATTTATTAGCATACACTTAAAGCAATAATTACGCTTAACATTACTGCTCATTGTCTTGCACAATTTGAATTGGATTTTCCTGGAAATATGCTTTAAATGTATCACGCAAAAGCATTGCATGGCTGTCGGCCTCTTTGTCTTGGCCGTCGTACCGGTTGGCCATCCATATGAGCATTGTAACCAGGCGATACTTCGTTCAAATGTCTTTCAAATCCTTCTCTGTCAATAATTGTGTTTGGAAAAACACACACAGCCTTAATTATGTGATCGGCAGTCTCATGTTTCGTTTCAATACTCTTTGAAAGTATTCTCCATTTGGAATACAAAATTCCAAATGAGCACTCAATAGTTTTTCTTGCTCTTGAGTGCCTAAAATTGTATGCAATTTTATCCATTGTTAAATTGTCAGCTGGGTAGGGTGTTAATAAATGAGTGGATAGAGGATAAGCCTCGTCACCAAGAAAAAACACAGGCGCTTTGACGTGTGTCCCTGGTAAGTAATTATTATCTGGAATATTTAACTGGTTACTTTTCATCTTTAAGTACATATCAGAAGCTGAAATTGTAGCCCCATCGTTCTGCTTCCCAAATCCTCCAACATCGATCATAGCAAATCTATAATGAGCGTCACAGACACCTTGCAAAGTTATCGAATAAAACGTTTTATAGTTGTAAAACATTGTCCCCGAGTATGGAGGGCAAATAATTCTAACGTGTTTTACATCGATACATCCAATACAATTTGGAAAATTCCAAAGTTCGAAGAAGTCACAGCTTGTACGAAGGAACGTATCTGTCGTAGGTCCAGGCATGTGAATCGGCTGCAAAACATTCCATAGTTCTTTCACCGTTTCGCTGACAATTTTGCTTACTGTTGAGGCTCCTATTCTAAAAGCGAACGACAGACTTTTGAAAGATGCGCCAGTAGCCAGGTATCTAAAAAAAACAAAGCTATAAAAATCAAAGTATTTTTATAATGAAAAGTTATGTCATAATTGTGCCAAGTACCAGTAAGTCCCATCCGCCCAGCCACCATCCCACCCCACCCTTTCTGTATTCACTCCCACTTCCCTTGCCCTACCTTATATGTACGAATCCTAATTCCCTTTTTTTCAGTTAAAGATACGCAAAAAAAAATGGAAAGGACTTCGTGATTACTACAGAAGTGAGTTCCGAAAAACACAAAAGGAGAGATCAGGTCAAGGAGCTGATACAGTCTGTAAACCAAATTGGCCTTACTTCATGAGTTTGGACTTTTTAAGAGCACAGTTTACTGCAAGACCCTCAAGTGGAAACATAAGTGAACAGCGCGATGGAAGGAGGAAAACAGATGTACCCGGATTAGAGGTGGGTGATATTAATCTTGATTCCCCTAATAACTCACAAGAGAACTTGCAAGACGAGAACAATGCCACTGATGAGTCACTAATTGAAAATATTGATGTAGTACCGAGTACTAGTACAAATAATCAAGAAACCAGAGCTTTCACTCATCCTAATGACTTTCAAAAGAAAAATTATAGGTAAGATCAAATAAAAAAGTTAGTGCAGCTTGAAGAAAAAAAAGTTGCAATACTAGAGGAAAAGGAAAGAAAACGAGAACAGGAAAAAGAACTAAATAAGGATACTGATAACGAAGATTTTAAGTTTTTCGAAAGTCTCATGCCCCATTTAAAGCTTATTACTGGAGTGAACAAACTGATGTTTCGAAATGAGATACAAATATGCCTATAACTGTGGGGAGTTACAGTCTTCATCGCGTTCTACTACTGCTTCTGGCTATCCTTCTTGGTCTGGGTCCCATTCACCAACCCCGCTTAATAAAAGCCCGTACAGATTGCATAATCTTGACGATGTTGCAGGGGCTGACTCTGATGTTGAGCAGATATGGAGTGAAAATCTAAGTTTTAATAATCCAGTAAATAAATGAATTTATGTATTAATTCAATTGTAGTTTTGTATTTCATATTGAAATCAATAAATAAATTGACTTCTTTTGAGCTGTATTACATTTTATTGTATTACTGTCCTCTAAAATATAATGCTTTACCTTTTCAGCTTCAATGCACATAAAATAATTACTTAAATACTAAAATTACAATTACACCATTAGGTTACATAATAAATATACAATTTTTTTCTGCATAAACATACCTCAATGTAATAAGAAGCTTCTCTTCGCATTCAATTGGCTGCTTCACAAAATTAGTACATTTCACTTCCATATGAGGAGAAATCAGGTTTATACAGTGCGAGTCTCCAACTTGGAATAAATTCAGTAAATCAAAGAATGTTTATTCTTCGGAAATATGCTCAGACATATCGATTAGTATTTTAAATTGCGCTCTTTATGATGTAATAAAATTTTATACAGCGTGTCCCAAATTTGAGATATGACGTCATTGACTATTTTTTTTAATAGCAACCCTAATTTTTTTATCACTATTCTTAAAGAGTATATCAAGTTACACATGTGTGCCAAATTTCAATTTTTTTTCCCTGTCATTTAGAAGATATTTAACAAACATTATCAAATTTGTAGAATGAAGAAATCAAGTCACCTTAATCGAATTTTTATGCATTTTAAAACTGGAATGCCAAAACGTGCTGGTTTGTCATTTTTTTTTTCAAACTGACGTTTATCATTTTGACGTTTAGTTATAAAAACAAGTAAGAAGTGTAGCATCGCATTCCACGCATATTCGAGTGAGGAGAGTATTAGTCGTTCCATTGTTGTATTGACTGTTGTTCACAGTTGGTCGAAAAATTATACTAACATGCCGTACTTAACTGAAACCCACAAAATCGAAATTTTAATGATGATTGGCTATGGAGATAGGACAAGAACACAAAATGAAGTTATTTATTTATTTAGAGAGAAGTATCCTGACTTACCAGCCATATCTCAAAGTACCGTAAGCAAGATTGAAAGTCAGTTTCGGGAAAATGGGCATTTAAGAAAAACGAATAATCATCGTCAGAATGCGCTGAGTGAAGAGGTCAAAATTGATGTACTTCTCTCTGTTCAGGAAAATCATCATGTCTCCTCTAGGCAGATGGCTAGGGAACTCAAAATTAGCCAGTCTTCAGTGTCAAGAATCCTTAGAGAGCAAACATTTCATCCTTATAAAATGACAATCCTCCAGGAACTCACCGAAGATGATCCGGATAGAAGACTTCAGTTTTGCGAAAAAATTATGGATCTACTAGATAGAAATGTTCTAAAAATAGAAAATATATTGTTTTCCGATGAATCAACGTTTATGTTAAATGGTGAGGTAAATCGTCAAAATTGCCGTTATTGGGCAGACAAGAACCCACACTGGATGAGGGAAGTCCACACTCAATATCCAGAAAAAGTTAATGTTTGGGCAGGGATTGTTGGTGATCGAATTTTAGGACCAATTTTCTTTCCAAATAATCTCAATGGAGCGGGATATTTACAATTCTTGGAGGAAGAGCTAATTCCGAGTTTGGCTATTTTGTTTCCTTGCCCTGTAGAAGCTGACGTCCCGAATAGAAACATCTGGTTTCAACAGGACGGTGCGCCTCCTCATTTTGCAAGGCGTGTCCGTGAGTACCTGGATAATGTATTTCCACGAAGATGTATTGGCAGAAGAGGACCAGTTGAATGGCCACCCAGGTCTCCGGATTTAACACCTATGGACTTTTTCTTATGGGGGTACTTGAAAAGCAAAGTTTTTAAGACCAAACCGCCAAATCTTGAGGAGTTCAAAGAACGAATAAGACAGGAGTGTAGACTAATTTCCCCCGAAGTAATTAGAAATGTTCAAAACGAGTTTCAGTTCCGTTTAGGGTATTGTCAGTTAGAAAATGGACAACATTTTGAGCATTTATTGAAGAAAGACTATTAAGTTGAATTCATTTTTCAAATTTGATTCTGTTTGTTAAATATCTTCTAAATGACAGGAAATAAAAATTTGAAATTTGGCACACATGTGTAACTTGATATACTCTTTAAAAATAGTGATAAAAAAATAAGGGTTGCTATTAAAAAAAATAGTCGATGACGTCATATCTCAAATTTGGGACACGCTGTATAAAATTTTATTACAACAAAAAGAGCGCAATTTAAAATACTAATCGACGTGTCCGAGCATATTTCCGAAAAATAAACTTTGTTTGATTTACTGAATTTATTCCAAGTTAGAGACTCGCACTGTATATTCGAAAGTACTGCAATCCATCCTAGTATACTGGAAAAAGCGATCCGGGTATTGTTTCAACTGTGGAAACAGGTGGTGATACTCTCCAAACTCCTTACGCATTCTATTCAATGGGTGCACTGCACAATGTCTACCGCCTAAAATATTAATAATTTTAAGCGCACTGCTCTCATACAACAAGTCATCATCACTGTCTGACGACATTCTGATACTGAAGTTTCTTGACTCGCCGCTCTACTATGTGCATGTGAAGCGCCGCTACCATCGGGGGTAAAACACCTCTCAGCTACGCTCTCCGCTACACTCTGGCCTCGCCGCTCCACTATGTTTTCACCCTAAGGCTGAAAACATAGTGGAGCAGCGAGCAAAGCGGCGAAAACAAACAAATGAATTCCTGTTGAAACGCGCATAGTGAAGCGGATGGCAGCGAGGTAACAGCGCTGTTATAAGAGAGCAAAGCGACGCGTTCAAACAATTTTGATTTCTCAGCTATCATCGCTGTTCGAATCAACGTTAAAAATGGATATCTAGGCATTTATAAGTAGTGCTTTCGCTAAAAGACCTCTTTGGGATCAAAAAGATTCGCAACATCATAATCGTTTCATTTTAGATAACTTATGGGACGCCGTTGGTAATGAAATGGGATCAACAAGTAAGTATATTTTGCGTTTCTATTTCTACTGAAAAAATGGCTATGTGGCCATCATGTTACTTTCCCCGTATTTAACACTATCAGGTTCACACAATAATTTTGTTTTTATAAATTGCTCATTTTATCATTGTCCCGTATTACGTATGGGGAAAGTAAAAATTATGCAATTTGAGGTATTAACTGAAACACGGTATAGATTACACAATTCATATTTTATTCTGACATATAAACATTTTGTGTGTTTCTCTAACAAAATTGGCAGTATCGGATGGCCTGTTATTTTCTCGCACACCATCGGCATTTTCACAATAGGACACCAAGTGATCATCTTCTGTGGAAATTCCTTCCAAATCAATGATGATGTTATGAAAAATGCATATGCATTTAATAATACTATCCGCAAAATCTGGTGACGTTTCTATGGGCTTCCAGAGTATACGAAACTTAGCATTAATTATGCCAAATGCACATTCCATGACACGTCTTGCTCGTGAAAGTCGCATATTAAAATATTCTTTCTCGGCATCTAAATTCCTTCTATTAAAAGGTTTCATTAGGTTGTTCAATAATGGATAGGCTTCATCTCCGACGAAAACATAAGGTACAAACATTGCCGTTGATGGCAATTCTGTTTCTGGAGGAATGTTTAGACGCTCGCTTTCCATTAAATAAAATAGCGATGAAGAGCGAAACGTACCTCCGTCACTCTGCTTGCCATAGCCACCAACATCAATTGTTATGAATTTATAATTTGCATCAGCAATAGCTTGAAGAACTATAGAAAAAAGTTATTTTTTTCTGATTGAAACAATATTGAGTGATATTGCCTTAGTTACGACATGTCATAACACACTTATATTTCTCTAGGGAAATATGAAGTGCTCATATTTCCCTAGGGAAATATAGACATCAAACAATTGTCATTAGGAGCTTCTCGCAAGAATTGTTTTAATTGCTCTCGGAACAACACCTCCGATTTCTTAGGAAGGTATCCTTTATGGATTTTACAGCTTTGGATTTTACGGGACCCAAACATTCACGGTCTTTCGTCGCTTGCGTTAACACATAGTTTGACATTTCACCAATTTATGAAACAACGCAAACACCAAAACAAGTCAACCATGATATTTACAAACAAGGCCCTTAGCAACGTTACCAATCCGTTAAATTAAAAAATGTATAATCCAATATTTTCCCATTTACAGAACAATATTCTTCAATCAGAAAAACCTATTGATTACAACACGGGAAATATGAATACATTTCCCTTGGTTGTCTATACATCCCTCAGGATGTAACTAGCCAACCTCGGGAAATGTACTATTCATATTTCCCTAGTTGTAATAATAGCTATATAGTTGTAATACATACTTCCAGAGTGTGGGGGACATTTTACTCAAATATGTTTACCGTCAATTGCACCTAGGCAGTTGGGAAAGTTCCACTTTTCGTAAAATTCTTTGGCAGTTTGTTTAAACATATTTTCAGGAACTTTCATATGAACTGGTTGTAATACTTCCCAAACAGCTTCCACTATTTCTCTGACAATTGATGACACAGTCGTTGCACCCATTCAAAAAGTGAAGCTCAGACTTTTAAAGGAATATCCAGTGGCTATATACCTAAAAATGAAATGAAAATGTTATCACTTGGATAATAGAAAATTAAGTGTTTTTCATTTTTATTTTCAGGAAATGTTATGAGAGCGAAATGGAAAACACTACGAGACACTTTTCGCAAAGAAATGAAAAAAATGCCAGTTAAGCGATCTGGAGATGGAGCATCTCAATCTACTTGGAAGTCGTCAATATTTTCAATCTCTTTATTTTTTAAGAGATCAATTTACTGCCCGATTTAGTAGCGGAAATTTACCTGATGTTGAACAACCTTGTACTGAGAATGAAGAAACCAACGTTGAGTTACCCGAATTAAATTCGCAAGGCAAAGATGATACCATTCATGTTGATCAACCATCGGTTATTAGTCCATTATAAATGAACATAAGGGAACTAAATGCTTCTACACCTGCCAAAGGATTAAAACGGAAACGGCAAAATGATTCAGATGTTGGCACCGCCCTTATCAGAATAGAAGAAAATAAATTGAGAATTTTAGAAAACCAACACAAAAAGTTACCTGATGAAGATGAAAGTTTCTTTCAAAGTCTTCCGCCGCATATACGCACACTGACCCCACAGAATAAAATGTTGTTAAGAATTAAAATGCAAGAGCTAATTTACAACTTTGTTTACGGTTGTCAACCACCAGATAAAAATGTGGGCACCATAACGACCCCAGCTCAAAACATATCCCATAGATATCAAAATGCAAACTTACAAACTGTAACACAAGATTATTCTAATCCTACCATCAGTTACATCTTATTTAAGCAGCTTTTCGGATGAAAGTCATCACGATATTTATTAAAATTACCAATACATCTTTATTTAAGACTAATTATTCTTGTAAAGTAGTCAAATTTCGATCTACATAAATTATTTATAAAAATGAAAAATGAGTTTTATTTACCTTAAAGTCACCACAAGAGGTTCTGTGGGACTAATGGGGTTACGGTTGAAGTTTGTCCAATTTTTTTCCAGCTTATCTTGAATTTTTTCCAAAATGTAATCGAATGTTGAAATATTCATGCGAAAATATGAATGAAACTTTTCCGGATGTTCGCGTAATTGTCTATATTATTTTACTTAAGAATACGTTGCTAAATACAGGGTGTGCCATTTGAAAAAACGAAGTTATTTAACTTTATAAGTTCGGTTTTTCTACCGCATTTTTTGTATCACCCTATATAATTTTCTGTATAAAATCATGGTTGCCTCTATAGTTCGAACCTTCAACCAAATAATAGAAATGATTTTAATCGTCCAACGTCAATCACTGGGGCAAAAATAAAATTTCACCCGGACCATGCATTTCAACAAATCTTCAAATATTTCGAAAACGGCAAACAATAGGTATAGGGAGTATTGAAGCAGCTCACCTTTATTTGCTCCATATAATTCAAAAATGACAAAAAATACAGGGTGTTCCATTAAAAAAAACATAAGTTTGGTCTGTAACTTTGTTACGAGACACCCTGTATAAATTTAAATATTTGTAGGGCGTGCAGCTCACTATTATACACAACTTTTGTATAAAATATTTTTCGAAATTTTGACAAATAAGCACGTGATTGACCGTTCCCAGAGCTCTGAAACACCCTGTATATAGTTACTTCTTTTATGAATACGATGCTCTCTCGCCGCTTTGCTCTCGCCACTATATGCACTCAAATCTTTTATAATCGCGCTGCTCTTTCGCCGCTTCGCTCTCCGCTTTCATCGCTGCTTTGCTCGCTGCTCCACTATGTTTTCAGCCTAACGCGCCACTAACGCGCGTCTTTGGCGCTACTAACGCCGGACGAAAGCGCGTCGAACGCACTGACCAGCGTTGCCAATCCTACTGGAATGTCGGTATTTCCACCGATTAATACACATTATATGTATTAAAGAGAATACTTGTTACGACTTTCCTGTGGAGCCACAATTATTATTTTTAAATTTAACATATACATCTGTTTTATTAGGTATAATTAAATTTATAGTATGAATTGTGTATATAATTTTTCGACAACTACCTATATTTTGAATAGTCAGATACCGATTTTAACTCTCACTGGGTTAGCAACACTGCCATTGTCATCAGTCTCTGTATGAATGTGAATGGTGCTGGTCGTCGGCGTGTTTTCCTTTTTTCTTAAATTCACAACTTGTGAAAATGTCGACGGAGAAGGAATTACCGGGGGACTTCAATACCGAAGATTTAATCACAGAGGTAGAAAAGTGGTCTGCATTATGGAATCTTGCGAGGGAAGAATACTCCAATAAAATATTAAAAAGGAATGCTTGGGAGTCCGTAATACAAAACTTTGTTCTCAGTTTCACTGATATGTCTCCGTCAGAAAAAAAAACTGATATGGTAAGTAAGCTTAGATATATTCAATAAAACCAAAGAAGTTGATTGTTAGGGAAAATCTTTGCACGGGTTGACTTTGCTTTAAAAAGCACACCATATTTTATATACAAGGTGCTCTAAAAATGGCGGGTTAACTCAATGGTACGGTGTCAAGGATTACTTCGAAAGTGTGGAAAAAATAATTTAAAAAAATCGGTATTGTATTTTTTCGAAGATGTGAAGACTTTAGTGTAAATTATTTTATTGCTTAAAATCTGCATAATATTAATTAATTACACTCCAGCTCATCAAATAAATTTTGCAGAGATACATACATACATGCTTGTCAATATTATATAAAATTGGTATTTTCAGATGCGATCTTTCGCATTCAAATAAATCAACTGATGGGTTTGTTTGAATGGGAAAATCAATTATTTAACATATAAATTATCGCATTTAAAAATACTAATTGTATATAATATTGACAAGCATGAAAGTATGTATCTCTGCAAAATTTATTTGATGAGCTGGAGTGTAAATAATTAATGTTATGCGGATTTTAAGCAATGAAATAATTTACTTGAAAGTCTTCACATCTTCGAAAAAATACAATACCAATTTTTTCATTATTTTTCCTTACTATCGAAGTAATAAAATTGAGTTAATTCGCCATTTTTACAACACCCAGTATATAGTTGCTGGAGGGAAGTAACAATTTTTGTTAGTCTTTTAACATCAAATAATTAAAATGATCAAAATTCATAGTTAAATCGCTTGCCATTGATCTATAGGTAATATTCAAGTCCAAACACAAAGTTATTGAAAACCCCATAGTTAATTTCTGGTTGCAAATATCAGATTTCTGTCCTGATCTTCAAGAAACTGCGTGTGTTTGAATTATGATTTTCTGCAAAAATTTGATACCAAATCTATTATAATAAAGCGCAGAGTAAGTTAAAACTTATTTTATTGTTGTTAATACATTGTTAAATCAAAAACTCAAACATGTATACAGTACTGATCTGTAAATCTAAATCTTGTTCATTTGCCATGAAATGGCGCCTTCATGCATAAAGTACTCCATGAGAATGGCCGGATGCATTTACCTGCATTTCCTGCTTGGGAATTGTCAACTGGCATATCATCATCAGTTCAGTAACACTAATTGTGTCCTCAAACTTAAACCCATCTCTTTACCTCACAAAGTTGTGCAAAAGGCAACATGTTTTTACACTAGTTTCTGCGAAGTCCTCATGAACATTCAGTGGACGATGAAATATTCTCCACTTATTACTCATAATCCCAAAGCAGCATTCAATATATCGCCTGGCCCGTGTTAGACGATAGTTGAACACTTTCTTTGCAAGCGACAATAATTTTCCTCCAAAAGGTCTCAGAAGGAATTGACAAAGGCCAAATCCCTCATCACCTATGAGCACATACGGAACTTTGTCAGGTCTTTCATTTGACAGCGGTCTAGGTGGAGGTAGTTTAATTTCATTGATTTGAAGCAATTTGTATAGACTAGAATTCTTAAAGGTTGTTGAATCAGATGATTTTTCCGGTGCACCTACGTCTATGTACACGAATTTGTACTTTGAATCACATGCAGCAACTAGGATAATTGAAAAAAAATGTTTGTAATTGAAGTTCAATGATGCAGTCCCTTCGGGCTTGATTACTCGTATATGCTTCCCGTCTATAGCTGCTATACAATGAGGAAAGTTAGCTCGTCGGTAGAAACCTGCAGCACTATCTTCTAGAAGTTCCTGAGTGAGAGGTGGGAAGCACCTTGTTTTAAATACCGACCATATAGCTCCGCAAACTTCACTTACAATATCAGATATTGTTGATAACCCAATACGATACTCAATATGCAAATCGTGCATACTGCAGCCGGATCCAAGATACCTGAAACATATTAATTGTAGAGATTTATAATGTAAATAAAGAAATGTGTTATATTTAAACTGTTCGTTACAGCTACTTCATACATGCGAAAGTGTAAAAGTCTCCGCGATTCTTATACAAGGGAACTTGCTAAGCAAAGAAAAGAGAATAGGTCAGGTTCTGCAGCAAGTTATAGGAAAAAATATGTTTTTTTTTGACCAATTATATTTTTTTAACACTGCCGCAAAATCCACGGAAGACAGTCTCGAAGTTAGCGATGAGGAGTTGAAAGGTAGCACTAGAATGCCAGATAAGCTACAGATGTCAAATAATAGCGGGAAAGGAGGAAAGGCCAGGGAAAAGAAAAGGAATAAACGAGATCAAGAAGATCAGTTAATTGAAATACTCAAGGCAAAGTATTGCCGACAGGAGGAAGTGGATTCGTCATTTCGATTTGTTGACAAGTTCTTATAGTAATCATGTTTAACAGGATGAATGAATTTTAGCAGGTCCATCATGTCTCTCCATTTTTCCTTTGTCACAGTTCTACCTTTAGGATATAATAAAGGCTGATCTATATTTTTCAAACTTTGCGGTCTACCCACTAAAGATTTTCTTATATTAATGGCTTGAAATTCTGTATCTTCATTATAGTCACATTTGAATTGTATGAGATAGGGTTTGGACCTTTCTAACTTTATCCAGCGTATTTTAAGCCAATTTACTGGAAGCCCTGTGACGGTTACTTTTCTGTTAATGATAAGACTGTTCTAAAGGTTTTGACAAAAAATCTTGGTAAGTCATTTGGATTAAATGAAATGGCGCTTTCTTTTTACATGTTTTGATTATATGGTACCAATCATCTGGTGAAAAAATGTTTTGATTTTTTTTCGCACATGACTCAATAATGGCAAAATCTGAGTCATTGGGCAAATAGCTGTGTCCACTTACCAAAAATTTCATGTCAGTTGATTCAGCTTTGATTTCAGTGCTTTGAACAAGTTTCAATAAACTTAAGACGGTTTTAATATACCTGTTTTGCCCGGTACACGAATCCGAATATGTTATTATTTTTTCGAAGTTTGCAGCGTAAGTCTTTATGTACTTTATTAGACAAGATGAAATTTCTTGAGACCCACGAGATCCTTCAGTTTCTGGCCAAACAAACATGTGGCTTATATTTTTATTGAATTCATGACATCCAAAATTATAAACATATAAATTTCGCTTATAATAAGCTACGGATGTGGTCAACTTGGGAAAGGCTAAAGCTTTTTTCAAGTCAAAAGAAAATACGAACAATTTTTCCGATGTTGCCATTCGATCGGCAGTCATTTGACTGCGAGCCCGTTCAGCCTCTTCTAAGTGAGTTTCCTTTTCAATTTTTGCCATCTTAATTCCCTCATCGTCTGAAGATTGAATTTTTATTTGAAAAGCATCACAAGTTTGACACGTATCCTTTGATGGTTGTTTAAAATGTAAATTAAATTTTGTAGAGAACACATTATAGTAATATTTTTCTTTTAGTGGTGCTACGTTTTCCTTTTCACATTCTGTGACGTATAGTTCATACATCTTCTTAATATTTAAGTCAGGATTTAAATATTGTCGTCTTGGATTATGAGCTCTGGTGTAGTGACTACTGTAGGCTGGAAATGACTTTATATGCTTTATAACATTTGTATCATCTATTTTATTGCTTGCAACGCGGCCTTTGCGCTTATCAACCAAAGATGTAACTTGTTCTTTAGAACAACAATCGTATATCCGCCCGTCACTCACCTGATAAGTGTCTCTAAAATATTTTTTACAAACGGGAATATCAAGTCTCTCTTTTCGAAAGTAATATGTAAACGAATGTCATCTTCGTTCTTTAGTTTCATTCGTAGGGCGCCTTCTTTTTATTTCGTTAACTTTGATACAACCTCTTAAGAAAATATTTTGGTCAAGTTGACTATGTAAACTATAAAATTCTTTCATGGCAGCCTCTCTCTGATCCGAAATAATTTTTTGATTGCAATTTTGACGGCATCTGCATTGTATATCGACAAATGTTTTTGCAGGTATTAATTTTCCTCCCCTATTCCTGTATGCCAAACCTTTTATCCTGTTATGCTTTTGTAAATTTCGTATCCATTTAACAGGATTACGACTTCTTTTCCTCCCAATCAATGTGTTTGTTGGGATTGTACTGTTGCAATCCGATGAATCCGAGGAAAACGATAAACGTATTTTTGGACCAGACTTTCTGTTGATAAATCGTATTGAAGAATCATCACTGCTTTTCGCACTCACATTATTAGTCTCACTCATCTTGATTATAACGGTACAATATTTATTTCTTTAAAAACAATCTGGGAGTAATGTTGAAAAGACTAAGAAGTACACAGTAACATTCAGCGTGCGAGATCACTGCTATACTATTTACCGTTTGCATTGTGCTTCTTTTTATCTGTTTACCGATGCGATTTTGTTACGAATATTATTGAGAGGGCATGTTACGAATATTATTGAGAGAGCATCTTCGGCTGTTTAAAAACAAATAAGCGTCGATGCACGGCCAGAACAGATACAGCGTTACTGAAACGATTTACATTAGAGTATGGAGTTAATCGAAATGGCTTCTGAAATAAATTACTTATTATTCAATGGCCAAAAAAATTTGCCATTTAACGGTGCTAATCTTTATTATTCAGGAAAGTTATTATACAGGGTTGGGCATATGTGTCGGAACACCTGATTTCTGGCTAAACGTCTATTGATTTCTTATTACTTTTAAAAGAAATGTTTATTGGTTTATTTATTCTATTCAGTGACATACTTTAATTTTCAACAGCTGCTCTATTTTTCGAGGTATGACGTCATCAGCAATTTTTTTAAATGGATCACCCTGTATATTTTTACATTTTCGAATAGATGCTTTTCCAACAATTACAATGATATAGGGTTTGGTGGGTGTGCGACTTGTGGTTTTCTAAATATTAAATAAAATAATGGAAAATGAAATTTTTATTACAAAATATTGAGCATTTAATATTAAGAAAAAAAAATCATAATAAATGTTCAAAATGGTGACCTTCAGTAGCCTGACAATAGCCTAAACGATCAACGAAGGCTTTTAAAGAGTTTTGAATAGTCTGCAATGGTATTTCTTGCACAGCCATATTAATTCTATCTTCCAACTCTTCTAACGACTGAGGTTTGGACTTGTAGACCACAGATTTTAAATGGCCCCAAAGAAAGTAGTCCAGAGGACATAAATCAGGTGATCGTGGTGGCCATTCAATATATCCTCTTCGACCTACCCATCTCTGTCGAAATATTTCATTTAGATATTGACGCACGTTAATTCCGTAATGAGGCGGAGCTCCATCTTGCTGATACCAAATACCATCTGACAATAGTTCAGGATTTAGCTCGTTTGGAAATAACCGAATTAATGCCGGAATAATTTGCTCGCGCAAAAGTTGTAAATACCGGTTGGAGTTTAAATTTTCTCTAAGAAAGAATGGTCCGATGATATGTCCTCTGATTATCCCCGCCCATACATTTAATTTTTGAGGGTGTTGGGTGTGACTTTCATCCATCCAGTAAGGATTCTGATCAGCCCAGTAGCGACAGTTATGTCGATTTACAAAACCATCCAGGCAAAATGTTGATTCATCAGAAAATACTGTGTTATTAACAAAGTTACTATTAATTTCAATGTTATCCATCATATCCTGATAAAACTGCATCCTTCTATTAGGATCATCTACATTTAATTCCTGCACTAAATGTACTTTATACGGATGAAAGTTATTTTTGGACAATATCCTCCTTACCGATCTCTGGCTAATACTGTGATGTAAAGCTAATTTAGGTACTGACGTTTTTGGTTCTTCTTGTAGATTCAGAAGGACATCAAGTAAATTATCTTCATTTGTGGCCCATTTACGTCGACCGGATTTTGTACGATTTTTAACACTTCATATTTCGTGAAACTTTTGCACAACCCTTGAAACTGTTGATTTTGAAATATGAGAATTTCTAGCAGGGAATGTTGCATTAAAAATATTGCATGCATCTTGTAGAGATCTCTGCCTATCTCCAAAACCAACCATCATTAACAACGTAATTCTTTCACGTTCACTTAGTTCACCCATAATTGAACAGCAATGTTAACATTTAACACGGAAACTATCTGTCAGTGACAGTAAACAAAAACACACAAATGTTTTATCAGAAAGCCGTGGAAAAAAGATGAAAGTCAACTTGTGACGGATTGAATTATTTTATTTAATATTTAGAAAACCACAAGTCGCACACCCACCAAATCCTATATCATTGTAATTGTTGGAAAAGTGTCTATTCGAAAATGTAAAAATATACAGGGTGATCTATTTAAAAAAATTGCTGATGACGTCATATCTCCAAAAATAGAGCAGCTGTTGAAAATCAAAGTACGTCACTGAATAGAATAAATAAAGCCATAAACATTTCTTTTAAAAGTAATAAGAAAACAACAGACGTTTAGCCAGAAATCAGGTGTTCCGACACATATGCCCAACCCTGTATATATAAAAAGTTATGACTATACCAAGGGCTTTGACACTTAAATTTAAGATTTTTCAAAAAGTGGAGTTAATCGATGTGTGCATTGAGCGGCTCAATTATTAATACTTGTATTCCTACATGAACAATTAATACTGAAATTTACAAAAAAATAAAAAATAGAAATGTAATAATTTTATTCCTTGCAATAGACTTGCAGTCTGGAGGGTGTACAAAGTAACAAAAACCTTATACAAAGCTGAATGGAACTACAACTCATTTTAAATAGTGATTATTATATTTACCGTTAATGAAACTTGATTTGAAAACTTTATTTAACGTAATAAACATAACATTGTTATTTAAGCTTTTATTAAATTGATTTTATATTATTTATTTAGTTACATCAAATATTTATTAACGATAAAGTGTACCTAAATAAACAACTTGGAAGGAATAAGTTTTTTCCTCATTAATTTATGAATAAAAAAATAGTATAGTAGGCAAGTTTTGCAATTCACCCGAGTGGCAATGGCCAACTTGCTCACGAGTTTAATACTATTGTTAGCGTCTGAAGACGCTGAGCAGGAGGACGCCGCTGTAGCGGAGGGCGCGGACCGAGCGGACGCCGCTGGAATGGAGTACGCGAGCCGAGCGGACGTCACATACGACGGGGAGTCCCAAGAGCGAGATCGGATCGAGGAGGAAGGAGCTCGGGGCAATCGAGAGAAAGCAGTCGAGAGAGTAGCACGTACTACGCAGTAGAAATTAGTCATTGTAACCTGTTTGTAAAATATATTTAAGTGAATAATCAGTGTCGCTTATTTGGGGCTAGGACCTTTTTCCCAGGGACGTCATTTGGGAGGGGCAGGGAGGGGCATTTGCCCCCCCCCCCAGAATTTGATGGAGATATAGTCGGGACTATATCGGAATATACAAAGTAATTTTCTTTTTTAGGTAATTCTTAACCATGTAATAATAATAGTAATAATAATTAATAATATTATTAGAAATTTGGACTGGAATAAACTAGTTCGAGAATGTATCGCTCGGTCGCGAACAGTTTGCATTAAGCGGTTTAAAGCCGCCATGTTTTGACGCGCCATTTTGATTTCTCGCATCATTCGCGACTGACCTCCCATTGTTTTATCAGCAGACTGAAAACCAGGGGTATAGCATATTCGGTGGAATGTGGCGGCCGAGGTCGTAAAACGGTCGGTCCGCCCTGAGGATCGACGCACCCTCAAAGAAAAGGCATTGGTGGTTCGTCTAATTGCATCCCATACATTTATTACTGTCCTTCGCTCCGATTGGTATATGCACTTTTACACCAGTACTTCTCAACAAAGATTGGTTTGAGATAAAAAATATTACGTCCACTACTTACCGAACTCCGACCCTCTTTTACGACCACAGCCGTCAGATTCCGGAGAACGGACTATATGACAAGAGATATGGAAAACAGGGCATAACAAATCGAGCTTTACGCCGCTAATATTGGATGGCGCCACTATAAAAATTCGATGGATTTCTGTAAATTATGTTTGTTGCTAACACTAGACGGCGCTTTTCCGGTAAAATTTATCTACGTGCCTTGTAATTCCCCGTGTTACTTGAAAGAAACGTAGAATGTCAAACAGTGCGGAAATCGAGGACGAATAAAACAATCATTTCTTGTGTTAGCCTCATAGCGCAATATGTACAAAATATATGTATACATCACCCAATGAAACGTTATTAACAAGGTAAATATTGGTTAACAAAATCACTATGTTTTACTATTTATATTAAGCAGAATAAATATTATACAACTTGCCCAAGTAGTTTTGTTCACACGAACATTCTCGAAAGGAGAATGTATAATGTTTAATTAATATAAATTGTAAAACAAGTAAAACCAAGTGTTTTTGATTACAAATATTTAACTTATTTTAGTGTAGTACGAAAGAATATATATATATATATATATATATATATATATATATATACACACACACACACACACACACACACACACACACACACATGTATCGGTTGTGTGCATGTGTTGGTGTTAGTTCACGCCGCTATTCACAGATGGCGCTTAGCGATTCCAATTTATCAACATGCCTTGTCGCTTCCTGTTATTCCATGCTGCAAACCAAACAAACGAACGCGCGACGCCCGCCTGCGAATTTGTGCGTGTTATACCACTTCCACCATGATTATTCTAATTGCGAACTGTGCGCTTCGTGTATTTCTATGTTAAGGTTCTGTTGTGTTAGATACCAATCTGGAAATGTATAAGATGTAACGATATTTGTTGAGAGTTCTTCTATACACATACTCCACATACTGGTAAGTAAGCTTCTTTTATGCATAAATTAAATATATGTGTAAGTTACAAATGACATGCCATGGTAGTGACAAATTTCCTTATATTTCGTTGTTATTCCATAATAAATAATAATTCATTGAAATTTTATGATGTGTATCTTAAAGAGAACAATAAATCGAGCAATTTATATTATGGTATTTTTATTGTAAGGTCCATACCCACAGTATACACACTGTGGCTAGCATGCGGACATCAAAAGGGACACTTTCGTGAAAATCACCCATATATAGTGCCCGTTCGAGTCCCATTTTTAAATTTTCAGCGTTTCTTCAGAATTGACGTACAAACACGATGATATTTTAAACAAAATTTGTAAATACAATTTATAAATAAACAAAAAATCATTTATTTAAAAATGTGAATTTCATATATACCAGTTTATGAAACGATTCAAAATCTTCAAAATCTCCCTTTTAATTTTTTTTTTGTACAACTAATGGATTCGGCAATACAACGGTTTCAGTGTTCGCATGTGCGACATTTTTTGCTATTTCTTGCAACTTACAACCTTTCGTAACTTCAAGGGAAAAATGTCAATTATTTTAACGAAACACGTGTCATGTGTAGAATGCGTCTACAAATAATAGACAAATCAAAGTGTGATCAATATGTGATTGTTTCAGAGTTACAATGTCGAAGAAAGCAGCACAATCGTCAATGTTAAACTTCTTGAAAAGAAAAAGTTCTGAACCAGAATCAGTTGCAAATAAAAAACATATCCTCGAACGTGATCAAACTGGAGACCATAATGCAATAGTTTCTACAAGTGGAGTTCCATTATATAAATCTCAATCACCAGCATTACTAGAAAACCAAGTATCGATTGCAGATTTATCACGTTCTCATCACGAAGCTCCCGTTCAACCAATACTAAAGGAATATCCTCAAACATCAAAACGCCGTTTCAACTGTGGATATTTTGAACAATTTCCATGGATCGAATACTCCATTGATCGGGATGCTGTTTTTTGTTATAGTTGTCATCATTTTTGTTCCAATATTATCCATGCTGGTGAGACGCATGGGAGTATTACGTTTGTCAACAAGGGATTTAGAAAATGGAAAGACATGAAAGAACGGTTGACACAGCATGATTCCAGTCGTAAGCATAAATACGGGACAGTACTGTGGCTAGAAGCAAAGAAAGTGTCAGCTGGCAAGACTGAAGCTGTAGCAAATTTAATAAATGATCAGAGAAAGTCAGATTTTAGCGACTTCGTATCTAGCTCGCCAGGGTTTGGCTTTTCGCGGGGATGATGAATCAAAGGAATCTTCGAACTAAGGAAATTTTATTGAATTGCTTGAAACAATGAGTAAGCTTTCTCCTCAACTACATAAAAGACTTCAAAAAAGATATGGACACTACACGTCAGCACAATATCAGAATGACATTTTATACTGCTTCGCAAACACTCTTCGAACAAATATAGTCGATTCGCTTGGACCCTACTGGGCACTAATGGTCGATGAATCAAAAGATATAGCTCGCAAAGAGCAGTTGAGTTTCGTCATCAGATCCACATCAATGGAAGGTTTAGTTTGGGAAAAGCCTCTAGGAGCGTTTCATATGGAGCAGGTAGATGCTCAGTCACTGGCAACTGCCATCAACAACGCAGTTATGGAAAACAAATTGTCTTGGGTTAAATGTGTTGCACAATGCTACGATGGTGCTTCAGTTATGAGTGGCCGCCTTCGAGGTGTTCAGGCACGAATTAAACAAATTGCTCCACATGTCATCTACATCCATTGTCATGCCCACCGTTTGAACCTGGTTTTAGTAAACACCATTAAAAATATTCCCAAGATCGTTGACATGTTTTCCATCATACAATCAGTGTATGTATTCTTGGCAGTTAGCGGCCCTCGTCATGAACTATATGTAAAAGCACAAATTGAAGATAATTTGGAAGTCTTGGAGCTAGAAAGATTGATTGAAACCCGATGGTCTTATTGGTATCGGTCCATTCGCAAGATAAAGCTAAGAATTGAAACGATCGCTAATGTGTTGGGGGCTATTGCTTTACAGAATGTTGATACGCTAGCAACTGTAGAAGCTCAAGGATTGCAAAAACGAATCCATTCAATATCGTTTCTTCGTTGTTTGCTTGTGGCTGAAAAGTTACTCGGGGCAGTCCATTCTTTATCACAAGAATTGCAAAATGCATCAATCGATTATTTATCAGCCGAAATATTGCTAGAATGCACCAAAAAAGATCTGATGGCATTTCGAACGAATGATACTTGGGATAGTATTTTGAAAGAAGCTGATGCAATAGGAGTTCGAATTGGAATCTTGCTGAACGACAAGACCACCGTTAATAGACCAAAGAGAGCTCAGGTGATGTCTAAAAAACTATCCGAATATTTCGTCTTGTCAATAACTGGTAAAGAGATTACAGAAACGACTCAAACTATTGATGATTCAATGCGTACAGAAATCCTTTTTGCGTGTGTAGACCAGTTTATTTCTGAAATAAATGCACGGTTTCCAACTAACTGCAGTGTTCTAAAGGCTGTGATGGCATTGAAACCAAGTTCACCAAATTTCCTCTGCCCAAATACAATCAATGAAATAGTAAAGCTATATCCTTTTTGCGGTATCGATACGATGATTCTTCACACTCAACTTTATTCGGCGAAGTCCATTATTCAATCATTAGATAAAGATATAACATTATTGACTATTCACGAAGTTCGAACATGTTTAAGTCGTTTCCCACATGGTTTTAATGAGCTGTTAAAACTAATTGACCTTGTCCTAACATTGCCAGTCACATCAGTTGAAAATGAACGTTTTTTTAGCTGCATGAAACGCGTAAAAACATATCTAAGAAATAGATGTGGAGATCAAAGACTTAGTGATCTGCCAGTAATTGCATGCCTCCAAGAAGATGCAAAAATCATAAACATCGATGCAGTTATTGATGATTTTGGTCGACTCAAACAAAGACGATATCCTTTGTTTTAACAAATTGTTTAATTATAAATCTGAATTCTTAAAACGGCATAACCAGTTAATAAATTAAATAAATAAATTACATATATAAACTAATATAGAACTAGAGTGTGTATAGATTTTTATCAAATTTCTGGTCTCTTCACTGCTTAATACAAGCCTCCTCCCCCTTCTGTCTCTCTCCTCCCGTTCGCGCTCTCTCTCTCTCTCTCTCTCTCTCTCTCTCTCTCTCTCTCCGCGCGCGGGCGCGCGTGTTTGTGTATATGTGTGTGTGTGATAAGTTATATATATATATATATATATATATATATATATATATATAATTTTGCCCCCCTCTGAGAAAAGCTGAAATGACGTCCCTGCTTTTTCCCGGAACCTAACAGCAGCGGTGGGATAGTGCCAACATCTCCACGGATCGTCACCACGATACGTAATGGATCAATTGCTCCAGGAAGTATTAAAAACTTTGAAGGCGGGAAAAACATCTCCCGAGCAAGTAGAATTACCGATGTTCCGGCCTAGCATAGACAATGCGGATACTTGGATAGAGCAGGTACAAGAGATTAAAGATGAATTCGAGTGGTCGGATTTGCAAACAGTGGTAAGAGTTGGACATTATTTAACGGATGATGCAAAATTGTGGTATGAAAATTGGTCCCCTGTAAAAAGGGATTGGTTAACTTTTCAAAGAGATTTTTCGAGTGTTTTCCCAAAAAGAAAATTCTAGGGCGTTTGTTATGTGATGCCGCGGCATTTAATAGTTCAGCGTGCAACACTTACGTTTCATACGTTCATCGGAAACTAACGTTACTGAAAAATTTGCGCGCCAATTGGTCTACACCAGACTTAATTGAGTTAATTGTGTACGGCATTTCAGAACAAAAAATTAGGGATTCTCTAGTTATGCATGATTTCGATACGGTATCAGATTTGATTGTTTATTTAAGTTCGGTTACCAAAACCTGCGTTCCCGAGCGAACTGCGCATTATGACTCACCGGCCCTTAAACGGCCTCGCTTGAATAAAGACGCAATAGTCTCGCGTTCCAGGTCGCAAGAACCGAATTCGAATGTTTGTTTTCATTGTGGTAAAATTGGGCATATCAAACGCAACTGCATGCAACTACTAAATATAAATAAAAACTCACGATATAATTCATACTCTCCTAAATTACCGATGACACATGCGAATGCAACTATTACTTCAGACTGCAAATTGCCTGTTAAAAAAGGCAACGATACGGCGTGTGAATTCTGTTACAAAAAGGGTCATTCGGCTGATGTTTGTTTTGTCAAGCGGGATATTGAGAAAAGAAAAAATGTTAATGTAGTAACTGCAAATAATAAATCTGTTGTTCCAATCGCAATCAGAATAGATGATCAAACTTTTATGGGATTAGTTGACACCGGTGCTGATGTGTCTCTAATTTCGGATAAATTTGTTTCAAATTTTCAACAAACTAATTAAACACAGTTCCTTGTTGTGCGGCATTACGCCGGGACAAATTAAATCGAAACATAAATGTTTATCATGTTTATCTCTTTCATGATAGTTCCTGCGGAATATTTAGATTACGACGTAATTGTTGGCTGTAACTTATTTCAAAATTGTCAATTAGCCGCAGTAACGGATTTTGAGGGCACGCGTGTTGTGCGCCGACAATTACCTGGCATTTTACGCATAGCCGAGGTAGGATTACCCACTATGAAGACTGTTCAATATCACAAATGGTTTTCCATGTTTTAAGAAAGTCTGCATTTTTGGGAAATTTATAGAAATGTTTATTTTTGTAGTCGACATTAGTTATCGGAAAAGAAAGAATTTTGACATTCTGGATATTTACAAGAATATTTAATACGGCCATTTGATATGTTTCCATTACCGATAAATACAATTGACGAGTTTATAAGACAGAATATATAATAACTTACCTTCAAACATGAATTACAAACACTCACAGCACTATTGAGGTTAGTTAATAAAAATGGTGACTCATTAAGCGTTGCCGCATATACATCGAAGTATAAAATATACAATGCACATGATTATATTTAATAAACAGTAATATTATACTTTCATGAGTTATTATTGCAAATATAAGCGATAATGAGTCTAATTATGTTTAAAACATAATTTTAATTGTTAAAATTATTACTTTGTAGTGAAATTTTAAGATTATTAAAAATGGTAATCCCCATAATAAGATCTTTGATAAATCTGGCAACATCAAGAGAACCATCTTTACAAAAGCGGCAAATTTGAAATTCCCCCTCGCCCCACTGTCCTGGGGTGGCCCACATACTTTCGTGTTGCCGATATTCGTATCTCGGCTTCACACCCGTGGTTTTGACTGTCTGTAATGCACAGTTTTGACACAGTTTGTTTGTGAGTAATAAACTCATTTTTTGGTAAAAACCCACAGTTTCTTCTTCACCTTTGGGTAAATTCCAGATTATTAAACTCATAACTTCACAAGCCGATGACTAAAGGTTAAACTGTTGCAAGAGCACCGAGCTCGCAGAGTTATACCCCCGGAACATAACTTGCGATTATCAGCGGTACTCAATAAATATTTAGATCTTATCCCCAAAGACAATAGTGTACCAGTGGTCAACAATGCTTCGCTAGAAATTAATTTGACTGATAACTTTATTGTCAATCGAAGGCCATACAGACTTGCAGCTAGCGAGAAAAGTGAAATTAATAATATTATTCGCGACTTATTAAAGAGTTTAATCATTCGTGAAAGTAACTCGCCATATTCGAGTCCAGTTTTGCTTGTAAAGAAAAAGAATAATACTTATAGAATGGTCGTGGACTTCCGCGAATTAAATGCCCACACAGTCAAAGATAGATATCCTCTACCTAGGATCGATGATCAGATGGATAGATTAGGTAAAGGAAAATATTTTACGTCATTAGATATGACATCTGGTTTTTATCAAATCCCCATTAATGCAGAGTCCATTCATAAAACAGGTTTTGTTGTACCCGATGGGCATTATGAGTTCCTGAGGATGCCGTTCGGGTTAGCAAATGCGCCTGCAGTTTTTCAAAGGTCCATTAATAAAGCTTTAGGCTCCCTTAAGGATAGTGTCGCCTTGATATACTTAGATGATATCCTTATACCATCACTAACTATAGAAGAAGGTCTGCATTCTCTCGAATTAGTATTACAAGCTCTGCGCGCCGCGGGTTATTCACTCAATATTGGGAAATGTTTCTTCCTTCAAACAAAAATTGATTATTTGGGGCAAGAAATTTCATCCGAAGGTATACGTCCTGGATTAAAAAAAAATAGAGGCACTTCAAAAGGTGGCGGCACCCAAAAATGTAAGGCAAGTACGACAATTTATGGGCCTTGCTACGTATTTTCGCAGGTTCATTCCTCAATTTGCCACTAGAACTGCATGTATTACAGCGCTTACAAAAAATAATGTCGAATTTGGTTGGCGGGATGAGCATGAACAAGCCAAACAGTATGTAGTGGATTGCTTAACAACAGAATTACATACAGATGCAAGTGCTTTGGGTTATGGTGGTATTCTGATGCAAAAATATGATGGACAGAATAAAGTTGTTGGTTACTATAGCAAACGAACTACAACCTCTGAAGAGAAATATCACTCATACGAGCTGGAAACGCTATAGTTAATTCTTTGAAATATTTTCGAGTCTATTTGATTGGTATAAATTTCAAAATAGTTACGGATTGTAATTCAGTGAAAGCTACTGCGTCCAAAAAGGAGATCGTTCCGCGAATAGCTAGATGGTGGACGTATATGCAAGATTTCAATTTCGAGATAATTTATCGTAGGGGTACAATGTTGAGTCACGTAGATTATCTAAGTCGAAATCACATTTCCGTGAATCGTGTAACCCAACACGATACTTGGTTGCACATCGAACAAAAGAGTAATGCTGAAGTGCAACAACTTCTTACAGAGTTGCGCGAAGGTAGACTAGATCCTAATCAATATGTTGAGAGGAATGGTCTTTTGTGCCATCAATGTATATTACCCGATAAAAAAAGTAGTACGTTATTTTGTGCCTCGTCATAGCCGGTTGGGACTGTTACGATTATTTCATGATGAGCAATGTCACGTTGGAACCGATAAGACGATCGATTCTATTCGTAAACATTTTTGGTTCCCGCGTATGAGATCTTTTGTACAAAATTACGTCAAGCACTGCCTGGTTTGCGCAGTAAAAAAGACCCGCACTGGACCCTTACAGGGCATTGTCAGGCAACCAGAAAAGCCGAACGAACCTTTGCACACTATACACATTGACTGTTTAGGACCCCTGCCTATCGTTAATGAAAATAAGCAAGTTTTTGTCATAATAGATGCATTCACGAAGTACTGTAACCTGATTCCGATAAAAACGTTGAAGTCCGCTGAAACTGAACAGGTGTTACAAAATTTTATTTCTCTTTTTGGTACACCTAAATTAATTGTTATGGATGCGGGATTAAATTTTCATAATGCTAATGTATGCAAGCTTTTGGATATCTGGCAAATCCAGTATCATTTTATTACCCCCGATGTACATCGTTCTAATGGTCAGGTCAGGTAACTATCATGAACCTGATCCGTATCGAAACACGAGTAACAACAGAATGGCCGAGCACGCTATGGAAGATACAACTTGTGCTAAATACCACCGTTCAAAAATCCACCAATGTATCACCTATGCAAATCCTAATCGGAATTCAGACTAGTACACCGCTCATTCAGTCCGACATTAAAGAGCTAGGTCGAGATTTAACACCGATCCGCAATTTGACGCTAGATCATAAACGCGTTTCGGAAAGGTTAAGGCTAAGTCAAAAGGATGAACTGCTAAGATGCTAAGAGACGAGACAGTGCTATGTATATAGTAGGCGATTATGTATTGCTACACCGTGCCAGCAAAATGCACGTGAGCAAAACAGATTTCGAGTTTATGGGCCCATATGAAATTTTGGCTATAACACTGGAGGGAAGGTACGAACTAAAGAGAGTTGGAAAGAATAAAATCGTTAAGGCTGCCAAGGAACAATTGAGACCTTGGCCTAAAGACTGGTGTGTATCTATTGTAGACATGACCGACTTGTTGCTATTGTTGGAGAATGACAACCAAGATGAAAGTGGTAAGCGTTTGTTTTCTTACTGAGCTAGTATAAAAAAAAGGAATGAGAGGTAATGAATGAGTAGACTTGATCCATAGAGACTTGTCTAATAATGAGTGAGTAGACTTGATCCATAGAGACTTGTCTAATAATGAGTGAGTAGACTTGATCCACAGAGAGACTTGTCTAATAATTAATGGGTAGACTTGATCCGTAGAGAGACTTGTCTAATAATGAATGGCTAGACTTGATCCACAGAGAGACTTGTCTAGTGATGAATGAGTAGACTTGATCCACAGAGAGACTTGTCTAATAATTAATGCGTAGACTTGATCCGTAGAGAGACTTGTCTAAAAAAATAATCAGGCAGGCTCCAGGGAGAGACTTGCTGCGACCAATTTTATTTTTTTTTTTCATTCCCATAGCAGAGGGTGAAGATGGCAATAGTTCCGAGAACGGAACTTCTGTCAGTTTGGCCGTGTTAGCGTCTGAAGACGCTGAGCAGGAGGACGCCGCTGTAGCGGAGGGCGCGGACCGAGCGGACGCCGCTGGAATGGAGTACGCGAGCCGAGCGGACGTCACATACGACGGGGAGTCCCAAGAGCGAGATCGGATCGAGGAGGAAGGAGCTCGGGGCAATCGAGAGAAAGCAGTCGAGAGAGTAGCACGTACTACGCAGTAGAAATTAGTCATTGTAACCTGTTTGTAAAATATATTTAAGTGAATAATCAGTGTCGCTTATTTGGGGCTAGGACCTTTTTTCCGGAACCTAACATAGGTTATAATAAATTATAACGAATAATTTTTCTCATATTTGGAAATTGAGGCATTCCGCTGACAAAATTAGGATGTTTATGAATTCATGTTTTCAATGGTAACCGTAGTAACAAAACAAATATGGTGGAGCACAGGCTACTAAAAAGCGGCACTCACACGCAATCCCGCACGATTGAACTGGCCATTTCCAATCCCGGGCGAAGGAACGTACGAGTAAATGAAAAACATCGCACAATATAAAAAACGCACAGTTTTTGTCTCCGCCCTTCTCGCACGGGATTAGATCCTTGAAAATGTTTAGTCTCCTTAAAATTCTACGCGCCACTCCAATCGCGACGGATACAACACAGTTTCATTCACACACTAGAATTTGTCCTGTACGGCCTATGTAAGTAAGGCACGGTTAGAACGGTATTAAATAACCCGCAAAAGAGTGTATATGTGAACGTACCTAAAACACTAATCTGTTGAGCACTCCACTGGAGAAATTTTGACGTTTATGAATACGTGTTGTTTATACAAACAAATGGCAACCATAACAACAACTAAACTGTTGGGCAATGAAACTGCTATCATTTCATTGGCTGAAATCTGTTGAGCAATGAAACTGCTATTATTTGATTGGACGTCACCTGTGGAGAAAATGATTCGGCCGAGTAATGGACAACTTTCTCAATCAAAAATGATTCAGCAACGTTTATATTATTTAATAAGATGCGAAAAAATGATTTGTGCCACTGTAAAATATATCCCTCGGTATCTATGTGAGCAGTCTAGGTATAGTCCGTTCTCCGGAATCTGACGGCTGTGGTCGTAAAAGAGGGTCGGAGTTCGGTAAGTAGTGGACGTAATATTTTTTATCTCAAACCAATCTTTGTTGAGAAGTACTGGTGTAAAAGTGCATATACCAATCGGAGCGAAGGACAGTAATAAATGTATGGGATGCAATTAGACGAACCACCAATGCCTTTTCTTTGAGGGTGCGTCGATCCTCAGGGCAGACCGACCGTTTTACGACCTCGGCCGCCACATTCCACCGAATATGCTATACACATATAACTATTTCAATAATAATGTAAGCGTTAAATATATCGGAGAAAGTAATATGATGGCCACATAACCATTTTTTAAATAGAACATTACAAGTAAATATCACCACAGTTATCCTTGTTTACTTAAATAGCAAAGACCATATTTTTATAGATTATAATTATATAATTTATTAATGTAAACTAAATTTAAAAAAAATATATATATAATATATCTTAGTGTTAGTAATATGTAGACTGTCGGTTCTGGCCCGAAGAGAAGAAGAGAGCGATCTGATTGTTCGCCATGGGCGTGGCCAGCTCCTGATTGGTTGCCCAGACCACACCCCTATCTTTGTATTGGTTATGTACGATTTAACCAGCCATTTTTAAATGTCAATGTTCTATTGGCCAAAGAGGAGAAGTCTCCATTTTGTAAAATGATAACAGCCTTCTATTGGGTATAGCTTATTCTCTCGAATCTGGCGGCTGAGGTCGTAAAACGCTCGATCCACCCTCAGACACACCCTCGAAGAAACGGTATTGGTGGTTGGTCTAATTGCATTGGATACATTTATTATTGTCCTTCGGTCCTATTGGCATAAATAGACTTAGCACTTTTACGCCAGTGCTTCTCAACAACGTTGTTTGGACAAATGCACACGATAAATGCAAATATACAGGGTGTCCCAGATATTATTCAGAATGGATACCAGTAACAAAATTATGTTTCCTGTAAAAGTTGCTTGTTTTTTAAAGACATTCTAACCGACACCACTTTCGACCCATTGTGCCATTTAAAAATCAATACAATGAATACAGTTTATACAATAAAGAAATTATATAATTGTATAATAACTTAAGTTATAATATAAGACCCGGCTGCACAAAAAATAATCGACCCTTATTGATTAAGTAACTTCACGAACTATTATATAATCTACACTTTAACCTTAATATTCCCAAAAGTATAGTTACTGCCGCGACAGCAACTATAAGCTTTTTAATTGAAAGGCATAAAAACGGACACATTTAACATCTTTTTTACCACACATAAAATCTAACAGGCAATGGAACACTTTTCAAAAATATTTACTCGTTTTCACTTTCAGATACTTCTAAATCACTTAAAATTCCTCCACTAATGATAAGTGACATCTCCCACAATGCACTCCTTCAAGTAATCTTCTTTGATTATTTTGTGAACATATTCCACAGAACAAGTCCAAACAGAAAAAGTCACCTGAGTTAATGATGCACGCCATGCTTCCAGAACTTCTACATCTTTTCCACTCGTTTGGATAATAATTTTGTCGTAGTGATTTTTGGCGATTCCCCATATAAATTCAATGGCATTATAATGACAATGATATGGGGGTAAACGAAGTATGCTATGTCCATAGCGTTCAGCCATTTCGTCCACAATAAATAAAGTGCCACACTTTGTAGAAGTTCAACTTTTAAGCATGTGGGATCATGTTTGATGTTTTTTTCTTTCAGCCACGCAATGATCTCACCTTACGTAGAAGATGTGGTTGTGCAAGGATTCTTTTTCCTCGAATGATACGATGCATTGTCTATCACAATCAAAGAAGGCTCGTCCGAACTTTTCAATAATACTTCCTCAAACCATCATGCTAACACTTTCGAGTTCATTGACTTGTGCTAGTCACTCGACGAATTATTTGACACAAAAATCATGCTACAATTGGCAATAAATCCATTGGAGTTTCCAGCATGAAGCACTATATACCTCTTCCCAGCTGACATTGGATTGGCTGATTTATTTGAAGAACGTACACTTTCATCTGTCCAAATTTTTTTCACTGTCCCAGTTCCTCTGGCGAATATCTAGGTATGAACTATGTGAGTCCGACGGTCTTGTAATGAAAATAAAGATTTACAGCGGAAAATCTGAGGAAACTGACCATAATTTAGGTCACACTACTGATGTTATGTTACAATTACTTTAGGACTATTTCGATAAGGGATACACGGTTTACATGGATAATTTTTATAATTCTGTTACTCTTACAAAACTGCTAAATACACGAAAAACTTATGTGTGTGGAACCCTACGAAATAACAGAAAGGGAAACCCCAGATATGTGGTAAATCGTAAACTGAAAAAAGGGGAGTGTATTTGGCAGCAAAATGGTCCTGTTACTGTATGCAAATGGAAAGACAAACGAGATGTCCTTACCATTTCAAACAAGCATGTTGTTGAAATGGTAGAGGTGTCCAAACGCAATGGTAAACTTTCTATGAAACCGAATATAATTCGAGATTACAATAAAGGAATGTCTGGCGTTGACCGATCAGATCAAATGCTGTCCTACTACACATCTCTAAGAAAGACTGTTAGATGGCCCAAAAAGGTTTCACTACATATTATAGAGATATACAGGGTGTCAATTTGAAAACTTTCAATGCGAATATCTCTGAAAATAAAGGAGGTAGAAAAGCGCAATTTGGGACAAATGTTATACTGTAACGATTTAATATGCTACGAGTGCCAGCCATGTTATAATATTAGGTATTATTGGGTTGGTCACTCTGCATAAATTCGGCGCGTAAATAAACGAGCGGAGTGTATTAGACGACCTCGTCTAGGCGGGAGGAAATTCCACAGCGCGTCACGAAATGCTAGTAGTGGGAATAATATCCTTCCCACTCTGCGCGAGTGAGCAGTGGGGAATCGGCGCGACTACGGATTATTTAAACCGCGACGAGAGCACCAGGAGACAGATTCCTGGTAGCATAGGCCTCGTGAGGAAATGCTATTAGAGAATTGGTGCTGGTGCAAGATATAGGCCGTTTGCGGTGGTATTTTGTATCAGTACGAGACAGGGGCGCGACACCGAGGGTGTAAGTTATTGTAAAGCATAGGCCGTTTGCGGTGGTGCTTTACATTAGCTATACCGAGTATATGAGTTATTGTAAAGTATAGGCCGTTTGCGGTGGTACTTTGTATTAGCTAATAACGTGGGCGGCATCCGGACAGGGGCGCGATACCGACGATATAAGTTACTGTAGAGTATAGGCCGTTTGCGGTGGTACTTTGCAGTAGCACGAAATGTAACTAAGCGCGGTACCTATAAAATCACCGGTATAAAGTATAGGCCGTTTGCGGTGGTACTTTGTATTGGCGTGAAACGGAGACTAATTTGATAGCAAGAATCAAAACATTTCTTCGAAGTAAAGGCCAAATGTGGTATACTTTGAAGAAACGTGCGCACCGTACCGATAGAACCGAAAATCTTCAATTAAAAATTTAATTGAAGCGGTTACCGAATTAACCGGGCCGACCGAAATAATGATTAAATAACCTCCGAACCGTTTCATTTGTTAATTGTAAATAAACACAATTATTTAGGTTTCAGTCAAAGGAAACCTATCCGAGAGGAGAACCAAGACTAGCCGTGCAGATCCCTGTCAGAGTCACCACCGTCGCCAATAGAGGAATTAATTTTTGAAGAATTAATTTATTTTATTATTATTTATTGTAAATAGATTTTTGGGTGAATATATTGGATTTAATTATTATTTAATTTATTTATTGGACCAAAGGTAATTAATCAGTAAAATATAAATTGAAAGTGAAAAATAAATGAAATGAACTCCGGACCAGCCCGAGGTGTACTAGAGATAGTATAAATCATAGTTGCACTGATCATTAATTCTAGACCGTTACAATACAGATAGGGGGAACTAGAACCACTATATTTTGGTCATGGGGTGAGTGACCCCTTGGGCCCCATTCATCCTAACCCCAAAATTTTAAATGACATCACCCCTTTTGTGATCCCTTAAATTGAACGTTTTTTTGAGTAGTATTCACCAGTACAAGAAAGTTTTTAAAATTTAATACAGGGCCGAACAAAAAGTATAATTAAAATAAAATAAATTCTGATTCTATGAATTGCTATTTTATTTAATTAGATTCTCAAAATGCATACCATTTTGGGCTACAAAAAGGATAATAATTTTTTTCCCCCCAAATACTCGAACCAGTGGGTCAGGTTTCAACAAATAACAATCACCTATTGCAGTCAGGTGTGTTAGATTGTACGTCAAATTCAAAAACGATCGAAGTGAAATAATTTCAGACGAATTCACTATTTAATTTTCTTTTTTGTCCGGTATTAGACATGGTTTACATTATGGCTGAAAGAATTGCGATTTAGACACCTGGCTGAAATAGGTGATTGTTATTTGTTGAAACCTGACCCACTGCTTCGAGTATTTGGAGCGAAAAGTTTTATTATCCTTTTTTGTAACCCAAAATGGAATGAATTATTAGAATCCAATTAAATAAAATAGCAATTCATAGAAACAGAATTTATTTTAAGTATACTTTTTTGTTCGGCCCTGTATTAAATTTAAAAAAAAATCCTGTGCTGGTGAATACTACTGAAAAAAACGTTTAATTTAATGAATCACAAAAGGGGTGATGCCATTTAAAATTTTGGGGTTAGGGTGAATGGGGCCCAAGGGGTCACTCACCCCATAACCAAAATATAGTGGTTCTAGTTACCCCTACCTGTATAATATTTGTACCAAATTGCGTTTTTCTAACTCTTTTATTTTCACAGATATTCGCATTGAAAGTTTTAAAATTGACACCCTGTATATACACAATGCGTACAACATTTTTCAAAAAGTAACTTCTTCTAAAATAAAACTGATAAAGTTTAGAGAAGAATTCGTCACCGCGTTGATTGGAGAACAAATTCAACCAGTTTCGAAAAAAATTAGATTGCAAGAGATCCATTATTTAGAGAGTCTGCCACCTACCGAAAAGAAACAGCGTTCGACAAAGCCATGTCGTATATGTACCCAATCAAAAAAAAACGCCGAGAAACGCGTTATTTTTGTCCGACCTGTGAAGAGAAGCCAACCCTTTGTGTGGAAGATTGTTTTAAAAAGTTTCACAAACAATAAAAATATTCTTTTACTTCATGTTTTTGAACAATTATATCTCCTGTTCATTTATTAATAAATTTTCTGTTCATGTAAGCCAGCATCGATTTTTGTTCTCTACCCAGAAGCCATCTATCCATATTAGTACTGATATACTACGAGTTTAATCGCAGCTGCACGAATATGGCAAGTAAACACAGTACGAGATAACTCGTAGTCGGCGTCCTAGCAAAGAAAGCAATCTACGAGTTATCTCGTAGTTGGCAGTCAACGTGTTAATTCCTGCTCATGAAATGAAGTTTTCGACATGCGAAAATATGAAAAAAAACTTCTCATTATCCTGTTGCAAGTCATCAAATAATGTATAAAATAATCCTCGTTGTGGTCTTTTACAGTGTAATGGATGGACCCAGAATCTTTTTTTCTTATTTCTTCTAGCATTCTTTCTTTGAATGAGAAGCATCGTTAAAAGTAATCGCCTTGCACATCCATGTCTACGGCAACACTGTAATGGCTGTTTTGTGGAAATATCTGTGTAAAGAAGCTCTTCTAACGGACCTTAGAAGCGCCACTGAGGGACGTTAGTAGCGCTACTAACGCTGAACGGTGGCGCGTTCGCAGCGCTGCTAACGTCCGTCGGTGGCGCTTCTAAAAGTGGCCCGTGTGAACGGGCCCTTAATGTGTGGGAACGGAATCGATTTACATGCATAAATAAATCATCAAATTCTCTTATAACATACAGGGTATAGACAAAAGAAAATATAGTTTAATTCAAAGTATGGTGGGAACCGAAGCATTTAGATATTTTTATAGAGTGATGCAAACATTCCTGATGGAAATAGAATTTATATGCAAAAGTAATTATCAAGTCAATTAACAACGCAAGGTGCAGATGTAATTACCCTGCTATTTAATTGCGCAGGTGGAGTGCGTTGGAAGATTCACATATTAATCTATTTCAAACATGTATAGAGGGGGTATACAGTTTTAACAAAGTATCGAGTATATATACATCTACATCATTTCCAAAGAACATACAGTTTCAAGTGTTCGCAACCATCAAAACAACAACAACTATTACTACTACAACAACAACAATGGATCTACTAAATAAAATTGGCACCCAATTGCCAATTACGCCAATCGGATCTTTAAAGATTGGACTTGAGTACGAGGTGGAGTGTCTCCGCAAACTTAGGACGCAGCATGGAGATGCAGTACAAACAAGAATTATTGAGCCGAAGTGTGCAGTATACCTACATCAACGATTTAGTGCCCTACCGGAGGAAGATCAAGTGGAAATTAATTGTAAATTTAAAAAAAAAGATAATTGTGAAACATATTGGACAGACGATCGATTTGAAATTTTTGTAAGTGTATTATGGATGTATATTATCTTTCAATAATATATTAATATTAATATTATTCAATGTATGCGATAAATAAATAATTATAAAGCGTTACGAAATTTTGAACCCCCTCCTCATCCACTCATTTCAACAAGTTATAGCGTATCTCTGGGTATAAATTTAAAAGTTGTACATATATTCTTACATAGTATTGGAAATAGCAAGTGCATCAGCTCATTTAATAATAATTATTACTTTTGCATTAAATAAAGAGGTATGTATTATTGTTTTTCTTGAATTTATTTGTTAATTCTAATAAACTCTACTTATTTTGTTACAGTATATAATAAACAAATATGCCGAATATTTCAGAAATTAGTGACAATTTAATCAAAACATTTTCAAAATCAATTCATTTACTTAAACATAATTATAAAGTAAAAAAATGCATTAAGCATATAAACAAAATAGTTTTTTTTTTATTGAGAAAAGCAATAAAAAGTCATGAATTTAAAACGCAGCAATCAAAATTGGAAGGAAAGTTATTCTTGCTGAAGTATTTCAAGTTAAAATTGCAACAAAAGACAGGGTCGACTCGAAAATTAATCTGGCCAGATGTTGAATCTTGTTTTCAAAGTTGATTTTTTTTATTAAAATTTAATTAAGGCCAAACGAAGATTATTAAAAAAATCGAGACACGTAACGTTACATTGTTACCTAAGTTAATTGCCTTGGTCACTTCCCTTATTATTTTTATCTAAGTTAGTTGATTAACATTTAGTTAATTTTTTCTTTTTGATTGACTTTTTTTTTCTTTTTATAAAAATTTAATTAGCACGCACGCCCGGTTAGGTTGAGTGCCCTCAGATGACCGAACGACAACTTGACCTACTTTCGGGCTTAGAATTATAATTTTTGGCCCAGAACCATCTCTGCTACACTACTAAGACAAAGGGAGCTTTACAAATTAATGTGAATCCGGCTAGACGTGTGGAGAATTATTCCATAGGGGAAACTCTGCAAATTTAGCCGTTACTGGATAGTTTTGCAGAGAGACACTCCAAAGGGGGAACTTTGCAAAACTAATCCGATACCGAAATAATTACCGTGTCTTGCCGACAATTGCAGCTTGACGGATAAATTTGTAAAGAAATATTCCATAGAGGAAACTCTGCAAATTTAGCCATTACTAGATAGTTCTGCAGAGAGAAACTCCAAAGCGGAAACTTTGCAGAATTAACGCAAATCCGAATCCGAAAACAATTACCGAAAACGTTAACAGAAATAAAATTGAACATATATTTTATTGTGTAGAGCCATCTGTGGGCATCACAGGCAGAGCAGTCAGCCGTCCAGAAATCTGTGAAATCAGTGGACGTGGCCGTTTAGTCAAAGAAGGAGCAGCCGTCCGAGCTGCCGACCTCCTTACCAGAGTATAAATTATTATTTTATATATTTTGAATCATTTAAATTTTGAATTGTAAATATTGTAAATAAACTATTTAATAATTATTGTATATATTTATTGGATTAAGGGGTTTTTATCAGTTATAAATATAGCCACACAGAAAATAGTAAGAGTGATTATAAAAAAAATTAAAAATAAACTAAACGAACCCGGACCGACCCGTGGTAAAATAAAATTGTATGTTTTTACCACTCATTGAATAATTACAACTATTTAGTGGGTGGCAACGTTACAATGTGAGTGAATGAATATAAACAATCAATATGAGTGACAATACAAGTAAACGAAAAAATGGTGATGTGACTATCATGTTACTTTCTCCGACTTGATGGTACCATTTATATTTACACTTTCATGGTTTATTTTCAATTTTAATCATATTTTAGATGTATATCGAGCGCTTTGTAAACTCGGAGGAAACTGACCTTTAAAATGTCAAAATTATGGAAGATGGAAAAATTATACTTTAAATTCAAAAACTCAGTTTACTTAAAAACTAAAGAGATTTCGAAAAAAACTTATTCTTTATAAGTTGTTTATTCTCTACAATTATTATTGACATAAAATTACTGTAACTATTATCGTTTCATAATTCTAACCTAAAATGAAAATCAAATTAATACATTTTTTTCCCGAATTACAATGATTTTATGAAAAATATTTTAAAATAAAAGATGTTCATTTATTTGATGTCTTCAATATTTGTTCAAATGTTTTTGTAATATTTTTCATATTTAAGAAAATATTGGCAAAAAACAAAAAAAACAATTAACCAAAAGCTTTTTGGTTGTTCGGATTATTAAACAAGACGTATGTTTAAAGTTTCATATCAATTGCTCTATTAGTTCTTGAGATACAGCGCGCACACACGCACACACACAGTACAGATACAGACACAAAAAAATATTTTCCAGAAATTGTTGAAATGGCATCCAGGGACCCCAAAACGGATATTTCCGTAAAAAAAATTGTGAAAAAAATCACGATCACAATACTTTCTCGTACTTCGTAACGGAGAAAGTAAAAAGTCATACAGAGGGTACCAATACAGAGGTAACCAAGGGTACGTCAGAAAATGAAAAGGTGAGTTTGGAGCGTCGAGCCGATCAGTATTTTTAATTTATTAACAAATTTATTCTGCTAGGATACGTTCAAAAAACATGTCTTCCATAGAGTACGAATTTACATCATCTGTAGCTAAACAATCATCTACAGCAAATGTCGAAAGATGTCAGACCCCCGGTATAATAATTAATTTTCCCATTCAAATAAATCCGACATCAGTAGATTTATTTGAATGCGAAAATCAATTATTTAACATTGAAATTACCAATTGTATATAAAATTGACAAGCATGAAAGTATGTATCACTGACAATTGCCCTCATTTACTTATTAAACAATGAAATCGAATAACGTTGATGACATGATCCAATAAAATTCTAATTACGATGCGTAACAGACCGCGCTGCATGTTATGCATGGTAATTCACCCTGGGTGGTATCTAATCACATAATCTCTCATGTTGGTATTACCTAGCAACACGTTGGTTCATTTTCTATAACGTATAAATAGTATATTATTAAACGAGTGAGAAAGTTGGCCATTGCCACGAGGGTGAAGTTTGCAACACGAGCCGCAGGCGAGTGTTGCAATTCACCCGAGTGGCAATGGCCAACTTGTTCACGAGTTTAATACTATACTTTTTCGCATCTTATTAAATAATTACCTAAAGATTTTTTTGTTTGTATTAAATTATAACGAATAATTTTTCTATTTGGAAATTGCGGCAGTTCGCTGAAAAAAAAAACGAATCGTAACCATAGTAACAATTAAACTATTGGGCAATGAAACCGCTATCATTTGATTGGACGTCACCTGTTGGGTAATGAAAATGCTATCATTTGATTGGACGTCACCTATGGAGAAAATGATTCGGCCGAATAATGGACAACTTTCTCAATCAAAAACAATTTAGCAACGTTTATATTATTTAATAAGATGCGAAAAACGTCAGTTATTGCTGGACTTTTAAGCAGTTTGCTCCTGAATTCGATCTGTTTGTATTTTCAGGTGAAGTGTTACTGCTTTCATCAGTAATAGTATTCATAAGCATTTCTCAAAATCTAGGTAAGCTCATTTTTACTACAATTATTATGGCGTAGATTAATACACGTCTGACACTTGGAGTCACTAAATTTAATTTTTCAAATTAAGAAGTGTGAACTTTCTGTTCGGCCAATTGTCTTCTCGTGACTGATTTTTCTTAGGCAATTATTAGCGGCAGGATCACGATTTTCTAGAAGCAACAAGCAAGAACATAGGCACTCGCTATATTACTGTTGAAAACTTATTTGATAAGCTGGAGTGTAAATAATTAATACTATAAAGATTTTAAGCAGTGAAATAATTTACACTAGTCTTCATATCTTCGAAAACATACAATACCGATTTTTTCATAATTTTTTCCATACTCTCGAAGTAATCCTCGACAACGTACCATTGAGTTAATCCGCCATTTTTACAGCACCTTGTATAAACAAAAAAATTAGGGGGGTTTAGTTAGGAGGTTTTTTTGGGATTGCACCACTTTTATTATTTATTTTTATGCCATTTAATAGGAGAAAGGTACATGATGGCCACTTAAACATTTTTTTAGTTTAAAATTAAAAAAGTTGGTGATTAAAAGATGAAAAACATTACTGGTGCCCATTTACATTTTTAAATTTAATAATGATCCAACGCAATATGATTTTTAAGAAAATGATTGTAAAAAAGAGGCAAAAATTAAATTGATAATATCAAGATGAAATTTTTGATGACTATATAAAAAATATAAAAATAATTGACGGCTGTAAAGTTTGTAATAGATTTTAGGAATTAATTTGAGACAAAGTTTGCTTGACAAAATTATCACTAAAATACAGAAAACCCTAAAATAGGAATAAAATCAAAGTTGGCATGCTGAGGAAAAAAATAAAATCATATTAATCAGATTAACATTAACCATACTAACCAAAGAGAAATAATATTTATATCAACGCACCCGGAACAAAGAAGAAATAATAATTTTCCACTCTCACGGGAAAAAATCGCGGAGTGTCAAGTAATTGTCCTACGCGTGTTTGTTGCGCGAGGCAGGAACTTAATTCTTCTATATTCCGGTGATATATATATATATATATTTTTTTTGTTAGTATGATATGCTTATATTTTTTATCGCTCCGTGTCAACTTTTAAAAAACTTTACAATTACAAAGACACTGTGCGTATTTGATTAGATTGTATGAATGTGCTTATATTTTCTACGTCTATCATATTATTGTGTATTTGTTACCAGGAGATACAAGATACATTATGTTGTGCATAATACCGTATAGCCATAAAACATAGAATAGGCCCCAGTGACGGTTCGCGGGTTTTTTCTGGTGCGGCCGAGGTAGCAAGGAAGGCAATACAGATGGGTAGGGTCGGTTGCAGTGACGGCTGGCTGTTTGACAGCACCTCTCTGTATAGCCACCTCTGCTACCTCGGCCGTGCCAAAAAAAACCGCGAACCAGTGATTTTAGTAGATACCAAATGCTGAATTGGTTAGGATTCCAACATCACAACATATGAAATGCATGGTACTTTTATTCACCATTTCACTCAGATAATGTATGTACTTGGGCATAGATCTGTCTTTCTCGCGATAGTGAATCCCATGAACCAATAGCAGTACCGGGATACCCCTTCTCAAATCAAACGAAACAAGGCGCCAAAATTAAAAGTTCCAATAAACGAAAATACTGGAATGATATCGCCAATTAAATTTCTTGGGAAGCACCACAAACAATGCACTTCTGGCCTATTTTATTAGTATAAAGAGATCATTTAACTAAATAAATGACAGCTGATCCAGGTTATGTAAGGTTACGTGTGGGTACCCGCCTAACGTATGTCGTAGGCTTGCTCGCTCGCTTCGCGATCGCGAGAGATTTATCGTGCTAGAAATTACTGTACAATAAAACGACGAGGGTATAAAACAGCACGTTGTACATGTTTGCTTCATAGGTATACTAGGGCACGTGTTAGCGTGTCAAGTACTGTTTTGTTTACTTTTATTACCATGTTTTTCATTTAATATTAAGAGTTCACTTTAGGATTATTGTTATGTAAATATTCGGTGGGGTAATACTCAATTTCTTTATATATAATTGGTGCATAAAAATTGTAACCGCTTTCGAGCAGTTTACCGAGCATTAGCGGCTGCAGTAAACATTTTTAAACATCTTTAAGATTATCCCTTTGATGTGCAAGGCCAGTTGGTGACACATTTTTAAGAAGTCTGTCCTTTCTGGACACAGGTAATGTATTTAAAATAACGCCAAACGGCAATGACCGGAACGCATCTCAAGGAGAGTTGGGCCAATCAAGGCACTCGGAAAAACCCCCAACAATTGAAGGCGGTACCGAAGGTGATAAAAACGGCTTGCTGCACTCAGTCCAAGAATCATCCACAATTGGTAATTCTAATCGTAAAGTTGTAATGTTGTAAAATAGTGTAAATAAAAGTTTAGATTATTCGTTTTATAAAAAACACGTCGAACGAACGGCTTCCGAATCAGTATCTCGGGTTCGTGAAAAGAATTAATCCGAAATCAGTTCCTCGCATCCCACCAATTGGTCCGTCGAACCGGATTTGTTGTCGAAGAAGTCGTTTAGTTCTCATCATCGAAGTAACCGTCAGAGCCCCAGGTCTTCGAGAACCACACCGCAACATTACACAGTTCTCAATACAGTCCATAACATCGTCAAAGAAGCCATTGCAGTTGACATCACGGAGGTATTCTTACGTAAGTGCCTTTCCTTTTTTAATCCAAATCCTCGTGTTAGTGCAGCCTCAATTTCGCAAAAATGCCCAAGTTAGCCGAGAAACAATTAGTAGATAAACGTAACAAAATTATTTCGCAACTTACGTCATTTGAACAATTTTTAAATGGTTTTTCCAATCAGGCGTTAAGTGATACGAACATAGAAACCATATCGCGACGTTTTAAAAGAATAGAGGATAATTCCGACACTTTTGAAAATATTCAATCATCCATTGAACTTCAAACCGAAGATTTTGAGTGAATCCAAAGTTGGAATTGAAGTTGAAACTTTCTTTGATTAACTTATAGGTCTCGCGTCGGCCCTCCTAAAATCACAAACCGTTAAAAATCCCGACATCGTAAATAATTCTAGATCTAGTTTGAATCTTAAATTACCCTCAATTGATTTACCTTCGTTTGACGGTGACTTCACAAAATGGCGCTCATTTTAAGACACATTTAATGCATTAATTCACGAAAATAACTCAATACCTATTTACGATCCGCGCTGCGTAATGATGCTCTAATTGCAATTGAATTATTAGACACCACTGCAACCATTAAGAATGTCGCTTACAATATATTAAAAAGTCGTTTTAATCAACGTCGTAGAATCGTTTATGCTCACTTGAAAAAGATTTGAAATATCGATTGTTCGTCATTAAAATTTGTCGCAAATTCTCTCGAACAATATATTCGCAGTTTAGAATCTCTAGACATATCAGCTGAGAATTTTGAATAAACGGATAAACATGCCAATACAGATTGGGATTTATATGTGAACAATCATTTCCAAACAAATGAATTGCCCACTTGTCAAATTTTAATCAAACACCTCTTAGAAAAATCGTACATCTTCGAAATTAATAAATCAAATCATTCGCAAATACTACACTTTCATCGAATTCATGTCCTGCATGTGAAAAGGGTCATTACATAAATCAATGCAAGGATTTTCTTGAAAGGTCAGTTAGTGATCATTTTAATTTAGCAAAATCATTAAAATTGTGTCTAAATTGTTTACGAAAGGGCCATAGTATTAAAAAGTGTAAATAATCCCAATGCCGCAAATGCAATTTGCCACACAACACTTTTCTTCACTTCGAAAAAAAAAAACACCTCGGTTAATTGAATCACATCTTGTGAAACCGGGACCCTCATCAGCGGTAGTCAATTGTTCAACAATTCAAAATACCTTGTCATTATTATGCACAGCACAGGTTTATGTTATTGATAAAATTGGAAATAAACACAATGCTCGTGTTTTATTAGACCCTGGGTCTCAGTCAAATTTTATTACAAATAAATATTGCCCTATATGTGAAAGAGCTAAAGCCAAAAATCTTCCATTTGGCGAACATAGGTGCTACAAAAACTGGTCCGGAACGTCCACTGCTATGGAATCAGACATCATATTGGAGGGATTTAAACGAAGTATAGAAATGCACGGTTTGAAATATACCCAACTTGTTGGTGATGGTGACAGTAGTGTGTACAAAAAAATATGTACAGAGAAGCCATACGGTAACAAAATCATAATTGAAAAAGTTAATTGCAAAAATCACCCGTTGCGGAATTTTTGTTCAAAGCTGAGTTCCAAATTGGTAAATGTAAATACTCGTTTGAGACGCCTATTGAAAAATAACATTAACAGACTCCGAATGGGAATAGGAACTGCTGTAATGCACAGGCGAAAGGAAGAAATGGACATAACCGAGAGCAAGTGAAAGCGCTAAAAATGGACATTATTAACTGCTCTAAGCATGTATTCGGAGAACACTCCGATTGTGATAAGTACTTCTGCACAGGACCGAAAGACAACGAAATAAATGAAATACCAAATTTAATTGAATGTGGACTGTTCGACAACATAATTACTTGCTGCAATCGTTTAATCCACAATGCACATAGTTTACTCCTAAATATGAACAGCGGAGACCTATTACGCAGTCGATGCAAAATTTATTGGGGGCAAGAGGATTAACTTTGCATTGAAGAACAGTTACGAAGTTAGGTGCCATGCTGCATGCATTTCATATAATCGCCGCGAAGAATATCACAGAGCCATTAATAAAAAATGGCCCAGAAAAGTCCAGGCAAGCACAGCAAGGTATACATGGAGAAAATCCAGAGAAGACGTCGTTATTTAAAAAGCCGGTCAAAACTCTTTTCTACTCAACGAAGAAAAAAAAGTAACGACAGGCTGATGAGTATTGCGGAATGGTGGACGTAGTTCCGATCGAAGAACTGGAGGAAAAGAAGTCTTTAATCATGGAGTATTTGACCAAAACACAGGAGTTAGTGGGAAACTGTTGGCCAAAGTAACAACACAATGTGGAAGAAAGAGAGAAGTCTGCGGCTAACAGCGTCAAATTTCGGTTGTGTATGTAAGAAGCGACAAGGTAACAAAATAGCACAGAGGCTGGTTTTTTCCAATTTCTCTGGAAATGCTGCTACAAATTGGGGTCAAGACCATAAAGAAATAGCAAAAAAAATATTTACGGAGACGTTTGGTTATTAAATAGAAAGTTGTGGTCTATTAGTCTCCTCTCCGTTGCCGTTTCTTGAAGCTAGTCCCGATGAACTAGTTGGAGAAAATGCCATAATTAAAATTAAATGTCCATTAAAACTGGAAAACTTAAAAATTACCCCCAAAGAGGCAGCTAGAAGAAACGTTGTGCCATATTTATTGCTGAACGGAGATAATGTTATCTTGAAAAGGACACATGAATACTTCTACCACATACAAGATCAGTAGCACTCACAGGAAGAAGAATATACTACTTTGTTGTATGGACACCGTTAGAGATTACATGACAGGAGGTAAGATATGTATATCTACAATTATTATACTTAATGAATGTTTTTTTCTTGATCTGCGAGTACCATGATTATAGTAAAGGATTTTTTGTTTTCAGACAGAAAAAATGACAATTTCTGGCATGCCATGACTCCGAAGTTGGAAGACTTTTATCGAAAGTATAAGCTACCACTATTGGCATTCAAAGAGAAATAAATTTTAGACCGTAACCTTTTGCTCCAATAATAAAAAAATCACAATTTGTGATCATCTGTACCTGCCTAAGGCTCAGATACTATCCCTTGCGCAGAACTATCTCACAGTGGAAAAGGTACGAGCACTTCAAGGAAGATCTCCTGAGAATCTACTGGTCACCGCAACAACAAACCGGAGTTCGATAAGACATAAACACCGGAAAATGGGACTCCAAAGGCGCATCCAAAGATGTTGGACCATTTTACATACTACATCAGCCAGGCTCATCTGCTAAGGGAACCCATCCCGGACGATGAACTGCTAAGAAGGCTGATTGAGCACTTTCCACCAAACATGCAGGCTCTGTGGAGTACACAGCAAGACAGATCAGTGGTAGGGATAGCGGAGTTCCTGTCGCTGCAGGATTCGATATGGAACAGTCAACCGAAGGCAGAGACGGACACGGCTGCAGGGAGGCACCATCCATACCCTAAGAGAGGTCGCAAAGCAACACAGGAAGACCAAAGGCCGGGAAACGACCAGCGGTTGAATAAAAGAGTCTAAGACCAACCACTACGCCCCCAAGAGAGCCGTTGCAGTGCAACGCCATCAAAGCCATAGTCACAGAAATCCCCTTCAACACGTCTTGGGACTACGGAATAGGAGAACGCCTAGTAAGGAATATGGGATGGATCCCCGGAAAAGGACTCGGCAAAAATCTTCAAGGAAGGTTGGAGCCCATCATCGCCGAAGGCGCCCCAAAAAGGAAAATAGAACGCCCTTTTCAGACGGGAAACCTTAGGTTTGTTCGAGAGAATGAATCCTCAAGTGAAGACAGGGATACCCAAGACCTTCGGCAAAGCTGCACAATTTCCAAGGACAATAACGAACAGACAAAAATACACCTGGCCCAATGCCAGAGGTGGAGGTGAAGATCAACGGGAAAACGATAATCGGGCTTATATATACTGGCAGTGAAGTCAACTGCATCTCAGAAGAACTATGGGCCGACCTAACATCAATAGGGATGGAACGCGCCACACTTCCCGTGACATCAACACACTTAGGGGCGCTTTGGGTAAACGAAGTCAAAGAATTAGCATGCAAGCTTTTATTCCAGTGGAAGTCGGGGAATCCGTAGCAGAAATCGTATGTCTGATCGTGAGGAATTTGATAAAGCCTGGGGGCGGAGTAGTTGCACCATACCAAGGCAGTGATCTGGTTCGAACAGAGGGATCTGCAACTCCAGCTATCCGAAGAGATCAACAAAATTTCATTTTCAGAAAACAGCCTGTCTCAACAACATCACCAAACCGTGGAACAGGAATTCGAGGACATGGAGGTCTATACCCTGCAGACAACATCCCCAGACAGCTACACCGACTTCGGGACAAGGTGATGGCCACGACTATGACAATGAATCAAAAGGACAAATCGTTGAAGATCCTGAGAGGGCATCAGGCAGTTTTCTCGAGGAAACCTGGCCTGAGTACTAACTACCAACACACAATTCAACTGACTGATGAGACCCCGTTTATCAAGAGATCATACGCGATACTTTTTCAGTATAGGCAAGTAGTCGAAAAGGAAATTGCAGAAATGGTAAGAATGAATATCATCCGACGAGAAGCATCGCAATTTTCCGACCCGATAACGGTAACAAAGAAAAAGGATGGAGGAGTTCGAGTGTGCTTGGATGCCCGCGGACTGAATTCAAAAATGGTGAACGACTGCGAGACGTCCGAATCAGCGGATCTGCTTCTGAGGAAACTGCATGATGCCAAATGGATGACGAGCATCGACCACACAAAATCCTTCAGGCAAAGCCCCCTCACCGACGAAAGCAAGAAATCCTTCTAGTACAACGGACGATCATACTCATACCAAGTCCTACCGTTCGGCCTCAAGACATCCAATGGGTTGTTCAGCCATGCTTTGGATATCGTCCTAGGCCTCGAGATGCGAGAATTCACCATAAACTACATGGACGACATTCTAATAGCATCGAAAGACTTCGAGACACATCTTACAAACATCAAAGATTACAAGAGGAAGGGCTGACGGGCAACTTGGAAAAATGCCAACTCATGAGAAATGAAATAAAATTCCTGGGACACATCATTTCAACGGAAGGATTGCGAGCAGACCCCGAGAAAATCGAAGCAATCAGCAAATTAGCCACACCCGAGAAAATTAAACATGTAAGAGCATTTTTGCGGCTGTGTAATTTTTACAGAATATTCTCGGAGCAGTACAGCAACGTTACCAAGGATCTAACCAAACTTCAGAGGAAGGATATCTCATGGAGATGGTGACGGGAGGAGGAAGAAGCGTTCAAGAAAACCAAAGCAGTGTTTCTGGAAGCCGTCATGCTGAGACATCCGATGTCGGATAGACCATTCTACATTCAAGCCGATAGTTCAGGCTTCGGAATGGGGGCGACCATATCCCAAATGGTGGACAACGGGGACACAGGGGTAATCAGCTTCGCCAGCAGGACGTGGAGGGGCAGCGAACTCTACTATACGACCACAGAAAAAGAGCTCTTAGCCATCATCTTTTGCTTGCTAAAATTCCGGATGTACATTCAAAAATGAAAAATAATCATACGAGCAGACCACCAGGCATTAACATTTTTCCACAGATCATGAGCGAAAGGCTGACCCGGTGGGTACTACTTCTAAACTGTTCAAATTTGAAATTCAGCATGTGAAAGGAAAGGAAAACACCGTAGCAGATGTCATCTCCAGGTACCCGATCTCAGCAAAACACCAGCAGGAGGAGAGTGGTCCCATCGTGGCGGCGTTCCAAGCCGACGGCATAAGTATCGCCCACGACTTGAAGAAGATTGGTGAAGCACAAAGAAAGGACGAATTTCTAGGTAAGATATGGAAAACCAAGACGCAGGACCCTAAGGACGTAGGTTCGGAAATTAGCAAGGTCATCTCCCGATACGCTATCACCCGGAACACGCTAACATACAGAGACAACATAATGCATGCTGCAAAGATCGCCATTCCGGCCAGTCCAGTGGAGAAAACCATCGAGTACTACCATCAGACAATGTGACACTTCAGGACCACGAAGCTCCATCAGTTCCTCAAGGCGAGTTTCCACTTCCCAAAAATGCGAAATCAGATCAAGGAGATAACCAGGAGGTGTCCATATGCCTGAAGACCAAGTATCCACGACAGCCGCAGAAAGCATCAGTAATCGACATCATCGTCGACGATATAGGCGACTTAGTCACAGCTGATTTATTCGGACCACTACCACCGAGTCGAGGAAAGGTAACATACATCCTGGTGGTCATCGACACCTTTTCAAAATACGTGAGACTGTACGATGAGGAAGGCCACAGCTAAGGGGGCGGGAAACAAAATCACGATCGACTACAGTCCAATCATAAAACCCAAGGCGATTCTCACGGACAGGGGTACACAATTCACCGCCAATATATGGAGAAAACAAATACAAAAAGCAGGTATAAACATTTGTCACTCTTCTGTTCGGCACCCGCTAGGAAATCCGAGCAAAAGAGTGATGCAGAAACTAGGTCGAATTTTCCGGGCATATTGCAGTGCGAAGCATACCAGCTGGGTAACGCAACTAGCAGACGTGGAAGCCTGTTTCAACCACTCTCCCCCATCTGAGCACTGAAATTGCACCGTATGAAGTGGTCTTCTAAAAAAAGCCACCATTTCCGCAAGACTAAATAATAAGTGGAATAATAACATCGGAGCCGAGTCATGCTAATCTGAAATAAATCGTAAGGAGGAATCTACGTTAAAACGCCATCCAGAGAGCAAACACCGCAAATAAAAGTGGACGAAATTCAGACATTTGTCGAAATGGAGATTATGTGTTGTTAAGGGCGAACAACATCTCCAAGGCCGAAGACAAGATAATTTACAAATTTCAGCTAATCTATGATGGGCCATACGTCACCGTCGAACAACTATGTCCAAACACTTATCGACTGATGACTCCAATGACAAAATAGATTAAGGGTGTGTATAACAAACATCTGTTAAAGTACTATGACAGAAAAGGCGAAAACAACCCCGAAGGCATCAGTCAAGGTCCAGCCAGTGCCACGATGAGTGCAATCACCAAGCCCGTCACCAGCCCCGAAGAGGTAAACGAAAATCCCACACCATGCCCGGCCGTTACAATCGTGATGATGGAAGTTCCGGTGGTTTGGTCAACACACCAGACTATTGAGGACGGCACGGTTCCTACACCTGGACGTGACATCACCACGAAGATAAATCTCAGAGTGGAAAAAAGAAAGAAGAGAAACACGACAAGCTGAACTACGGGGAAGGTGACGGCACCGAGGAACAAGGAGCCTCAGAAGCCAGGGGAACACGACCGGAGAAGGATAGTGCAAAAAGACAATTTATGAATACAAAACCAGAATAAGTGTAAATTAGGGATAATTATAAAATATAGTACTCAGCACTATCTATATTTAAACTTGCTTAGTCTCTAGTTATAGTTTATATAAGCGATCGCCTTATCTTATTATGCGGCATTAATAATTAGTGATGGGCAAGATCGAGTATCTCAAAGATCGATCAATCGGTGATCAATCAGTAGATGTATCGAGCTGCTCGATATTTGCTCGAGCGGCTTGTGAAGATCGAGCGGCGTAAGAAGATCGAGCCGCGTTGATCCATCAAAAGATCGAGCGGCGTAGAAGATCAAGTAACGTTGATCGATCAAAAGATCGAGCGGCTAGTCAAGATCGAGCACTCTTACTTTCAGGTGATCTGCTCGATCAAACAATATATTGGTTGTTAACAAAAACAAATAATTAAAAACTTTTCAAAGGTCTCTTACAAAACTAATTAACGAATTTAACTAAGCCATTTGCTTTTTTAATAAAAAATAAAAACCACATTTAATTGTTAATGTTAATACAATTTGAATGTATTCATAAGAAAGTCATGAGATCAAAACTATCTATAATATATAATTAAAATATATTTAATAAAACAGTTTGCAACCGGTTATAAGTGTTATAATTCTGTTTTTAAAGATATTTTGATTTTGCGATATAGATAGTTTTTTTGACAGCTTTTATCACAAGTAATTATAATTAAGCCCGTTTTAGACGACGTTATTTTCTTGTACAAGAAAATTATAATAGAATATGTGACCAAAAAATATTTGCTAGTGCGAGATCCGCATTTGTCATCATATAAAATGGTACAAGAAAATAGTCCCGGATCATGCGTAGAATTGAAACTTTTTAAGTTGGTATAAAACATTTCGGTTTTAAATGTTGGTACCAACACTGTCACTTGTTATTGTAATCCCAAGTTAAGTTTGTGTGAAATTACAATGGAGTGAAATGCAAAGAAACTTCTTTTACTAATGGCTGCAGTGGTTCCTGTTGCTGCTTTAATAATAAAGCAAACCAAAAGAAGAAATATTCGACGCACATGGGCTGAACCGTGGTTGTTGAGGAGAAGAGAGGGTCGTGGAGTTCTACACCTGTTGCATGATGAGTTGAGGCGTGAGGATCCTGAATCATACAGGAAATTTCTTCGTTTGTGTTGTAAACAATTCGATGAACTGTTGAATCTTGTGTAATGCGACATTGTGAAGCAATCAAGTGTCATGCGACAGAGTGTTTCAGCAGAGAACAGGTATAGTTCCACCTTCTTATTGCATAAATGTTTATGTAAATCCAACATAAGTTCTAGATTGGCTGTAACATTAAGATTCCTGGCTACGGGCGAAACGTACAGGTCCCTTATGTTTGCCACAAGAATACATGAGAGTACAATAAGTATATTTGTTCCCGAAGTATGTGAAGCAATTTACAACAAATTGAAGGACACTTATTTAAAGGTAAAATAAATATGAATAAAATAGCACTACTACTTACTAAGAATGAAAAACCTATTTTTAATTAAATCAATAATAAAATATTGGTTTTTTATTGTGTCAAGTAGTTTCTGTTCAATGGTTCTAAATATTTGTAATGTTTGTACATTTTAAAACACTTAATTTTCATTGTTGTAATTCTAACACATTTTTTTTAGATGCCACATTCGCAAGAGGAATGGACCAGTATTGCAAATGACTTCGATAATTTATGGCAGTTCCCTCTCTGTTTAGGAGCAATTGATGGAAAACACATTAATTTCAAAGCACCTCGTAGCGCTGGTTCTTACTATTATAATTATAAAAAGAGCCATAGCATTGTTTTGTTATCAGTAGCAAGTGCAGACTATAAATTTGTATATGTTAGTGCAGGAGTTAATGACAGAATAAGTGACGGAGGAGTTTTTAGAGAATCAACTTTGAAGGCAGCAATAGATACAAATATATTACATTTTTCGGAAGACAAATGTTTACTCGGAGAAGAACAATTGGTTAGTTATACTGTTCTTGCCGATGATGCTTTTCCCTTATCCAAAAGAATCATGAAGCCATTTAGTTCAAGAAATTTAACAGATCATAACAGCATTTTCAATTATAGACTTTCGCGTGCTAGACGTGCAGTTGAAAATGCTTTCGGGATATTAGCAAATAGGTTTCGAATCTTATTAACCACAATAAATTTAAGTCCGGATAAAGTTGAAGTCATAACATTAACTTGCTGTGTTTTACACAATTTTTTTATTTCAAAAATCCCCAGTATGTAGATACAGAAGACTTTAATGTTACATTAACAGATATTATAACACCACAAAGTAGCAATAGAGCGACAGGAGTAGCTCTCAATGCAAGAGACATTTTTGTTGTTATTTTAACAATATTGGTGCAGTTACCTGGCAAAATAAATGTATTACATAAATGTATGGAATTTGCAATAAAAACATTTTAACATGTAAAGTTTTATTTTTTAATTCTAACTCTTCTAAGTCTTCCATTTCTGCTTGGAATACTAAATTATTGATATCGTGTTTTAACTTCAATATGCTTCGTTTGTTTCCTAATACCTTTAGCCTTGTTGACAAGTATTTGCCGAATATATTGTGCTCATCATCGACGTTATTCAATCCTTGGGCAGCCTCGGCTACCTGTCGCAAGGCCTCGGTTAATTCAGAACTGGTATCTGTTTCCCGTCCTTTCCTTTGTTTGGAGGTGGTGGTTTTGTCGACGTGCATGTAGGGATTGGACTCATGATGATGCTTCCGTCACTTTGTATATCATAGTCGCCCGGGGTAACATCTACTTCTACAGTTAGTTGCTGCGAGGTGCTCGGCAATGGACAATCAAATGAGGATGATGCCTTTCTGTCAGTCAGGTGGTCATCCAAGAAAGTTAACCGAGGGAAATACCGTAGTTAAGGTACATATCGTCGCTGTTACTTCAATAGGTCGTATGTCAAAAAAAATGGATTTTGAGTTACGGCGGCCAGAGTGACCAAAATTATCGTTTCTATATACTAGCAAAACCTCTCAAGTCAAAAGCTAGAGAGAAATAGAATATAAAATAAAATGCTTACTTGCAATATTTCCTATAGCGCCATCTCTCTTCATTTGGTTGATGCAATTAGTCGTATGTCAAGCGCTGGTTTGTTTACAAGTGTTTACCTCGTGTTTATGTGGGTTTTATTTAAGGTTTCAATATAACAAATTCATCGTTGTTATAGGTAAGTTGCAGTTTGTTTTAAATACTAATTTTGCGTGTAAAAAAGTACTAGAATATCTTCATAAATACATTAAAACTATGAATCAACAAATCTAACCTAAAAATACAAAATAAAAATTCCGCAAAGTTGACCTGCTCTTCACTTTTGCTTTCTAAACTAATTTTAATTATAATAAGTGCACATTTTGTTATTAACATAACATAATTTCTAAAAAACTTAGCTTCCTAGGGCTTCATACTAAATTTGATGTTGACATACGATATATTGCTTTGTTTAATATTATATCAATAGATGACATCCGACAATTTGCACCTGTTTTTTTTTCAGTTTATCTAGCAACGCCATGTTTTCTGAAGATGGGAGAGGCAGTCGTTTATTGCTACAAGCGATTAAGCAGCAAAATAGTAGCAATTTGACAGTGGAGACAGTAGAGATGGCACCTGAAAATACTTCTACGACTGCAGACATAGAAGAAAGCAATGAAATATTAGAGTGTGGAAGAGAACTAAAAATGCGGATTTAAGACTGCATGGCAAATCCTACATTGGATTAAAAAAAAATGTAGATAGAAAATACTGCCAAACAGCAACTAAGCAAGAGCGATCTATAGGAATAAAATGTCCTGGTCATACAGTGAAACAAAAGAAGGGTGGACCACGTCAAAATTTTAAATGTTCAGAAATAACAGAAGATCAGAGAAAATATATATTTACTTCTTTCTGGAACTTGGCATCTTGGGATGCTAAAAAAGAATTTGTTAGAGGACAAGTTTTACCAACTGTTCCAAAATATAGAAGGGATTCTACACAAACAAGTAAGAAAAAAGTTACTTTCAGATATTTTTTAACAGTTAGTGACATAGAGGAGGAATTACTTCAAGAAACAAAAGTCAATAAATCTGTATGTAAGAAAATGTTTTTGGCTACACTTGGCATTGGCGAAAAGATGGAGCAAAATTGGGTTTGTACGCCGCAGGAACCGCAACTAAAAATACTAATCGACATATCCGAGCGTTTTTTCGAACACGACCCCATTTATTTATTATCGAATTTATTCCATTTGGCTGATACACACTGTATAATGTAATTTGATTAAGGCAAGAATGAATGTAATTGTAATAAGACAACAACCACAATATGTGTACCTCTATCGAGTATTTGATTCATTGTTGAAGTATTTTTAATCGCTGAGCCACAGAAATAGCAGCAAAATCAATATTTCTGTGTAAATTTTATAATCAAGTATTTTTAAGAATATCGTTTCTATGTACTTATGACATTAAACTGAAAAAAAAACAATGTTTTATTTGTTGATAGAAACTTGATGATTATTTAGAAAAATGAGTTGACTAAGATCATAATTTAAATGTATTGACTTAAATCGTCACATAAATACATACCAGTAAATTCCACGCCAATCCAGGGTTCCACAATTAAAGACTGATTAAGGGTTGCACAACTTTTAGTATTTTTTTATCTGGTTCATAATTAAAAAAATATAGCAATGCAATTTGTTGAAACCATAAAGTCAGAAAAATAGTCGATAGAATTAATTAAAACAAAGATTTTGATATAGTTATATAATTCATAAATGATTTTATTTGCAACAACATTTAATCGAAAGAAATAATATTTGCTCATTCCAGATTTACACTTCTTCCTTATTTCAGTGATTTTTTTAAATGAAATTACGTTAATAAAATTCATATAAATGGATATTTTGTGTATATTGCACTTTCAAATAAGCCCCAATTATGTATCTAATGTTCATTTCATGGTTTATTTCATTCGTTCTCATTTCACTTTACATGTGTTAATGCTTTTATGTGTTAATAATTGCCATTTAAAACTCGAAAATACGTGTAATATGAAATAAATATGAATTGAGTTTATTTTATGAATGTTTGTTTGGACCGGATATTGAGATGCAACGCATTCATTCGAGCGAATTCCTTTCAAAATTTAAAGGGACGGTCGAAAACAGGTAGAAAACTTGCGGGGTGAACCATGCGAACATCTGTATAAGATGCATGTTCGAAAGCATGGCTCCTTATTTCAAAATAGATTTTTATTATAGCTATTTAAATTAATAATTTTCTCTAAGTATTTTGCGGTTTGAAACTACACCAGTGTGCGTTTTGGAGTTTTAATTTAAATCAGGGTTCGGACGATATATATCATCGGATATATATCATGATATTTATTCGATGATATATATCATGGATATTTATGAAACACACAATACCAAAAAATTCCCCTATTTCTCAAATATTCCCAGTTGCAACAATATGAATAGTAAGTATTTGCTTTAATTTAAACTAGAGATGGGCGAAATGACTCTTTTTTGTCGAAAAGAGTTGATTTTTGAAGTGACTTAAAAATGAAAAAGTAAGTGTGAGCAAAAAAAACTCAAAAAAAAGGTCCTCACTATGAAAATTCTTCAATTTATCTCTGAAAACATAGTGAAGAGCAAAAAAGTCTTCATTTAAAAAAATTTTCAATTTGATGTCAAATATTTTGATATTTTAAATGTTATTTTTTTACTATCTTGTAAGCAACTGTGTTTGTTTGCAATAAATAAATATAATATAAATAAAGTATGCTCATTATATAATTAATAAGTCATATAAACATTAATATTAATGACCAAGAATAAATATCAAGAAGTTGATATATATCCGATATATTGATATTTATATAAATATCGGATATTTTCCGAACCCTGATTTAAATGACTTATGATATTCTTTGTTCCTTTACCTCTTAGATTTAGTCATTGTATAATTTAATTGAGCTCTTACTTCACCAGGCAGGAAAAAAATGATTAACCCCTCAATAGCATTAAGAATCATGCTTTTATTTTTAATAGTAAATTTTCCTTCTGTGGGAATCTGATTTATGGGGGGCTATTGTTCGGCCGAACTGTTTTAAAAACATTTTTAAAAATAATAACATTAATTAATATATAATATTAACCATTTATTATAATTATAACAAATATAAATGAAGTTGATATGTTAATTTAAAAACTAATTCAGTAATTATCTTACACCCCTCATACTATAACATACAATAACTTGTAAATTGAAAACAGAACCGTGCATTTTAATTTATTTTATCCAATAATGTTAACATGCCAATGACTCTTTAGCAACGAGTTACTTTAAGATAACTTTAACAACACTATTGTTAGAAATTCTAGACAACACTAGTTTTATTAAATGCATCTTAACGCAACTCGTTGCTAAGGAGTTATTGGCATACAAACAATATTTCGCTTTCTGACGGTTTTCATTAAACATTTTCTTTAAATTAACAAAATGGAAATAGGATAAAATAAACCGGATTACAACATACGTTCCGCTATTTTGTATTGTCATAATCGATAACAGAAAAACGGTAATTAGGTGAGTAGCTTTTAAAATTATAAAAACATGATGTTCATGACATTATGACACTGACATTAATTATTAATTTTACTATTGTAACAAAGCAAACTATTCAACTTGTAATAAATCATAACTTTTCCTGTTCCTTATGATTATTTCATTTGGTAAATTATCTACCCAAATATACTGCGAGCTTGGATGAATTATCAAAAAACATTTTTTTCGTACCTGTTACCTTTTAGTAATTCATCACGACATAACGTTTGTTGTCAACTGGTTATTAACCGAGAGCGTTACAACAAATGTTATTGTCTCGTTAAATTACTAGGTAACAAGGTACTCAAAAAACGATTTTTTGATAATTAACCTCGATCTAGGTATATTACTACCGATAATTTAAAAACACTCGCTTCTATGTCGCTCGTGCTTTCAAACTTTTCTCTCGTTATGTAAAAAGATTCATTACGTTACTTATATCATAAATTATTATTATTTAACTTTATTGCGAAATCTGCCTCTACTTCATCTATTCCATTCCATCCGGTAATCTTACTAAATTTAAAAGCGGGTAACAACCAATAATTATTTTATATTGAGAGACAATTAAATCTTCAGATTTACTTTTCGGCGTCAGATTTTAATTATCACATAAATGCCCGTCCTCTTAAGATCCCGCAGAACTGGGACCGACCACCTCATCCCAAGAAGGTCTCGACGGCACGTGCGGCAAATGTTTCCTTCCCAAAGTGTCTGTCGGTGTTTTTGCGGTCGGTGTTTTTCCCCTTGCCCTCCACCTTTTCGGCAAGGAGATGCAACTACCGAAATTTTAGACACTAAGCGGTGGTCGCGACGTGTCCATTCGTTCTGGTTCACATATTTATAACTCGTCATCGTATATGGTTTCAATTTCAATACAAGCATTCATTCAATTTCGAATGTAAATATTTAAATATTAGAATTGAGGCAAGTCGGGAGAATTCTGAACATATTTATTAGCTGGGCACACACGTAAGGGATTTTTAAAAGATTTATCCTGCACCGATCAAATCCCTCAGGGAATGAATGTGTGAAACATCAGGCAGATTGCTCCTCTGTCGGGCAGGGTATTTCTGTTATTGCGTAGTGGCCACTTGATAATCACGTAAAAATAATGGAATGTACAATAGTTATTTGTATAGTAAGAGCGTAAAGTGATACATTGCCGCTTGAGAGAGGAAGTTTCCGCGCGGCGCGAAGCGGAGCGCGGAAACGTCTCGAATATAAAAAGCAATAATACATACAGACTGTACCGTGGTCAGCCATGGAATGTCGTATCCATGGTAACGGGTCAATAAAACTTGTGCAAAGTGACGTTCAGATAGTTGTTGTGAATACTTTGCCGCGCGTTGCCTATAGGCAATAGGTACTTTGTCGCTCGCTCCTCGGGAAACGTCTACTTTGCGTTGACAAACGCAAGCGCAAACGCCTTCTTTTTATATCGGTCGTAGAAAAAAGATATTTTGTCTGAGTTTATAGAAATTTATAAAAATAACCAATGTTTATGGAAAGTTAGGGAAAAATGTTACTTAAATAAAAACCTCAAACACGAGGCCTATAATGATATTTTGATTTTTTTTAAATCTAAAAATTTTGACATAACAATTAAAGAAATAAAACAAAAAATTCAAAACTTAAGAAATGCCTTTAGAAAAGAAGCTAAGAAAATTGAAGACAGCAAGAGGAGTAGAACAGGCAGCGAAGATGTGTATACACCTACTATCTGGTAAGTTAAGTTTTATTTTAGCATTATACCGTGCGCGCCTAAAGTATGGAATATAGTCAGTAAAATCGAAATAAAATATTTTTGGAAAAAATCCTCGAACACGTCGATTTTCTTTTATAAAAATACACATTTTTGCATAAAAGTCGATTTTCAGTCGTCATTCGTTTTTGAGTAATGACGTCATCCATTTTCTTTTTAAATGGCAACCCCCTATTTTTGTTCTTGATTTTGAGAGATCTTTTTATTGTCGAACTGGCAGTATAAAAATATTGCCATCTTACATAAGACATTTTTCGAGTAAATGACAATTGAAGGTGAGAACTTGATAGTTTTTGCAAAATGAACTTATTCCAGCGCTTTTTTTTCCAAACAAAAATGATCTTGACCTTCCATACAACATACAATACGGTTTCAGCAAGACGGCGCAACCACGCACTAAGCGCGTTTTTTTGACAATTGCATTATGAATAGGTGGATTGGCTGGCGATGACCGATAGAATAGCCCACGAAAGAGATGAATACGCAGAATTAGCCTGGAAAATATTCAAAATATTCAAGAAGAATTTCTACATGTTCGAAAACAAAAAAAAAACAAAAAAAAACGAAAAAACGCGCATAGTGGGGGCATGCGCCGTCTTGCTGAAACCATATTGTATTATATGAAAGGTCAAGATCAATATTGTTTGGAAAAATTGCTACAAGCGCTGGAACAAGGTCATTTTGAAAAAATTCTAAATATCGGGTTCTCACCTTCAATTATCATTTTCTCGAAAAATTTCTCATGTAAGATGGCAACATTTTTATACTTCGAGTTCGACAATGAAAAAATCTCTCAAAATCAAGAATAAAAACAGGGGATTGCCATTTAAAAACAAAATGGATGACGTCATTACTCAAAAACAAATGACAACTGAAAATTGACTTTCGTGCAAAAATGTGTATTTTTATAAAAGAAAATCGACGTATTCCAGGATTTTTTCCAAAAATATTTTATTTCGATTTTACTGACTATATTCCATACTTTAGGCGCGCACTGTATGTATAAAACGTATACGTTACTTCGCACATACTTATATTGTTTATAATAATAATCATCAATAATTTGAATAACTCCAATAGTAGAGATGGGTGAAAGGTCCTCACACCGAAAATTGTATACTTTTCCCACAGACTAAAACTAAATTTCATGATTCCTTAACGTACTATCCTCAGTGGACGCTAGCAGACGGGCGGGCGAGCGAGCGCTGGCGACGCGATTTTCTCAAACCTGTATACAGGGTGGAACCGAATTAATGAACAGGCTCTCTACCATTTGTTGGGCCGCGCGAAAAAGGATGATTTCTGCAATTAAACTTTTTCTACATTTAATAGGTAGTCCAGAATTAAATATTAATAATAATAGCGACATGTTTGGGTTCACTGGTTGTTTAACCGGGGCAACGCCACGGTCGGATTTTACGGCGCGCAAACAGCTGCGGTCGCACTTTTTTCTTCGGCAGACCTGTGAGTGCAGTTTTAAGAATTGAAGCGGTGCTTAGTTTATCTCCACACTTGTGTAAATATTATGGTCTGAGTGATGAGGGTTGTTGTTTTCTCAAAATAAAAATAATTAAGTATTTAGTCTTCGGCGAAACTTATTCCCGGTAACAACCGCGGTATGTTTATTCCAACATTGAATTGGTGCACAGAAATTTCATGATTTCCGAAGATATTCCCCCATGTTCCTTTTGAAAATTAACTCTCGGTATATATTGGCGGATAATCTACACGTTGCCACACGATAGGCCATCTAGAGTTTTTTTTTTTTATTTAATGTAAACTTTTTTATATAAACAATTTACTGCTTATTTTTTGGCCAAAAATCGATATTTTTTTAAAACGTGCACCATTTCTACAAAATTTGATCTAGAAAAAATCCCTACATATCGTAAACCTCAAGTGTGCCATGATTTTTTATTTAAAAAAAAATTAAGTTGGCACACATGTTAGGAATTGACATACAACACGTCAGATCGTTCTAAAAGTGACAATTATTCCGTGGTCACAACGGCTTACAGCAACCAGCAAAAACGTTTCTGGTTGAAAGTTATTTCCGAAATGGGACTCAAATGGACGGAAATTGGATGTATTCATTCGACGCACCTTTTTGAGTTTCAGGAAGAATTTCCTAAAGTTCTCATTATTTATGATGAATTTAAAAATACCGATCTGTTGTATTATTTCATGAAACGGGTAGTATTCTCCGTAAACCAGGAAGTGGTAGACCAGTCAGACATCTCAGGATGCTATTAACACAGCCCAAGGAATTTTGGAAGGTGAATCTACGTCTTCTCTGCGTCGTTTATCACAACAAATGAATTTATCGGTAGGAACATGCCGTCAATATGTGTTACGAACTTAAATTTAAAAAAATTAAAAATCATTATTTATGGTAAGGCTCGGTGTAATTCTGCCGACGCAGTAAGAATTTATCAACGGCGGTTTCCTGCACGGCATTTACCTACGCCGAAACGATTTCGAAACTTATTACAACGTGCACGTGATACTGGAAGTTTGCAGCCTATCGCTGGACATGATAGAGGTGTTGGCCGTCCATTACGATATTTACAAGCAGAAGATACAAGTTTGGATATGTTGGAAGCAGATCCATCTTGAAATACTCGTGCTATTGCTGCCCGGGTGGGCGTATCCCACAGATTTGTGAGCGTTGTTTTACGAGAAAACGATTTTTATCCGTACCACTACCAGAGTGTGCAACATCTTGAACCTGGTGATTTCCCACAAAGAGTTGCGTTTTGTGAATGGCTTCTGGCACAAAACGCTCAAAATCCTAATTTCACACAAGATATTTTAGTAACGGATGAATGGTGCTTCACGCGAAATGGAAGTTTTAATTTCCATAACATGCATGTTTGGGCAGTGGAAAATCCTCATGTAATACGTCGATAACATTTTCAACATCGTTTTTCTCTTAATGTCTGGGCAGGTATCGTAAATGATCAATTAATTGGGCCTTTTATTTTCCCATTTAATTTGAATGGAGCGCGATTTTGAATTTTTGCAAAATGACCTTTTGGGGCTGTTAGAAAATGTGCCCTAAGCGGTTCTTAGACGAATGTGGTTTCTGCATGATGGCGCTCCAGCTCACTTTCAAAGAGATGTAAGAAATTATCTAGATGATGAGTTTCCAGGACGCTGGATTGGACGTGGGGGTGCAGTGCCATGGCCTCCAAGAAGTCCCGATTTAAACCCCTTGGATTTTTTTCTTTGGGAATACTTTAAAAGTGCTGTTTACGTTGCCGAAATAAACAATGTTGATACACTGAGACAACTAGTAAATGATACTGCTGATATCATTCGTAGAAAACCGCGAGAATTTTTTGCGACAGTTCGCGACAATTGGATACGCCGAGGCTAGATATGTATTGAGTGTAATGGACGTCAATTTGAACATTTATTGTAGTGTATTAAAAATTACGTTATGAATAGCTTTATTCATTCATACCAGACTCACACACACACACACACACACACACACGGCGCGACGCGATGTGTGCGTCACGCTATTAATGTAAATCAACACTAGCGACGTACCCATTCCGAGAACGCAGATTTGCTGAGGTTTCCAAAAAGTGGAAAACACGAATTTACGAATTTTCATAATTTTTTTTTCGATTTTTAATTTGGGGAAATGGATTTAATTGCACTTTTTGCAAGGCTTCTTGATTAATTCAGTTCCACCCTGTATTTAAATGTTAGCGTCCTTAGTGGTAGCGAGCGATATTTTAAGACTTTGCATGTGTCGCCCACCAAGGACAGTACCTAAGAGTCACTGATTTAAACAGGAGTCACTTGAATACTCGCCATTTTGCAAAGTCAACTCTTAGAGTCGACTAGTCAATGAGTTACCCATCTCTATTCAAGAGTATACTGTCCTATTTAAAGGAATTTGGCTTTAATTCCCTTAAAAAAATTAAATACCAAAAGTTAATACAATTTTTTTGTAGGTACTATCAATTGTTGCTGTTCACTCGAGATCAAGATACGCCTTTGGCATCACTTGATAATGCTGGAAGTGTCGATAATCTGGACAATAGTACTGGGGACACTAATGATGAGTACGATAGGAATGAACAACTTTTGGAAGATATAAATTCTGATCAGGAAAATAATACATCGGTAATCTTTTTTAACTTTTTTAATGATGAATTACAATTTTTCCAAAAACCCTTAAAAAATTCGTTTAATAGAAATATACAATACGTAATTCCTATACCTACGTACGGATACTCGTTAACTTTTTCCTGCTCTTATCATATCTTCTTGACATGGAACTTGGCCTGAACCGTTATAATATTCCATATACTTATCACGATTTATTTTTGAAACAGATGAAGTATTTCTGGTGTGATCTTGCAGTGGCGCCAGTATATTGCTTGCATCTAACATATAAGCTGTTCTTGCCTAGCCACGTTTTGTAAATTTGATGAGTGGCTAGTAGTATCTTCATGAAAAGTTGTAGATGCTAAATTAGCATAAGAGGAGCTACATTTTCGTAAAAAATTATGCAGATGACAAATTGCAAACACAACATAATTTATTTTTTCTGGTGCTATGTTAATGGGAGTATGTAACACTCTAAACACACTAGCTATGAGTCCAAAGGTATTTTCAACGACGTTTCTTGCACGCGATATTCTGTAGTTATAAATACGCTTCCTATGAGTCAAGTTCGATTTTGAATATGGCGTTAACAGATTAGGTCCAAGTGCAAAAGCTTCATCACCAATAAAGCTTAAATTTAATCCTTCTTCAGTTTCATTGTTTTCTGGTAAATTCAACGTATTATCATTCAGTCGCTGCTAAAAAAGTATGGCACTAAATACACCACCATCCGATATTCTTCCCTGTTTCCCAACATCAACATACAGAAATTCATAATTGTGATTAACTACAGCAAGTAATACAGTGCTGTAGAATTTTTTATAGTTGTAATAAAGAGCTCCAGATCCAGCAGGTGGTGTTATACGTACCGGGTGACCCAGGGATCTGTAAAAGCCCCGTAACTTGTTTGCTATTTGAGATATCGACTTCTAGTTTTCTTGAAATGGTACCCACACTTATTCTACATATTTTAAAAATATGTATGTTTTTGTACAGAGTGTCCCAATATACATAACGGAACAAAGTTATGTTTTTTTAAATGGAACACCCTATATTTTATACTTTATTTTCAACCCTCTTGAGAAGCTGATAAAAATAGTATAAGATAGTATGGGTCTATTATGGACGATTGGCTAGTTATGGGCAAATTTGTGGCAAAAACATGTACACATTGAAAACATTGCAGAAGCGTTCCTAGCAAAGATAGCATCATTATTTATACACTAGAAAATTTCTCACATCATAAAGAATAATACACATCGGCTTTGGTTCTCTTTTAATCATAGTGATATACAGGGTGTCAACATAGGCAAAACAATGGATAACTATTTTTTTTCAAATGGAACACCCTATATAAGTTGCCACCAATCTATGGCATTTATAATAAGCTTTCCAATGATATACAGTTTGTATAACAAAATATTAAGGATTCTTGCGATTTATCAATAAAAACATATTTCTTTTGCCACCTTCCGCTGATTTTTGGATTTTCAGACAAAACTATACATTTTCATGAAAAATTATAAGAGACCAAAGTTGTAGAGCAAAAAATTTCCGATCGATGTGGTTCTTTCAACTTTTAAGATAATGCCTGCATTACCCGCCAGAGCGCGCAAAATCGTGACCGTATATGCATTTTAGCGTTTTCTCTTCAATTTTTTTATTAATAAATTGCACTATACTTTATTTTCCGCACCCTCTAGCGGAAAAACGGGAAATTATAGGGAAATTAAAATGGACCATATCGATTGAAAATGTTCCGCTCTACAACTCTTAATAGAAGCAATTTTTGCCAAAAATGCATAGTTTTCCCTAAAATGCAAATTGAAAATGTATGTATCAATTTTTGCGTTTTTCAATGGTTTTTTGTATTTTTAGCGAAAACGATGCATTTTGGGCAAAAATTGCTTCTTTTAAGAGTTGTAGAGCGGAATTTTTTCAATCGATGTAGGTCATTTGAATAATTCTATAATTACCCAGTTTTCTGCTAGAGGACGTGGAAAATAAAGTATAGTGCAATTAATTAACAAAAAATTTGAGAAAAACGCTAAAATGCATATACGGTCACGATTTTGGGCACTCTGGCGGGCAATGTACGCATTATTGGAAAAGTCGAAAGACCTATGTCGATCGAAAATTTTCCGCTCTATAACTTTGGTCTCCTATTATTTTTTCAGAAATGCATAGTTTTGGCTGAAAATCCAAAAGTGAGCAGGAGGCGACAAAAGAAAAATGTTTTTATGGATAAATCTCAAGAATCCTTAATATTTCATTATACAAATTGTACATCATTGGAAAGCTTATTAAAAATTCCATGCACTGGTGGCAAGATATATAGGGTGCTCCATTTGAAAAAAAATAGTTATCCAATATTTTGCGTATGTTGACACCCTGTATAGCAGGATCAATAAAAAAGAACCAAAGCCGATTTGTATAATTCTTCATGATGTGGAAAATTCTTGAGTGTATAAAAAATGACGATGGCTTTGCTAGGAGCACTTCTGCAATTTTTGCAATGTGTCCTTGTTTTTGCTACAAATTTGCCCATAACTAACCAATCGTCCATAATAGACCTTTACTATCTTATACTATTTTTATTAGCTTATTAAGAGGGTTGAAAATAAAGTATAATATATAGGGTGTTCCATTTAAAAAAACATAACTTTGGTCTGTTATGTATATTGGGACACCCTGTACAAAAACATACATATTTTTAAAATATGTAGAATAAGTGTGGGTACCAGTTCAAGAAAACTAAAAGTCGATATCTCAAATAGCAAATACGTTATGGGGCTTTTACAGAACCCTGGGTCACCCGGTATATGTTTTCCGTCGAGTGCTCCGCCGCATTTTTAAAATCCGAAGCTATTTTATTCCATTCTTCTTTGGTGTCTGGTATCTAAAAAATAATTCTTATTTGTAATTTTTCTTTTGTTACAGGTAGGGTTCAATCGATACAAGTAAATACAAGTAAAGTATCAATACTTTTGCTTGAAACTGAGTACTTTTGGTATCGATACTTTTTATTCGATACCAAGCAGGTATCGCAGTTACATTTTATTCGATACCAAGTAATTTTTCGATACCAAATAGGTATCGAATGAAAATTACTTGTATCGTATCAAAAGTACTTGTATCGAATGGAATTAATGTGTCACAGTCAATTTTGGAAGCCATTGAAAAAAATTCATCACAGAAAAGTACATAACAACTTTTTTAAATATGAAATAAATTATACATATATCGGGTGTGTATAAATTGGCTGATAATCTACACGTGACAATATTTTTTCAAAAATTCTAAGCAGCTTATCTTAATTCTAAAATGTTGTACCACGCTTCTTGGGTCTTCACGAGATCCTCAAATTTTGAATATCCAGTCGTTGAATATGCGTTATTATTCGTTATTAACTTACATAAAACCCTGCAATTTCGATGGTATGACTAATTTGAAAATTATTTGTCAGCATGTGCTGCCTTTCTATCTCAAACTTGTATTTTTAACACTTCTTAATTAGTTTATTTTTATAAAAAATACATTCGGCAACGTGACACCTGCTTATATCACTTTGACACAAATAATTCATTCAAACTTGCTTGTTCCAGGTTTGTGCCAATTCTGCTTTTCTCAATATCATCAGTTTGTATTAGTGCCCGCGTTTCAGTTTATTTGTGTTTCAGTTAATTTTCGTTTTGTTTCGTTCAATTACAATGGATTTTACTATTTACTCATAATATGTTTTAGCTTGCATCTGTAAATAAACCCCACTCTATCTATCTATTACCTTCTATTCTGAACCATGAAATTATTGATAAACAGGACAGCTCGTGAATGCTATGTTGCCAAATGTACATTTCTTTTAAATGGCTCCTGATGTCCCATGAGGCATGGTAGAACATTTTTTCATGGACATTTTCTATTCAGAATTTTATAAAGAATATCGGCACGTGTAGATTATCCGCCAATTTATACACACCCGATATATTTTTATTATAGTGGGTGGATCTAAACACAATGCAATTATATTGTACCTTCTCTACTTCATTAGTACGGACATGCGTCCATTTCATATTCTGGAAGGCGAAGAATTCAGAAAACTGATGTCGGAACTAGCACCATCTTTCAAAATTCCATCAACACCATTTATAAAAAAAAACTAACCGAAAAATACGAACTTAGTAAATGCGTATAAAAAGAGAATCCAAAATGCTCTTTATGTTTGTATAACGGTAGACATACGGAGAGAGACTATGAATGAAAAAAGTTTTTTAGGGGTAACGATTCGTTTCATTGAGGGCACAAAACTTAATAACAATATTGCAGTTCGCGAGTTATTTAAAAATCACACCAAGGAATATATATCTAACATTTTAAAGGCAGTCTTTGATGAGTGCAATATTTCCGTTGATAAAATCAAATGTATAATATTTGACAATGGCAAATATAGTTTCAGCAGTCAAATTAGTGGTAGGTGATAAAAATCATCTACCTTGTTTCGCTCAAACAGTTAATTTAGTAGTTGAAAACGTTTTAAAGTGTGATAATGTGAAGAGCATTATAAGGTAAGAAATATTGTAAAATGGTTCAAAAATAGTGTAATAAACTCAGACAAACTTAGGAAAATTCAAATTAATAAGGGGATACCAGAAAACTGTACAAAAAAATTGATTCTGGATGTGAAAATAAGATGGAATTCTGTATATTATATGATAGAACGTTTTATTGAGATCGTAAACATTTGTTCGGAGATTCTTATAGGGGATAGTAGTTCTACTGAAATGCCTTCTGCACAAAATCTAGACACTCTGAGACAATTGGTACAAATATTGAAACCATTTGAATTTGTTACTCGAGAGATCTCGGGAGAAAATTATGTAACCGCCTCCAAAATAATTCCCGTGATAAGTTGCGTTTACTCTCAAATTGAAAAAAATGAAACTAAAATTATACTTCAAATTCAAAAACTCGGTTTACTCAAAAACTAACGAGATTTCGAAGAAAACTTATTCTTTAGAAGTTGTTCATTTTAATATTATCTACAATTATTATTCACATAAATTTGCTGTAACTTTCATCGTTTCATAATTATAAACCAAAAATTAAAAAAAAAATAATATTTTTTTTTTCTCGAATAGCAATGATTTTATGAAAAACATTTTCAAGCAAAAGATGTTCATTTCTTTGTTGTCTTCGATGTTTGTTTAAATGTTTTTGTGATTTTATTTATATTTAAGAAAATATTGGCAAAAAACAGTTAAGGTAAACACCCACTTCTGGTGTACGAAATTTTACCAAAAGCTTTTCAATTCTTCAGATTATCAAATAAGCCTTATGTTCAAAGTTTCATATCAATTGCTTTATTAGATTTTGAGATACAGCGCACACAGCCAGACACACACACACACACACACACGTAGACACACACACACACACACTCGTACTTCGTACTTCGTAACGGAGAAAGTAAAAATAAAAATCGTGTACTTATTTGCATACCTTCAAATATTTCCGTAAAGCTTTACAAATAAATTGCACGACACGTATCTGGAATAATATAACCCAAGGTTTGAGCTGCTATTCCCGTCGAAAATTTCAAATCTGAATATAAACGTCCTGTAGCTGAATATCTTAGGGTTGCAATTAATCTTTCCTCAGCTGGAATGGGATCTCGCATTACGGTGTCTTGTTTTGTTATATGAGGAGAGACTAAACCTGAAGTACGACAAAATACAAAAATAACTACATCTATATTTAGGCAACGTAAGAGATACGTGTTTGATTATAATATACTACAAGTAGAAGAATCTGTTAAATTAAATACCTTAGAGACCTTAAATAGAGGTGTTTAATTCAACAGGTTCTACTGTAGATATGTAGATATGATATAAAAACTTACCTAACAATTCATCGAAGTTCGAAGTACTCATTCTCAGATAATTTTTGTAATCGCTTATTTCGTTTTGACGTAATTCGCGAAGTAAAGGCATATGACCAAATTGTTTTCTCTCTTTAATCCAATTTTTAATCGATTTGGATCTATTTACGTGTTTTCTCTTTTTCACCATCCCCAACAAACATAAACCCAAAAGTGCCACATTTTTTTTTTCTGTTTTTGGCTTGAGCCATCTTTAATAATTATATAATAGATTAATAAATATATAATATTATTAGGTTAAGTTTTTTAAAGGTTAAATTGTACTGTTAAAATAATCGACAACAGAGATCTCTCAATAGGATTTCATACTACTATAAAATATCTCTCCCGCATATCAGTCACCTCAAAATATGAAAGATTTTGCAATTAACTAAGCGAACTATCCCTTGATACATCAGGTATGCTAGAAAAGTGAAAGATGAAATATTTACGTTTGTGCGCACTAACAGATCTGGTCCGAGGCAAGCCAGATCGGCGAGAGGGGAAAGACAGATCCGGTCGGCGGGATAGATCGTTTAGAAAACCTCTACGTGTGTGCCCGGCTAATAATTAATTCCTTAACCGACCCGGCACAGTTTTTACCTTCGGCCCCCGACACTAAACTATTCTTTCTGAAAAAGAAAGGCCAACCGGGAAATTCCCGGTATCCTTGTCCGCACCTGACCCACAACTAATAAGAACAGGCAGGGCCGTAGAAAATATTAAATAGAAGTAAAATTAGTTTTATTAATTCAATGAATTAATTAGCAATCAAGTTAGTCTAAACTTTATTTAATCGATCAAATAAAATAAAATACCCGTACATAGTGTAATCATACAACGATTGAGCAGCCGTGCTCGAACAGATCAAACTATTTGAGCCGCACAATTTGATCAATTACTCGGGCCGATCGATCTGCAAAATATGATCAATCAGATCGTGCTGCTCGATCTTTTTACGCCGCTCGCTTTACTCGTTTTGATCGAGCGGCATACGAAGATCGAGCGGCGTTGTTCGATCAAATGATCGAGCGGCGCTGATCAATCAAAATACCGAGCGGCTTGAAAATATCGGCTGGCTCGATCATTTGCAAAGATCGAGTACTCTATCTTTTTTTATCGATCTTAGTACGATCTGTATGTGCGTACATCGTGTAACCACAAAATAAAGATGGCGGACGCGGAGCAACGATCGAGTGAATCGAACAGTAGTGATTTGTGTGCATACAGTGCTTGTAAAAACCAAGTGGCGAAAAGAACGAAGTGTCCTACATGTCTAGAGGTATGCCACCCATCGTGTGTTATAAAACACGAGTGTCCGGGCAAACCGAGGTCTAGTTTCAACATCATCATTCGAGATCCAGCAGTCGAGCCGTCCAGACGATCTAGCAGCACAGATCCGCTTCGCGCTTTACAGCAACGAGGTCACCGTTTTGCCGAACGGACCCATAAACGCCGTTTTCACGGCGCAGAGTTTTCAGAACCATCCGCGTTCGGACTTTTCACCCGCGTTAATTCGCGCTACGAACGAGTTTTTCCTGGCCCACCCCAGCTTACCAGGTCAAATTCGCTGCACCCTTACCTGCCGCACGTCTAGTCGTGTTCGGTGACAGGGGGAGTAATTAATAAACTCTCACTGCCCGCAACTCGGCGACAACCTGCACAGTGTTAAAGCGCCTTCCTAACATATTTAATTGTTGTTTATATACCTTTGTATATTTTACAGTGAGGCGAATGTCTCCGCAGCTAGGGCGAGTTTTAACTGCTCTGGCCGCGGAGGGCAGAACGAGATACGTCTCCTGACTCGTGTAGGGGTACCTGCACGTGACTTGAGGCGTTAGCACGCTCGCTAGAACAGCTTGACCCCTGCTTTGCCATCTGCCCGGACATCCCCTCTAACTAAAGGGGATTGCTGGGGAGATCAGGGGATATCGGCCAGGTGCCTTCACGGCACGCGTGGTTCCGTTCAACGGCGAGCAGGCCCGGGGGCAGTAAACTCGGGCCTTCCCTTCACCCCCAAATTCTACATCGCGCCCATCATGGCCGGTGTAGAAATTCCCACCCCCCTGCCTAACCTCCCGTCCGACGACGAGGGCGACATGGAGGTAAATTCCAGCGACGCACTCAGCGTCAGAAGCGACCTGTCCACCTCCCATGTGGACGAGAAAATGGCGCTTCATTATGAGCTCACTCGAGCTACGGAAAAAATCGAGATCATGCAGTCAACAATCGAAAAATTCGAAGCAGATCTCCAAAAACTGACGCAGCACAATAATCAGCTACGAAAACAACTCCTAGCTTTCCTCCCAAATACTACCTTTTCAAGCGACGACATGCCCATTCCCGCGCAATGCGGGAACAAAATGGAGCAGGCCATCTCGGCTGCAGATGACGACGAATTCGTGGAAACACCAAGCAAGGGTGCAATCCGAAGGCAGTGCAGGGCGCAGCGAGAAATAGATATTGCAAATGCAAAAGAGCACGCCGCAAATATTGCGCGTGAAAAACAAATAATTAAAACATCAGAACCACAGCGTTCTCGGCCGAAAAAACGGCACGCAGCCTCCGAAACGACCGCCAATCCGGCCAAAAAATCAACCGCCAACCTCGGCGGCCCTCCTGCAGCCAATTCCTCAAGCGGAGCAGGAAAAATCCCGGCCACCCATCCATTCCACCTCGACCAGCACGGCAACCAACAATGCCAAAGCCCATCCCGGCTACAAAAGGCCCCCACCGATTGTGCTACGCACAAAAACTCGCTGGGTAGCGCTGCACCAGCACCTTACGGTGGTTCTTAAAATAAAGATCATCCGTTCCTTGCCATCCAAGGACGGAATAACGGTCCAGGTCGAATCACCGACCGACTTCCGAAACGCCACTCGTTACCTAGACGAGAGAGGGGTGCCTTACCACACCTATCAACTGGATGAGGATAAAAGCCTCAAGGTGGTGCTCCGCACCGTCCCGGTCGAGATATCCACGCAGGTTGTGGAAGACTCGCTGAAAGCGAAGGACATCCCGGTGATTTCGGTCACCAGGATGACCAACCGTCAGGGCCCAATCCCCTTGGTGTACGTTCAGGTCACCAAGAATGACGATGGGAAGAAAATCTTCCAAATTCGCAGTGTTGCCGGACTCTCTGTCAAAGTAGAGCCGAAACACAAATCCGGGGGCAATCAATGCCACCGGTGTCAGCGAGTCGGCCACTCTCAGGCCCTCTGCCGCGCCGCATTTGTCTGCGTCAAATGCGCCGGCAGTCACCCGTCCGCAGAGTGCCCTGCGGCGAGCGACTCAGAGCCGAGGTGCTCAAACTGCGATGGCCCTCATGTGGCTAGCTACCGAAGCTGCCCAGCCTTCACCAGGACTCAAAGTCAAAGGCAAAGACCGCCCACTGGGTCCGCTCCCGCACCACTCAGGCAAGCAATCAGAGTCCCTGGCACCTCGTACGCGAGTGCCACACAGGGCCAGACTCCTCAAACCCAGAGGGCGGCCCCCGCCCCTCAGGCACCCGCCCCTCAGCCCCCCGCACAAAACACCACCGTGCCGCCATACGACATGAGTCGTCTCCCCAAGAATAGGAATCCGAAGCTAGCCACCGCGCTTCGTGAGCTCCTAATCACCGCTGCCAACCAGGAAGAGCGCGACCTCTTCGTGGCATGCTTCGCTAGGTTTTTCCACGTAGCGTAAGTCGCTTCCCAAGAATCCACAAATCCTTCAAAATGTCGTACAACCAAAACACTGACCCTCCCATATATTTCGTTCGCATTGCTTTTTGGAATGCGAACGAGTTACGTGACAAGATACTCGAATTAGAGCACTTCGTTCACCAGCACAAGATTCATGTTGTGCTCGTGAGCGAGACTCTTCTCAGTGCTGGTCAAGTCCCTAAGATCAATGGGTATCAGTTACCTTTCCTTACCAGAAATGATACCGGGCGTGGCACCGCTATCTATATCAAAAGGGGACTCGACCACTCGCACCTCCCCATAGACGGCCTGACCAACCTCGAGTCCACTGCCTTGGTCCTCAACACCACAGACGGTCCGCTAACTCGCTGGGTAGCGCTGCACCAGCACCTTACGGTGGTTCTTAAAATAAAGATCATCCGTTCCTTGCCATCCAAGGACGGAATAACGGTCCAGGTCGAATCACCGACCGACTTCCGAAACGCCACTCGTTACCTAGACGAGAGAGGGGTGCCTTACCACACCTATCAACTGGATGAGGATAAAAGCCTCAAGGTGGTGCTCCGCACCGTCCCGGTCGAGATATCCACGCAGGTTGTGGAAGACTCGCTGAAAGCGAAGGACATCCCGGTGATTTCGGTCACCAGGATGACCAACCGTCAGGGCCCAATCCCCTTGGTGTACGTTCAGGTCACCAAGAATGACGATGGGAAGAAAATCTTCCAAATTCGCAGTGTTGCCGGACTCTCTGTCAAAGTAGAGCCGAAACACAAATCCGGGGGCAATCAATGCCACCGGTGTCAGCGAGTCGGCCACTCTCAGGCCCTCTGCCGCGCCGCATTTGTCTGCGTCAAATGCGCCGGCAGTCACCCGTCCGCAGAGTGCCCTGCGGCGAGCGACTCAGAGCCGAGGTGCTCAAACTGCGATGGCCCTCATGTGGCTAGCTACCGAAGCTGCCCAGCCTTCACCAGGACTCAAAGTCAAAGGCAAAGACCGCCCACTGGGTCCGCTCCCGCACCACTCAGGCAAGCAATCAGAGTCCCTGGCACCTCGTACGCGAGTGCCACACAGGGCCAGACTCCTCAAACCCAGAGGGCGGCCCCCGCCCCTCAGGCACCCGCCCCTCAGCGGGAAGAATCCACAAATCCTTCAAAATGTCGTACAACCAAAACACTGACCCTCCCATATATTTCGTTCGCATTGCTTTTTGGAATGCGAACGAGTTACGTGACAAGATACTCGAATTAGAGCACTTCGTTCACCAGCACAAGATTCATGTTGTGCTCGTGAGCGAGACTCTTCTCAGTGCTGGTCAAGTCCCTAAGATCAATGGGTATCAGTTACCTTTCCTTACCAGAAATGATACCGGGCGTGGCACCGCTATCTATATCAAAAGGGGACTCGACCACTCGCACCTCCCCATAGACGGCCTGACCAACCTCGAGTCCACTGCCTTGGTCCTCAACACCACAGACGGTCCGCTAAAAATCGTTTCAGGGTACCAATCCCCCAGTAAGCCGCTTCTCGATGCTGATCTCGATATCATCTTCAACACTGTCATGCCCACCATCTTGGCAGGAGATCTTAACAGCAAAAGCGCTGCTTGGAAGAGTAGAGTTACCAACAGACGCGACCATAGTCCCCGCCACCAAAACCGAAGTCGATGACCTCATAAAAAGTCTCCAACTCAAGAAGGCCCCGGGCCCTGACGGTATCAGCACCGCCATGGTCCGTAAACTTGGCAGAAAAGGTAGAGTCGCTATCTTAAACATCGCGAACGCGTCTATGAGGTTAGGATACTTTCCGAACTCCTGGAGGCTGGCTAACTAACCAGCATCCTGAAGCAAGGGAAGTCTCCTACCTTCCCGGAGAACTATAGACCCATCAGTCTTCTCAGCACACTGTGTAAACTCGTCGAGAAAATAATTCTCAAACGCCTCCGTGACTTCACGGAGGAAAACAAGATCATCCCGGATTATCAGTTTGGCTTCCGAAAAGGTCTCTCCACCACTCACCAACTGGTGAGAGTCACCGAGTATATAGCAAACGGCCTGGCCCATAAAAAGGACACGGCTGCGGTCTTCTTTGACGTCGCCAAGGCTTTTGACAAGGTCTGGCCAGAAGGTCTAATCCACAAGATGATCCTCCTCGAGTACCCTGAGTACTTAGTACGACTAATCCACTCCTTTATGTCCCAGCGACGGTACAGCTGTAAAGTAAACTCCGCTCTCTCCACTGTGAGAAATGCTGAGGCCGGGGTTCCTCAGGGGTCATGCCTCTCCCCGACACTCTACAACATCTATGTGAGCGACATGCCGGATTTTTCCCCTGCATGGTCGCTCAATATGCTGACGATACGGCTCTCCTGTACCAAGGTCGCATCCGAAAAGCCTCAAAATTCAGCCCAGTCAACCTTCGCGACTATATGGAGCACACGCTCCAAACAGCTATCGATTCCTTCGAGGAATGGGCCGATAAGTGGCGAATCGCGATAAATCCAAATAAGAGCGTGGCCGTGCACTTCACACGGCGGCTATGCCCCACATTCCCGATCCCTCCCCTGAAATTTACAATCGGTGAGTCCCCGATAGCTCTCAAAGATCACGCCCGGTACCTGGGGTGTACTCTAAACCAGCAACTGAACTGGTCTAAACACATAAAGACTGCCATCGACAAAGCGAAAGCGACACTGCACGACCTGTTCTCAATAATAAATCATAAGTCCAGGTTATCCACCAAAAACCGGGTTAACCTATACAAGCTAATATTGAGACCTCAAATGCTTTACACATCACCAGCCTTCGGTTACTGTTCTCCATCTACGCTCAACAGGATCCAAGTCCGGCAAAATGTTATGCTAAGACAGGTGCTACGTGCACCCCTTTACATGCGCAACTCACAGTTGCACCGAGACACCAAAACGCCCAGTGTCATGGATCATATCAAAGAGCTCTCCAGTAAATTCTTCGAAAGGCTGGATAACGACCCACCATCGGGAATTGAATTCCCACAATACGACAGGCCCTCCAGGCGTGCAGACGCAGAACACCTCACCCCCAGAGATATCCTAAGGTAAAACTTAGAAAATCCAAAATTCCCATTAATTAAATTAATTGTTTCGCCACCATAGCGTTACACCACCTGTCCCCCCACTGCCCTCACAGTCCACGAGGGTGGCTGGGTTCGGACCGCCGGTAGCACCCGCATCTTAGAGACCAATCATCTCTACATGCTAGAATAGGCCTCCGGTCAGACTAGCCATAGCACCGAGCATATGAGGAGTGGTTTTAGTTGGTAGGCGCGATCCCGGCGAATCCAACACTACCCCACTATAGGGGTGTCTTTTGAAGATCTCCACTCCTCACATCAAAAAAAAAAAAACCGAGGTCTAATTCTGAGGTTAAGTACGATAGCAAAGAAGGCATGCTGAAAGACAGTTTAATCAGTGAAATGAGGGAATTAAACAAGTCTCTCTCATTAAATAATATGTTACTCTTGGAAAAAATAGCCTCACTAGAAGATAAAATTAATGTTCTAACTAATAACGACAAATGTTGCCAGCACAGCTCACGAAGGAAAGACCGCGAACCCGAGGCCATATCAAGGAAGAAAAAAACAAACGGAGTCTCGATGTATGCAGAGGTGACAGCAAAAAAAGAAATGATTCTTTTAAAACCAATTAATAGTTCACGTACGGAAACAAGGAAGAAAATAATTAATAACTTAAATCCCACAATTCTTAATGATTGTGATGTGAAAAACACATCAAAAAATAAAATTTTTATTCAATGTGAAAACAAGAATGAGATGGATAACTTAAAATTGCAACTGAAAGACAAAGTAACTGATTGTGAAATAGTGGATGTTAAAAAACGTCTTCCAAAAATTAAAATAATACATATATCTGAGGAACTTGATATGAATAATGAAAATTTGAAAAATAGAATAATTCAACAGAACAATATTCCGCTGACAGAGAACTCAACGATCACGTTTATCAGAAAAACGAGTGAAGAAGGAACATTTTGGAGTGATTTTCGAGTGCGGCCCCATACTTTTTAAGACTATTATAGCGATGAAAACATTGAAAATTGGCCTACAAAAGTGCCGAGTGTATGAACATTTCAATATTATTAAGTGCTTCAGTTGTGGTGCTTATGGTCATAAGGCTATAAATTGTGTTAAAGTGGTATGTGGTCTGTGCGCAGGTGAACATAAAAACGAATCATATAAAGCGCTGAAAGTAGATTTTAAATGTGGCAATTGTTTGCTGAAAACAAGCAAAACCGCAGTTTCCTTAAACTCTGGTCATGTCATATGTAGCGAAAACTGTCCATGTCGGATTCAGTTAAAAAATATTATTGCACAAAAAACAACATATGATGAAACAATTACATAGCAATCAAAATGCAAAATTGTAAATAAATCTGTATTTACTTTATTACATTGTAATGTGCGCTCCTTACAAAACAAAACTTTAAAATTAGAAGCCATGCTTGAAAATTATAGGGACTGCGCAATTATCGCAATAACTGAACATTGGTTACCGTTGGACAATCTTAAGCTAACAAAATTAAACAAATTTACACTGGGTACTCAATTGTCGTGAAAAGCAGCCGACAAAAGAAGTGTCATATGGTGGCTCCGCAATATTCATTCGGGAAAATATATAGTTCAAAATAAGGATTAGCCATTGAGAAGGTTTTTGAATGTGCAGCGGTAGACCTACAATATTGTAATTGCAAATTCACATGCATTGTTTTGTATCATGCGCCGCTTTCCGATTGTAACATATTTTTTCTACTTTGGTTTAATAATCGACCTTTTGTTATATCAAAAATAGTTTAATAATGAGATTTTTTATTTTACTGTTTTGCTCATTATTAAACTGTTTGTGGTAACATTTTAGTTGTCGCAATTGGTAGTACTTGTGAGTACTTGGGATATGACAGGTGTCGACATGAAAATGTAAAATTGCCGTGAATGATAATTTAACACTTTAATGAGTTACATACTAAAAATGCGGCAGATCGCAAATTGCTGTTGAGGTGCAACACATCTACATCGTTTGCCGAATAATACAGTGCCTTTGTCGCTGCGCCGTAAAACACTGTTAATGGTTTGTGCATAGAGGTTGTCTATCTATACAAGTAATCTATGACGCGAATAACCTAGAAATGTACGCAACGTGTTCGTGTTGCACAGAAAATAAAGATGAATAGAAATAATCAACATTTGATAGAAAAAAACCTCGAAAACAACATAAATAAAGCGTTTAATACGAATAGAACAGAAATACTTAATATAAACAAGTATTTAACTGTTGCTTGAAGGTTCACTGGTATTACAATTATTGTACACATTTATAGTTACAACACATGTATCTTTTGCATTAATTGTTATGCCAGGTACATTTTGCGTTAATACACTATGCTGGTAGTTTGTGTTACCATGAAGGTTCACATTCATGTCGTTTGAAATATCTGAAAACGGTTCATTTGAGTAGGAAGTGCTCGTACTTGGCTGTGGTGAGTGATTAGGATTAAGCATATGGGCCACTTCAATTTTTTTTTTAGCGATGTCTCGATGTAACCTTCCGCCACTGCAGACGACTTCCACCCACCATGATTCTTAATCGTTATTAAATCTCCACCTCTGTTGGCCAAATTTGATGCACTCGAACGCCTAAAGCAATGCCCAGTGTATTGTTCGGGATTTTGAAGTTTCAAGTAAGAGGCTATTATTCTTGGAACCTGGCCAATTTTATTGATACCAATTGGACCTCTTGTGCAACGTCCATTTCGATATGTCAAAAAAAAACGTTTTGTAGTAACATTATTTGGCCGTAAATCCGCATACTTTTTAACTAAAGCAATCCATTGCTCCTCATTTATAACAAACTTTCTCGGTTGATTTGTTTTCGTTTTAGGAACAGTTACATTAATGATGTTATCTTTAAATTCTATGTCGCCAACAGACATATTTAATAACTCATCCCGTCTACATGCACCTGCGTAGCCCATAATCAGGATAACCTATAAGTCGAAACTCGCATAAATAATTCATTGAAGATTCAGATTTAACCTACCTTTAATGCCAGGTAAGAGAGATCATTTGCCTCATGTAAAAACAAATCTATTTCAGAGCCATCTAATATTTTTGACTTTTTAGGCTGGTAACCTTCAGACTGCTTTTTTAAAAATCCTTGCAATCTTGCAAATTTTGATATATCCAAGTTCTTAAAGACACTTAGGCATGCACGCAGCATACTATAGGATGCCCATAGTGTCGAGGATTTCTTCGTTTTACTCATCTCCTCATAATACGCAAGTAATACATTTTCACTAACAACTGCTACACTTTTTTCTTTGCACCACGAATTAAATACACTGTATTCTTTTTCATAAATCGCTTTAGACTTACTTGGGAGTAATTTATTAATTGCACCCATAGCAATTTCCCTAATTTCGGGTGGTGTGCCAGGAATATTTGAATTTTGTTGCATTTTAAATAATAATTCACTATTAAAATAAATAATCTACTGTCAACTGATTGAATTGTTTTTCAGTGCTGCCACATATTAAAAGATAAAACTCACTATGTTTAAGTATATATTTTATTTTAGGAATGAATCCTTAACTAAAACCAAAGTAGAAAAAATAGTATATTATACTTGTTTAATAAGAGGCATTGTGGGGCACTCGTTCCTTGGATCACTCGTGCCACAATATACCCTCTTATTAAACTTGTATAATAATATACTATTATCAATTACTATGTCAATTGCTTGATAAACTATCTAACAGTAAGAATACCTTTTCTATTACAGGTGATTTTAACATTAGTACTGCGTACGATTCTAATACAAGTAGGGACCTAACAAATATTCTCGAATCATATAATGTAAGGTTGTGTATAGAAAGACATACTAGGATAAGCGGTGAATCGGCAACCACAATTGATAATATCATCACAAATCTTATATCTGGTTACAGTACTGACGTTCTCAATTATAATATTTCTCATCATTTTGTAATTAAAATCTCATACCAATCCGTCAATGGAGGAAAACAAAAAAACGGGCACATCGGCAAATTAACGAGTACAACACTAACGATTTCAAATCCCGTCTTAGCGATCCCAATATATGGAATCCTATTTATCGTAGCCAGTCTATTAACGAACAATGGAACGTATTTTTAAACGTATATTTAGAATTAAAATAAAATAAAAATCCTCTAACGTACGCCCAAAAAAAAGAATTTATAACACTGATGAAATCAAAAACTGCAAGCAATTATTAGACTCATATTTTGTTATATCCCAATACAATTCATCATTTTTAAATTTATATAAACAACAGAAGATACAATACGACTCATTACTACGAAACGCAAAACAAAACGACATTATAAATAAATATTACGGTTCTAACAACATTATGAAAACATCTTGGAATATTATCAAAGAAATTACGGGTAAATCCTCACAAAATAATATCGAAACAGATAACACTCATAACACAAAAACTTTGGCAAATAATTTTAACAAGCATTTTGTAGAGTCAACTGATCAACTATTAGTAAATGACACTCCATTAGAATACAATGACAACATCTCAACTAATAAAAATTCTTTGTTCTTAAAACCAGTAGATGTAGCGGAAGTTTACAATGCCGTTCACTCACTTAAGTCAAACACATCTCCAGGATACGATGAAATCCCTGCTAAGTTAATTAAATCCACTATTAATGAAATTATATTACATACTTATTAAATGCTTCTTTGGAATCTGGAATCTTTCCTAGTGTACTAAAGAAATCAATTGTGACACCAGTTTATAAAAAGGGTGACCCAAATGATTTAAACAACTATAGACCTATTAGTATCATAAGTTGCTTTGCAAAAATTCTTGAAATAATAATTAATAATAGACTATTGGATTTTTTTAATAAATACGATATAATTACACCCGTCAGCATGGTTTCAGAAAAAATAAATCCGTTATAACAGCCCTGCATAAGTATCTATTCAATATAACTGAAACACTGGAACTAAATGAAATTCTCCTTGGTATACTGCTGGACCTTTCAAAAGCCTTCGATATTTTAGACCATCATATTTTAATACAGAAGTTACAAAAATATGGAGTACGAGGAATAGCATTAAACTTAATTCAAAAAGCAAAAAGTTAAGATACAAAATATTACATCAAGCAGTTTATTTGTAACAAAGGGCATCCCACAAGGCAGCATATTGGGACCACTGCTATTTATCATTTATATTAATGATTTAGCCGTAATGATTCAAACGACGGGTAATAAAATAGAAATGTACGCGGATGATACAAACTTGCTGATCTGTAAAAATGTTGCTGATATAGTAACAAAGTGCAGCCAACTACTATGGCAATGTTACGAGTGGCTTGTTAAAAATAAATTAAAACTAAATACAACAAAAACTCAAATAATATTTTTTTAAACTAATAACTCAAAGGTCAACTATCCACCAACTTTAACATTTTTAAATGACACTTTTATACCAAAAGACTGTGTTCGTTTTCTTGGCATAATACTGGATGATAGATTGAGTGGTAAAGCACACATAGAAACACTAGAAAAGGAACTGAGCTCTGCATGTTATATGTTACGGATGTTAAGAAGATCGGGTGCACCAATCGATATTCTAAAATTAGTATATAACGTATATCTTTGCTCTAAAATCAGATATGGTATAACTTACTAGGGGTGTAGTAGTTATGCAAACAAAATCTTTATAATGCAAAAAAGCGATAAGAATTATGTTTGACTTATCATATTTGAAGTATTGCAGAGGGTACTTTAAGACTCTTAACATTTTATGGAATATACATATTTGAGACGTTAACAGAACTTTTAAAAAGTCAGGTGAACATCTCCACCAAGAACCAGCATGCTTACAATACAAGGCATTATATTAACTATGCTTTGCCAATTCATCGCTTATCATTATATGAAAAACACCCCTCATACGTCGCTATAAAGTTTTATAATCGACTTCCAAATAATCTTAAGGCCATAACTAATCTAAATGTTTTTAGAAACCGCTTGTATGAATATCTGTACGCAAAAGAACCTTATTCCTTAACCGAACTGTAACAATTCAAATCAATTGTAACTATATAGCCCCATACCTTTTAACTCTCGCTAGATTACTTTAATTGGTTCTATTTGTTGATTCTGGTTATGCTTATTACATACATATATACCGCATTATTAATTTGTGGTTATTACACTGTACTGTACTATCTTTTGACACTATTTCATTAATTTGTATTGCAAATTTGTATACTAATTTTTGAAAATAAAGACTTATAAATAATAAAAATTATAATTATTATTTGTAATCATCATTATAAGTGTTAAAAATAAAGAAAATCATTTTTAAAAACTTAATCTCCCGGACCGTGAAGTTAACTGGCGCAGTCGGTAGGATAACTTCAGAACTGCGATCGACAAAAAATACGAAAGTAGTATTCGTTTTAACGATTGACTGAAGTGTCGGACAAAAAACTCTGTGTCGTGTCGCACCAAGGAAGTTCTCCAAAAATCGAGATTAGCAGCTCCAAGGGCGTCCCGACCGGAAAACAATCATCACCAAGCTCTACAAGTCCTGGCGAAATACCATCGACATGAGTAAAGTGATTATCGGCTAGTGAGCATAAAAAGTTATAAAGAGGTTTCCTTGCTTGCACTGTTTAATCATTAATAGTAATAATGGTCGTGATTCATTGTCAGATTCAGATTCGGAACTTGTTCTTCCAAATCCCGGTAACCGCTCTTGTTCCCTTAAACGCGAAAGAAATAATTTATTCGTCGAGATAGATAATAACTTAGCTGTAGAAATGGCAAACATTGATTGCCAGTTGCTTCGGTTGAATGTGGAAACAATTCCCACATTTGACGGAAATAGTGATCTAACCAAAATATTTGTTACACGTTGCGAGGCTGTGTTATCACAGTTTCGGCCTCTTAACAATGACCAAATTAACACGTATCTCTTGAACGCGGTAATTAGTAAATTAACGGGCCGCGCCCTTTTAGCCATCGGTTCGCGCGTTGAAATAAACACGTGGAATCAGACTAGGGATTATTTAAGACAACGTTTTGGTGATCTCCGTAATTATGATTGTTTGGTCCAAGACCTAATCAATTTAACGCCTGTTAAACTAGAAAACCCACTGGAATTCACTGAACGCGTACAAATCGCGCGCAGCAAACTTGGATCTAAAATAAATTCTTTATATAAGGTACACATGCCACATGCAGCAAAATTAATTCACTTAGCACAATACGATTAGGTAGCGTTAAAAACATTTATCCGTGGGTTGCGCGGTCAACTACAGAGTATTGTCCGATTACGCGAACCCGATACTTTAGAAGAAGCAATCGGTTATGTTATTGAGGAAAAAACATTCAATATTTCAATATTTGGAAGTATCCCAAATCCAAAAACGCGTTCAAAATAATATTAGACCGAGTTTTTTAAACGAAAAAAGGTTTATCACACCAATTAATAATTTTCATTCGCAACCGAGATATAATAATTTGTAAGACTACAATTTCAACAAAATCAAAAACAACAAAGGTTGAATCATGTATTTAGACCCGTCCAAAATTACAATATTCAAAACTTAAACCGTTTTACTATACCAGCTAGTACAAATAATAATTTCACTCAAAATAAAAGACCGCGATTAAATAATTACAATAATTCTAACTTTGATAATCCGCAAACGCGAAATAATAATTAACAACCAAGGCAAGGTCAATATGAACCAACACCGATGTCAACAACGACTACCTATACTTTGAATAACCGAAACGCGAATGTATTATATAATATGGATCAACCTGGTCCTAGAAACGAAAATTTAAATACGCAATTCACTGATAAGAGTACTTCTTTCGACAAGATTCCCCAAGGTCACGAACCGCCCATGAATTATTAGGTATAACAGTAAACACAAGTACTCTTCCATATATTATCGATCCTTAAACAAATTAAAAATGTTTAATTGATACCAGAAGTACTAGCTCATTCGTAAATCCCCAAGTGGCTAATCGTTTATTCACAGATAATACTAACCCAGATCCGTTTGAAGTAATTAGCGCTCATGGAATGTCGTACGGTTATAAAAGTACCACAATTTCCTTTCAAAATTTATTTCAAAGTAATTTTGCCAATAATCTAAAATTTTATTTGACTTCCACTCTTCCTTTGATATTTTGCTTGGATTAGATAATATGGGAAAATTAGAAGTATGTATAAATATTAATCGTAAGGGTCGATAGCCAATAAAGAATCCTTACACATTTAATTATTATAGTTAAGCAAGATTTGTTTATATCATATACTAAATGTATGAATTCTTTAATAAAGATGATTTATATATATTAATCGTAATCTATTAATAACGCCCAATCGAGAACTTTCCTTTACAGGGTGTCCAGCGATTTTTCAAAAAAAATTCCCGTACATTTCCCGTACATCAAAATTTACCATTCCGCACCATTTTACTTTGTAGATACAACATAATTATTCAAAAACAAGGATATACAAGAAATAAACAATTAAATTGTTTTGTATTAATATTAAATCAGTTTTGGTGTCTTTATTTTAATCAGTCTTCAAGTAACATCTAGTACTAAGTAACAAGTCAAACGATGACAAATACTATATGACACATAAACTATTAACGCAAAATCTCTTTGTCGTACAAAACTCGGTACGAATCAACAAATAATCTCTTTCTCGTACAAAACTAGGAACACAAACCGTACAATCACATTAGTCGCAGCTTATAAAAAATTCGTCGAATTATTGTTTTCTTCCGATGGTTCTCTTCTTCTGGGTGATTTCAGCAAGCAGTTGCTCCCGATCGTTGTCCAGCTCTGCTTTTCGTAGTTCCAGCAACCTCAACGCCTTCTTCTCCTCCTTCTGTCTTTCCTGAGCTTGCAGTTCCTTTTCTTTTTCTTTTCGCTGATCCTCCACAGCCTCCTGGTACTTCTGATAGGCGTTCCTCACAGCATGGACCAGTTTTTTGGAGAACGGAACGGCTGACACTTCACCCAGGCTGGAAACGTAGTCATAAATTTGACGTTGAGCGATGAGCGACTGGTTCCGCTGATTTTCTACAATGCAATCCTTGTTGATCGAAAAACTTCGTTCCACGGAGGCATTCCCATGGGATAAAATCAATGCCAGCTCAATAAATGATCGCAAAGTAGAGAAACCAGTCTTTGAGTCTGTGACTGCTCCAGAAACCGTCCAAGCGCTCGTCTCGGCTGAAATCGCGTGCAGCTTCTTTAAGTTCAGCTGACTTTAAAAGGACCAAATACTCTCGGGCAATCGTTTCAGCAGCAGTTGCGCCAACTATATTGGCGCAAACGAATTCGTCTAGCGCTCGTCTCATCAGCCTGTCCGCATCTACAGAGAAAATGACATCCGGATTGAGACATCTTAAATTTCTTGTCAGATCGTACTTCAGAGGCGACCGTTCCATGACTTTTTTGATCGTCAACTGCAGTCTACATGAAACAGCAGCGCATCTTTGACGGAAATGTTTTTACACTTTCCAAGCTCCTTACGCGTGCTGAATCCTATTTCGAAGTCCTTGGTTTGTCACAAATTGTGTTTGTCGTCCACGTCAATGTTCTTGATGTCTGTACTGTTCAGAACTTCTTTCTTCACAATCCGAGCCGTCAAACTTGCCACCACAGTTGTGAGGGCATCGTAGAGCAGCGGAGAAACGGGCGCGTCGGTTTGAAACTGCCTCAGGAACGGTTCAACATCACCAGCCAGTGTTTCGAAGAAGGCCAGTTTGGCAGAAAGCAGATCGTCCTTCACTGCCTCCTGAACGGTGATGTAACTTTTACATGCAGGTCGCGTTTTCGGGTTTCCTTCTCCTCAACGTACTTTTTCACATGACCAAGCACAGTTGCTGCGCGTTGCACTACAATCATGTTTTCAACCCACCTGGTTTCACAAAACTTGAGGGGAAACGTTGTGCAACCGGTCGCTTGTGTAAAAGCACCCCTCCGAGATGGACTGTCGAACAGATAGTACAGCGCTCGAAGTATCTTGGTTAAGTCCCATCGAGTACCTTTTATTCCAGTCCTGAAAGCGCCGTGCACGACATGTATTCCACATGAGCCGATGTTTAGCAATGCCCTGGGATTATCCTGATCGGACTTCATCTCTTCCTGAAGAAGGCGCAGCACTTTCCAGTTGACGTTCGGTCCATCCATGGATACTTGAACGAGCTTTGCCAGGTCGAGAGGCTGCAGGGCGGTTTTCAAAGCCTCTAGGAGATCGACAGCTTTCGACTGGGTTAGAAAAACTGAAGTTAAATATCTCGATCTGACTTCGTTATTCTCCTCATCCCAAAATCGAATGAGCACGTCCATCTGTTAAGACTGCGCGAATTTGTTCAAGCTTTCATCAAAAGCGACGACAATGTACTTGCGATCCTGCACTTTGTTGAGAAGCTGTCAATTGAAGTGTGGACCCAAACCGTAGGTGTTCACGTACGCGATCTTGGATTTGCCCAGTTTTATGCCTTGTATAGCGGGATCCTGCGTCATGGTCTTCATAAGCTGGATGTCGCGTTCGGCATGGCGAAGGGAACGATGGAACAATACCGTTTGCATGCACCAACGAGCCTCGTTGAAGGTGACTTGATCTTTTACAAGATAGGAGTCTTAAGTTATATAAAAATTATTATTATATATATATATATATATAAGGAGAAGTAACGGGAGGTTATGTCCATACAGGGAGAACACTAGTTGATGGGTGGTTCACTCAAGCCTTTATTTCCATGTAAAGCTAATATTTCGCTAAAACTGTTGTTAGCATCTTCAGAGCTACAATATGATGACAAAAAAATAAAAACAATGGGATCTGATTTATAAAAAGTGAGTTACATACCTCGGAAAAGGGGCTACCCTATTGTAAAGTTACGCAAAAATATAATTTGAAGTTGAAGTTCAAGACAAAAATCCAACGGTGTGAACATTATTGTTGTTAAAATTTTAAAAAACTTATTCTAAATAACAGTTGTCAGAGTATATTAAAAGAACGTCGATTGCCGGATACGTCGGTGCAATAAAAACAGATTAAAACACAAACTGTGATCAAGAAACACAAAACATATTAAAAACGTGACGAGCGTGTAGGTAAACGTGGTATATGGCGACCGGATATATGGAACAGCTGATCGTATGTTGATGTAGGGACGGACGAAATGGAAAAAGGATGTGCATAAAGTTGCCTACCTCACTGCGAGCCCCCGAGAAGAGAGCAAGCAACAGGGCAAGTGTGTACAGAAAGACCGAACAGGAGGAATTGAAAACTCGAAAATAAAAAAGGCGGGCGTAACGGATTGAACGGGGAAAAGAACTAAAAAATGGGGGATGTAAAAATTGAATGAAATGAAATAAATAGAACACGATCACTGCGCCCTCCAGGGGCCATACAAGGTAAAGAGATGGGATGAAAGTGAAAATGAAGAGGGTTACTGTCTGACCGGGCGGGTGAGGGATTGGTTTAGGAGGTAGGTGTAGATGGAGCTGAGGTTGTTGATATCCTGTTTTGAATTAATCGCGCGGGGTCTATTATTTATGTGGCACATTTCCAAGAAACATCTTTGGAAATAGTTGTTATCGCTTTCCAGAATAGTTGGTTCATTAAATTTGAAGCAATGCCCAGTGGTGTGTGCATGTCTGCTTAACGCACATGCTTGGGGCTTGCATTTAATATCGCTCCTATGAAGTCTAATTCTAGCTTCGAAATATTAGCTTTACATGGAAATAAAGGCTTGAGTGAACCACCCATCAACTAGTGTTCTCCCTGTATGGACATAACCTCCCGTTACTTCTCCTCATTACAAGTAAACGTCCGTTACTTCTTTTCAACATTATATATATATATATATACAGGGTGTTTCAAAATTCATGCACCAAAAATTTTTTGCGTACTCCTCGTAGATAAAAAGAAAAAAAACCCTTATGACAAATTTCGATTTTCCACAAAATAACATGGATTAAACCCCCTCGCAGAAATATTTAAGAGACGCCACTGTTCATCTATCAATGAATACTTTCGTTTGCTTGTATAAAAACACACGGTGCCGATTTTAAGTGTGGACGCATGAATGAATGGTGACCTAATTTCGAGCGGGCTGTTGAAATTTGATCTTAACATAAACAGTACGGTGAGGCTTAATAAAACCGACGCACAAATTTCAAGTTCATCTTATTTATTATGCATTTTTTTAATTGTTCCTGGCGGCTTCCTACACTTGTGCATTTTTATTGCTGTACGATTGTATCTCTTGCAGTCCTATTACTTAAAATCACGGGGGGTAGGTGCTGTAAAATGATATTCCTTTGTTACCCAAGGCCAAGACCCTATTTGGAATAACACATTTTTAGAAAGTCCGTAAAAACATGTGTTTCCTCGAAGATACAAATCGGTTTTAAAAATTCCAAGGGCGACGATGGGGCTGCACAGTTTGACCAATCAATGCCCTCTACAAATTCACCCCCATCAATTGAAGACGGTGAAAAACCGAAAAAGAATTCAGTTAGTTTCTGCTTGTAAACTGAGTTGGTAATTATGGCGTTAATACCGTTTGATAATCACGAAAATTTGTACTGACTGACACGACATTTACTTCTAAATAACTCGATGGTACATTGACCTAATTTGTGTGCTGCATAAACACTAAAATCCACACCGTTTGTTTATCTAATGCCGGCAGTACAAGCTCGAGACGAAGACCCGAGACCAGGCGAGCGCGAACGTGTACGGCGCACAGTGGGCTAGATTGCTTGAAAAGCGCGCATAGGAAGAAATGGAAAAGTTTGTTTAAAAATCGATGCAATAACGTTAAAACTATCTTAACATACTGTAGAATTGTGTATCATAACATAAAAGCATTAATTAGTTCCCCAAATCCCAAAACAAGGTTCGAATCGAGACGGATTTTATAGTCTCTCAAAACCTTCAATTTAACACTTTTGCATTAAGCCTCATTTTACTGTCAGCATCACGAGTTTGAATCAGCTGAAGTTCCCAACCACTTCAGATACGTTAGAATAAGAGCCTTCATAGCCGTATACGCATTAATTAATGTGCGTGTCGGTGTGGCAATCAGCGAAACTTTGGCAATATTTATTTTAATGTCAACAACTTTAAAAAACCATAAGTTGAAAGGACCGCGGAGGACCGCGTTGATCATTTACGATCTCGAAAGCTCTGTTAATCCTACATGTTTTCCTAAATTTTGAAGTGCATTGGTTGGCACCTTAACAAATGGCGGCGATAAATGTTTGAAAAAACCGCGAAAATTTCGTTTTTTAACAATTTTGCCATTTAAATGTAACGTTAATATATTACATATTGCTTAATGCTTATATCAATTGTCTAATAGTGTCACAAAAATATTTCATCTGTAACTTAGCCTCAAAGGTTGTCTTCTTATAGTCCAAAAACCAGTTGTTAAAATTTTGACTTATGTAATTTCACTCATTTGACGATATACTTTGTTAAGTTTGATTTTCCTTATTAATATATTATTTCTAGTATTTTCTGAATAGTACAAAATTTACTTTGCAACAATACTGTATATAATTCTGTTTGAAAATGCATGCCCCAACTCACTGGCCTTTGAATTTCCCGCTATTTCGATTTGTTTTCGGGAGCCACGGCCAGGTGGCGCACATGCGAGTTTGAGCCTCTTGGTTGGTACTAGCTCGTTGCGTAACAAAACAATGGGCATCGTTCACGTATTGTTTACATAAAATATTTTCCTGTTATAATCGAATCGAAAAACCGTTCAGATGTTGAAATCAATATGACTAATCCAGGTAAGTAACACTTTCTTTCTATTAAAAACGTTTGATAGTGTGTTGTCTGAAGTGCAGTATCTAATAAACACAATTTAAAAAATCATGCAATCATAAAAAATTGTAGGTTAAACATACTACAACAAATGATTAAAATGCCTAAACCTTTTCCTCTAATTCTTTTGAATTCAACAAGATTTCAGTCGGAAGTTCTATTATGAGAACTTCTTTATCCCGAGTCACCTAAATGCGAAAATAATCGCTAATATTGAAGAAGATGCTTTGAAAAAGGGAGCAGACGTCAAACATGATAGAGCAAAATGGTTTGTCGGAAAATTGCGAGTTTTTTGGAAGACCTGCAACAGATCTAAACATCAACTTGAGAAGAGGTACGACAAGTGGATGGCTGAAAACCTCTTTTGCAAAAAGGCGCCTAAAAGACCCATCTCAACAGAGAACCAAATTCAGAAAGATTTTGCATCACTTTCTCTGTCACAGAAAAGACGCCGAACGGCAGGTTTGTGTACATTATTGCAAACAATAATTTGCTAAAGCAAATTTTGTTGAAAATCAAACAATTTCTAACATTCAAGTTCAATTTCAATTAATATTACATGCAGATAATTTTACGAATTTCTCAAATTTTTTAAATGTATTCAGGTTTTTTTTACTTATTTTACATTATTATTAATTTACCAACGATTGCCTCAGATATTCGTCAATCGGACAGTTCGACCCCAATATTCGCAACATCATCTGTGCTAAGGCAAGAAGGTCGCCCGAAAGATGCCAAAAGGCTGCAGAGTATCGCTAAGGAGTCAGATTCTGCGCCTCCAGTTGACGGCAAGTCAAGCAGTTCGGAAATGAGCAGTGAAAAAGCTTTAGCCATTTTTCTGGACTGCAAACTGACCAAAGAAAGTTACAAGCTGTTAAGAAAACACACGAAAGGACAAGGTAGATTCACAATGTATAACACTTTGTTTAACAATCGCAATTCAACTCATTCTGGAATGTGTCCCTACTTCTCATTGGTAAAATCTACGGTGAAATCAGAAAACAGAAAAAAGTTTGTTCCCTTAGGGTTAAAGCATTAAAAAACTCGACCATGCATTGTATCCACGTTTTCTATTAGAATCAAATGGCTTTTCGAAACTTTGTTATAGACTGGCATATTGTTTCTGCTAGTCTATAAACATTTATTACAAAGTATTTGTAAATAAAACTACTATGTTCAAACTGCATGACGGTTAAATTAAGATGTGTTTTATTTTAAAAAAATTTATGATTTTACATCAGATTATTACAAGCACTTGCCGTTTTCAGTTCTTTGAATAAATATAATTGAATTTTATTATTTTTTTAACTGATAAAGTCCAAGACTATTTGGCACTGTGTCATGAACTGTCAAATTAAGATATTTATCCAGGGGTGGGGTGGGGTTAACCCCAGGCCAAGGGTGTCTTTAATGGAAGTGGGATGACATTAACTAGAATGAAGATAAAGTAAAGAAGTCAAATTTTCTAAAAACTGAACCTATCATTCAAATTTAATCGAAAATAAAAACAAAAAATAAAAATGTATATTGGAATCAACTAATGTAACTAATGAGTATTTCGGCGAGTTATAAAAGCGCCCTGAGATCCCTGTTTTTGTTAAGAAAGTGCCCCAAGATTGAACAAAATTTTGGAGCGCTTATTGAACAAAATTTTGGGGCGCTTATTTAATACCTGAGACGAGGCCTTGGGTCGCTTTTTTGACGCAGCCGATTATTTAACATACTGATTCGATATTCCAGAGATAAACAGATTCCCGGCTTACGAGAAGCTGGTGATGGCCAAAAAGGATTGCTACCCAGCAGATTTGCACATCACGGAAACAACTGCAACGGTAAAACTCCAAAATTTACTGGACCACACAGCAACAAGACTTGCGAGAACACTGGACCAGCCTACTTCGAATAACTTGATCCTGCGGTACAAGTGGGGATTAGACGGAAGTTCAGGCCACTCCGAGTATAAGCAAGTCTTCCAGGCTGACACGACCGATGCTTCCATATTCCTCACAACTATCGTACCACTGCAACTGATTGATGCCCGTGATCAGGGGATATTATGGACAAATCCTACAGCTTCGTCGACGCGGTAAAATTTACTTATGTTTATTCTTATAATCGAAAAGAAAATTTTTTATACTTTGTACGAAGCCAAAATTAGTGAATTTTTATTTATAATAATAGTCTTTAGAAGGTGCTTTACGCATTTAATACTGTTCGTTCCCGGGCAAATGAATTTTGATAACTAAATTGAATTTTAGATAATGCCGACCAATCCGGATATGCTTCGAAAAAGAAACCGCTGCCTCCATAAAGCTTGAACACGACCGGGTCCACAAGGAGATATTCGGATTAGTTGCGACCAAGGTTGAAAACGTGACGATCGAGCATCAATTGTTTTTTACCATGATTGACGGAAAAGTCATTAACGTGTTGGAAGACAACAAGGCGTCTTCGGTATGAGAATATAAAGTAATTTACGCGATCTAAAATGTCTACATACTGAATATAACTATTTACAATTTAGAGGTGCTACATCTGCCGAGCCGGACCAAAAGAGATGAACAATTTGGATTTCGCAAAGGAGAAGGTTCCCGCTCATTCGAGTTTCCAGTACGGATTCACGCCTCTGCATGCCCGCATCAAGTTTTTCGAGTACTTGCTTCACCTGTCATACCGGTATCTAGTCAAAATTTGAAACTGAAGATTTATTCGCATACTATAAAGTCGCATTTTGCCAAACATGAATGAAATTTTGAATGAAACTGACATTTCTCTTCATTCATGTCCTCAGATTCAAATTACCACAAGAAGTCCGCGAAAAAGGTTCCAGGCTGACAACAAGCCAGAAAGCAGTTGTCCAAGAAACGAGGGAGGTCATCCAAGAGAAACTGCGAGCCCAACTTGGAATCATTGTTGATCAGCCGAAACAAGGTACTGAGCATAAATTTAACTTAGAATTAATAAACACATAAAACGTTTCAATTATTAAACAATCAATATTATACCGTATTGAACATTTGAATGTTATAGGCTTTGGATCCAGTAACGACGGCAACACAGCTCGAATGTTTTTCAAATCCAGCGAGACTACGGCTAACATTTTGAACGTTGACAAAGATTTGATCGACAGATTTAGCATAATATTGACAGGAATCAACCAAACAACGTCAAAATTGGATCCCGAAAAATTCGGCTGCTACGCGAGGAAAACCGCGGAAATCCTCGTGGAGAAGTACGGCTTCTGGAAGATGAGCCCGACCGTGCACAAAATTTTGTGCCATGGAAAAGAAATTATTGAACATCAGATTCTCCCCATAGGTATAATTCTTGGTTTATTTCTAAACAGTGTTAACAAAACAGATCTTCATTTCAAAACAGATCTTCAAATCGAGATAAAATACTATTTTCATGCAGGGACCCTGTCGGAAGAAGCAATGGAGCATCGCAATAAAGACGTCAAGAAATATCGGTGTGCCAATGCCCGAAAAACTTCGAGGATAGACAATTTGACGGATGTCTTTCACCGCCTGCTGGAATCTTCCGACCCTTTCATAACGAGTCTTCGAGCGCGATCCCAGACCACAAAACGCAAGCAGGAATTGCCCCCTGCAGTTCAGGAAATGCTGCTTCAAGAAACCAGTAACGATAGCGACGACGAGTGAACGAACGTGAAAATCAAAAAATTGTTCAGTTATACATTTCTAAATATCCCCCAGATTAAAAATTGTACATAGGGAATAATCCAAAGCGAATAACCCAACGATGTTTAATTTTCCAAATTTGGATTCGCAATTTTTTATTTTGACATCCTGATATTAAAATCATTCCGATCGAACTCGAAAACCGTTGTATCCATAATTTCAAATTATTCATAACACGAAAACCCCTATATAGACATTTTGAAGGTATGTGTAGTATCTTTCATTCTTCGGCCGCCATATCAGATCCCCAATTATGAACTCTGACAGTCTAAAATCAAAATCATTCTCAGAGACCTTGAAAACCTCCATATATACACTTTAAACGTAACTTCACGATGTTTTAGTTTTTTGGCAGCCATATTAGATCCGTCAGTTTGAATTTCAACAACCTAATATCAAATTCGTTCTCAGAGACCTCAAAAACCCCTATGTACACAATTTGAACGTAATTAGAGGATGTTTTCAAATTTTCGGCCGCCATATTGGATCCGCCATTTTGAATTTTGACAATCTGATGTTAGATTCGTTCTCAGAGACCTCGAAAACCTCTATATACACAATTTCAACGTAATTAGAGGATTTTTCAAATTTTTGGCCGCCATATTGGATCCGCCATTTTGAATTTTGACAATCTGATGTTAGATTCGTTACGAGCGACCCGAAAAACCCATAACGACAACAATTTTTATGAATATTCGTCGCAAATAGTTCAGAAATATCCGATGCGCGGGTATTCGGCCGTTCCAGCCCACTGTGCGGCGGTGTTCTCGCCTTTCTACGCGCGAACGAAACTATTCATGAATGGGAGCATTGGCGTCTCTTTAATATTTCTGCAAAGGGATTTAATCCATGTTATTTTGTGGAAAATCGAGATTTGTCATAAGGGTTTTTTTTCTTTTTATCTACAAGGAGTACGCAGAAAATTTTTGGTGCATGAATTTTGAAACACCCTGTATATATATATATATATTACTAACATGACCTGAAATTTATTTAATATCAATTTTCCGATACTTAAAATGATATTTTTACCTTTTCATTCACTGTAGACACTTTTGACTCAACTTGTCTTGCAATGTTTGGTCCAGTGAGTAGGATAGGTTCTGGATCCACCTGATTTGCTCCCAACGGCTTGGCTTGACCATCTGCTACTGCAGGTACCGGATTTTGAGCAAAACATCCTGGATCTGACGTTTTTTGAGCATCCCAAATGGATTTATGCTTCTTCCCCTCAGCATGACTTTTCAACGCTTGAATCCCCATACTCGACACATTGAAAACTGTGCGACATAAGCTGCACTCGGATGAAAATACATCGTCAGCAGGCCTCACAAACGAATAAGTATTTTGCCAATTTTCAGTGAATTTCGTTTTTCCTCGCTGAGTTCGTTTAGCCATCTGTACATCTGTAAGTCATAATAATAACGTCAATGATAATTATAAAAATATCAATATTAATTATTATTGACTAAAAAATCACTTCAATTAATATAATTAGTAATATAATGATTTAACTGAAGTTATTTTGTGGTTAATCACTAACGTTTCAACCGTTTTTGACAATGAAATTAACACAGATTTGATTTTTCTTTGCAACTTACCTTTAGCTTTTCCACATGTCAACACATGAATAAAATCACAAATGAATTCAAATGATTTTGAAGTGCCGGAGATTCCCTGCTAGTAACTTGTCTGGTCTCGCAAGTGTCCTCTGACTCTGATATCACAATAGATTCCGTTCGTCTTCTGAGGTTATGCCGGCATTTTTATGTTGGCGTCATTGTTTGGCTTGCTAGTTCTTACTAGTATCCAAGAGATGGCGACACGTGATTTACATAGTGGCGTGCGGAAATTGGACTGGCTGTTATCGTAAAAAGGTGTGCCACGTAAACCAATTCCACTTCCGTTCAACGTAAGAAAATGAATATGTTCATTCAATTTTTAGTCGTAAAACACCTAATCAAATTATCCAATAAAAAAATTCCCGCCGAACAAAAAATTTCCCGTACATTCCCGTACAATTCTCGCGCATTTTTCAATTCCCGCTTTTCACGCTTTTCACGCCCGCTGGACACCCTGCTTTAGTTATGGATATCATAAAAAGAATCTGTCTGTTGCTCAGGGGCGTAAGAGTATATTAGTGCCTGCTGGTAGCCAACAGGTAATACAGGTTGATGTCGAAAATGTAAAAAATGGCCAAGCTATAATTCCCTTTGACTATATATTAATGGACTGCTAGTCCCCCTCCATTTTCCATATGATCACTGCTCCAAAAGTTGTCCACAAGCTGGAGTCCGATATAAGTCCCGCCCCAGAGCCGAAAATGGAGCGTAATTTAAAAACCGGAAAGCAAAAAACTATTTCTCGATGTATTCATCAGCAACGTGGAGAATGCAAATGCGAGATTATTTCGGCAACTCGGGTCCACTTTCCTGCCTGTTCTTAACAAGGAAAGCATCAACCCATAAGTTTCGGATTTCGTGGAAATCTAATACAGAATTTTAGGTTATAAGTCAAAAGTCAACTGACGTGTACATCAGCTGACGAGTATTATAACCGCGTTGGCATATATACGTGGACGTATTGCAGCCTTTCGCATAGCAATATTTTGACAGGGTGTGAATATTTGACAATATAAATGTTGATATATTCAAAGGTGTGAATAAATTGCAGGGTATCACAATATGCAATGCGAGCTCATAAAGTCATATGTCATAGACACAAAATAGTTACCAATTTAGTAACATACCGCAACCACTTAGGGTCCCGCCGCGCCACCGTTGCTTGGAGACACACATGAAGCGGCGCTAGCAGTCCAATAGTATATAGTCAAAGATAATTCCCCTTATGAAACTGGAACATATTGAAATTCCAGTATGTTTAACTGAAGTAAAAAATAACAAAGTTTTATGTGTAATTGTTAAGATCAGATCAGATATTGGGCCCTATTCTGTTTTTATCACGGTAATAACTTTACGCCGTGAAAATTTATCACATCGTTTTCGCTCGAACGGCAAATTGGTATTCCGTTTTTAACGTGATAAAGTAAGGGTGACAACACTGTAAAATCGAAGCAAGTGAACTACTAACGGCATGCTTTCCATGGAATAACATACTTTCGCCATTATGCAAAAGTACACAACACTAATCGTACCGAACAAGTTAATTTTGACGAATTATGGAGGTGGTAAGTACAAATTACTATAATACGTAATAGTAGGGTGCGTCAATAAACCTCTTTTCTCTTTTCAATCATATGTAAAGTATAGAACTTATCTGTGATCTATAAAGTTTTAATATATGTGCATGTTAACTCCGCAAATATAATAAATTACACAGTCAACAGTAATATATAGGCGGCTCTCTTCCCAAGAAAAATTATTACTTGTTGTTAAGCATGACTAATGTATACTGTAACATTTAATCCAAAGCAAGTGTTCCCTCGTTTCTTTCTATCTGGCTATGATAAATACTTTACTACATACATCTTAATCACAGAAAAAGCGAACAGCAAGACCAACATTGGAGCAGAAAGAGGAAATTATCCGATTCATGGAAAAACATGTTTGCGTAGCAAGAAATATGTTGCCCCATGAAGAGGGAGCCCTCATGAAGAAACAGTTGTGCTCACAATTAACTAATACTTTGAACTCGATGGGTGGGAGCCAAAAAAGTAGCGATCAATGGATTAAGGTATATTTATTAAAATGTAGAAGTGAAATATACACACTTTTGTATGCTTTATATATGAATAATTTGTATATGAATGATTTAACAAACATTAATAAATTAATTAGAAAATACATAACTATATACAGATCGAGTAAAGAACGTTTGGCACAGGCGGGTTCCATGGGTGCGAGAGCGCTGGAAATAAGAGATACACATTACCCGTTTCCACTCAAAGAATGTGTATCTCTCATTTCCAACGCTCTCGTACCCATGGAACCCGCCTGTGCCAAACGTTCTTTACTCGATCTGTATAGGCGCTTACAGGTAAAATAACGAGTATGATTAACGGTTAGTGTACCACCTGTTCATGTTATTTATTGTCAATCTCACCTATGTGACTGGAAAGAGTTGAAAATGTAGTCGATTGTAATGAATTTATTAATGTTTGTTAAATCATTCATACAAAGTAGTATATAACATTGACTATATCCCGCCAAACGTAGCATGCCGAAATTCGAATGAATTAGAACCAATCAGATTCTATATAACGTCTGTTTTCAGGAAACATCTCATGTAGAGTTCGAATGCGGCTTTGTGATTGGTTCTCTACTCGCATTATGTTTCAGCACATGATTGGTTTAAATAAAATAAATGTTAAACGTCACTTTGCGGCTAGAACGCCATTAAAATTAGTAAAAACTCCCCATTGGAAGTGTTTCTCTTGAAGTAATTCGAGAAAAAATGAAAGAGGCCCAACCAAAAATTTGAGCAGAGTCACCAACAGGACCTCCACTCGGGAAGACATTTCTACAATAATGGAAAACAGGGAACCTAACGTGCAAAATGCGAATAGTACGTAATGTAAAGAAAATAAAAAAAGGTCCATAAGGAATACCAGTGCTAAGTTAGTGCAAGAAAAGTACGTTACTGATTTTCTAATTTTGTTTGATTCGTTTAAAAATGTAATATTCAAACTGGCACTACTCGCCTGCGATGCCAATAAATGTCATTCTATTTTGTTGTAATATTTTTGTTGGGATATAAGCGGCCCATCCACACGCAAGCATGCTTGACAAGCATTGCATGCTGTCATGCATGCTTGATAGTGGATGGTGTTGCTTGAGCGTATTTTTGCGGCTTGACAGCATGCTTGAAAGAAATCGGCGCTTCCGGACCGCAAGCATGCTTGCGTGTGGATGGCAATGCTGTCAAGCATTTCGTCAGTCTTTCCCGGTCGTCGCACACAGGGGTATTTATATGAAAAAAGCGGTCAAAAGTCGAAAACACAAAGTTTGGTTAAACTCACTCTAACCGTCTCTTTACGACAGCTAGATGACTGGTACATCACATAGTGGCATCACAAAGTTCCCCCCAACTGTCACATTGACACGTAGTCAGTCGGAACCCAGCCAGTTTTCCGTTCGCACGGTATTGTTCTCTGCGCTCTCATTTGTGAAACAAATATTTATAGTGTTTTGAGCTGTTTTTCAGTGGAATTAAAAGATAAGTACTATGGAGGTGGAAGAAGAAGGTATGTACTTTAATATAAAGTATGTTTAATTTGAATTGTACTTTATAAAATATATTTTATTATATAATTATCGAACGGTAAAAAAAATATTAATTTATAGGTTATTTTGTTGGATTAAAGGTGTTTTTGTATATGTTCCGGGTCCTTCCGGGCTGGCATTTTTTACTCTACGTAAAATTTAGTCTTTCCTTACGAGATTGCTGAAAAAAAAATGTCCGCCTACTTCCGCTATTTCGTTTAACATGAGTTTAAAAAATACTGTTTATTTGCACGTTGGTTTTGAATATTTCTAATTTCTTTGCAGAATCCATTGATATATTGAAAGAGATTACTAGAAAGTCAATATATGACCTTATGGAACAATGTCCAAGTAAGAAGCTGGATGAAAAGTTTACGTTTTTGGAAAAAAAACTTAAACTTCTGACCAAATGTTCAGATAATGAATTAAGTAAGTTGAGACAGGTCTTAAGTCATTTCAAGTCTGAATTTAAGCAGAAATGGACAGCTGCCAGTTATAAGCAAGAACGTTTTTTGAAAAAAAAATGAGCAATGGCTGAATAATGCAGTTAAATTACCCACTTCGAAATTCAAGAAACCGGGACGACCTACAAAAAGATTTGAAGAATCGAGTGAACGAAGCAAGAGACGTAAAACAAAACATTTGAGAGAAAATGTAACTGCCGAAGAATTGACATATGCGGCTCGCATGAGGCAACGGGCTGCTGGAAACAAAGACGCTTCTAGAATCATGAAAGATATAACATTGTCACCAACAAGAGCTACAAAGATGCGGAAAGCTATCACTTCTGCACAAAAACCCATAATCAAAAAGCACTCACCTTCTGAAGCCTTGGCTATCTTTGTGGAGGGAAATTTCACCAGGACGCAATGGGAAATATTACGCAGGGCAAATAAAAGTATTTTTCCTTGCTATTCACTTCTGAAGAAGGCAAAAAAAGAATGCTATCCGAAGGAAGAATCAATGCGAGTAACTGAAACATGTGCTGAAATTATGTTGCAAGATTTAGTCGACCATACATCTTTACGATTATGTAAATATTTGGAGGAAGTTATAGAAAACTGTACAGAGGAAGAAAAGAAGAACTTAGAACTTGTCACAAAGTGGGGTTGTGATGGTTCCCAGCAATCGCAATTCAAGCAGAAGTTTGAAAATAACAATTACAGTGATGCTCACATATTTCAGAGCTCGCTTATTCCATTACGATTGCAAATAAACGTTAATGGACAAAAAAACGATATGGCAGAATCCAGTGCCTTCATCTCCAAGATACTGCCGACCGATAAGGATACGTTTCATCCACGAAACAGAAGATGTCATAAACAGCGAAATACAAAACGTAGAAAATCAAGCAAGACATTTAAAAAGAACAGAAATACCGACTGAAAGTGGGATGCTTTATATTTCACATGCCCTGTTGCCAACAATGGTATATGGAAAAATTTGCAATGCGGCGACAAATACCGCTTCAACAATGAAGTGCTATATTTGTGGGCTGACCTCCAAAGACTTTAACGATCTAAACAAAAGAAAAGAGGAAGATTCTGAATCTCTAAGGTTCGGACTCTCGATTCTGCATGCAAGGATTCGATTTTTTGAATCATTACTACATACCGGGTGACCCAGGGATCTGTAAAAGCCCCATAACTTATTTGCTATTTGAGATATCGACTTCTAGTTTTCTTGAACTGGTACCCACACTTATTCTACATATTTTAAAAATATGTATGTTTTTGTACAGGGTGTCCCAATGTACATAACAGAACAAAGTTATGTTTTTTTAAATGGAACACCCTATATTTTATTCTTTATTTTAAACCCTCTTGAGAAGCTGATAAAAATAGTGTAAAACAGTATGGGTCTATTATGGACGGTTGGTTAGTTATGGGCAAATTTGTGGCAAAAACAAGTTCCTATTGAAAAAAATGCAAAAGGGCTCGTAGCAAAGCTATAGTCATTTTTAAACAACTAAAGAATTTTTCACATCATGAAGAATAATACAAATCGGCTTTGGTTCTTTTTTGTTCATAGTGCTATACAGGGTGTCAACATACGCAAAATATTGGATAACTATTTTTTTTCAAATGGAACACTCTATATATCTTGTCACAAATGCATGGAATTTTGAATAAGCTTTCCAATGATGTACAATTTGTATAATGAAATATTAAAGATTCTTGAGATTTATCCTTAAAAACATTTTTCTTATGTCACCTCCTGTTCATTTTTGGATTTTCAGCCAAAACTATGCATTTTCTGAAAAAATAATAAGAGACCAAAGTTATAGAGCGGAAAATTTTCGATCAATATAGTTCTTTCGACTTTTCCAATAATGCGTGCATTGCCCGCCAGAGGGCGCAAAATCGTGACCGTATATGCATTTTAGCGTTTTTCTCAATTATTTTGTTAATTAATTGCACTATGCTTTATTTTCCACGTCCTCTAGCGGAAAAACGGGTTATTATAGAATTATTAAAATGACCTACATCGATTGAAAATATTCCGCTCTACAACTCTTAAAAGAAGAAAATTTTGCCCAAAATGCATAGTTTCCGCTAAAAATGCAAAAAAAACATTGAAAAACGCAAAAATTGATACATACATTTTCAATTTGCATTTTTAGGAAAAACTATGCATTTTTGGCAAAAATTGCTTCTATTAAGAGTTGTAGAGCGGAACATTTTCAATCGACACGGGCTATTTTAATTTCCCTATAATTTCCCGTTTTTCCGCTGGAGGGTACGGAAAATAAAGTATAGTGCAATTTATTAATAAAAAATTTGAAAAGAAAACGGTAAAATGCATATACGGTCAAGATTTTTCGCGCTCTGGCGGGCAATGCAAACATTATCTTAAAAGTTGAAAGACCTATGTCGATCGGAAATTTTTCGCTCTACAAGTTTGGTCTCTTATAATTTTTCCTGAAAATGTATAGTTTTGGCTGAAAATCCAGAAGGTGGCAAAAGAAATATGTTTTTATTGATAAATCTCAAGAATCCTTAATATATTGTTATACAAACTGTATATCATTGGAAAGCTTATTAAAAATGCCGTAGACTAGTGGCAATTTATATAGGGTGTTCCATTTGAAAAAAAATAGTTATCCATTGTTTTGCGTATGTTGACACCCTGTATAGCACTATGAATAAAAGAGAACCAAAGCCGTTGTGTATTATTCTTTATGATGTGGGAAATTTTCTAGTATATAAATAATCATGCTATCTTTGCTAGGAACGCTTCTGCAATGTTTTCAATGTGTACATGTTTTTGCCACAAATTTGCCCATAACTAACCAACCGTCCATAATAGACCCATACTATCTTATACTATTTTTATCAGCTTCTCAAGAGGGTTGAAAATAAAGTATAAAATATAGGGCGTTCCATTTAAAAAAACATAACTTTGTTCTGTTATGTATGTTGGGACACCCTGTACAAAAACATACATATTTTTAAAATATGTAGAATAAGTGTGGGTACCAGTTAAAAAAACTAGAAGTCGATATCTCAAATAGCAAATAAGTTATGGGGCTTTTACAGATCCCTGGGTCACCCGGTATGTCGTATAAATTGCCCATCAAAAAGTGGCAAGCAAGATCAACAGAAGATAAAAAAATGGTTAAAGAGAGGAAAGAACAAATTCAAAAAGTGTTCAGGGAAGAAATGGGACTTTTGGTGGACATCCCAAAGGCAGGGTTCGGGAACATCAACGATGACAACACATCGAGAAGATTTTTTGAGGATCCGGAAATAGCTTCCCGAATTACCGGAATAGACCAAAACTTAATCCAAAGATTCAAAGTGATCCTAGAAGCAATCTCAAGTGGCCACAACATTGACGTGGAGAAGTTTGCAGCCTATACAGGTGAAACCGCTAAATTATATGTGCAGCTGTACGGATGGCATCCAATGTCACCCACAATACATAAAATCTTGGTGCATGGTTCCACTGTCATTGCTCACTGTATTCTACCAATTGGGCAGATATCAGAAGAAGCTGCCGAAGCTAGGAATAAGCACTTCAGGATATACAGACAAAACTTCTCCCGTAAATTTTCAAGAGTTATGTGTAATAAGGACATATTGAATAGACTTCTATTAACTTCTGACCCACTATTAAGCAGTACAAGATCCCGGCCATGCAAGAAAAGTAAGCCATTTTCTTCTGAGACTATAAGTCTTCTGCTTCCTGAAACACAGGGCGTGTTTTCAGAAGAGCAAACCGCCGAGAATGAGGAAGACGAAGATGACGAATCAGACTTTGATGATTATTAATTGGTTTCTTCCATGTTTCATTAAATATATACTTTATAGATACCTTACAGAATCCATTATTATATTTCCACATAAAAAATCCTTTGAAATAATTTTGGCCAGTTTTTTCATATAAATACTCCTATGTGCGTCGTGGTGAACTCTTCGCTCAAAAATGGCTAGTTGCACCGAAAATCAATTCTGGGTAGAGTTTTTTGAATTGTTTAAGGAGCGCGACGAATTGTGGAAGGTTAAGGGAGAGAAATATAAAAATAAAAAGGAGCGAACGAAGGGGTATGCTATTTTGTTAGAAAAATATAAAGAAAAAGAGTGTACCGCGACGCTAGACGTAGTAAAAAAAAAATTAACACTATCCGTACCAATTATCGGCAGGAGTTAAAAAAAGTAAAGCCCAGCGAGAAATCGGGCGCCGGGTCGGAGGATATATACTATCCGTCCCTATGGTATTTTGATATCCTGAATTTTCTTCGAGACCAGGAAACTGCGGATGCTGGAAAATCAACCATAGATTTGGAAGAAGATGTAGAAGTAAGTATATAATACGAAATACATATAATGTTTGTTTAAATTTTATTTAAAAAATGTACAATAAATTTTACTATTTCATTTTTATCCAAATTATAAATCAAATATACATAATAGCAGGTTGTTATCGTACTCCTCATTGCCATGGGACTGCACCAACAGTGTTAAAATAAGTACGAAACTTATCCCTTACTTCTTTTGCATTAATTGTAGAATTCCTGGCATTTGAATTATTTAATGGCAGCAATGTTTCGGTTTGACGCCATGACCCATGTTGAATAACCCCAGAATGAATGTTTTCTACATCTATGATTCCTTGTCTATAGGATTGTCCCTTTTTCCTACTTAGAAAATTATGTAGATAACAACAAGCTAAAACAATAGTAGTACATTTTTCGGGAGATAAATTCATTGTAGTTAACAGTATTCTGAATCTTGAGGACAAAATCCCGAAAACATTTTCAACAATGCGTCGAGCTCTAGAAAATCTATAATTGCAAATATCTTCTTCCGGTGTTAGAACCTTTCGACTGTATGGTTTCATTATATTTTCTTTTAAAGGGAAAGCGTCATCTCCGATAAAAACATACGGCATTTTTGCTGAAAAGTTTGGTAATTCTGCTGGTTCTGGGAGTTGTAAGCTTTTTTCTTCAAATTTTTGATAAAATTTCGTTGCAGTAAAGACCCCAGCATCAGAAATTCTACCATTTGCTCCAACATCTGCCATAATAATTTCGTAGTTAGCATCTGCTATCAACATCAATACTATGCTGTGCGTTTTTTTGTAATTAAAATAGTGGCTACCTGAGCCTGGGGGTTTCTTCATTGCAACATGCTTTCCATCTATCGCACCTATGCAATTTGGAAAATTCCATCGTATATTAAAATTTGCTGCAATTACTTTCCACTCCTCTTCGTTTCTTGGCATCTGAAAAGTACAAAGTATGTTTAAATTTTCAATAATTCTAAATTTTATATTATTATTTGCAGGCATTTGAAGAATTTGGATCTTCGTCAAAATTATTACCACCCCAAAAGAAGAGAAAATACCCTGAGTCAGAAAGGAACGAACTCTTAAAGAAGGCTGTCCAACATTTGGATGGGGTGAATGACGAAGCGGAGATGCAAGGAAAAGTCTGGGCTGCTCAATATAGAAAGTTGACTGACGATCAACAGCTTTACGCCAAGAAGTACGTGGATGATATTTTTTATCAAGGACGTCTGTCAAAGCTGGGGCCTCCATCAACACCAGCATCAACTCCGACATCTACTCCATCCTACAGCACTCCGGTGCCATTCGCCAGCCCACTACTTGACTAATTATCAAACCAGGAATGTAGCCAGCCTCAGCCGACTTATCAAATATTAGAAACATCATACAGAGACATCCAGTATCGCAATTAAAATATTTTTTATAAATGAGTTATATATTTATACAATAAAAGTTTTAAAATAATACAAATAGTTTTCTTACCTTTATATATTCGTTCAAGGTATTAATAATAGCCTCGCACGTTTCAATTACAATTTTTCCTATTGTTTGAGGAGCTACCGCTGTTAAAAATTTTAAATCCTCAAAAGTTGCTCCAGTGGCCAAATATCTAAGTGTAGTCGAAAGCCTTTCTTCTGCAGTAACTGAATCCCTCATCGTAGTGTTTTCTTTTTGAATGAAAGGCCTCACTTTTTGCAACAATTCCCCAAATACTGCAGCATCCATTCTTAAAAAATTGTGGTAATCTTGAGTAGAAGTATCTTCTAAGGTTTGCAACAGTTTCATATGAGAATATTTTGATCGTTCTTCAAACCAACCCTTCGACCAATATTTATGCCGTCTCTTTCTTTTGCGGGTTAACTCGTCTATCACGATTAAAGCGCAAGCTAAGTCACTCATTTTCAGTTGCTGCCAGCTTCGAGATCGCAATACAACTGACGCTTGAGAGAATGCTTGACAATGGATGGGCAAACTAGAATTGGCTTGACAAGCATGCTTGTCAAGCATGCTTGCGTGTGGATGGGCCGCTTTAGTCTGATAAATTGCTCTAGTGCAGCTATTCTCAACCGCTGGTCCGGCGGACCATCAGTGGTCCGCGGAGAAATTTTACTGGTCCGCGAACATTTCTCCTATAGCTAAAAAAAATTGCTTAATTTAATTCTACGTATTGTATGATTAGTTAAGCACAGAAGATAAATTCGGATTTAAGAAAAAAATTAACTTCTGGGTGGCTAAAGTAAATGATAATAGCATTGATATTTTTAATAATTATTTTGATTTTGTTAATATGCAACAAGATTTAAACCTAACGAAATTAAATACAATCATTGGGCAACACTTACAATCTTTAAATATTAGTTTCGAAAAATATTTCCCATCTGAAAAAACCACGTGTGAAAGAAACGTGTGGATAACAAACCCTTTTATAACATATGACAATAGTAAGTTAAATTTAAGTGACAAAGAATTTAAACCCCTTCTTGAAATTAATGCAGATATTATCTAAAGCTAGTTTTTCAACCATGTCCATAGAAAAATTTTGGATCAAAGTAAAAAACGAATATCCATCTCTATACCAGAAAGCAATGAAAATGTTAATCCCTTTCGCAACTACATATTTATGTGAATCGGGATTTTCATCAATGACAATAATAAAAAATAAATTTAGAAATCGACTTTCGGTTATTTCACCGCTTCGGCTGAGCTTGTCTAATTTGGAACCAAAAATTGACACATTGATTGAAGAAGAGCAGCAGCAATCTTCTCATTAACAATATGTTCAATAAATTGTGCTTGTCATTATTGTTATAAATTCCACTAGTTTTTGTTCTATTTTTCCTAAAGATTTATCTATTTTTTTATATTTTTTCTGAACACTTTGTTCCTATTGGTTTAATTATTGGTAATCGTAAGAATGAAATTTATTGTTGTGTTCCAATAACCATGACTTTGTGATTTTTTTGCAATGTTCTGAATTTTTTATAATTATATTTCTATCATTTAAACATTACTGTAAGCAAATGATAATAAAAATGTTACAATTAACTTACGTAGCAGTTCTTTATATACCGGGTGACCCAGGGATCTGTAAAAGCCCCATAATTTATTTGCTTTTTGAGATATCGACTCCTAGTTTTCTTGAACTGGTACCCACACTTATTATACATATTTTAAAAATATGTATGTTTTTATACAGGGTGTCCCAATATACATAACAGAACAAAGTTATGTTTTTTTTAATGGAACACCCTATATTTTATACTTTATTTTCAGCCCTCTTGAGAAGCTGATAAAACTAATATAAGATAGTATGGGTCTATTGTGGACGATTGGTTAGTTATGGGCAAATTTGTGGCAAAAACAAGGACACATTGAAAAAATTGCAGAAGCGCTCCTAGCAAAGCTATCGTTATTTTTTATACACTGAAGAATTTTCCACATCATGAAGAACAATACAAATTGGCTTTGGTTTTTTTTTTGTTCATACTGCTATACAGGGTGTCAACATACACAAAATATGGGATAACTATTCTTTTTCAAATGGAACACCCTATATATCTTGCCACCAGTGCATGGAATTTTTAATAAGCTTTCCAATGATGTACAATTTGTATAATATTAAGGATTCTTGAGATTTATCCATAAAAACATTTTTCTTTTGTCACCTCCTGCTCATTTTTGGATTTTCAGCCAAAACTATGCATTTTCTGAAAAAATGGGTAATGCACGCATTATTAGAAAAGTCAAAAGACCTATATCGATCGAAAATTTTCCATTCTACAACTTTGGTCTCTTATAATTTTTCATGAAAATGCATAGTTTTGTCTGAAAATTCAAAAATCTGCGGAAGGTGGCAAAAGAAATATATTTTTATTGATAAATCTCAAGAATCCTTAATATTTTGTTATACAAACTGTATATCATTGGAAAGCTTATTAAAAATGCCATATATTGGTGGCAACTTATATAGGGTGTTCCATTTGAAAAAAATAGTTATCCATTGTTTTGCGTATGTTGACACCCTGTATATCACTATGATTAAAAGAGAACCAAAGCCGATGTGTATTATTCTTTATGATGTGGGAAATTTTCTAGTGTATAGATAATGATGCTATCTTTGCTAGGAACGCTTCTGCAATGTTTTTAATGTGTACATGTTTTTGCCACAAATTTGCCCATAACTAGCCAACCGTCCATAATAGACCCATACTATCTTATACTATTTTTATCAGCTTCTCGAGAGGGTTGAAAATAAAGTATAAAATATAGGGTGTTCCATTTAAAAAAACATAACTTTGTTCTGTTATGTATATTGGGACACCCTGTACAAAAACATACATATTTTTAAAATATGTAGAATAAGTGTGGGTACCAGTTCAAGAAAACTAAAAGTCCATATCTCAAATAGAAAACAAATTACGGGGCTTTTACAGATCCCTGGGTCACCCGGTATATACCTTGTAAAAATTTGTTCGTAAAATAACACTGGTCCGCAATTTTTTTTAACAAATTCTACTGGTCCGCGGGCCAAAAAAAGTTGAGAAACCCTGCTCTAGTGCATTGTAAATTATCGTTTGCACTCTTTCGGCAAACTCAGTCGCATTGCTTTAGGCAACAGCCCCTCGCCCTTGCGGGCTTGGGACTGTTGCATACGTGTATATCTCATTTTCAGAGGTAAATTAAACACAATTTTCACCATAACATGACATTTGTCGAACTCATGGCAAGGGTTTTGATTCAATAGTACATTGTTAAACTTATTTTTATTATTTCTGAGGTGGATTCAGGTATAAATGTAAATTAAATAGATGATACATTTACAATTTTTATTTCTCTAAAAATATTCCTTTACGATGTTTCTCTAAATTGAATGGGGAAGCTAAGAATTACACATATTTAATTTTACATGTTAGTTCTGGAATGATTGGAGAGGCAAAGCAAGGGCGCTCATTGCACCAAGGAGTAGAACCGGTGAAGGTGGGCCCTCATTTACCCAAGAAGTATTTTCAGCATTAACTTCGGTGGAGGAAAGACTACTATCATTAATTTCGCTGGATTCTGTCGACGGAGACAAACTGTAGATTTGGGAGTCACGTTTGTTGCAAATGTAAGATTTATAACAAAATGTGCTAAAGAAATCAGCAATTGAAAAGTACAAAAAGTTATCTAGTATTGTGTTAGTGGCCGATTTAAACAGCGATATAACAGAATTGGAAATATACTTTTCCTGCAACTGCCTTATGTAATGAAAGAGATGTACAAATGAAATATTGAAACACCTTATGGTATAGTACAATTATTATTAATTATTTCTATTCCTTTCAGGATGTCAAACAGGGCATTGCTCATACAGCAAGTGTAAAGCTTCCTTTGGCTTCACCGCCCCCCAATCCTCAAAGGAAACGCAAATTGTCCGAAAGCGAAAGTATGGGATCAAAGGTAGTGGAAATAGAGAAGGAGAAGCTGGAAGTTATGAAGAAGATGCTAAATTGTCTAGTTGACATGACACGCTCATTTAGGAACATTGAAACTGCACTTTGCGATGATAGTATAGCCATTTAATTAAATAAAGTTATTATTCACAATATTTTGCCTTATTATATTACCACCATTATCATTATTGTTTGCTACCACTATAATTTCGTCTTCGTCATTTTCCTCAAATACTTCTTCAGGAAGTGGTAATCTATTGGCTATCATAATATTGTGCAATATACAGCACGCTGATATAATGCTGCCAGCCTTTGCTGGGTCATAATGCAAAACCCGTTCCTTTAACAAACAACGGAACCTTGTTTTTAGAACGCCAATATAACGTTCAACACAGCTACGGGCTCGTCTGTGTGCAATGTTGTATCTGTGTTCTGGGCTGTCCTGGGCTGCATTTCTGATGGGAGTCATTAAAAACGGCTCCAACGGATAACCACTATCCCCCAATAACCAGGAAGTCTTATTCCCACCAATAAATCGCCTACTCAGTTCTTCCCGAATATTGGATCCTTGCCACACAAAAGAATCATGTGATCAGTGGCGGTTTCAAAGGGGGGTAATGGGGGTAATTACCTCCCCTAAGAATTTTTCGCTTAACAATTTTTATTGTTAAAAATTACCGATATTCCATATTCCAAGCAAATAATATAACCGGTAAATTTTTCCAACGCTTTAAAACGTTGGAAAAGGATAGGGAGATTTCATGGAACAGATGTATGAGAGCAGAAGCACCAGTTTATTTATCTTCTTTTTTAATTACCCCCCCTAGACTAGTTGGTTCGAAACGCCGTTGCATGTGATGCACCCGCAAATCTTGCATTAATAGCAAGGATTTTGTAGTCAACATCACAAATCTAAAACAATTATCATTCAGGCTCACTCGTTATTAAAAAAAGGACAATTTACTTACAACAAGCACATTCTTTGAATGGTAACCCTTGCGATTATAATACGCATGTTGCACATTTGGCCCGGGTTTCACAATAGCAACATGAGTGCCTTCAATATATCCTCTAACTCCAGGCATGTTATATTTGTTCATAAATCTGAAAATCAAATTTTGCAACTAATACATCTCATGAAGGTTTGATTATTATATTTTTATCTACCATTCTTTAATTGTAGCATAATTTTCAATATCTGGGAAATGTACCCATCTTATTCCTAAATGATGGCAAATAGTATCGCATACTTCTGCTATGGATTTGGAAACCTGTGCTTGGCTTATGTTTAAATAAGCACTATTTCCGACGACTCTCTGGTACGACCCACTTGCAAAAAATGCTACAGCAGCCAGAATCCTGATATGTTTCGGAATTCTATGTTGCCTTAATTTGTCCATACGGGGTGCTATTTGTTCAATTATTTGAATGAGTAAGTGTTGCGGAAATCTAAATACTTCTACAAATCTAACAATTGTGTTATAATAAAAATTGGTGTTTTCAAAACAAAAATTCTAACCTGCATTCCGGCATTTCAAATGGATTGCTTACATCGCGTAAATTTCGTTGGAATTGCCGCAAGTAATTATTTTCGGCGGCTGCTTCCTCTTCCTGCAGCAATAATAATGCTAAATAATTGGCCATTTTCACAATTATATAGGTTATGCACACTTATCACCTGCTCTGAACTAGGTGATAAATCTAGACCCTACTTTTCCACTGACGTCATTCGAAACTCGTTCGGTGATAGAAACAGAATCGGAAACTTCCGTGAAGTGAAAAGTTTTCGATGACAATCGAAAACTTTTCGAAAGTGATAAAAACAGAATAGGGCCCATTGATAGGAACGCTTACGTAAAACTTCCGTTTATAGTGTCTCACATCACGGAATATGATGTGATTTCAGAGAATGATAATAATGATAAAAATAATGTGTCAAACAAATAATAATAATAAAAATAAAAATAATGGTAATAATTCAAATATGCTTAGAGCCAAAAAACTTAAATTTGATGTGTCCAAGATTCGTTCAGAGGGGGCCTGCCCAAAATGCCGAATGTCCAAAGTGCCGAATTGGTATTTTGACCAAAGTGCCGAATATCATACTACCGACCATGCCGAACGACGCCAAGCGACGTCGCATCGTTCGTAAACACGGCGTCGGAGCCGAATGCGAATCGGCACTTTGGTCATTCGACAGAACGTCCTCGCACGCACCTATGAGTAAGACCCAAAATGCCGAATACACATCCTCATGAATGTTCGTAATAGTGATGGGTAAGATCGATCAAAAAAGATCGAGTACTCGATCTTTGTAAATGATCGAGCCGGTCGATCTTTTCAAGCCGCTCGATCTTTTGATCGATTATCGCCGCTCGATCTTTTGATCGATCATCACCGCTCGATCATTTGATCGATCAACGCCGCTCGATCACTTGATCGATCAACGCCGCTCGATCTCCGTACGCCGCTCGATCTTCGTATGCAGCTCGATCTCCTTACGCCGCTCGATCAAAACGAGCAGAGCGAGCGGCGTAAAAAGATCGAGCAGCGAGTAATTGATCAGATTGTGCGGCTCGAGTAGTTTGATCTACTCGAGCACGGTTCGATCGTTGTATTATTACACTATGTATTTCATGTTATTTGATCGATTAAATAATTCTTTAAGTTTAGACCAACTTGATTGCTAATTAATTCATTGAATTAATAAAACGAATTTTGCTTGTATTTAACAGTTTCTACGGCCCTGGCATTGTATTAGTTCTTATTAGTTGTGGGTCAGGTGCGGATAGGGATACCGGGAATTTGCCGGTGGGCCGATGGAGGCGGAGGCCGGTGATTTCTTTGGCTAAATAATGAATATAATTTGTTTTCGATAATTTTTTTTTTCAGAAAGAATAGTTTAATGTCGGGGGCCGAAAGTAAAAACTTTCCCGGGTCGGTTAAGGAGTTAATTATTAAATATGTTTAGAATTCTCCCGACTTGCCTCAATTCTAATATTTAAATATTTACATTCGAAATTGAATGAATGCTCGTATTGACATTGAAACCATATACGATGACGATTAATAAATATGTGAACCAGAACGAACGGACACGTGCATCTAAAAACCCAAACCTTCATTATTTATAGAGGTTTCATCGCTATCAGTTTAACCGGAAATTTCTTAAAATAACAATTTTTTAATGAAACATAATAGATATTTTAGTTATTTATGATTGCAGAATAAAATACTATGTTTTGTAATGTTAACATAATACAAATGTATAGATAAGAAAACAATACTTTTCAATTGATTAACAGATATAATTATAATTATTTGTGATAAAAGCTGTCAAAAAACTATCTATATCGCAAAATCAAAATATCTTTAAAAACAGTATTATAACAGGTTGCAATACTGTTTTATTAAATATATTTTGCATATATATTATAGATAGTTTTAATCTCATGACTTTCTTATAAATACATTCAAATTGTATTTACATTAACAAGTAAATGTACTTTTTATTTTTTATTAAAATAGCAAATGGCTTTGAATGAATTCGTTAATTAGTTTTGTAAGAGACCCTTAAAAAGATTTTAAATATTTGTTTTTGTTAACAACCAATATATTTATTTGATCGAGCAGATCGCCTGAAAGTAAGAGTGCTCGATCTTTACCAGCTGCTCGATCTTGACTAGCCGTTCGATCTCTTGATCGATCAACGCCGCTCGATCTTTTGATCGATTAACGCCGCTCGATCTTTTGATCGATTAACGCCTCTCGATTTTTTGATCGATCAACGCCGCTCGATCTTTTAATCGATCAACGCGGCTCGATCTTTACAAGCCGCTCGAGCAGACCGAGCTAAAGATCGAGCGGCTCGATACATCAACTGATCGATCACCGATTGATCGATCTTTGAGATACTCGATCTTGCCCATCACTAGTTCGTAATCTGCGAAAATTATGTTTGATAATACATACAATTTTATCAATGAAGGGTAGATAGTTTCAGGGTTGGAGAATGTTTTTTTTTAATTTAAAATAAAACAAATTGTATTTTTGTTTTAAACGTTTTTAAACGTATTATAACATAAATATTCGGCATTTTGGGCCTTACAGGTAGGTGCATGCGAGGACCAAAATGCCGAATCGGCGTGCATTCGGCAGTTTGGGCCTTACTCAGAGGTCGGCGCGAGGAATGTCTACTGCCGATTCGCATTTGGCTCCGACGCACAGTGCGGCCGCCAATGGACAAAAGTCGAAATACCAAATATTTTTCCGTCGATTTTAAACCTAATATACATAATCAGATATAGATGTTATTATCTAAACAAGTGTTAGTAAAGAAATAAACCAGACACAAAATGTTTACACAGGGTTTGAAGTGCACTAATGGACGGAGCAGTGTCGTCGATCTATTCATTCCCGATTTTAGTGTTGAAGTGAGTGCGTGCCTAAATCGTTTAATAAAATTTGAAAAAAACATCCATCATGAAATATACAGATCAAGGTACGCACTATTCGATTTTATTTATTTTCTTTTATTGTCGCACAGATATTGACTTATTATCTATCATAGAATGTGAAGAAAAATAAATCAAATATCTTCGATTTTTCGAAACTTTATGTAAGCTTTAAAAAAAACGGCGCAATATATCCTGTGCATGCAATTTTTTATTATTATTCGCACTTTGAAGATTGGAAATTTTAATATTTGCAATTTTAACCTGTATGATTTTTAAAATTTAGATCAACGTCGAAAAATCAAACATTCAGATTTGCTAGAAACATGGATCTCAAGCAGTAAAGGCGAAAATTTGACTGAAGTTTGTGATAAAATTAAATCTTTTGTGAATATTCCTCAGTGCTGTGATTTAATAAATGAAAAACTGAACTTAGTTTGTGAAAAATATTGTTTGGCATTAAATAGGAAGTGGAAGGACTGCTCACGCTCTCGTAAGCTGCTTTTTATACTCATCAACAATGGCTTGATTTCATTGTTAACTTACATGATGTTTCAACACATTGCTGCTCAAAGTCCACCGATAGAGCAGAAACAGAAGTTGGTTTCGAAAGGCCACCTGTGGCGAAGAAAGCATCCCTTAAAACTAAAAAACGTCGTGTTGCTGATTTACTTTCTTCGAGGCTTCCAGAAGAGTTAAGTTTTGCCGCTGCGTCATCACAAAGGTCATCACGTGCAATCAACCCTCCACACCCTAACCGTACACCGCACGAAGTGATTACTGCGTTATGTTTAGATTTAGATCTCTCCGAACGAAAATACAATATTCTTCGATCATTTGTGAATAATCTGCAAGACAAATATTTTCCGAGTGTGAAGGATCTTAGAGAAATGAAAAGATCATTTTTACCCAAGGGCATATTTGTGACAGAGGTATCAGCGCAAGTAGGTGTACAAACTTTATTGGATAAAACTGTGCGGAGTATATTAAAAATGGTTAATATTACTGATTCAACAAATTTAAAACTTATTTGCAAGTCGGGGTTTGACGGTAGTAGTACATACAGAAATTTGTCCAGTCCATCTTAGACAGATGAATTTTTGTTTGTAGTGGCTTTGGTTTCTTTGAAGTTGGTAGATGTAAGTGATAAAAAAGAGCTTTGGGTAAATCCTCGTCCTTAGTCCACTTTTTTTGTCGACCTATTAAATTCATTTTTCTTAGGGAAAATGCAAGTTTGGTTAGGGAACAAGAAACTATTTTAAATACCGACATTACTGATAAGAGTACTTAACCCTTATGTATTTAATTTAGGACATGTCAATGCAAGTATTGACTATCAAATGCATTTTACTATGCTAGATGGTAGTGTAAGCAATATCCTATCTAACACTAACTCATCGTCAAAATGTTATATGTGTGGTCCCATGCCAGTTGACATGAATTTAGAAAAAGTTGCCGAAAAACCTCAAAATGTTGATCACTATCGTTTCGGATTGTCCACATTGCATTTTTGGATCAGGTTTTTTGAATGCCTGCTCCACATTGCCTACCGACTTCTAATTAAAAAGTGGCGGGTAACAGGGGAGGAAAATAAATCAATAATGTTGGAAAATAAAAAACGAATTTAGGAAGAATTTAAATCCAGTCTAGAACTTATTGTGGACAAGCCAAAACTAGGATATGGTTCTACGAATAATGGCAATACTGCCAGGAGGTTTTTCAGTAACTCTGAAATAAGTTCTCAGATAACTGGAGTAACTAAAATTTTGATAGATAAATTTAATTTGATTTTAAGAATTTTATCAAGTGGCGAATTAGTAAATACAGAAAAGTTTCAGCAACTCTTAAAGGAAACATTACATTTGTATCTATCTGAATATTCTTGGTATTATATGCCAATGACTCTCCGCAAAATTTTAATACACGGGACTGAGGTAATCGATTTTTTTGATTTACTCATTGGTATTTTATCCGAAGAGGCTTTAGAGGCCACTCATAAACATATCATAAACAGCTACTTACTCATACCCGTAAGACCACACGAGTAGATACGAATACTGATCTAATTAATGCCCTTTTACTTCATTCAGACCCCCTAATATCAAGCAATAGAAAAAGTACCACTAAAAAACCAAATAAGGATTTTTCTGATATTCTTCCCTATCTTGTGGTAACAAAGTCGCAAGAAATATTTGAAGAAAATTATAACTCTGACTTTGAATTTTCCTCTGAATCGGATTAGGATTAATAATAATATTATTTTTCTCTTATTTGTTTATAAGTTTACCATATTTGTTCTATTTAAAAACATGTATGTTTGTAATATTTATATTTATATTATTATTGTTTATTTGTACAGGTTTTTTTTCAAATTTATTCAGTATATATGCATGATGTATTTATTGAAGTTTTGCATATATTAGTTTGTTTTATCTTAATAACTTTAGTTATAATTGGGATCTTTTTTTTAATAACAGATTTTTTTTAATACTTGCAATAAACTTTACATTTCCAGTTTTGGTCTTTATAAACATAAACAACTTGTGAATATTACTAATATTTAAATTAAATTTTTGACTCGACTTTAGACTTTTGTCCAAAATAGTATCATTTGGCGGCACTGTGCGACGCCTTGTTTACGAACGATGCGTCGTTCGGCACTTTGGGCTTGGTCGGTAGTATGATTCGGCACTTTGGGCATTCGGCACTTTGTCCCAGACCCGTTCAGAGCATATGAACGATATTCCAAATGCTCTTACCTTTACAAATCAAATCAAGCATACAATTGATACGACTGACAAAATACCAGTCTACACTAAAACTTATAGATACCCTGAAATCCATAAAGCGGAAGCAAGTAAGCAGATTAATGAAATATTACAACAGAATATTAGCCATCATTTAGCCTATGATCATCCCCAATATAGTACCAAAAAAATTAGATGCGTACGGCGAACATCTAAGCCAATAAATTTATAGTCTGGATCAACAATAGCCATTAAAACTATGGAAAATTTGTAGCAATAATGCATAGAACCACTCGTTGGTGGACATTTGATCGTGACATGTTTACCATATATGCTTCCAAGGCAATTGTGAAATTGCTGGTTATTATTAAAACCTGATATTGACTTTTCCCATATTTCTGTCGTTGGGTCAGGCATGCATGTGAGAAATAGTCTCTCCCAGATTGCTCCCTATTATTTTGGACACTGTGGAAAATCCCATTCATCGCATTTGCCAAGACCCAATCCAATGTAACAAATCTGTACACACCATCTAATTCTTCATCACGAGATAACATTATCACATGAACAAGCTATATCTGAAATTTCCAAAACAGAAACAAATGAAATTCCGTGTGCTAGTGTAACAACTGGTGTTGAAAAAATTATAAATTATCTGGAAAACAGGCAATCATCAATCACTCCACAAGAAAAGACGGACGAAATTGACAAAATATTTAATGCTTATGCAGCACCTGTAAAGAAATTAACGCCGAGAAGAAAGACAATAATTAAGTACCACATCGCACAAATAATTATGAAGGCTGAATTGGAGCAACAATCGGAGGAAAATTCAATTTTAGACAATTCCAATTCCAATATCGGTAGTCTGCACTATCATAATGATCCACCATCTGTGTCTTCGCAATCAGGTTAATCATGGTACGAAGAATTCGGAGAGACATTTTAGTTTTAAGTTTTCTTTTTAATATAATAGAATGTAATGTGCATCGCATACAACCAACAACACAGTTGAAAAATAATTCTTATAGTTATACAAAGAGACCCAGAATCGTAAAGTTTTATAATACGGATATGCTTGCCATCAATGGCGTCGATGCAATTTAGAAAATTTGTGTATTTTTGAAATTGTTTCGAAATCTCTTCCCATTCAGCCTTCGTAGATTCTCTCATTACTATATTTTGAAGTTTTTGCCATATGACTTAACAGGTTTTCTGTACTATTTCGATAACTGTAGACTTTCCCGATCTGTAGGCACAATGCAGGTCCGCAAAATAACATCCTGTAGCTAAATATCTGAAAAACAGTTACGTTAATTTTTTTTTATAACCTAAGCAATGTCATATGTCTCGAAGCTTCTAGAATCTATTCATGAGAATACATACAATAAATATTAAGTTTGACCATTTCAATCCTTTTATTGATTACAGGTACTTTATTGCAACAGAAGTGGAAAGAGTTGCGTGATGCTTTGTAAGAGAAATGAAGAAGAAGAAAACCATACCGTCTGAATCAGGAGCCTCCGGCAAAGCCAAATATATTTATTTTGAACGTTTGTTCCTCGAAGGATCGACACGGAATAGAACAACTGACAGCAACATCAACACTACGCCTGTTGCAGCTGAAGAACAGGACTTTTCTGGCGATGGGGAAGATGTAATAAGACCTCCAGTTAATCAGGCGAAAAAAAGAAAAAAACTAAATGCGGCCGACGAATAATATCTCGCCATCATAATCAGCTACTCATTCTGCCTACCTACCTTCAGCACAATATCATTACCAAATAGGAATGACACAATGCGGACAGAGAGATTATTTTAAAGAAAGAGGATATAACGCAATAGACCCTTCAACATCTTCGTTTCCACCCACCTTTTCGACTTACAATCGAGGTTATTGCACTATACAACGCAATAGCCCATCAACGACGTCTGCCTACAAAAACTCAACAACCCCATCACCGGCATCTACACAAGACTCCCAAGAATCTGAATTGATGGAACTATACGATAACTAAATTAAATGTTAAGTATCTACCTATATTTTGTTAGAATGATTCCTAATTTTTGTTCAAATTATTTTTTATTTTTGTTAATTTGATTCTTAGTTTAAAGGTACAAAATTGATAAAGGTATTAGAGCAATAAAAAATATTACCTTAAAGCAGAGGTCGCCAAAGTGGTCTATATAGACACCTAGGGGTCTATTTGACAAAAGTAGGGGTCTATCTGAGCCAGGGGGTCGAATGGGTTTCGATCCGAATCGAGGGGGTTGATTGGGGGTCGAAGGAAAAATAAGTGTAAAAAAATAGAAGAAAATATGAGTTAAAAAACTCAATTTTCGCTAGTGAACATGAAACCTTTTTTAGTAGAAAG